>CM067344.1:62235963-62293463 GCA_034190875.2 Urechis unicinctus | reverse complement strand
TGGATTATAAATTTTTTGTGGACGAATGGGGACACTTTCAAGTTGTTTCAAGTTAACAATTGAGATAGGCTTCCATTAAATGGATTTAATTAAATATATACAATTAGATGAATTAGTTGGCCGATTTTGAAATTTCCTGATGAAGTTCTTCCTTATACCCATGGGCCTCTTACTTGCGTAGGCAGCCGGGCCCAGCTTGCTGAGCGGGTTGCCGCTGTGGATTCTTTTGTTCTGCGCGACAGGGCGGCTGCAGTGAAGAGCCAGCAGAAATGACACCCACTCTACTTCGAACTTACTTTATGAGATAACTGTTGGGTGTTTAAAGCAGAAAATTGTACACTATGTTTAGAATTGAATGGGCTTCCTTCTCGAGATAACCAATTCACAATACGACCATTCACGACAGGGTCACGACGCGATAACTTCAGATTTCAGTCGAATTTTAACTTTGATTCGTTCGTGACCGGAAATGACATCAGCGACTTCCCCAAAATAATTATAATTCGGTTGACGCTCTCCATGGTAACATTCGACCTACGTTTTAGAACGAATATTGTCGATTTTGTAAGCGATCAAAATTTTTTTGCCAATTTTAGCTGTTTTTCGAACTTTTACCTGCTATTCGTGAAAAAACTACGCATAATTCCTGCTATTATGTTGCGTACGAAATGTTACTAGAAACGTAACCTACAAATTCATGTAAACATTTTCAAAATCGACCCAGTATTATTAAACAAAACGGGGTGTTAATGCATTTTAGGGGGCGTTTTTAAACTTTAAGCTCAGTTTGTGAGAAAATTATTAGAAATATACAACTAAAGGAATGAGTTACGAGTTTGGAAGTGCATGGGCTATCTTCAGGTGCTAATATATTTCCAATACGACCCTTAACGACGGAGAAACGACGTGTTAACTACTTATTGAACAGCTGAATTACGTTGTTTTACTCGTAACCGGAAGTGACGTCATCGACATCCATAAAACACTCATCTTTCGATAGCCAAGGCCTCTAACAACATTCGACCATATTTTTATGACCATCCATCGAATATTGTCAAAGTTATTAGCGATTGAAAAATGTGGTAAAACACTACCACAAATTTTTCGAGCGGAGACTACGGGGCGAAATATGCAAATTTGATCATGACATATGTTATGAAAAGTTGGGGAATGAATTAAGCTGCACGGAACTATAAACTTTTTCTAAATCGCACCGTAGGTTAAGATGATATGAAGGATTGAAGAATTCAAAACGTGACCTTGACCTCACATTAAACAAAACCTCTCGGTTGTGCGCATTATTAACGCGTAATGACTGATGAAAAAAAATTTGGCGACCTGTATCGCGAAACAAAAAAAATGTTAAAGATCATAAACACAATTATTTTTTAAAGCGAAATTCGAAAGAATAAACTTCAATAATGGTATTCATATCAATAGCGGTTACTTTGGAGCACCCTATTCCTTTAAAAAAGGATTTTAAAGTGTATGTTTTCGTCTTCCACTCGTTGAACATCCCGCTCGGCAACGTTCGGAATTATTTGGCCCGTGACGTCACATTCGCTGCTCTGCGCTCGCTGATCACGAATGTCAACAAGCTTCGCCATTGTTGTCGTTGATGGGTTATGAAAAAGTCTTCACGGTTTGTTACACTCACAGTTTGGATTATGCCTTATTGTTGTGTCGGTTGGGTGAAGAAACGACGAGAGGTCGGGTAAGAGTTTCTTTCGGTTCCCGAAAGACCGAAACATACACAGAATTGGATTGTAAAGGTGAAGAGGAAGGATTGGAAGCCGACCAAAACAATTGTCCTTTGCTCCGACCACTTTGAGAGAGATGCCTATGAAACGGACCTAGAGCTGCTCATAAGTCTGGGCTTTTCTAAACAAACTAGGCTTCGCCAAGGTGCCATGCCAACGATTTTCAATATCATGGGTGTGAACCAGGATCGAGTAAGACGTCTAGGTGCCTTTGAGAAAAGACGACGTCAACAGGAAAGATAGCTAGTAGCTCTTTCGAACTAAGTACGGGAGTGATGCATGCACTCCCTCTTACAAGACAAGGTGATAAATAGAACCTGACGTTGGTCTTTTGGGCTAGTGGTTGTGCCTTTGTGTTTGATTGACAGCAAAATTTATTTCTTATATGAATAATCATACGACCCAAATGACATGGCCGTGTTAAGGCTAAGGCATCACTGGTGAAGAAAGGCCCCATGGGCATGGCTCAATAACTGGTGTTTCAATGTGATCTCAAAATGCTTGCATGACATTGCCTGTTTATTGTTTAGGGATTCGGATACACTACATACTGTGTTTAATTGGTCCATTTACATGAGGAGTACTACTGATGTCATAGGACAAATTAGACAGTCTGTATATAGAAGTATATTGATATCTAGGTGATTTTGATCCCTATTTTGGGAAATATCATTGGTGTACAACTGGTGGACACTGAAACACATGGTGCCTCTGTTTGTAGGTGCTGCATGAAATGTTAACTGGAACTGAGATGCTTGATGCCTCCAGTGAAAGTGAAAACGAGACGACAGGTGTGCCTGAGATAGAGGCCAGCTCAATTGAACCGGTAGAGGGCTTCCACAAATGGTTTAGGAGTTCAGACATGTAAGTATATTGATCACCTGGATGTCTATATTCGACATGGAAAGTGACGAGGATGATATGGATGAGCATGTAAGTGATAGTTTACTTTGAAAATCCCTGTAAACAGTGGAATTGTATTGCATGCTTATAAAAATCAGTGCTCTCTCATTGCATTGAGCTAGAGGATGGCCCTGGTCGTGAACAGCAAACACCTTCTGAAAGACATTGGCAGATTATCTCCGTCTGAGCAGACATCCAGCTTAGAATCTTTCCACAAGGTGTTGATCTTCCTCGCGCCCAAGAGTGTACACTTTCCTTTAGCCACTATGGAAGCAAGGTAATTTAATTGAGCTTTGCTGTGACTGTAGTGTGGTATATATTGGAAATACCTGATGTAAAACATGGGTTTATGTTGGTGCTTATAAAGTTATGACATGCTGGTGTATTGTGAGCTCACATAGGCATGCCAGACCACCAGGATATATCTGCTACTGTTGGTGCTTTACTTCCAGATTACTCCTTGCAGTTTTGCATTTTAATGAAAACTCCAATAGAGCTCAGGCAGTCACTCAACAAGGCCAGGCACAATGGGGAGTGTCCTTTCCAAAGTCCAGACAGGGTGATCCAGTGGTGAAGCCTGTTTTGGTTGGTATATATCACAGGATTTGTTGTTCAATATATGTAAATATGAGTTCAACAATAATGTAATGCAGGCATTTATTAAGATAAATTTATTATGAGTCTCCGCCGTGCCCATAGTGTAATTATTCTGGCACAAAAGACCAAACATTCCATTTAATGATTCAAAGACAATTTATTACTAATCTTTTATTAACTGGTAATGCTTCAGATTATGTTGACAACCTCATTACTGAAGTGTTTGTGCTTCGTGAGAAATATCCCTGATACAGACTGTCGAAAGTTCTTTCATCGGAAAGGAGTGTTCCGCACCCTATTGCTACTCAATTTGAAAAGCCAGCAAAGGACATCCTTGTGGGAGCACACCGATGCCGCTTCAATCATGCAAACAAAATCTCCTCAGCTACTTTCTAGGTATTCTCTGTAAAGGCCCTATGGGTCTGGGAATGTAGATCTTATTTTGTTTAAGACACATGATGGCAATACTTTTCTGTAATGTCTATCTAATCTGTGCCACACCCAGTAGATGAAACGGCGATAGGCCAAATATCTGAATAACCTGGAGCAAAAACGAATTGATTATTTCTTAGGGAAATATGAAAATAAGGTTTTTTAACTTTTTTTTTGTTAACTATGTACTCCAGATATAAATGTATTGCTGGTTTTGCTGTTTGTTGTCATGTAGCACTGAACGTGATTACCAAATGCATTGCACAACATGGACACTTGGGATACACATTGTCCATGTCCAGAAGTGGCTGTGTGTCTTATATGTGCTTCAATAAAGGCATAACTAACTCATTGGTGTTAACTTCATCCCCTATATGTCCATCTATCTGTATGTACTCGAATTTCGATGCAAGCAGGACATAACAGTCCAAGCAGTTTGACTTGAACCCTGGATGTTCGGTCATACATGGCCACTCTTCTATTGTTGCCAGAGTCTTCGGGTAATTTCGACAACAAACACATTCCCGCAATGTGGTCATCTGATCGCAGTTGTTACAGCTACACCTGAAAGATTGCCCAAATCAAGCTTTAGCCACTTTGAACTCCAAGTTAGATCATTCACATAACAAAAGCTGACCCAGCAGTCCATGTTTGTCCAGGATTCATAAATTCTTCTGAGCATTCTGACTTTATTTGTGAGCAAAAGAGTAGACTTAGTCTTTTAAATATACACTGATGAGAGATATATTAACAGGACGTCAAAATTCTGAAAGGGGCCAGTTCACAGTCAATTATGTATATTATCATACATGTCACTATCGCTCGTGGAACGCGCTGGGTGAATTTATTGACTTGGGTGTGTGGGCCAGATAGACCCCATTACACGGAATTGTTATTTCTACCGGTGCTAATCCATTTAGACTAATAGAGACGAAAAATTACTACCTACCACACTTCCACTGGCCAGAAAGTCAAAGCGTCTGCATTGATTTTCCGAATCCGTTTCTGAGCTCCCAACATCATTATCTGACTCGGTTGTTATTTGCAATCGTGTGGGCTCCAATAAATATCCACGGACATCATAAGTCATCATTTCATCTAATGAGGCTTCATAATCTTCATCTGATGACGACATGTTAATATATACCAATCAGTAGAAAGGAAAGTTGCAGGGAATTTGCTTTGGGACGAGCCGCAAACGTGACGTCACGCGTCCTGCCTCCTAGCGACCAACTGGTGCAAAATGGACTCTGGGAATTCAATCGGAATTAAACCCGAGCACCACATTCTCAGCGGATTTATGTCCACAGTACTTGAGAGAATGTAAACTTATCTACCGTGGTCAGATTAAAAGATATTTTCCTACATTTTGAAACATACAAATCGGATATGCCAAAAAGCGTTAGTTTTGATCTTGAACAAACCAACATCCCACAAACAAACTTACAAACCGGGCTGATCGCCATAACTTGGCGTTCCAAAAACGCCAGGTTAACAAGATGCCCATGAAACCATGGGGGAACTTGGCCTCACAAAAATAATCACAAAAAAATATACCATCGGACATGTATTGACGGTTTTATAGGCGCTCAAAATATTCATGAAACTTATGTTGCCATTTCGACCGATACCACGTTTTTTCGACCTTAGGCACTTGGGAAAACCGTTGGTTGGATGGCCACATATGTCATTAGAAAAAGTTTGCAATTAGAATGAGCTACATAATGGTGTAAATTATGTAACGATCTGACCATTATTAACGGAGTTATTCGAGATACTAGTTTTTCACATATTCGATGACCTTTACCTTTTTTTAGATCAAGGTCAAAACAAAACCTCTCGGTTCTGCGCATAATTGCTTCCAACCTTTAAAAAAAAATCTGAAATATTTTGAAAATTGCGACCTGTATCGCGAAACAAAAAAAGTGTTAACATACATACATACATACATACATACATACATACATACATACATACATACATACATACATACATACATACATACATACATACATACATATAGACATACATACATACATATATACATACATACATACATACATACATACATACATACACAGACAGACATACAGATACATACATACATACATACATACATACATACATACATACATACATACATACATACACACATACATACATACATACATACATACATACATACATACATACATACATACATACATACATACATACATACATACATACATACATACATACATACATACATACATACATACATACATACATACATACATACATACATACATACATACATACATACATACATACATACATACATACATACATACATACATACATACATACATACATACATACATACATACATACATACATATATACATGCAAACTTACAAACCGGGCCGATCGCCATAACTTGGCGATTCGATATCGCCAAGTCACAAACCTAGATACGACCCCTCTTTAGGTAGATTGCGACTATCCCTTACATGTCTTGCTTGTGACCAATTATTTCTCTACGACAAGATCGGACATATTACGCTACCATTGTAATCTCGGCTATATATTCTTGAAGGCAGTATTCAGGTTCCTATCGATAAACAAACAGCTAAACCACCTATCACATTCGGTTTGCGTTAAAATAACTAGTTAACGATACTATGCGCATAATGTTTGCAACGGGTGTTACATCGGACTGAGGTTATATATATATATTGCGAATATGGTTGATAAGTATTAATGGAAGAACTCAGTGTCCGTACAATTAACAATTATGCATTGTTCAATTAGGACCTAAGGCTGATAAAGCGTTGACTTAAATGAAGGTCATGCTTCTCAGAGGGGTGGTCCAAATACAAGAACACACAGAGCTAGCTGAAAACATCAAGATGTATTTGAATCTAGTTATGGGCGTACAAAATTGTAATTTCTACAACTGCACTGACAGAGTAATTTCGCCGTATAGAGTGGTTAGGCGGGGAATGCGACAAGTAAGGCTGTGAGTACATAAATGAGCGGCATTCAGTACAAAAGGACTGCTGTCCTTTCCAGCAGCATTTCCTATGGTGCGATTTTTATGGTTCATAAGTTCCATTTGGTTTGTTCGTATCTATGTTCGTGTCGACATGCCTAATAATACGTTACTCTGAGTGGCTGGCTACTGTCCGATGGCTCTTATTCGCGTAAGTGAGCAGACGCCCAACGTAAAAGAGCATTAGGCAGTTTCAGTGAAGCGAACTGATTTTTTGTTTCCAAGCACTAATGGTGAATATTGAGTCTGCTCAATGAAGTAATAAAGACGGTAGTTGATCAATTGGGTTCCTATGATTCAATTTCGTCACATCTAGTAGATAGACCACAATCATATACATATATTTGCAATGATTGGTGGAAAGGACAACGCCAACTGTAAGATCATTGTGATGTGACAAGTAAGTGTAAAGTGTGAAATGATAGATGGAATAATGATATTCGAAAAGCAAGTGTTGTGCAATAATATACATAATATTCCTTACAAATAACCCTCTAACGCCAAAGGAGCCTCTATTGAAATAAAAATTTCACATCGATACACGACCTGCTAAGGAATTCGTTTTTCTGATCGATCACCTAACGGTAGGACTAAGAGTTTTGTTACTGAATATGTCTTGAACTAACCGGCTATAGTCTGTATATGTGATAGCCAATAACATGATGACCATATGTCCTCACATACGGACAATTTAGTCAGAATAATGCAGACATATCATGTTTATACATTGCAATAATATGAGCGGCACACATTACTTCAATCGTGTGTAACAGAACTCCACGGTCAAAGGATTCAATAAACAAAAGCAGTCTGGAATTACTTGTAGATTTTGAAGATGTTTGCATTCAAACAACATTTCCAACCACTTGATACCTCTTTCATCAATGTCCATTATCCGTTGCAAAATGATAAAATGAGCTTAACGATTATTTGGTTCGTATATAATATGACATTCTGCAAGTACATCAACAACCTGTACGGACTGGCATGTTTTGTTTCACGAAATGTACCGATACAATATATGGTATTAATAAAGTACATGTTAAAAAGGACGCACGAGTCATCATGAACTGCGAGTGTAGAGCAATCTACGTCCGTTTCCATCCCATACAAACAACACAGTCAACATTTTTGAAACGGCCAAATATGTGTAAGGGTGATAAATCTGGTTGATGTTGTTTGAAGTCAGTGTTGATTGCGGCCTTTCATTTATACGATGTACAGTGTTTGGTTAATTTATAAGAAGTCCACTCAATATCTTCAAGGCGCATGTTCTTCATAGATCAAAAGATTTTTGCCAAACGCGATTCTCACACGTTTTGGCTGATCGCAATCAACTAATGATAGCTTGTTCATTTCCCTACGTAAGTATTCCGTTATCGTGTTTGCAAACCGTATATATCTTCATGGCACATTGCTACATTCGCCACCTTGCCACTTTCGAAGACCTCTACTGCGCCTGTTCGTCGGACATACTTAACTATTGAGACAAGAGGTAGACCCAGATGACCTTGCTGTAGAATTAAACCAATATGGGAGAACTATACTACCGTACCGGCCCGTTTTAGTTGATAAAAGTCATGCATTGATCCAATTTGTTCCCCATCAGCAGTGAAAAGTAAAATTAAATGATTTTGTGTGTGACACCTTGACAAGTATACTTAGGGGATTTTTTTAAAATTTTGATATGTTATTAACACCCCCATCAGCAACTTTGCCTAGAGATGCGTACGCTTCGATACAAATTGGTAAGCCACTGGGCAATACTTTAAGATGCAAGAAACTCGCGTGTTTTGTTTTGAATGTCTTCTCGTAAAGTCTATTCACACATAAAATACCACACCAGGATTTGAAATAGCACAACCTGATGGATAATTCATACATAAACTAATTTTAGTTCACAAAGCGTCTTAATTGCAAGCAACTGTATTTCGGTGATGACCAAGCTTCCCGCTAACAAACTACATGGCTAGGTCTAACCAAAGGCGTCAGTTTTATTGTCACAAATAAAACCCTTGTGCATCCAACACATGCGTTAGGCTGAGCTCATCAATTGAAGGTATGCGTTAGTAATTCCAAAACCTTTTGTCCAGACGCCGAAAGCAACTATTTCACTGCATTAAAGCAAGCATAAATTGGTTTAGAAAAGCAGAGCGTTTGACTGAACCCGTAGGACATCTGTCTCAGTAACTTTATGAGGCAATTATCTAGAAACAGCATAATAACATTTTGTTGTAAGTTAGCTCAATGCATTGGACCGCGGGCAGACACAAAGTGCAAATAAATACGGTAACAAAATGCATACAGTTGCAGTAACACGAGGACGTTTCGTTAAGTTTATGTTTATTCAAATTTAACGCTGGTTGGCTTCTTTTGGTCATGTACATCGAAAATGACACTATGTTCGGTCGTTCGTTCGTTCGGCTGGAGAGCCAGGCCGAAAAGAGCACGCCGCCATGTATTGCTGCTTGTGACGTCAGTTGCGGAACATGAACATCTGCCTGATAGAAGCATTTTGCACTTACCTGGTAGTGGAGAGCATTGGCTGATCTTGTTGGTTTTATATTATATTTTGCAGCAATTCAAAATAGTTTCCGGGTTTGTGACAGTTAAAACGGACTGGTACGTTTATGTGGGAATGTTTTTCAAAAGAATCGTTCACAAATGACATTATCAGGGAGGTCAAGTCCAGAGAGGCGAACTGGTCAGGCACATATAATGGATTAACTGCTTTACTGTAGAACGGATCGAATTGTATAATTTAACCAGCAAGAATTGATATAATTAAGTAACAGTTACCTGGTGTTTTGAAACGGAATGTCAAGCATTTTTGTGAACCGATGTGTATCAATTTGACAAATAAGAACTGAATAAATCATCATGGCAGCGCCAAATCTCTTCCATTTACGTCATTGTGTATCAGCATGAGACATGACAGGATGAACAGAATCCAATGCCGCGATATCAAAGGGCCTATTGTAACACATGGAACCATTTTCAGCGTTCTCAAGACAGCCGGTACGTATGATTTGTATAGGAAGTATACGCATGTTTTCGCTCACAAGCATATTAGTCTACTGTTCAAAATGATAGATGTTTGCACGTTATGGACTATTCCGATAGTGTTGGCACCGTGTACTCATCCGACATAAATGTTGTCTGAAATTTTGTAGCTGAAATTGTGTTGATAGCATGCAAAGCAATCACCCAATTCCTGTGCCAGTATAGTGAATGCCGAATCTGCTATGAAACGGGCGTAGTATACCGATATAATAAAATATCTGGTTTGACAGTCCCATAATTACGCTGTGCAAACATTCAGATGCTAGTTTGTTCCCGATAAGCCAACTCGTGTCACTTCCTGACATAATACTCTCATTCCTCGATACCACGTAAACATACGCCATGCTGTGGTCAACGTTTCCTAGTAAGGTAGATCAGTTTGCTAAGTTACTCTATTTAATTACGATGAATGTTACCTGATGTAAGTGACACGTATCTTAGTTGAATCATAACAGCATATTACGGGGCATATGGTGTCACAGCCTTCACAAAAGCATATTCAAAGGTAGTTCTACAAAACCCATAACTTCAGAAACATCATATCAGCTCTTGCATATTCCCTTAATGGGATTAAATGAATGGTCGTGTCGTTTTGTACGCACGCATATTAAAGAGACTGTTTAGCCCCATATAAGGCAATCAGGGATCATTTCGTGATTACATTATTACGTTTAACGCAAGTAATGCCATCTTCTAATTTGTGCCAATGATGGAAAATTATGTTGATAAGTTTTAAATATTATTTTTTGACTGGAAATATTCATGATCTACTGTGGAAATCTGTTTTATTCAGTTATGTCGTTCCATCGATAACGGTGCCTCCCTAAAACCATGAACCACACGAATGTTAGCTGTAAATCATAACGCGCTCTGAATTTACCTCGCTATCGATGTGTATACTTCCGCTTTGGTTACATAATGTAGATTTTTTATCAAATCTTCACTCATTCAAGTTGTGGGCATCTTTGCGCACACATTAGACCGACAAGCAAGAAGGGTTATGTCCGACAACATAAATGGCGACAGCCGAAGTAAGGATCTATTTTCTGAGACCACAGCGCCGCGTAGCGACTGAAAGTCTGAAAACTTAAAACTTTTGGTTTCCAAGGTGCGGTTGCCAAGCAGCTTGCTATGCAACCTCGTTCCAAATATGGGGCTGAACAGCTTTTTTAAGAGGCGAGGTGGATGGTGTAGGTATCGCACGTCATACCAGAAAATACCAGGGATCAAATGCGGCCAATCACAATACTATTCCATATCATATCGGGGTCTGGTCTAATTAGGTAGACTAACGCTCTTCGATGTGAGCTTCAATCAATCAGGATATAGCTTTTGGTAACAATACCTTAGTTACATAGCCTCTTACAATAAAATCCAAAGCTGAATAATTGTATTTAACACATATATAGATCTAGTTAAAGCCCATGTGCTGTTGTGTCCCTGTTATGTTTTGCGGCTAGCAAAGTCGTTTTGTGTTGGTACTGTTAAATAAACCAACAAACCAGAGCTTTATAACTTATGGCGATTTCCTACGATATATGCGTCGATTCCACACGCGGGTCTTCGATGGCGTGACAGATGAAGTTCTGTCTGCTTGTCACGTAAAGCCGACTAGTAACATGCTCAGTCACGGATTCACGTGGACGACAGCTGAAATCTCCTTGTAGCTCGGAAAAGTCTGGCTTGTACATGCCTGGAACCACAACACGATTTGAGAAATATGATTGTGTATTGAAGCGCATGCATCCACTGCGTTAATCGAATAATCTCCCCTTGTCGTTCATTTTTAATGCAGACACTCATACAAACTCGCTGATCGTATATTTACACATTGACTAGTTTCAATCACTTTAAAATATAGAGATGACCCCACCTCACCACACATTTCACACTTACCCCGTCTACCTTTCGCTGCAACTACACAATAACCATTGTCCAAGCTCGCCTTTTAGTCACTTTCTATCTATATCTGTCACTTTACGACTAACCCCTAACCTACATCAATCCTACAGCCAATCAGTGGAGGAATGAATTCAGAATTCATTTCCATACAAACACGCGTAGCAATGGGAGCTCCTTCATTTTCCTCCCCTTGGCCGATGACAAACGATTCTGCAAAGTTACCCCAAGGATCATTATTTCTCAATGACGAAAACATTAGCATCTCAATGCATGCTTGACTTGGACTGACATTCGTTACAATTTGTTGGAGGTTGTTGAACCATGAAGCTATAGCATTGATATTATATTTCACCAACAACGTTGCGTTGCCAAGAAGGCAGAAAATGTTGAATGGAATTTTTTATAAGACCCAATTTACACTATAAGACAATCATCATATCTGTCAATTGCGCTGAATATTTTTGTTTATTCGATTTATCCTAGAGATAAAATTGTTATGCTCCTAATGTTCTATGAACGAATCAGAAATCAAATATAAATGGATTCTTCAGCCTGTCAGAAACGCTGAAATAGTATTTTGTTACAATTGAACGCTGATTTGGTGTTTTATCTAAATGATATTGATACCGAATATAATTAATGTTATAATACAACGAGGCGCATGGATATCC
This sequence comes from Urechis unicinctus, assembly GCA_034190875.2. Lineage (NCBI taxonomy): Eukaryota > Metazoa > Annelida > Polychaeta > Xenopneusta > Urechidae > Urechis > Urechis unicinctus. Next base: position 62,281,101 of record CM067344.1, on the reverse strand, counting down.
ACCGTAGCTAAAATAGAAATTGAAATATTGTGCGTGCAAAGGGAGCTGTGTCTGCAACATATCGTGCAATCAGGTCACAAAATAAAGTAGCCACCAAACGTGACTGTACGTACTATACGGGCGTACAGGACAGCAACATTTGTCCTCCCATCCATTAGTGCACTTTGGTCTAGCTCTTGCTCTTATTAGGACACGGCCGATGCTACAAGCAATTGCTCAGCGCGATCTTTTTCCAGAAATAACTGTTTTTGATTGCCTGTGTTGGTGTTTGGTATTCAGAGCTAGCTTTGAAGTGACATTCGCCAAGCATTCATTGTTTATTTTACCATAACAAATAACATCATCTAGTGACCTTGCAATTCATTGGGCAAAATATGAAGCAAATAATAGAAAAAGAAAAGCAAAACCCGGGTGCCCATACATCCCACCAGGTTAGTAACACTTTATGGAGTAATAATTCTAGATGCCAACTCGAGAAATGTACCATATGTAGCATACACAAGAACATTCAAGTGGCCTCCTAATCATCCAGTCGGTTCGTGTTACTTTCATGCCCACCGATGTATTCACGGCAAAACGCTATAACATAGTACTCGGGCATCAATCCTAGATATTATGGTTGAATGCGTTTAAAAAACCGCAGATGTACGGCACAAACGCAAAAGGATCTAGAATACTTGCGAAATTGAGCAATGTATATCATCAACTGAGAATTAGTGTACCAATCATAAATACATTCAATGTCTTGTCACGTTGATGAATGATATGGATGATGACTACGTAAGGATATCGCCATTCTTAGAAAGCACCTTTTGCCCCCACGAGTTTGCGAACTCTTGACGAATCCTTTTTTAAATTGCATTATTTCTCCGAGCTTATATCTGCTCACTAACATAATGCTAGTTATCGTCGCAAGCGCATATCGGGCGTTGTTCTGTGAGTAAATAGGTTGTAACTGCTATAACGTAATGCAATATATCGTACATCTGTTTTTTCGCACATACAAATTAAGTGCAGCAATATCTTTCTGGATTCAATAGCATAATGGTAAAAATGAACAATAAACTGGTGCTCTGATTCCATCACAGTCCATCAAACTCACTTTAGTGTTGCAGACCACTTTTAAAGTCAATCCATGCATTAAGAATTTTATGATCCGTGGTTACGCGTGCATAAAAGTTAGTTAGCAATTTAATTTAGAGCGAGACCTATGTGGTTTCACAGCAAGCAGATTTTTGACAATTCACATGCGCTATGCTTTTGCGTATTTCGCCTAGATGCGAGCGCACCCTATTGGTGTCATGTAATGTTTCCATAAAGGTGACATACTATGTGCAGAACATGGGTCTGCGAAACGGACAGTCCACTCTTCAAAAGATGATGAGTAACTTGAGATGAGCATGTTCTTACATCATTGACAGTATTTCAGTATGTTTTAGCCATTTATTCAAACCCGCAAGTAGCTTTAGCTTTACCTCTGATAAACTCTAATTTGTCATTCTATCAAATATTCGCGAACTTTCTATTCCAGTGTGGTATGTACAGCAACGCTGATTTGACGGAACTGGTTCATGCCTTGTATCAAAAGCAAGGATTGCACGGGCCATGGTCAGCAAGTTTTAACGTATATAACGTATATAATATACGTCTATAGGAACTCCAAGAGGCTTGTTAAACGCAAGAAAATGTCATTTCATTCCATAAGAAGCAGTGACTTTTAGTGACACTGATTTGATCTAAACATCAACTTAACAATAAGACTGAACAATTATCCTGAATGCACTTTGCCGTGAATAATATTTTGCTGATTTCATTGCTACGTTTTTACAATATTTCAAGCTTGTTGTAGTTAAGGTATAAATGAGTAGAAATATCAGCTATGTTGGTATTAAGACGGACGTGCATGTGGTCGGTTTCCTGATAGAATCCATATGAAAAAGCTAAATTATATCGGTTTGTAGTTCCTCGCTTTTGTAATTGGAAGTGTCGGATTGATGACTGTAGTATTGGGGTCACGGCGCCAAGCTAAAACACACCATATTAGTTTGCGAAAATGACCATCTCATCTTATTGTTTATGGACTAACTTAGGTCACTATAGTATGTGCACAATCATATCTTTGCATAATGGCGGCGAGGATCAAAACAACGTATAAGCTGTTAAAAGGTGACTACAAAAAAAAAAAAGCACAATTGTAAGCTGTGCATTGACAGCGAGCAAAACTAAATAAACTGCACATCCCTGACTGAGTGGCATGTTCACGGCGCTGTATCGTTGTGGCTTGTAGATTTTTACCATATTGTCTTATCACATTCGAGTAAGTAACAAAAACAGAGCTGATAAAAGTGGCAAAAATACAACACAGGTTTGATTGGCTTGAAAATAAACCGCTGAATTTCAAAAGGCAACCTTTTTCAATCTGCATTAGAGAACAATGTAACATCGCCGTCACTCCCGACTGCTAATTGGGCATACTGATGCACTGAAAGGTTCGTTTCAGCACAGTAACCGTGACTGTAGCTTGAGACTACAAGAACTAGTTTTGCCAGGTATAGATACAGTCCGAAGAAACGTTAATGGGATTAGCCTATTTATTTCCCCAGACATCCGCCGATGTATTCTGTCTTTAATTTTCTACGCTATATGTTGAGAAATGATGATTACATACATTGCTTTCTGAGCTAATATTACACCAGGAAGTCATTGCAAATCAACATAGACTTTGGAGCATAGTGTTAGAACCATTGTCAAATACACTTTTGATCAATGTGTTAAGCAAACTGTAGCAGTTTATACACTAGTGCCGGAACCATACGGGAAACGACCAGCACTGGGTGTTATTATCCGAATCTCCTAGCATACCATGACCCCGTTGACATCATATTTGACCATTTATTACAATAATGGCAATTATAATTATAATAAAAATAGCATTTATTACTACAAAAATATGTACAGTAACGTGGCTAATTACAAATAGAAAAAAAATAATAATAACACAAATTCAGGGCATGCACAATAGTTCGAACATTATTGCTAACAATAGATCAACTGTCAAAGCGACAATTACTCACACATTAAAACCATTCAGGCGTTTATTGAAGATATCGACAAAGCGCAACATAAGTTAAATTCGAAGAGGCAATTTTCCCAAAATAAATTGGCAACTAGTTGGGACATGTTCTGGGCTCTTATTTCCATATATTTCGAATACATCTTCTCTTAGCACTGCATATTTTGGCCAGGTGGTTAGGATTTGAACGCCAGCCGGTTTGCACCTTAACCATAAAAACTACTACAATAGTGAGTTTCTTACAACAGAATTGCAGAATTCAAACCGGCGCATTATCATATTTGTTTTTGCTATTAAATCCCTGTATGCACATTAGCACAATAACAAAAGTTCATTAGTGTTAAATCACTAATGTTAGTGTTAATGTTTAATGCATTGAAGGCATGCAACCGGCTTTTTGCAGAATTGTTTTGTGCTCTGTACTCATTCGAAATTTCCTCGCAAATTCTAAGCATGTTCTACGCAGCTGTGACTAAAGATGCAATGAACGACACATCGTCGGTATAACTTAAAGCACCCAGAGAATGATGTTCCATGTTACATCAAACCTTATCTTCATGGAGGCGCCTTAGTAGTTCGTCAATATACAGATAGAATAATGATACAGAAAGCACTACGCCTTGTTTAAACACCAATTATTCGGGAAATTTCAAAACCTCAGCTATAAGTCCTTCAGGTTCTGACATGTGTACATATTAATAAGTACCATCAGATTTGTCAGATTATACAACCCAGAATATATGTCCCGAAACGGTAGGGCTGGAAAACTGTGCACTTAATTTTCTAGGCGGTCGCCTGTCGGAAATCATTTCTTAACCATAATATCTTTAATTATCCCTGTAGTTGGGCCTCTATTCTCTCACCACAAGCGGCACAAGAATCGTTTAATTGTTCAGGGTTTGGACTACCCAGCCCGGCGTTTCTTTGTTCCATTAGTCAGAATACTGCAGAGAGCCGATGCCACGCAGGGATTAATTATGTTATCGTGACATTGATTAATTGTCGCAACATGCTCGCAATAACAAAGGCTCGCACACGACACGGCTTCCGCTGGAACGGAAACATTAGCGTGCATATTATGTAAGGTGTCTTTGTACAAATATATGCCATTCCCCTTTGTGGTATTCCACTTCCGTTTAGTTTATAATTCAACACTATCTACACTCAACATTTAAAAGCACAAATTGAACCGGATAGTGATCTGACATATTATCTCTATTGCATGCAATAGATGAGAAGCCGTCGTTGCTTGTGTCGGTTGCGCATCGTCTTTGCTCACATGACCTTTTTTTTGTGGTGACTGATGCGTTGGAAGGAGCCATTGCACACTGACATGATTGCTGACCTTTCTGTTTTCTACCGTTTCTTGTTATGGCTTTGACTGTGACGGCAGCTTATGACGGGCTGTTATTTAACACTGGTTGTCGACTCTCAATGCGCATGATGCTTTCATCGCGCCGTTGAGCATCTTGAGCCTGCCCTCTATAGCATTGCCACTTTCACATATGATGATGGAGCACATTTTCGTAGGAATGGCTCTATGTATGCAATAGAAATCCCCCGATCAATAGCCGCTTTTGAGGTTCTGCCATTAAGTCATTCCCAACAACATCAATTTATAACCCCGCAGCAGATTAACTTCGTCGAACAAATGAATGGAGATCATCATAATCACCGGCTTCCCAAAGCCAGTTGCAGCACATCAACAAGAGAGTATGAATCACTTCAGACTTCATGGATTGCAACGCACAGTATAATTTGAAAGTTTGAGCCACATAGATCGAACTTTGCCATGTAGTACATTGCTTGTCGCCTAAACATCCAAACATAAAGGGCCGTCAATATTCCATATAATGATTATACATTGATATCTTCATACGCAAAGTTTAACAGAGTTGTATTCGGCAACAACCGCGATGCCCTAAATATGTACAATGCTGTCGCAAAACTTAGCGTTGGGGCAAAGTGATACAAAATGCATGCATTAAAAACCCATAATGCGGGTTTAATGTTCATAAAGTAGCGCTTGCTCAATCGAGTTCACTGAGTGTGAAAGTACTGGCATACTTCAACTTATCAACGTTCCATTCTGTGGGTTGCGTCAGAGCATAATTACTATGCTTTAAATCTCAAAATTGTTTTCGCTGCCTTTAAACATGGACTGCTATACCGCAATCAATCAAGCCACATGTACATATCAGATTCTTGCCCAAGAACTGGTCGTGGTCCTTTGGAGCATTTTAAACAAATAGCTGCATCGAAGCTCAGCTTATATTTATGAGATATTATATATCAGTACACACCACTGGATCAATATATTTAACATTTGTATCAAATGGTAACACAATTCGCGCAAATTTCTCTTGCATTTCCATTCGTTTTATGTTCTATGAGTGGCACAGTATCATTCCGACACACTGGAAGATATTTATTGTTTCGTTTATTTCGTAAATAGTAGTATAGAGAGTGTGGGTTCTAGCGCACCACCACTCATCCATACAAGATTTTTGCTCACCTAAGGGCGCCTCGGACCCGACCCCTAAACGGGGCCGAGGTGCTATTTTGTAGGTACACTAGTGTGCCCATAGACCAAGGTGTCTACACCGTTCGCGCTATCCACCTCTTTGAATCAAAGGGAGAGAGTGACACCTTGTTGACGTGGAGCCTATATAACTTATGACCATGTTCATTCCAGGACAGAACTGTTTCTACGTGAATAGAGACTCCATGTACTGTGCGTGACGTAGGTGTATCTTAACCACAACCTTCTTCACTCCCTTAGCCCTTTTAATCTCACCCTCGTCCGACCTCAGGATCGAGTACATCTTTGGACGCAGACCAACATACTCCTTGATAGGCACACCGGCACACTCATCATTCATCTTTCCTTCTTGTTTACGTTATGGGAACGCAAATTTCTGCTACGGCTACCCTGTTTTTGGCAACGTTTTTTGCCATTCGAACCCACAAGCCTCCCAGAATGTTCTCCATATGGTCTCGTCTCCATTTGGGCCCTCCATTCTGTCTATACTCCCAATGGTTTATTTGGTCTGCCCCAAGCGATCTATTTGTTCTCCATTCCAATGTTCCTATAGGCTACAAAGCCTCTCCCAATGGTGGACCGCCCCAAGCATTCTATTTGTTCTCCATTCCAATGTTCCTATAGTCTACAAAGCCTGGTCTGACTATCCATTGGTCTACACCAAGCAAGCGATACATTGGTCTGCCCTCCGCCCCAGAAAACCTGGTCTTCCATTCCAATATTGGAATGGAGCTATAGCCTACAAAGCCTCTCCCAATGGTGGTCTACCCCAAGCAATCTATATGTAGGTTATATCAGGGGTTTACCATACAAAGCCTCTCCCAATGGTGGTCTGTCCCAAGCGATCGATTTGTTCTCCATTCCAATGTTGGAATGGAAGCCTATTCCATCCAGAAAGGGTCCTGCCCAGGTAGCGCAGGCCAGGGGTCCCGACTTGGGGTAGGCTTGGGTCCAATGTTCCGACTCGGGGTGAGGGTTCTTGCTTTGGTAGGAAATTTGATGCGGCTTCCATGTGGTTCTTTGTAATTTTCCAGACCTTCCATGCAAGAAATGCGGCAAATCCTACATATCCCACCATTTGCAATCTTGTCGAAACCGACGCTAGGTACGCGATCGTTTCTACATTGGTTCCAACCTCTTCTATATCGTCTTTCAGAACCAACAAATTGTCGTCTATTTCCTCCTCTAAGGATTCTGCAATAGTGTCTACCTTGTTTTCTATATTGTCCACCTTTTTTTCTATATCGTCCACCATTTTCTCTATATTTTGCATTGTATAGTAGAAATCGTATAGGATGCCATATCGTGGCGCGGTGTTGAATGGTAGTATTTTTTGGGTGGGGCTATTTCCCATATCCATTGGTGGGATTCTCTTGGGGGCCTCCGGTGGCGCCTCTTTGAGTACCCCATTGCTACTCACGTGAACCATACTGGTAGATTCTTGGAGGGCCTTGGTTGGGAGGCCATTTGGATTGTTACTCTCGGAGTCCTCCATAGAGCTTGTTGCTGTATTCCATATTCTATAGAGTCTACTAGTACCAATACCACAGTTTTTTTGGAATCTGCTTTGCTGGAATCTCCCCTTGCAAATCGCGGATTTGTTGTATTTGTTTCTCGGATAGATGTTGTTTTCGCATGGTGTACACCTTACCAACACCAAAGTCCAATATATGGTATGGATATACCGCGTCCACGACTGTGTACACCGGTATGTTATCCAACCATACCACACTTCTACCGTACTATACCACACTCATATCATACTATACCACACTCCTATCACAAGCTCTATAGATGCTAGGCTATGTTCAGCACCAATACGAGGAAATACTTAGAACTATACTATACCACAATTCTACCATACTATACCACAATACCATACTATACCACACTCCCACGCCCACCTACACCCACCTATGCAGATTCTTGTGGCAAAACTAGTCTTCCATTCCGGAATGAAGAACATATAGACAGAAAGATATAGACCCAGCCACGTGGTATAGTGCTATACTAGTCTTTCATTCCAAGATTGGAATGGAGAACAATGCTACAACAATACTTGACAGTACCTTGGCAATGCCAGTCTTCCATTCCAACATTGACAATACAAGGCAAAACCATACTATACTACACTCCTACCAGAAATACGACCTGTAGTGCGATGTGTGTACCAAGCCATGAATATCGTACCCCATTCGCAATCGGAGAGTACCAGGCACCTGTCCAAACATTTGGCTAGGGCGTTCCATTAGTTTGATTGAGGCTGCATAACGAATAGTGGTGTTTTTTCGGAGATACGACACATAGAGTGTCCCCAAGGAGTTCGTCGGCAGTGTTCGCAGAGAGGTCAATTCCATTGCATGCGAGAAGGTCTTGCGGAGGTGTTTGTTTGGGCAATCGACATAGTCGGCTAGATGGCCACCAATTGATTATCGTATCTCTCCCGCTTCGAAATTGGAGACGACCTCGTCGTAGGTCTTCATTCGTATTGTATAGCCCCTCTCGCTGGTTTCGATCCAACTGCACACGTGTTTGCCAACAGAGTCGATGTTGCCGAAAATAATGGGTTGGTCTCTGAACATAGCAGACGATATATCTCCCTGCTCTTCGAAGTGTCTGGTGTCCTCTAGGTAGGAGACTAGGAGGCTGGCTCTATCGAGTACTCCAGAGTAGTCTCACGTATAGTCGATCAAATAGATGTCATATCTGTGTGCTAGAAGCTGTCGTTGGAACGATGGGAGCCTCGACTGCAAAATATCAATTGGAACTATGGCCACAAATATCGCTTCTGGTTCTTATTCGGGATATAGGGCTTTCCAGGCCACTTTGGATTGCTGATCGATATATTTCTTGATTCGGTCGAGTGTATTGTGTATAGTTCTTCCTACACCACTTCAAGACAAGACTACGGTGTGTTGCAGTGCAATGTGCAGGAAGGGCATATCCTCGTCAATTAGAGATTTTGGATACCACTTTTTTCGCCATTTCATTCTCTCTGCTCGTACAGAGTGTTTTGCCTCGAAAGGAGGTATAGTCGCACTTTCGCAAATATCTGAACACATAGAGATCTTCTACGAATCCTGGGAGGCCAGATAGGGATTTGCAAGTGGGTTCTCCCTTACTTGTCCGCTAGATAGTCCACTTCCGCTATATCGTGTACCAGGTTGCTGCCATATGTGTTTTCTAGTAGGAGATGCGCAGAAACCGATTTGCGTGCCCGAATGCCCATTTGTTGTAGAGATATGCTTTACACTGGTGCTCGAGTTGCTCTATTGTCGGAATACATGTTGATGCTCTTTTGACTACATATGTTCAAATGGAGTGTGCTTCGGCTACCTATAGTGTCCAATAGTCTCGTTGAAATGGAAGGCTGCCAGGTTGGAGGGAGGGAGGCGAGGTAGATAAAGGGGGGCCCGAATGGAGACGATACATAATGGAGAACATGCTGGGAGGCTTGTTGGTTAAAATGGGCAAAAAGTAGCCGTAAAAAGGGTAGCCGTAGCTGAAATTTGCGCTCCTATAAGGAACTGAAGGACTTGATGAAAGATCCGGAGGTTAAAAAAGATGATCTTATGGAGCGAATGGAATGCCTAGAGGAGCTTGTTAGCGGGTGCAACACGATCTTGTGAAAATATGGAGGAAAAAACTGTGCTATCTGGAAGTGACATAGAAGGTGTGAAGAAAAGTCCGTCTATCAGGCAAGCAAAACTCCAATACCATAGAGGAAGCCCAGGGCTAAAGAAATTCGTACAGGTGTAAACCCAAAATCAAGACCAAGAAAGTCTAGAAAACCGGTGTCATCGACACCTTGGCCTATGGGCACACTAGTTTACCTATAAACTAGCGCATCGGCCCAGTTTGGGGGTCGGGTCCGAGGCGTCCTCAGGTAAGCAAAATATCTTGTATAAGCTGCCAAAGAGTGAGTAGTATGGATGAGAGGGGTTGCGCCAGAACCCCAATTCTTTATACTACTTAACTAGTTTTTTTCACTACGCTTTGCGCTGTCATGTTTGTTTATATTTTACATGCATGTGGTTAAAACTGTAATTGTAGGATCCCTTGCCACTCGCTGAATTCTACTTTGCATTTTCGACCATTGTTTTAACCGTTACAATTTGAACTAATTGCGATTTGCTAGATTATTTTATTTCGCAAAACCCTATTTAATCATTACATCGGAAACACTTGCAGTTTACTTTAATGGTTAAACAAAAGTAAAAATATAGGCATCATTAATATCTTACCTGTATTGGTGGTGTTTGGATTCCTTTTTTCATAGGCAAGGATTAGAGTTTCTGATGAATGTTTCTCATTAATTAAGTTATGTAATGCTTGAAAGCACGGATGAATTGATCCTTTGGTCAACGTGCATGACAAGCAGCTTAGGTCTAAAGAAACACACTATTGAACATGTAAACCATCAAATAAAATACATACCCATATACATGCAAAGCCTAGGCCACAACCATTTAGTTTCCGAGCAAATATGTCAAAGAAACGGCATTATATTGTGACATAATATCTTTCGCGAAATCGTGAAAGCCCAAAATTATGCACGGACAATCTTGACTACCCACTTATTATATTTTCTCTCATAAATATATTTATGACTGAATGTATTTTGAGACTTGATACATGAATGTACTGTACGAATGATTGACACATTGATAACCGATGATATCGGCTATTGCAAATGAAATATATATATCACAGGGGATTTTGTGCAATCTGTTGCATGCCTCATAAAATGCGAAGCTTTTATAAGGGAAAAATACGAATGAGCAAGACATTGATTGCAACACCCAAATAATCCATTCGTCAGCATACTTGAATCTATCGTCGATGGTCATATAAAGGAATACCGATGAATAAGGTTTAAGAAAGACATCTACATTCTCTACATACGAGAAAACATATTGTCTCATATAATGCAAAGTCAAGCATAATTTACTTAACGTTCAGACGTTCCTTTCTCACTCTTTACAAAAAAGTTTGTCTTGATAAACATATTTAAGACGTTATATCTCCGGGATGGCATAGTCACTTCAATTCTAAAGGCTTCAAACAATTATGATATAATGTCTTAAAGTGGATTTCAGAAGGGTACGTGACGTATCCAACCTATGAATGCATGGGATGAGTTTCTTCTAAGATATTGGTTAAAATTGACCTGGACCCGTTTTGCGACTTACGGTTAAAGGTTATTCTAACCGATCTTCATTACCTTATCTTGTTGCGCAATCGATAGAAACGATAAAGAAGTAACGAAATTCTCTCTACCAACATTAACCGTCAGTCTACCACGCCCAGACATTAGGTGGTTAGCTAAGATTACCTTGTTTTAATGTATTGTATGCCGGTGTGGTTCTGTCGCTTTATGTGACCCTAGTCAATATACCCTATTTTCCCCCTGTGTTTTTTACATTTGGCTTCATTTAACGCACACATTGGCTACCGACGGTAACCTCTTTTTGAACTTGTGAACGTAGTAAGTAAGCTGCGTAAGGTATTGTTTAATAAGTGTATTGAGTGTTCCCTGCATAATTGAGAGATAATATTGAAAAGCCCTCATTGTGCCAGGAAGCAAATCATGAGATGACGGGTGTTAACTCAGCTGCTATTATATACTAGATTACAAACACGTACAACTTACCGTTCTGTCTGAGCGCTAAAACAGGAATCAATAAGGCATCAACTTTATTTGTCTAGAAAAGGGTTAGAGCTGTGCAATGTTTGGTGACTATGGTTATTGACTGGGTTTCGGTTCTGATCACTGTTCTTCGATTCAGATTGACTTACGTGCCAACCAGGGAATAGCTTGGGCCTGAAAGCAAACTGAGTGTAGTCATCATCATATAATGATAATGAATTACCACTATCAATTACCGAAATATAAACATACCTATATCAAGACAATCACTTTAGAAATATATCTTAGCTAGGGACGTAGGTACATCAAGTACATTCTGGATGAAATTAATTATACATAACATCTATTGATACGTAAAAATGAATTTACAGGGCGCATCATTCATGAACCATATCGTGAGATGATTGCTAAGGCGTTATGCCAGCATTCCCTGTCCATATTGTTACAGGGTGGATCGATAATCATAGCCCGGAACTAAACGTCTAAGAGTGCCACTCTGCTTTGTTTTTTCCAATTAGAACCCGAAGTTGCTTGAATAGAGTTTCGGAGATTGGACATACCCAATGCAATATGCAGGAACTGGGGTAGCCACTCAAACGCCACCGTGGAAAAAAAATCTCATCTTTGTACCAACGCTGACTATGATGCTCCAAACTAATACAACGATATATAATTAACCGTCGAGCACATTAGTATAAATTGTGCACAATATATCCAAGGTGCAATGGTTATTCTCCGTTCCACCATATGTAAGGTCTTTTGTTACGTCCTCAGTCAAAGTTAATTAACCATAATCCAGCGATAGCTTAGAAGATGGTTTAACGATTCATTAGTTTCTCGATTTTATCAGAACAGCAGTGGGGATCTGACACATGAAACGGTCACCAAAGAGTCATCTTGCTTTTCAGCTCTATGCATATAAACGAGAATCTTTATCTCGGTGACTTTGCTGTCTGCTATTGATAATAGCATTAGAGAGACACTGTTAGAGATCGTTTGTTTATATTAATGTAATTCTCACTATTAACAAAACTACAAAAGCGAGACACTGAGCCACGTTTCTGTACAAACAATGAGTTAACCTTTTAGCAGCAGTGTAATATTTCATCGAGGAAATGTCTTATAGGTAAGGCAAATCAACTTGATGCAATAAGCAGCTTGATTAGCTCACAATAAAATAGCATTCAGATGAAACGCACAGTCATTAGATAGCCCGTTTGTATAAGGTGGTTTATCATCGTTATTTCAAAAAAATTGCATTCGATTAATTTTCCCCGCCATAATGAATGTCTCTAAAAAATTAATTGACATGATACAATGGAAAGGTAATCCATGACCCGAGTGCAAAATCACACCTCACCAACTCATGTGAATCATGCACAAGAAGAGCATCTCGTTGGCTGACATATGGCACACGTTAGCCATGTTCAGCGGCTTTTCCACAAACAGCGTTGTTAGGTTTATCTACTAGCATTGGTGTTGCCGCTCACTTAGTGTACATCTAAATCTATGTAAGCATTTGGCGCGTCGTAAATGCGACACTTATTACTTGATCCCATTCCATTTGAGCATGATTTAATACAAATGACATCAAGGTTCAAGCAACATTATGCCCGTGATCAAAATAGATATCTGGAAGGTAATGCCGAGCAGCTACTGGCAGTTTACTTACAATGTAAAGCTGCCAGTAATTGACACGGTTTTGGCTTATGAATTAGTATTCCTATGTTAGGAGATTGGATTTATGCTTTTGTGATTTCTTTGTATGATGCTCTGCACCCACAAAATGACTTATTGTAAACGAGGGTCGGTATTTGCCAACGCTACACATACACATAAGTAAGCTATATATTGATACCACTACTAAAGCGCGCAACAGCAAATTGAACCCAATGTTTCGAACAGTAGTTTTTGGTATGACAATTAAATAACCACTACAAAAGCAGCAAATGATTGATATCCTTTTATCATCGTTATAATAATATGTGTAATTTACTTACTTTGTCTTAATTTTAATCGTGCGGTATATCACTAATTGCTATATCCATTCCAGTAAGTCAGGATATCCCCCATTGAATAGGATTGAGCGAAAACAATGGAACACACCTGCTTTGATCAACAGATTTATACGTGAACAAATATATCCGATTTATTTTTTTCATTCTTCAGAGAGCTGCATGATAGAATGACTTTACGATAATAGAAACGGTATGGTATACAACGCCGACTGTGTGTTGTTATCATGTTGTTGACATTATCACCTAGATTACAAAACAAATCACAATCTACGGGATTGAAACGCTTGAATTTCCAAGTTTAACCTTCCGTGTTATCGATTATTATTATGGAATTATGTACCTATTCTGATTTATTATCTTTCAAATGATTCAATGACGTAGTTGTCATATACATCTCGTATGGGGTACCTCTATTAGTCACCTTTAGTTTCCTCCATCCTTCTAACGACTTTATCATTGTTGTCAGATACTTTTTTAGTAATTACAACAATCTCTCAGCAACAGACTTGTGCAACTAAGTTGCTCACTTTAATTATGCATAGGTGTCATATGTCAAATGCAGTTATACTATGTTAGAAATTGCCTTTATGTTGGCAATATATAAAGTACAGACTGACACAAATAATTCATAAAACGATGATGAATTGCAGCACGTAGCAAACTTGATTGATTAAATAACAGTACTCAGCAAATATCTTACTCCCTGTCCTTTACAAATGGTAGCACCTGGTTGAGTTTAAACCGTATTCGAGGGCGCATGTCTTAAACAAATGTGCATAATACCAGTGACGATAGCACATGCTTTTTTGGGAAATAATGGTATGGTACAATGTTGTAAGGCGGCGAAAATTTTATATGCTCATGCACATGCATGCAAGCCTATTAGTAGTAAATAATTCGATAGAGCCCATAGAAAAAGCAGTTAATGCTGTTACCGAAATCGTGCACAGCATTGTAATCGGATGTCCCATCTAGAAAACCACCGCCAGATTGAAGCGATTGGGGGATGTACTAAAGTAAAGTAAAGCGAACCCCTGTAAGACTTTGATGCTGCGTGGTCTCACTGACGCATCTCATAGACATGTAATCGGGGCTTGAAAAAATCCAAATGAAAAAAAAGTAATTATTTGTTTATGCATGCAGTAGGCGCATTATGCCGTCGCTGTTCGTATCGCTGTTGACACATTTATCTGTACTGGTCACTTCATTGATTTTGGCTCTGAACGTGATTTGCACTATTGAACTATTGGATAATAAAAATGTATTTGAATAGTTTATACAAGGGATTATATCCACTGATTTACCATAGCACTAGGCATGTTGAGAAAATCAATACTAAACCCCAAATTCCTACATTTAAAACTCTTTCATCATTCAGCAGTCAACATTGTTAAGAAAATAAACGGCTGTAGCATTGATTGGCACTGTCGTTGTAAGGCAGAATATAAACATGCTATATTATCGTCGATGCTGCCATGCAGGAATATATACCGATATTGTAAATCCATCATCCTGCAACCTACTGGAGCAGACGATGCCATAATAATGGTCCACTCTATAGTTGGTCCACGCATAGGCTTGCTGGCACTCACCAATGAGTGGATGGAATGTATAACTGCGTATGATCGGCTTCAGTACCTATTACCCGACCCGAAGTAGTCACCATGGTGTAAATATGTCCAAATTAATGAGATCTGGCTTTAAAACATAAAGGTTTAAGTGTTCGTGGCATCCCATCTTCTCCCAGAAACTTCACAATATATGTGCGTTGGGTGATTTGGAATATACATCGCAAATAGAAAGAATGCTATTTTTGAGTGCTCTATATAATAAAAAGTATGCCGGATCGCAGGGCAAAGCATTGATCAACAGTTTGTACGGTGTGTGTTGCTTATCACGCAGTCATCAACAGAGATGAACTTTTTCGCTAAGTTTTAGCTCAGCAATATTAATTGTACCATACGTGTAGTACGTAGATCACCACAATGAGAGCAGTATGTCATGTTTAAAACGCTGTTATCTTTTTTCACGGGACATCCGTGGACCATACTACTCTGCTTATAACGCGTTGAAATATGGTTCTGGGTTTCTTAAATAGTTTGTGACTATGCGCAGCGCATGCAAAAATTTACGTTGTGTCTGAATGATTAACTATATGAGGATTACATTACATGAATTACACACGAAATTTATGCTTTTTATTGTATCACAATAGCGCACCGTCAGGCAAGGGGGAATATTAACTTAGTTGGCTATGCACCAAAGGATCAGTACGTATCAAGGAGGAGAATTTAATTAATGTAGAATAAGACTAAACGTGCAAAATTAAATAACCACAGTGCGTCACAAGGAGGACCAGTGTTTATGTCATATCCGCTTCCTAGCACCCTACGTCTTACAAAGTGATTGGGCGACATATTGACCGAGCTTGGAACTATGTACCTCAGCACACGTTTGCGCAAGAAAAGCCACACGGGTATAAAATCGCAAAATCAATGACAATTAATGTTTCAGTCGACTACTTTACTTATCATTTTACGTCACTTCGTTTCTGTGTTACAACTGGGTAGGCAAGAAATGATTATTTTCGCCCTTTGGTTTATTATTGGTGCCAACGATTGCATCATGCATTTTCGTGTGACGAATAGGCGAAGTAGTCCGTCAAAGCTGCTGTGTCTAAATTGTGTTTCTAAATATATTGAATCCCATTTAATCAAGCATTAATTTGGGTCTGCTCGAAGACAATATAACAGAGCGCTACATTTACACATAATCTTAACATCAGCAGGATCACACGAAGTTCTCCCATTCGCATAAATGTCTGGCTATACTAACTTAGAACCTTGCCGTGAACCAAAAACCCAATAACTCTTCCGGACACCTCGTACAATGACATATCTTACCATTGAGGAGGATAATATATGGTATTTATCGGAAGTCAAGGTACTGTATGTGTCAATTGAAGTAAAAAGTATATCATCGGGTATTCTTTCACAATGCACTACCCCATATTTCGATAAATGACTGAAATTATTTGCGCCTTTGCAAATCGCAATTATCCTTGACAACACCGCGTTTAATATTTAAAACTTTTATTGGACCCATTGAGCAACCAATGAACAAAGTCTACGCAGTTTTTATCCCTTCTTGAATGAATGCCCGAGATATATGTTCAAAGCGCGTAGGAATTGCCACAGGACTTGATACAAGTCTGGCATTGTAAAGCAATCAGGAAAGTGAATGCCAAGCACTTTCATTAAATACTAGGTCAGCCGTGAGAAGGTTTTGATGCATAGTTAATATGCAGTTGATGAATACGTTTTGCCGCTGGTTACATGTGAATTGCGTCTCAATTTTCATTTTCAAGCCCGACTGCACACGGTCCGAAAGGCAATATTATCAAATGTCTGCCCCATAATTACAACACTTATCTCAAACAATAAAGAGGATGACTATGATAAATTTATTATTGCGACGATTTATTTGATCTGCGTAGAATTTATCGATGGAAATCACCTTCATATGCAGTGTATCAATTGAAAAGAAAATCCAGTTCATGATCATTATAAATGACATTCCTTTCAGTCAATACCAACCGGTCTATGTGACATAGGGGAATATTACGGCATTTGTCATGTAAGATAAGATGTCTCGTTTCAGCGGGCAGTGTGTCTACGTGGTGGTGCTGTGTGTGGTTCGTTAAGTGGATTATATGTAACAGTGAGGCTTTCTAAACCAAAGCTTTACCTTATCATGCTTTAAATGGTATCAACATTTCTCAGATTGCTTAAGCTTGGCTTGAGGTAGCCAAAACAAATCGGTGTAATAAATCTATTCAATGCTACCCAATGAACAATAATTCAGTGCAATTTCTTGTTGCAATAGTTCACTCAATTTTATTTGCTTAAGATGTACCATCAGCCGTTTGCACTACCTTTACTATCCGAATCCATCTTCAATATTCCCAAGCAATGTGTAATCAGTAGCACGATCCCCATGGTGTGGGTAGACCAAACAAAGGGGATCTGTTAGCCTGGGTTTATTTTAGATTTCTATAAGATCGACTGGCTATTTTGATAGTTTAAACAATTACCAATAAAGTTTGAATAAGTATTAGGCCATGGACTTGCTTGAGATAAGTGCTGTAATTATTACAATGAACATATGACTCGCTAAGATCATGGAGATATGAGTACAAAGCAAACATGTATTTTACTTCAAGCACGTTTGTCTGTTGATTAGAGAGCAGCCCAAACAATGCCTTGGCCAAACAGCATTCCAAGAATACATAGTGTGTATATAATAGTTATACCGTCATCAAGCTACAACAGATGGTCATAGAGATGACATTCCCATTTCTCATCTTCTCATTGATTGAAAAATACCCGATTTTTGGCTGCTCTTGCAAAACAGATGACGATCATTGTGAAATACCCGAGGGTGGAATTCAACCGGCAAAACATTTGACGAAATACGTAGTAGTTGTTTTTGAAACGCCTTCCTGTTATATTCCAAAAAAACATGCAATAAGATAAGATAAATGATACAAAACTGCCGTGTAATTCCTAAGCAACGTTTACTCGACAACTATTGGTCATTTTGATGCTCTTAATAACTAGTTTCGTAAGCCATTGCACAAACTGCTTGGGCGACATCTTTACTTAATCTCAACTTAATTCTATGTGATTTAGACAATTGTACAGATCATAAAGATCTAGTCAGTGCACATATTTCTGAACACTAAACTATGTGGGTTTGTGGTCTGCTACGTAGTCTGTTGCAATGTACCAAATGATATCATCAGAATACCTAATGTCTTAACTACTGCAAATTGCGTTCTTAACAGCAATGCGCGATTGTAACCCCAACTGAAAAATATTTCTGTTATGAATGCCTAACAGGAAAATTGGTCAATATCACTTAGTTGAACGAATACAGCTAATGAAATAATAATGCACATGCTTAAGATCAAACCTCAACGATGCCACTTGCGTATGTACATCACGAAGTTACCTCACAAGGTCCTATACCGGGCTTTGTTCGCCCAGGAGCCGTCCGAGCGGAATAAACCAAAAATCCCTCATTACTCAACCAAAATCCCTGATAAATCATTTACTGCCCCAATGGCAAACACATCTCGATAAGTGCACCGATAAGAAATCAAGCATTTTTCTGTTTATGTAAGGTGCATACGGCCCCTGACATATCTTTGATTTAATCATTTTCATTGTCCTTGAATGGCAAAACAGCGCCACTGAATATTTCGGAATGCATCGCGTGGTGATAGAGGTGAGATATACTATGTCTATTTGGGATAATGTTATGTTACTAGTATTTGCTGACGAACATCAACTTTGACTAATTTCAAAGCCACCATTACCATTAAGTGAGAGACGGTGTTTTAAATACTTGTTCATATTTATGATAATCTCATCAATTAGGCAGTGTTTGGCATTATTACTCGGATGTTTTCTTTTTTAGGACATTTTACCATTGAAGCAACTATACGTACGTAGTTTGCGAACCCCTTTTCGATAAATGCATATAACTGCATGCATCGGGGTATTTAGAAAGTATGTTTCTTATCTGTTTAGTGCCTTTTCTAGTGTTCTTTGTATATTCACCAATTACTGGATGAACCTCACATATGGCATATGTGATACAAACGATAACTGGATGACATATTTCCAGCCCAACAAAAAATATGCATAATGCTTTTAAACTATCACATTGTATATTGCGGTTATTACGATTCCTTCGGAAATTATTTTTTCTTATAACAGAGCTCACAATGGCATGGGTTATCTAGTTTTCGGGTGAATGAAGCTGTTATGGCTGCATAATTCCCGATGTAGCTCTTTGTAAATATCAGGTCAAGAAGGTGCATTGTGAATTTAAGCCAGCGGAGGTCAACCGAAGCTTGAGGTTATGTATCCTAAATCACACTGTCGTGTTCTTGCATAATCGAGTACATTAACTTGTCTTAGTAAGACATAGCAATAATGTCAATTGACTTTTCTCATAAAGCCGCCAAATATCACTCAAAGGCGCAAATTCTACAGCTGACGAAAGCTTTCCTCCTCCGTTCTACATATGCTGTGTTTAATAGCTTGATTTGTGCCAAGTGGGCGCTAGCACTTAAGGGGAGCTGTCTAAGCATCACAATCATCCTCGTGCATCAGCGTCTCGATATCGCCTCAAGTGACGTCAAAACCCCAATGTTACCATTACCATTACAATGAAGGGGTACCCTTATGCAGTAACGTTTACATATAACAAACCAGCGTTCAGTCGATTGCTTAACCATCATCCTATATCAAGTGGTGGACAACTCCAGCCCAAAATCACGGGTGAGGTGTCGGCACAGAGAGGCAAGTTATTTCCTTGCTAGTCATTGTATACTGGATCTCTGAGCATAACTGCTCTCATGAAAACATGCTGTTCATATCTTTTCATCCACTTCACTTAAAGCCGCACTAATATATATCGGCATATTGTAAATGCCAGTCCCTGTGCGACAAAGTTTTATGAATGCCATCCTATTTGCGCGAGCAACCAATTAGCCATCAACTGTTCTTACCTCATGCAGCAGTTGCCAAGCATTGGATATTGAAGTTTATTGAACCATATTTATATTTGTTTCTCCCTTACCAATTGGTGGTGTAAATAGCATCGTGTGTCATAACTCTTTTGTGTCGTTTATATTTATTTATGGTCACGCAATTTCTAGGTCAAACCTTAACATACGTTGTTATACGGCAAATGGTAAGACAAAAAAATAGAAAGACAAAAATATTTTTTTTCTTCATAATAACTCTCATTCGATGCTGCTCCAATCTTAAGGTACCGGGCGAAACAGGACTGCTGTATATCGTCCATTCAACAAGAAATTCCCCAAACAATCTTTCTCATCTACAACGACTGCCATACTAAGTTTGAACATGATGACAATAAATTAGAGCTGGTGGCTGGTTTTCTGGCATGGCTGTTTACATGTCACAGCAATATATTATCTGGACAATGTCTTTGAACGTTAATTTTAAGTCCGATGTAGAGTTAACATAGACCAAGTAGGTGTACACTTTTGATACCGAAAAAAGAAAAGGCCCACGTATAATCTATACCCAAAAGTACATACGTTGTACCGAATCCGAAAGACAGAGACATGACAGGGGAAATCTACTCCCCGTACTTCTCTTTGATCTAAATGCTCAATGCAATATATGAAGCAAGTTTAATACTTAAGTCCCGTCCGGTGTCTGTTCATATGATTGAATTGCTGGCAATCGCTATTTCACATCAAATGTAATGCCTTACTTGCAACGATTAGCTGAATGCATTAGCATGCACCCCAAGTGTTTATTTTTACGTAAACAAGATAACAGCCGTTCCTAGTTCAGATTATCGAGGGTAACCCCTTCATTCCTTTCTAATCATGAAGTAGGTCAGTTTTTCCTACATTATGATATTGCTTAAAAGAAAATATTCATATGGCTTAAATTGTATGGGTAATAAAACAATACATATTGCGTTGTAGACACTGCCATTATCCAGAGCCTAAAGATTAAAAAGTGATCAAAATCCGCGTGGCAAATTGACCCGTGCTTAAAGTAAATCAGTAGAAATGCACGTTTCCCCCCCCCCCCCCATTTGACCTAATAATGTTCGCAGAAGGTTTTCTATAGTCGCAATTATAATGAAACGACCATGCCCATATCGGCTATCCAACATTCTCGCCCCAATATACAGCATTAATGAATCTGAAAAGTGAGCCGACATTATGGAAATAGGTGTGTGTGGAGGAGCGGGTGGGACGGTGCGTAATGTGTAGTAGTTTTATCGACATGACTGCATGACTTATCAATGATGCATGATATGTGTACGTAGATAATGATTCTCCGGCAGTTAACAAGACAATGATGACACTTGGACTGAAATAAATGCTATCTTGCTTCTGGTGTTACGAGTAATCAATCGTACATGGTTGTCAGAGTTTTAATCATCATTACCTATCAATCGCAAACATTTCAGCATCGATCTGTGAACTTAACATTCAGACCTTAGGACACTAGCTTATCACCCCCGTTACTTTTTCTCAATGAATATATATGGCATGGATCGGCAACCAATCATGTACGTATATTCTGAGGTGTTTCAGATCGGGCCGATACATGCGTTTAATTCAGACCATTAAGGTTATGCAAAATAATTGATTCACTTTTCACTGCCTCAAAACATACATTAGGCATAACCTATGTCTGTTGTAAATCTTATTTGAAGAACCATATTGGATTGACGTACGTAATTTAGACACGCAAATTCATTAGTTACAGGCAGACGACCAACACTAATCAAACTAATCAAACTCCCATCTATCAATACCAGCTGTATTTACCTCTAGTACATTATTCTTATTAGGTTATCATTCTATGCCAGGAGAATGACATAATGCTAAGAAGGTCTTACGGATGGATCATTTTCTTTCCTCACTAATTATTGCTGAGGCAGCTCAACCTTAATACATATATCAAATTGACACTGCAACAAAATAATGGTAAACTGATAGTCTGGCCGTAAGAAACCGACAACATAAAAGCCTTCTGGTACTTCGGTGCTCATGCATGAACCAAGTATATCGTTGAGAAAAGTCGTGTTGAGAGAAACACTTCAGGTCTATTTATTTCACTGTGATAACGGCCCAAATTGACACTCACGCATAGGCAGAAAAAAAAACCAAAATCAATAACATAAGCATTGAGGGTTTCTCGTTACAAGCCAGCCTTTAGCCGGCTGGCTTCGTCCAAGGCACATATTTGTTTGATGTCATGCATGTATCACAAACGCCAGGGTGGCGTTAATTTAAGCTGACGAAAATGTTTAACTTCCTGTTTCTCAACGATGTCCATAGAGTTAATCATTATTATAAAAAGTTCTGCAAATGGAATAAGAGCCAAAGGTGAAAACATTCTCGAAAATATTCATGAAAAAGTGGAGCTGACCCTTCGTGACCTTCGTTACCAGAGAGTCTTTGAACTGTCGATCTATTTACTTCCTTGGCAGCAACCATGATGCATTTTAACGCGGTATAGTAGTTACCACCACAGAATGACCACGTGTGCCATAGAATTGTGGAGGAGATAACATATTATCATAACACCATGTATTTATCATTCATTAGGATAACACATGTCATATTGGCAGCACTACAGTCAGCTGTGTGTGCGTTTACATGTATAAGGAACTTGGCATGTCATTGGCAAGTAAGAATTTAGTACCAACTATAATAGCCCAGCAGTCTAGTAGACATACCAAAAATGATAACCCATAAATAGCTGGCGCCTCGTAAAGCTCACGATAATGCAATGCATAGTTTGTTCACTCGGTGTTTTATATCGGTACGTTCTAGATTTTCACAGATGTCCGGAATACGTTAGCGCATTGATGTGTTATCCATGGGCATTATATTGTGTTCTAAATGGGCACTATGGTACATTATACATTAGTTACACAAAGGTAAGACACATTAATTGCCCGAGAATAGGGGCTGGAAATAGGGAATACAATACAATTAAGTTTATCAATAGGGCCAATAACGTAGAATTGATTAAGTAACACAGAAGACAATAATAGTCCCTTGCTGTGATGGGCAAACCGGTGGGCGAGCGAAAATGGCTTGGGTGATTCATCCACATTTATCACGAAACTTTAAACGTTTTATTGATGGGATGGGATTATTGTCGATCGGTAAACCTCATGATATTATTCTATCATTTAATCACGCGCTTTGTTGTGGACAGTCCTCTTATTGCACAGGAGTAATTGCTCGTTATGCGCACATCAAGTTTGTCAGCTGAAGTACAAGACAATCACTATATCGACGTGACAAGACAATCACTTTATCGTAAACAAGAACTTCAATAAGTTGGGACAAAAGCACGAAATAATCTGTCATAGTGAAGTCGTTTGAATGAGGCAAACTGAAGCATTGACTACCCTCACATGACTGATACAATTATCAAAAATAATTTACCGTGGAAATGCATAGCTTTATGTAGTAACGGAAACTTGTTTTGCTATCGCTCACTTTCCGTTTCCTGATAAAGTGGTGCTACTTTCGGCAAGTCGTCGTGCGTAAGACACAAAGTGATCTATCAATGTACAAGGTGTCTGGGTGAGTAATGAGGGATTTCGATTTATATCGATTGGCTAGTTTCTAGGCGAACAAAGCCAGGTTTTGTGCGAGTATGGAAATACCGTGATGTTCATGCGTGAGTAGAATTCTTGACCATTGCGGTCTTAAAGATCCTTCATTATGTTTGTGTACATCATACTGCCTGCACATACCATTTTACCGGACACAAGCACAATGCTATCTTACGTTTAACATATGACTATTAATGCTAAGTGGTGTGATCACGCATCTGACGTTTAGAGTTTCACTTATATTGGCGAGTTTTCCTAAGCATTAAAAAAATTGCGTGTAAATGTCTTTCATGACAAATCAGATTTCCTGTGCATTGCGATTGCTGCACCTATGAGTTAAAGGAGTAAAGATTAGATTTGACGGCGGATGCCACGAACGCATAACCCGTTATGCTTTACTACGACAACGTCGTCTTCAATTGACATATTTAATCACAGTGCCTACTTGTAAAGCCGGGGATAATACGTACTGAAGCCGGTCTGACACATGCAATCATCTGTCCCATCTATGTTACTAGTCCAAGCTTAATGGCAAAACAACCGGGCTTCTACATGGACCTATTCATTAGGGACCTATATTCTGTGGTGGGTGAGCGTTCTATCGGCTTACCCTTACTTTTATATGCTGCATGCAGAGGTCGTGAACGTTCAGCCCCCAAAGTGCCAACCACAATGCAAGTATTATTTAAGCAGCTTTGACAGATATTGATACAGATATAAATATTGTAAAGTGTTGTGCATTGCTAAAAAAAATAATCAGCTGCCCAAATATCGGTTTGCAATGATCATCATCTGGTGATTGAACCATCTGCTCAATGTAAATGACCACACATAAGCGGATTGCAGGATATTATGATTCCCTATTAACAAATGGGTTACATAGATTTATCGAACTGGTAGATAATCGATTCCATGTTCTTCTACTTCGAGTTGTACATATTGATTCGCCTACGTAAATACCCTTGCGTTGACACAGAAATGCACATTGTATTGATGGACAATGAAACATATCATATGCAAATCACGACCGGCGCTGAACAGACAAGGCACCTGATTCAGGCTTCTGGGTGACAAATGAATGACATAAGTCCGAGCAAAGTACCTCAATAAAAAGCACAAACGAACCGATAAATGACATTCAGCGTATGATTGAAAATGCAATTAATCACATATTGATGTTCAACGTATGGTTAATCAGTGTGCCTCAATACAGATATCCTCGTGACTAAAGGACCGAGAGAACCGGGGGCTACAAAGCGTATAATATCTAATTGCCCTAGCGATGTACTATTCCATAGTCTTTATTGATATATGTGGCCATATTGTCCATAGCAAACACAGTAAATACCTACAGTTTAATTACGGTTTTACTTGTGATAAATTGTTTGAAATATGGGACATTTCAGAGTATCCTGCTAAGACAAGTTTATTGTGACGAAAACCGTAACACTCGTGCCGATTGCGGTCCATACTTTTAATAGATGTCCGCTATACAAGGTGAAAAACAAAGGTAGAAACATTAGAACTGCTACTGATTGTCCACAGCCTAACAATGCATCTTGTGGTGGCATTACGTATGACTTTATGGCAGTCATAAACATCAAATGATAACTATGAATTATAACTTATTCGTCAGAACCCAGCGCAGATGAGTAACCGTGACGGAGATCAACCGTTGATCGGTAGTAAGGCTGACGCTGATTTGTGTGAATCTGAGATTTCTAATTCTTATTGAGGTCCATAAAGCGGCCATATATTAACTCAGCAATAACGAAACGAACGACAATTAAATCAGGAAATACGTGAAGTTCATGTTTGCGTCATAAATATAACAAAACTGCTTCGAATATCGCAATTACATGTCACCAAACAACATCGACGCTAACGGACCAATGATTGACGCTCTGTCTCATACCGATATTGCCTAAAACAGCCAACCATCTGCCGCCGATGATGAGAGCATTTAACTTTGTTCCACATATTATGACTGGATAGCTATTTCAACACTCTGTAAATCATCTACTATACAAGGAATTGGTGTTGGCAGTGCAAGTACGACCGCTCGTAACGCCACATCGTAAAAAAACACTGGTCATTTGTATAAACCATGTGATTATGTGATGTTGAAGTGCTTTGCAATAATGTAAGAACTATATCGTTTCATAACTGCTTAATCATCGACTGGATGTTTTTAATATATAGGAAACCGTGAAGATTGAAGCATTACGTAATGATGCAACAACAAATAAAAACATCCCAACATGAGCTATATCACATCTAGCTCATTAGCATCATCAGATTAGACCGCTCCTATAATTAGACAGCGAAAATGTATAAAATGCTTAGTAACCGCAAATTTCCTAATCAAATATAGTAGACATCCTCCACTCAACACTTTATAGCAAAGGATCGATGTGCACAGTTCGGAAATCATATAAGAAAGAGCAGTGAGGTTTTGTGCTGATTATGTTGTGTTATCCATGTTAGTAAATTGCCTCTCATATATTTCCCGATCTAAGCCTCATAGAGAACATTGCGCGCCACACGACACGCATCAATTCATGTAATAAATGCGCTAGTAACAGTAAACACCGAATTCTTTTAAGTGATGGTATCAAAAGACCTAAACACGCCCTTATGAACATCTTGCAACAATAGCCCACTCAACCCCACATTAACGCGAATATCCGTCCAGTAGAAATCTCACTTATGTCAGGTTGCCTTTTTAAGGTGCGACAAGAATCCAGAAGTGATCAACAGACTACTCATGTTGGTGCTACACTGTTCAACCTTGAAGTGGAATGGGATTTCGCTGTACAGCAATCATGTACAGCAGTTGCCCCAGCAACCATGAACAAGCAGCTGCCAAAGCAGCCATTGAATATGCTAATCGTGTTAATATGTTAATTGTGTTAATATGTTAATTGTGTTAATTGTTAAGTGTAATTTGCACTGATTCAATATATTTAATCTTAATGCCAGAACAATGAGCCGCGGGTACATTCCATAATAAAAGTAATTCAATTCCAAATCATTGAAAGTGACGTTGTTTCGCGGCTTTTCCCGATAGTGAGAGAAAATAAAAGAGCGACTTGCGACCAAAAGCAAATGGCTCAATCAGGATATTTGATATAATGACTTTCAACTAACACATGGTTATGTAATAGCGGATAGCGTGAAATGAAGCAGTTTATTTCTGTGTGAGTAGCTGCTCTGGGTGAAAGACCGGCCTTGGCCACCAATGGCTACTTTAATGAGCATTGCGACCTGAAGCACATTCACCAGGGACTAATGCCAGTTTTATAAATCATAAATCATAAGCCAACACCATGACAATTATTGACTGCTTAACATAATGATAGTAACCTTTTGGGTATTCTCTTTTATATGATAATGCCAAGCAAATCATTACGCAGATGAATAGAAACACAATCGATCAAAAGAAATAATTATGACGGCCGATGAATGTTCGCTCAAACAGAGACAATATATGTGTTGTATTAACATGTAAGCTGTTCCACAGTAATGGACCTCTATAAGATACAGTGAATTGCATATTAATGCTTCTGGATATCGATGTAAGGTATAAATGCTTCAATCTAATCATCTTGTTGGTAGCCTACAAAGTTAAAACATTCGCATTGTAGAAGACAATTGGACAATTGAACTTTCAATAGATCAAAACAAATATTGTATCAATATTATGTTGCGATGATCTTGCAAGTTTATCTTATTGCGATTCTTGTACACAATTTCTTGTTAACACACGAGATATATTCTTTCCAACATAACTTATAATAAATTTTTACACCAAATAATTTAGTACATGTTTTACACTATGTTTTATTCACTTAACGATATGTTATTATTCAATGTATCAAAAACTTTGGATAAGTCCATAAGAACACCAACAACACGGTTGTTTACCTGTTTACATTAAGAGCATTGTGGATATCACCAGAAACATTAAGGCGAGCTAAATTTGTTGAAACCTTGGTAAACCCATATTGATGCTTGTACAATATTTCGAATCCATCAATTTAGTCTAAACCTCTTGTGCACATTAATCGTTCGAATATTTTAGATATGCTGCACAGTACGGTCTATAATTGGAAACACAATTATTTAGGCCTTATGTATTCATAAAATGAATGAAAGTCATGATCGTCCTTAGCTATCGCTTAAAGTAAGATTAAGGCTGCTTGAAATTGTCAGACCCGATTGTCGTTATTTCTGTTGTCACACAGCTTTCATGGTGGCTTATTCACTTGAGCCAGCAGCCCAGTAACCATCGCGTATTTTCCCTAATGCAACAACACCAAGCATGTGATCATGAAGTTTGTTCTTCCACGCATTAAGAACCACTTTCCACTGAGGCATTTGGTAAATTTCTTTTTTAATTGTTAACATTGATTAATGCGTACACAACGCCAGGCCCAAGTATTACTTATTCGTGTGTTCTAATAACGTGCTTACTTCTGGCATAACTCTTTTACATGTAGTCCGACTTGAACCAAGTTTGTTTTGATGTAGGTTTATGAATGTTGAATAAAGAGCCCAAGTTGTATTGAGTTGCATGCATGCATGTGTGAGCTTTTAGTTCATATTACTCTATTTTTGTATTCTTGTCATGTATATTTTATGAATGTTAAATAAAAAGCCCGAGATGCATTGGCTTATATTTATTTTTTGTGTGCGCTTTAAGTTCGTATTCCTTCATTTACTTCGTTTTACTGGTTTTTAAAATTGATCAGTTATAACTTATATGCTACTGTCATAAATACAATATACCACACATTCTTCTGGTGCTCGGTTTCTGTATATGTACACGTTTTGTTCAATGGGCATATCGTCCCGACACGACGGCCCGGCCAAATGCCCTTGCCGCCTAGTCCAAACGCCCTAACAACACTCTATCCGGGGACGATGGTGCAATGTATTGTTTCTCTGGACGGTAGACATTATGCTTTGAATTTATTTCATATCAAGAGATATAAATTAATTAATACTGTTCCTTTATTAAATGAAATGTGTAATGAAATTTGTAAAACGAGGGCGTATCATTGCGGGGGCGTATCGTACCGGTGGTGAACTGACCCGAGGGCTTATCGTCCCGGCGAGGGCGAACTGACCCGGCGGCGAACCGTCCCACCGAGGGCGAACTGACCCATGGGCGAACCGTCCCGGGAGCGAACTGACCCGATACCATGCAAATGAGTGAACCGAATGCCTATCGTCAGGCGACGCCACCATAAAATCAATAATTGAACATGGAACAAGATCCAACGAACAATGTTCACATATATTAAGGAGTAGAGGCGATGCAGTGAGTGCAACACACGTCCGTCGTCAAATGACGCTATCATAAAATTAACAGAAGCTCATGGGGCTGTTGATCAAACGTCTCAGTTATCTGCCCCTTGGATCTTAATCTGGTCTGGGCGACTGCGTCCCCGTCGAGACGCTATGACTAAGCAGCATGCAGCTCACTGGTTGAGTGTTCATATATTTTGACAGTGCTACAAATCAATCACAACCCATTATGATGCTCAGTTACGCGCAAATGGCACATTAAACCGTGTTTCAAATTAAATCGCGCTCTACGAAGGAAATAAATCTCGCGCACGCGATACAAATTAAGGAAATAGTCTTTTATATGAAAGGAATGCCACCAACAAAGTATGGCTGTTCATAAGTATTTTTTCAGTGTTCAGTATGCAAGTAAAAGAAGGAAATCGCATAAAAAATACATTATAGTTACCACTTTACTCCGTGTAATGTTCATATTATATTTAAAGTCTTGCTCATAATGAATATAGAAAGAACAATACTTTCAAAGTATGAACCTCAACTGTTGATAAAGCCTGATAGCTGTATTCCATTAGAATGTCAAAAATGCAATAAAACTTAAATCCCTCTTGCGTATTGCTAAAATCACTAAAATGCCCTTTACTGATTCTCTACTATTTCTTGCTAATGTATGGCCTCCTTTTTAGCCTTCATTTGGCGCTTTCAACAGCACATAACGATGATAACCTATCATCGGAAGCACAAACCCGTCGAAAATGCATCTACAAAACTTTTAAGCTGTTCATTCTAATGTCGTATGCCGGGTGGTTAGTGGACGATATAATCTCGTATATATTCATAGAACTAAAAAATAAAGTGATCATGTGATGACATTTTACATGATACAGCCATCAGGTCTTATTCAACATCGAACTGATATTATCAAAATGCGAAAACGTCGTTGGAAGCGTACCTTAGAGGTATACCTCAGAGGAATGTGTAACTAAGTCTGATATTAATATTCTGTTGTCAATATTCTTAGATATTCCCGATATCAAGGATAAAGGGAAATAGTTCTTACTATATGATATATATATATATATATATATATATATATATATATATATATATATTTATATATATATATATATATATATATATATATATAGGCTATATATATATATATATATTGCTCTTCCATTTATATCTGTTTCTGTATGTATTGCCGTATGTATGTGTATGTATGTTGATGTATGATATGTATGTATGTATGTATGTATGTATTAGTATGTATGTATGGCTCCCTTGTATGTATGTATGTATGTATGTATGTATGTATGTATGTATGTCATGTCTGTATGTACAAGTCATGCATTATGTATTGTATGTATGTATGCGCTGTATGTATGCATGTATGCAAATGTATGTATGTATGAAATGACTGTATGTATGTATGTAAAAAATGTCTCTATGTATGTATGCAATGTATGTATGTATGTCCTTTACAGTATGTATGTATGTATGTATGTCAGTAAGTATGTATGTATGTATGTATATGCCCTATGTATGCCTTACTGTGAACTGTCGTCTCAGGAATAGAAACGCTTATCTTGCGGCCAAAACAAAAATACATTGAAACCTTTGAGCTTTAAGTGTTCAATACTGCTACACAGTTACAAAAGCTGCTATCAATGCATCACAACCGATTTAATAATACTTTACTCTGCTTCCATTGAATCCCACCTCGAACAATTAGGTATCCATCTGTTAGTACGGAAAATGCACACATTTTTACATACCCTTAATAGAGGATAAATGACACGAAGCACACAACTGCACACTAGCTTCAGTACACAAGGCCTGAATTTAGTAAAATACGTTCCAACAAATGTTGTTGAGCTTAAAGTAATGATACGCAAAGGTTAATTGCCTATTAATTTAATCGCGCATATTATAATTTCGAACCGCCCAGAAGGCAGGTAAGAACTTAAAAGGCTACTCACGCATTATGAGTAGGCACTTGCTCTTCCATGTAATATCTGTTTCTAGTCCTTATTGCCGTCATTGTATGTGCCGTGATACGTTGATGCTTTTGATAATCCCATTATTGTTTATATAAACATATTAGAATATTATTATGGCTCCCTTTTATCAATTTAGACTAATCAATTTCACTAAACTCAAGAAACCATCCACAAGTCATGCATTATCCCCATTGCCACCACAACAATGCGCAATAGAGCATAATGCAAATGGTGGTACGATGGCCAGAAATGACTATGAACTTTCGTATGAAAAAAAGATCTCTAATATTTGTGCAGTAGACGGCATCGTAGCTCCTTTGTTACAGGAAGTCCATCAATCTCAGTCACACGAAAGAGACAGTAAGATTATATAGTATGCATATTTACCAGAGTGTGTTTTGGTTAAATAAGCATATGAAGACGCAATGCCCTATTCTTGGCCTTACTGTGACTTTATGTGTCCATGGAAAGTTTCTACACAATGAACAAAGCAGTCAGGACTTCGACCCTATGTGTTAGTCGGTAGATTTAACATAATAAAATAAGTACTGAGTGCGGCCAAACAAAATACATTGAAACCTTCGGGGCAGTCTGATTAGCACCTTGACATTACAGACAACGGTGTATTACTACCAATACTCTTTAACAACAAATGATAAACTAGTCACATTAAGTCTAAAGAGTTATGAGTCCATGATGAATAAAGAATGATAAACACTATTTATATATATATATATATATATATATATATATATATATATATATATATATATATATATATATATATATATATATATATATATATATATATATATATATATATATATATATATATATATATATATATATATATATATATATATATATATATATATATATATATATATATATCATAATCGCGCACTGTGCAAAAATTTGATTACATAATTTCAGCGAATGTCAACAACTGAGTTTCGAACTTTTAAGATGAGATACTGTGGTCTTTCGATAGGGGAAATGTTAACTTCCCTTCAATGGGCCGATAAACGTGCATTTCAAAGGGACGAGTAAATACTTTTATCCTCGCTTTATTTAAGAACCTAAGTGGGGACCTTGGTTTCCTACTTTACAACGATACTACTTGTTGCTACACTGGTAATCCTAACAAATCAAGACGATAATAAATACATAACATCATATTCTTCTTGTTAATACTATCATTTTTCATCCAACCAAACAGGAAGCAGCGTTGGTCATCTGATGTGACAACTCTTGCAAATCGGTAAATGATAGATATTAACCGTTATATACGACAAACTAAGTGAGTGTCGAATCGTCTGAAAAGTCAATCACGGATTCTCTATGGAACCAGACATTCTTTTGCAACCCGAAGCGACGTATAATAACAGTGTGTTTTTACGCTCCAATATTATCCTTTACTTGATGTGATATCAATATTTGACATTGTTTCCAACTACCATTCAACGGTATGCTCATTTGAATCGTTGCTGGTCGCATAGTATGCTCGATGGCCAATAACGTCATTGCTCTCCTTTGATATATGTCTGGAATTAATTAGATCATAAATGACATTTTGCCAGTGCTATTTTTATATTACATGACCGACGATATGTTACACATTACACATTACAACATTGCCAAATGTAAATTACCCGCATCCAGTTACCCAATACCCATGTCATACATAAGCAAGTAGCAATTAGAACAAGGGGAACTAAAAAAAGGAGTATTTGAAAGAAGGACAGAAGGGGAGCAGAGAGAACTTTAAAAGAAGTGGTGGGAACAATATTGGACCCCAATGAATAGCGAAGTTAGGGACTTGGTCTTGATGTGCCGCCTCTCCTGGAAATAACACTTAAACCTCACTACCTGTCTTGTCTTATTCATCGTGGGATTTCTAGGCATTGTTCAATCAACTCACGTTAATAAGTTACACCTACGAAGCACAAATAACACATTGCTCACAAGCAAGCGTCGTCTTTACGTGACCAGTAGTGTAACACGGCCACATGGTTCTTGAAAAAGCATAGCGAGTAACGCAGTCCATCTGTGTGTAAAATGAAATCTAACGTTTGAAAGGTGTTTCACCGTAAGATAACTTAGTGATCGGAAAAAGAAAATGACATCTTCCATGGTGGCCTGAATAGAAATTGATTGCTAAGTCAAAGAAACCTAACTTCTTGATGATACAAGCGTAATTTACGCAACGTCACATAACAAACGCTCGGCTGCGTCACCGTGTAGTTATTATGGTACTTAAGGAATGAAGAGAACTGATGTCTGATGGGGTGATTAAGGGCGAGGTCTCCGTATGAGTATGAGGATATCGATCTTTGGCAGGTACTAAAATAATTTCCCCCTTGTTAGTGATTGTTTTGCTCAATATGTTGTATGAATCTTCCACAAGCAGAAACGAGGTGGTCGTTACCCTTCATCTAACGGTTAAAGCAGGACACCAGTACAGCATGTTGTAGATCTTGTAAATAGTTAGTGTTTATCTCCGCTACCCAGAGGTTTTGTTCTGGCCGTGACCTCAAATTACATTTTTGGGAATAAATAGTTTTCCTAAGAAGTTGAAACATTGCGGTATCGGTCCAAATGTCAAAGGAACTTTCATATATAATTTGAGCGCTTATAAAATCGTCAATGAATGACCGATGGTAATAACATTTGGATCGCAAAAAATTTACACTAGTTCAATGCTTCATTATCTCCGTGAAATATGATTCGATTTTACAACAGTTTACATATTCTGAAAATGTACTGTAATAGTAAACGGTTTTTGATATATGTAATTGTAAATAATGCATTTGTAAAAATTTATGGTAGCTAAAATCTCTAAACTATTTAATTTCGCAATTAATTAATCAGTTGTTGTCCAATTGTTTAACAAACAACATTTTCTGAAAGCTGAATCAATACTAACACTTTTATTATCGACATATTCAATCAAAATATTCGTCATTTTCACAGCGCGTAAAGTTGGGGAAAAATACTGAACATGGACATTTTTCGTATAATTTTCGAATACTTTTAATTTCGTAAATATCGGATCAATAGTCACAAAAATTTAGCTAGCTGTTGTCATAGACAGCGCAAATTTAATCCACTTATTTTATGGTTATTGATGACGTCACTTCATGTTCCGAATGCATTAATTTAACATCGAAAGTAACATCGTAAATTAACTCGTCGTTTCTCCTGCGTGGATGATCGTATCGAAAATTGGTTTTTGTTCGAATGAAGCCTCCCATTCAATTCTAAGCATATTACTAAGTACAATTAATCGTAAAATATCTATAGTTTTTTTCACAGAGTAAGCTTCAAGAACGAGTTCAAGTATGGTCCAAGCCTGTCCCTATGCGGATGACTCGGGAGGACAGATGGGCACATAAGGCTGCAACCCACTGTTATGTGTGGAGAAAAAACTGGGCTGTGACTCTGTCCGTGATCACTGCCATATAACAGGCTTGTACAGAGGGCCAGCCCATAACATGTGTAACCTGAAACTTCGGCTGAGTCCCAAGACAATACCCATCTCTGTGGTGTTCCATAACCTGCGGGGCTATGACTCCCATCTCTTGATGCAGGGTATAAGCAAAGTGGAGGGGAACATCAACTGTATACCCAACAATATGGAGAAATATATTTCCCAGTCGCTTGGACAGTTGCGCTTCATTGACAGCGCGCAGTTCCTCCTGGCCTCGCTTGATAAGCTGGTGTCTGCTAACAACCCAGATGCCTTTGCTGTGACGGCGGAATATGAGCCAGACCAGATGAAGTGGCGGTTGCTGTTGTGTAAGGGAGTCTTCCCCTATGAGTTCATGGACAACTGGCATAAGTTTGATTCCCCTCTACCGCCAATCCAGGAGTTCTACAGCAATCTCTCTGTGGAGGGTATATCTGCTGAAGACTACACGCACAAAAGGTCTGGAGCGTGTTCGGGTGTAAGAATGTGGGCGACTACCACGACCTGTACCTGCGGACAGATGTACTGCTCCTGGCTGATGTGTTTGAGGTGTTCCGCAAGACCTGTCTTAAGCAGTACGGTTTTGATCCGGCTCACTACTATACCGGCCCCGGTTTGTTGTGGGATGCTTTGCTTAAGAGCAAAGGCGTGGAACTCGAGCTACTCACCGACTATGACAAGCACCTGTTCATCGAGAAAGGTCTACGCGGTGATATAAGCATGGTGTCGCGCCGCCACGCTAAGGCCAATAACCCGCTCGTAGATGACTTTGACCAGGATAAACCAACGAGCTACATCCAGTACCTTGATGCTAACAATTTGTATGGGTGGGCTATGAGTCAGCCTTTTCCAAAAGCGGGTATTGAGTGGGTGGCTTGGACGGCGGACCTACAGATACAGGACCACCCAGATGATGCCGAGACTGGATATATACTTGAGGTTGACTTAGAGTATCCTACTGCACTTCATGACTAGCACAACGACTACCCGCTGGCACCGGAGCGGCTTCTTGTAGAGAACGACTGGTTGTCGAACTATCAGAAGAACCTCCTGGGCGAGTTGGGTGGCACCTTAGGTGAGGTTAAAAAGCTGGTGCCAAACCTGCGGAATAAGAAGTATGTGGTGCACTACAGGAACCTCAAG
Organism: Urechis unicinctus; assembly: GCA_034190875.2. Taxonomy (NCBI): domain Eukaryota; kingdom Metazoa; phylum Annelida; class Polychaeta; order Xenopneusta; family Urechidae; genus Urechis; species Urechis unicinctus. The sequence continues at coordinate 62,245,690 of CM067344.1, read as the reverse complement.
CTGTATCTGTCTTTGGGGATGAGACTTACCAAGATTCATCGTGCACTTGTCTTTGATCAGAGCCCCTGGATGGAGCCTTACATTTGGATGAATACGGATCTGCGTAAGGTGGCCACCAGCGACTTTGAGAAGGACCTGTATAAGCTTATGAACAATTGTGCGCTCTACGGAAGAAGAAAGAATGCGTAGGCTTATCGCAAGTCCCGTCTACGGGCGTCATCAGGTGAATGATGATGACCTGGCAGCTCTGCACATGCACAAGAATCACCTGGTACTGAACCACCCGGTGTATGTTGGCATGTGTATACTCGACCTCTCCAAACACCTGATGTACGACTTTTATTATAATACCATGAAGCCCAGATACGCAAGAACCTTGGCTTGTTGTACACAGATACGGATTCCCTGCTAATGGAGATACGCACGCCTGACTTGTATGCTGACATGAAGGAAGATGCCCATCTCTTTGAAACCAGCAACTTTCATCCCTCCCGTAGCCTCTACAGCAGTGTGAACAAGAAGGTTCTCGGGAATATGAAGGATGAGTGTGCCGGCGTGCCCATCAAGGAGTATGTTGGTCTGCGCCCTAAGATGTACTCGATCTTGATGTCGAGCCGGGATCAGATCAAAAAAGCAAAAGGTGTGAAGAAGGTGGTGGTGAAGAAGCATCTACGGCACGCTCAGTACTTGGAGTCACTGTTCGCCCAAAAGCAGTTACGCCACGGAATGAACATGCTCAGAAGTGACTGCCATAAAATATATGGGCTCCACGTTAGCAAGGTGTCTCTCTCCCCCTTTGACTCAAAGCGGTGGATGGCTGAGAATGGTGTAGACACTCTGGCCTATGGGCACGCGTCGATCTGTTGAACAGATGAGGGTTGAGGTATAGAATGAGCACCGATGAACATATGGTGGTGGCCGAGCTGCGGGCAGATGTGGAACATATATGGGAGGAGAAGGTGGACCTTGAGATTGAGGTGAAGGATTTGGAATCAAAGTATGAGGACCTTTTGGAGTGCGTGAGTCGTTTAGAAGAGCTTATTCCTCAGGGTCCTGGTGTAGATTGTTGATATTGCTGTCGCCCTCTTTAGTGGCCTTGGACCATATGGGGCTGGAAGGGCTGGTTGAAAACATATGGTGTAGAGGGGGGATGTGCGAGCGCACTGCTGGCTGGCTCATTTTCTGTATGTGGGTACATTTTTGGAAGCTGTGCTCTTACCCTCAGTCTCTATACTACTTATATATGTATTTATACATACAGATACAAGTAAATATACAAATATATAAATACATGTGTATACATATACACATATATGTATATATATATACATATATGCATACATTTGTATGCATACATATATATTTTTACAAGTGTATACATATATGCAAATACATACTTTTAAACACACATATATATGTACACATACATATATATATATTTATACAAAATCTTTATCGATATATATATATATGTTTTATATGTAGAGAACCATTTGCCGATCTGAACCTTCTGCAGATGGGTCTGACCCGTTTACAGATCCACAGATGGATGAGCGGAATGAGAGCCACCCATCTGCAGATGGTTCTGACCCAATTGCGGATCAGGGTTGCCTGTTGGAACACCCCAGGAATTATTCTGTTGGAGTACAGTGTCCTGCAGACCAAACACGCCAGGGTGATCCTTTACTTTATGGACAATTATCAAGGTATCAAGAGTATTATCGTTAAGAGACAGCAGCAAATAGAATACTTACATAATAAGAGCATTTCTTGTACCCAGCATGGTCCATTTCGGTCTCGTGTACAGTTTTGACCACATCAAAGATGGCGTCAGTGGAAACAACCTGAAGAATTTCTGGTGTTCACCAGTAGCCGCTTTTTATCAGGAACAACCAATGCATCTCTTACGCCTAATGCTGGCAAATCCATCAAGTCAAATTGCTTGGATTTAACGTAATGTCGAAAATGTGGATTGACTTCTTCAGCAGGATTTTGAAGATGATGCACAATGTCAATATATTTCCCGCCAGTGATCACTGGTGCTCTTTTACTCTCAAGAAGCTTCTGAACTTGTGCATTCAAGATGACACGCCGGCGTTCTCTGTCAGCCATTTTTTGTCTTTCTGCGTTCTCTGTGGTCAGTTTGAAAGTGAAAAGTAATTTTTATTGACAGCGCTTATATTCAGAAACTCCAGGCCAGCTGGAGCATGGGAGCGTCCTTGACGTGGAGAGTCCGCGACGTATGATTGCTTCTCCAAGACGCCTGGTCCGTCGTTAAATTGCACATGTCACTTTCAACAAACATCCATTCCCGATACGCCATTCTCGCCAAGCGAGCTGACGCCAGGTGGTAACGATGACAAGTATATCTGTGATTCCATCTACCAATAACAACACTGTGTCTTCTGATATACGAAACAGAGTCAATGTCATGATTACATGCGTGCAGGTAAAATCATGGCTATTCACAATAAAAGTTTCATGTGGCATTCTGCAAGCTTTGATGGGAACATCTGAGAAAAAATAGAATTTGCTGAAACTCACATAATTTATTCACCGTCAGACCAACGGCAGCGATTGTGGAGTATTTGCCATCGCTAACAGCACACGATCCCTGGATCCACAGCTATATCTACCCCAGACAACACCTTGAGAATTCACTGCCAGCTGGTGAATTGCCTCCATTCCCATCTAGCATAGTGATGCAAACACCTGACATTCTTATGTCACTTTAAGATGGCCTTTGCTTCCACTGATTCAATGATGATATCTGTTGGATTTGATATTGATGTTGATTTCTATTACTTTTGATGATGATTTTTTTTTCCACATACTATGGGTCTTATCCATCCTCAAAAATGGTCAGAAGCATATGCAGATGGGTCCGGCCCGTTTGCAGATGGGTCTGACCCATCTGCAGATTATTTTTTCCTATATCATGTTTTCTCTGTGTTGCTTAGAATATGGTACTACGGCACAAATTTGCGTACATTAGGTTGCACGTAACGGAAATAAATATCCGTAATTTTTTGGGCAATGAGTTCCTAATCTGCAGTTGCGTCAAAACCATTTGTGGAAAATTTTCTTTTACATCTTATGTTTACAAACTTACGCATGGGATTTTAAAATACATTAGTATAATAACGATGAAACCCTGATCAGCAATTGGGTCAGAACCATCTGCAGATGGGTCGCTCTCATTCCGTCAAGTGACTGAATGTAACTAGTATTTATGTTATGGGCAGGTTAAAGTTTTCATATGCTTTGTATCAGCAATGACGAGGTTGTTTTGCCTGTTCTTGTCATGGTCATCAATTTAATGGATCAGAATGCATAGCATTTATGATTACAATAGGGATTGATAATGGAAAACGTGCGTATCATAGCATATTAACCAATAATGTTCAGGAACCGAAGGGAAGCATCTATAAGTTACTGCTGTACTCATCAATCCCCATACAATATAAATGCAGCAAATTCACCTGTCAGATGTATTTCAAATGAATAGTGCTCAGCTTGAAGTGCTGACATTTTATGGTCAATGACCTGATAACTATATCCCTTTCACTATATCATCAAGACTCGCGGTAGACTGCTCCTAATAGGCATTTGCTCTTTTGTCTGCAAATTGTTTCTCATCAAATATTGATGTCAGACACACGAACAAGAAAAAGGACTTTTTTTCCAATTACAGCAAATGCAATACCCGGTAAATTGCTTCGCATTTTTGCATCAAAGCATAACGCAGTACGGAATAGCATTATCGTATCAGATTTGAGGCTCCCTATTTTCATCGTACTATAAGCACCACCAGCGTCGAATTGATTACTGCAACACCCACTCCCCATTACGACTGTGTCCCCATTTCGAGCTACCGCCTCGTATGGTGGGTATTCAAAAGAATAATCCCTATAAGCACTGCAATGAATGTCTCAATGGCATGCTAGTGGTCACTTTGATACCGCTTCAAAAACTGCCTTGCATGGCGGGAATGCAACGACCTACATGCGGCGCCATAAACGCCGTTATTGATTTTCAGTCTAGTATGATTGTCACCGCAATAAAAAGGGATTCCTTATTACGTTCTTTATACAGCAAGCATCCATCAAATGCTGATACAAAAAGGAATGCCCCCTCCTCTTCATAGCTGACAACTATGTTAGACGTACCGTAATGTTACTGTATGTTTGGTCAAAATATTCCCACTTAACAGCTATCTTTGAGATAAAAATGATGATAGGTTGATAGGCCCCTGTTTAGGTCGGTAAGCAGACATATCAACAGGTTGATTGGCCTCCTTATGTATTTTACGAACCGATGTGGGGACGTGTAAGAATACTTTTCCAGGGGTTATATAAATACGCGTATGCAAGTTATTCATAGCCTTAGTGAACCTCCAAAGAGATGGCTCATCCTCGAGATTGAGAAATACAGATGCGGGTTAACATTGTCAATCAAGTGTATACCCTGAGATAAACACTCCGATAACACTGTAATAGCACATCCCGGAATGACACATTCCAGGTACCCCTAATAAATAAAGTTTAAGCTAATACTTCTTGATGATAAATGGCATATATGCTTACCGTTCATATTTTCTACATTCATTTATCAAAAGTCCACGTTATTTGATACATGGCTGAAGTGTTGAAATGTATTTGGTAAAAATCCTTTGTTAAATTAGCTAATTTTAACCGTAACTTCACACAATGTGACGCTGAAAGTATGTTCCAATGTGCCTACAGCCGTCACAATATTGCTAAGACAACATAGAAAAATGTACAAGACAAACGATGACAGCTTGACATGCGATGAAACTTAATGAAACAAAAGTAATGATTGATCCTTGGCAGTCATAATGTCGGTTTGATTCTCAATGACCTGCACAATTCAAAAGTCATGAACCAACAATTGATTGTTACGGTTGAACTAGAAACTACGACGTAAATTCGCTATTCGTGATCAATCCTGTCTCCCAAATAAACATCATATTAATTCTATGAGAGGACCTGCTCTCGAATAACTTCACATGTCACGGACATTGGTATTGCTGTTTTGTAATCATACAACTTGTTCTGTCACTCAGGATCGGATGAGAACTTAATTCAATCATATATCACGGTGTCCATGAGGCTATTATGTTATTCATGGTAAACGATATGATGCATAATGAGAAAATGAAGGAGTGACGCAGGTGCGTAATTATAAACTAAACCTTACATGGCTCAGCTATATGCCGTTCTGTAATAAACATGTCGGGAGTCTTGATGCGTGTCAAATAAACGGATATTGTAGCAGCTGTAGCGGTGTTGGCACCTCATCCATGAAACACTGTGCAGTACTTCCCATCCCGATCATTATTACCACGAGAAGAGAGCTACGAAAACAGCAGCTACTAAATCCATGATGGTACATCCATAGTGAATGCACATCAACTTGTGCTGCACATTAAATTGGCTGCGCCTTTCATATACGATTGTTAATGTGGAATGAACTGAGTAATCCTAATATATTCATATGCATTATGTTGCTTTGACACGCCTGTAATGTCTCTCAAGTCGAAAGGATTGATGAAAGCGAATAGTGGGACACCTCTCCCGATGCCACTGCCTATGCCCTAGAAGAAATGACGATTTATTCAAGGTCACTCAATAATGGCTATATGTATAACGAGGAACCACAAACTCCCCCGTTGATCGTCAGGTATCAACAACAGGCAATTTGTTCTCACTCATCATTCTGTGATTATTGTTGTGCGTTGGACCAGGGAAACAAAATGTTAGAAGATGTACACAGAGAATTTAGTAGAATAATACCCGAATTATGGGTCCAAACTGATTGGTCACCTTGACCTATCACAATTTAAATATTGGTGAATTTTACTGAAAAGCATAATTCGGTAGTACGGTTTATCTAGTTCAAACAGTAATTATATTTCACTTTTGTGATAAACAGGCGCTTCAACACGTTGCGCAAATTATGTTGTCGTCGTTTCGTCACACCTACCTTAATACAGAACGTAAATGTGACAATAGAACACAAAATACACAGCAAGTGATAGACAAATGCTAAAATCTATCTTGAGAAATTGAATTATTATTTCATCTTTATCTTTGTCGTTACTATTCTATGCAGCATAAATCAGATGCCACAGTGGATATAGTGAACGCAAAGATCTTTAAGCTTTACTTTCATGCTGTCCACTCAATCGATATATTTCATTTCAGTGCCTGCGTGTGAGGCAGAGTAATGCGTATTAATCCCGACCGGACATATGCAATAATCGGTCGCATCAATACAACCAGTCAAAGGTTAGTGGCAAGTGCAATGTGCTTCTATTTAGATTTCTTCTCTCTAAGTGTTAATCATATTAGCTAATTGAATTGAATGGCTCTATCTTAATCATAAATGCATAAATTAGTTATCCCTCGTAGAAAGTTTATTGTCTGATATCGAATATATAGGTTGTCTGTCATCGTTGTTACGCAGAACTAGAAATGTAACTGTAAAATGCGCTTTAGGACTTTTACGGGCAAACACCTCAAACTTTATCTCGGAGAATTCAATACGCCCTTCGCTGGTTATGCAACTGTTCTTGATAAAATTACCTGCCATGGCCAAAGAGGATTATTTTATGTGCAAAGCCAGTGTATTGACTTAGGACAATTATTCATTAGCCAACACCTTAGCAATCATTGACAACATAAATTGTAAATATACGGAAAATATACGCATCTAGAATTTGCTTCAACAGAGTGGCAATCAGCTATGATCAGGTAATTTTTTGGCACGAGTGCTGCTACGTGAAGCCTCGCAAAATTACAGGACCTAGAATAATCCATTTTTATGATTTTACTGATCTCATTAAAAGAGGGCAATGCGGAAATATGTTAGATCTACCCACTAATTACACAAGAGACGCGGTTAAAAAAAAGAACAATAATTGATTCCAAGGTGTATTAACCCGGGAAAGCAATCTTATCATCCGCACAGAACAAATATCCGGCTGATTAACCATATATCTATGTAGGTCAATATTTGCTGACAGTCATTCCAATAAGGTATGATACATTTGTCAAGAAAACATCGTCCTGGATATTTAGAGTCACACAAATATTTAATGTAAGTATTAAGGAAGAATTCAATACCCATATTGGAGTTGACATCGAATATCGTCGGCCGGTCCAGGTCATTCATACCGGGCATTAATATTGGATTTTATAACAATGCGTTAGCTTTCAGACTCATCGAAAAGCAACTGTCAGCTTCATGCATACACAGAGCTATGAATCGGCGTTGTAATTTTATTCCTTATGCAATATAAGGTCATGATATCCGTAAGTTCTATCTGGCGCGAATACAATACGCTAGATATTACTATCTTTACTATCCGATGATTTGCTATAATCAATCATTAAGCGCGCCAAATACCCAGCAAAGTTGATCAACGCTCACTTAAAAGAACAGCAATCGGATCAAGAGTAAGATCATCTCGTTAAGATATGGGTCTTTGGCAGGAAGAAAAGCGACTTCATCTTAGTCATTGTTTACGGGACCGCTTCGAATGTTGTATTGATTCTCCACTCATAAAACTATGCTGGTCGTTTCTATCCGTCCACTTTGCAACCACTTATAGTCGGACACTGTGGTACATGAGGTTTTTGTTAATTGCTGGCCCAAGTCTTTGCTATTTCGCTATTTCCAGACTATGTGTGTCACACAGCTATCATATTGGCCCATTTCCTTGAGCTAGCAACCCATTAGCCAAGAGCAGTGATCTAAAGCACCAATTTCCATTATGGCATCTTGTATAGATTTCTCACTGAATAATTTGTGTTTTTAGAAACATCTAACACAGATGTAGATGTCATCACACATTATCATCCTTTTGCATTTTCATACATTTAATGCCTACACAAAGTTAAGGCCTATTCTTTGTATACCATAAAACATTGTGTTCAGACTGACAAAAGAAGCTGTTCCATACTAAAAGTTAGAGATAATAACGGACGATTCCAAAGATATACCAGTACATCAAGTCGTTCAATACTTTCATGTCTTTTCTTACCAAGGCTTACATGGTCGAATCCCAAGCAGAGGCATGTTCTGTGATAATATGCGTCATACTTACGTGAAACCATTACCCTGCGCTAAGTTGCATGCCTGGGGTTGCCGTTTATGTGATTGTCAAAATGTTACCCGTCGTCACTTTAACATATAGATGTCAGTGCAGCAAATATTTATTAAAACATAGCTCAGTCATCTAAGTCTGTCATTGTGCACTGATAGATCAAAGATCGCTAACGACCAAATGTGACATCAATGAGTCTCTTGTTTATGTGATATTCGCATAAACCCGAGAGCACCACACTGTACGAGTATGACCTGGATGGTAAACCATTACACATCAACTTATAGACTATAAGTAATAACAGGACGTAACTCAAATGCAATATTAACGGCGTTATTACAACACAACACAATGAAGGCATGTCAGTAAAATCCACTGTGAAATATTGTCGCTATACTAAACCGTGTACTTTATCAGTCATATTCAACACTACTGCCCAGTTAAGCACTTATGGCTCTTTGATTTAGATTGAAACAGAACAATGTCCGTCTGAAAATAGATAGAGAATCAGCAATAAGTGCCGTAGGAAATTCACAAATATAGTAGGGCTGCAAGCCGCTATAGCAACTTACGCATATCTGTTGGGAAACAAGTCAAGGCCTTATATATATATGCATATATACATATGGTCTTATATATATATATATATATATATATATATATATATATATATATATATATATATATATATATATATATATATATATATATATATGCATATATACATATGCATATATAAATGTATGCATATATATAATGTATATATATTTAATATAAATATACATGCATGTATATATGCACTTATACATATATTTATAAAATATATATATATATATATATATATATATATATATATATATTAAGGTATTTACACATATATATATATGCATACATATATACATATATATATATGTATGTGTATATATATATATATATATATATATATATATATATATATATATATATATATATATATATATATATATATATATATATATAAACATTAATCATAGGATCACTGGATACATGTATTAATTTCTTGTTACTTGAGTCATATAAAACACTATATAGTATAAATCAACTATATGATTTGATCAATTTCAATAACATGTATATTATTCACAATGTGGAAACGAAATGTGTCAACCTATCTACTCTAATCGCTTTCAAGCCATGGCATATTGACATATTTTTGCGCCAAATGTTTTCATAGAATACTAATTATGTTGATAATATCGATATGGTGTAAGAAAATATTTTTCAAATGCACATCACAACGCAAAATTATTTACCTCATTAAATGAGGACGCCCTAAGACATCTCCTAACGGATACTGAGGCATTGGGTAGAAGCCTTTACTGTCTTCTCTTTAAGTCTGGGAAGTATAAAATACGCATTCATCAAAACGGTGATGCCTTCTGCCAATTATATGAACGTATTTCATCAATAACATGACACAATCTGAAAGCTCTTATGCAAACACACATAAGATATGGCATCGTTGTACAATTATCATTAAATAGCCAGTGCTCTTTTGCGATTTATAAGACTTGACATATCGACACATATTGTATGATCAACTCAGGCACGTAACTA
>CM067344.1:62196199-62215008 GCA_034190875.2 Urechis unicinctus | reverse complement strand
CATTGAGCAAAAAAAATACTACTATAAAAACTACAAAAATACACCAAGTACACATGACTGTTGATGACGGGAAATTGACAGGGCATGCCGTTATTTGTCTATCCCTTAAGACAACCTCGTGGCGTCAATGTCCCTGTGGAACCACACATCCCCAACCTACTAAGGTCACCACTTGGTCACCACAAGAGATATAGCCTACGATCTGTTATAAATGCGGCACCAAGGGACTTGATGACAACACTTGCCATCTTTCCAAGGAGACAAGTCGATGGTCGTTCCGAAGTGTTGGCGGGTTGCTCTTCTGGAGCAGGAAGCAAGGGCTTAAAGCAGCCTCCTCTTCACAGAGGAGTCTATTTGGTTGTCCGCACAAGCCAACACTAATCTGGTCGTATTGGGACAGTTCATCTAGATATAGAGATCCTCAACACCTTTCATGACGTGAGATGTGACGTCGAGACCAGTCCAATGGGATTTTTAGGTCAAGCGGTGATCAAATATAAATACACTATGCGTTTGCTAACAACTGCGTCGGACCCTTATCAAAGATCTTGTTACATTAAGATACCCGACTCGGACAGTTGGAAGGCCTGTGAGCAGAGCTTGCCATCCACTTCTGCTCTGGCATCTGTACGTAAACTTGTGAAGGCACACTTTTCAATATAAATAATGCAAGTTGGGTTAAGCAAATATTGTGACTATCATGGTAGTATTTCTTCCCCAGCATCTACTATCATGATATTACTGCTGCGTAGCAACTGATATCACGATAGTATCACTCTTGTTGGTTTTGTTATCGCGATGCATCAAAATATCATCGAGATAAGCTCTTTCTGAGGATCAGATGTTATGGATCAGCATTTTTTTGACACTCTTTATAGTATAGCCTCTTTGTGTTGAAAACAATTAAGATGTTCTTTCAAGCAATAATTCGCATAAATATAACAATGTGGGTAAATGAATTAAAGTAACAAGACGCGTCCTGTGTAAATCAATAAACCATCTTGAGTTTCTAATGAAACCTTCATCAAAAATTTCGATTGGCGGAAATAGCGTTTCAGAACCGCTGATCGAATCCCCTTACACTCTGAGGAATTTCTCTCTGACGTAGAGGAAGAAAGGGATAATAGTAGATGTAGATGAAATAGCACCTATCGATCGTTGGAATCACTATCGGCCATAGTAATAGTTTACAGTGATTGCCATCGATCGAGATGGCCACTATCGCCATGCATCGACGTTTAGATCTATTGGTCCTAACTTGAAATATTCAGCCTCAGTGTTATAATGTTGGTATATACTAGATTGCCAAGGCAACCTCTGTGAATACGTGAGGACGTACCCAAAAATTGTCTTGAATAGCTCTGACAATCTTATATACAATTTTGAAATCGCTTTGAAAATAGATTATCGGAGTGGGCCAAAGTAACGCGCGTTCTGGTTGTGTGGAACGCGATTTGATAGCTCCGAGCTTGCTCTGAGTAGTGCTGGCTGCTCGAGTATGTCCGGCCACATCATTCACCGCCTCCCCCGAGGTGATGTGATTTTACGAGCCGAGGAATAGGACGTTTGACGCCCGGGGGGGGAGGGGAGCACTTTGCCTTATTCTGGATAGGGGTGTGCCGCGGGACCTCGAAAACCCGTACCCGTCGTACAAGGTCAAAATGGCCAAAAGCATACCCCGTCGTACAAGGTATTTTGCGAATGTATAACCCCTCGTACAGATTGAAGCTCAAAAACATACCCCGTCGTACAAGTATGAGGCCAAAAAACCCGTCGTACAAGTCAAGAGGCCGAAAAAACATACCCCGTCGCGCGGCACATATGTACTACCTCTATACCATTAAGAGCCCCCCCCCCCCCCCCCCGGGGTTTGACGATGACTTGCAGGTTTTGTACGTCAAAATGTGTCCTACTATCCCTACTTTTCGGTGTGTCTCTGTCTGTCTTGTTCCCTGACAAATGCTCTCCTATCTCATGTAATTCATATTAAAACTTAATTCTTCAACTCATGTTCACTTGTCTCTGGACCAATACCACCTATGAAACGGAAATTCGTATCATGAATTCTTCCAATATTTTTTCTCGGTTCATCATTAACTTCACCCACTATGACGGCCCCCGAAAGTGAAAAGAGTACCGCCTATCATGTCATAACGTATAACACAGTGTGTATTTGTCATCTCTATTTCGTTTGACCCTTGGTTATCTGTCAAGAGGAAAGTGAATCATTCTTATTCGTGACATGAGCAAGAATTCAAAACTGAGAGTTGTCATCACTTCCTATTTTCGGAGAGTCACTTAATTAAGGGAAACATAGAAAATTGCGATGGTTACTTGCGGTTTGTCAGAATGACCCACATCCCCGAAGTTGACAGCTGAAGTGACGCAGGTGAATAAAAATAATGAGAAATTGTGACAGCTATTGAGCAGCTTTGTGAAGGACCTGAAGAGATTCCATGCCTGTCGCGGGTAAGGATTTAAATCGTGCGCTCGTTTTGAGTATTGTGTGCTGAAGCCCATAACTTAATAATCATAAGCATCGGTTTTTGGCCAGGCTCTGTCATCGTTGCTATTGGACGATATACACGAAGCCTGATTTATTGTCAGTTCGTCAATGAGTAAGTTTATAAATTGATTATCAAGCAAATTCTGGAAATGATTAAGCTGTCATTTGTAATATGAGTTTCATGCCAAGTTGTAATGTAGGCGCCATATAATACATAAGTGTTGATGTGCCATTAAACCCTGTACTCGCCCATTCATGCCAAGTTGATCTTGTTTTTTCGAGCTGCGAACTGTCTACAATTGCTTGCTTGTATGTCAACCTTAACGATTCATTCTCTTAAATTATCTATTGAAGTTAAAAAGTTGATCTGGGGCAATAAACAAGTACCCACAATGTGAGTGCTATCCCTATTTCCTTCATCAAGTCTATGTTTACTATGTCAGGGTGGAGGTGGACTACCCTGCCCATGTTTTATTCAGCATGGTAGACTATTGAGTTTGGGCTAGGACTTATGATCAAATAGAGACATCCGCCCTGGACATTATTTTATATCAACCTCCCAATACATGGACCTTAAATAAATGTTCCATATTTCAGGTCCCAAGCCTGCATGTGAGAATTAAGTCAAGGCGATCTCTTCCTGCAAAATATGGCTTACTCAGGTAGAGAGTTAAGTCGCACTACCAGCAGTAAGTAAACTTTTAGAGGTGTTTGGTCAAATACGAAATGGTATAATGATATTTCCGGTAGTATAGCTGTGCATATGATGAGCTTAATTGGTTGGTACCTGTGCAGCTGGACAGATGGGAACCAGTCTGGATGGTGTGAGATTCTGCCTGTCTGATAAGTTTAAACCACCTCCAAAGGTATGACAAGGTTTCTCTCTTCAACAGGCTGCGCAGATATTCTTTCTATGAAATCAACCAATTTATCTGTAGCTTTGATTATTGACAACTTTGTCTGTTACATCCGATTGGTTTACTATGAAGGTCATGATACTTCCAAAGAAGTCAATAATACTTGAGTGAAATACTTGGATTTGTTTATTTGGGACATATGTTATAGTTCTGTCCATTACAATATTACCCCGTGTGTAACAGGTGACATTGCCTATCAATTTTGAAATAGGAAATCCTACCGAAGTTCTATTCATGGAGGTAAGCTGTCATAGCATGTCATCATCATATGTAGCCTTGTTGGTACAGGGGTAGAAAAGCCCTATAGAATCCACCAGCATGCCATAAGAGTCAACTAGAAGGGGACAGCCTGTCGGCCTTGGGCAATGGGATCATGGTGGTTGAGCAGAGTGGTCTTTGCAAGGGTCATATCTGTAACACACCACTATGTCCCGGATTTCGCCTAGACGCGAGACTGGGATGGCCTGGTCAGTCAATCGGCTGGTGGTGACTTGCCCTAGGATTATTTTTGGCAGTTTCATCTTTTTCACCTTCTTGTTTGGGTTCATCTTCATCAGCATCAATTGCCCTCTTTTTTCCGGCTGCTTACTCAGATCAATCTTATACATCCACCTTTGTAGGCACCATATAACACATAAGTATTGGTGTGCCATCAAAACCCTATACTTGCTATACTTACGTCATCATCATATGGTTTCTATATTGTGGTTGTATTTGAGTACCTTGCCCATTCCATGTTGTCCTTTTGTGTAATGGCCTATTTAAACACTGTTTCTCAATGTTCCAGTATGATTTCTCCTTGGAAGACCAAGTAGTTGAATGGATACAGAAACAGAGAGAGGCTGAGAAAGCCTTGAATCAAGTAGAGACCCAGAGAGTTGCCTCTGCAGTGGAGCAGTTTATGCAGCAGCAGCAGCAGCAGACTGGCACCCTGGATGAGGAGTCTGGCTGTGGTGGGTCACCGGTTAACGGGAGGAGCCCTACACCTGGAGCAATTCCTGCCCAATCACAGGCCCAATGTGATCCAGCTCAACATCCCAATGCTAAACCCAACACAGCCCCAACAAACCCTTTCTATGCTGCTATGGGCAGCAATGGGATCCTAGTTCCAACTCCAATCATGAGTGCTAAAGTGGTGTCCAGTCACACAGTACAACCCGCCAAGTTCAATGTGGCAGACTTTGAGAGGGAGGCCGACCCTTTTGATAAACTTGAACTGGCAACTATCAATGATATGGAAGAGTTGAATAAGGTATTGACAGGGGCACAATCCAGTCATCAAGATGTGAAACCAAATGAACCTGCAAATGTAAGTCACCACTTTTCACCGTCTGCAAATAAAGGGGGTGACCCCTCAAATGCAGCTTCTACTAGTATACCCCCTCCCGTGCCACCCCGACGTAACGTTCATAGCTACGAAAATACCCAGTCTTTAAAGAATGTCGAATACCCAGATATATTCAACAGAGATTCCATGGCAATGACGACACCATCGTCTGTAGCTTCTTCACAACACGTCAGCAACCCTTTCAGAATGAACAATGGAATGCAACCCCCATCAACCGAGTCTAGCCTCCCGCCGCTGCCTTCCTCACAATTCCTTGTACAGCAGCAGCAGCAGCCACACCCACCAGCAACATCCACTGCAAACCTTAGTAGACTTGTTGTGGATTTGAATTCTAAAAGTGTGGGTTATTCCTGCTCAGAAACAAGAGATGGGCAGATGAAAAGTGCCAGAAGCACACCTGACATAGGTCAGTTGTCAGGGGAGGTCAGCCGTTCAGCCACAACCTACACACCACCCCCTCGACAAATGACCTTCACCCCCCCACCTCACCCTGCCAATCAGCAATCCAGGGTAAAAACCAGCAAACTGTGTTGTATAAACAGTTATTAGACATAGTCAAACTACTGTGTCCAGATTGTATCACTTAATTCAGTGTCAATTGCATGATAAGCATTTCATGTCATTCCATCATGAAAGGATGCAAATTTATTGTTACGCGCGAATTACTGCATCTTGATATACGTAGCTTCCCTATATGTTTGTCTACAGACATACCTCTCCCCAGAGAGTCCACCCCAAGTGGGTTCAAACTCCGCCCCCAGCAGTCGCAGTACCACGCCCATCACGGACAGGATCCGGTCACCAAC
The DNA here is from genome assembly GCA_034190875.2 of Urechis unicinctus. NCBI lineage: Eukaryota > Metazoa > Annelida > Polychaeta > Xenopneusta > Urechidae > Urechis > Urechis unicinctus. Next base: position 62,209,431 of record CM067344.1, on the reverse strand, counting down.
CCAGCTTCCAAACCCTTATAGCAGCTTATCTCAGGCACAGAAGCAGTTTGTGGATACATTAACTGTGATGGGGTTCCCACAAGCTCGCACTGCAAGGTCTGTGGCTAGGCTAGGTCTGGAGGATAAAGAGGTGAGTATTTTAACAAGTGGTAGCTTTGTGGGGGATGTGGGGGAACCTCCCACAGGGGAGGGATCACTTTATATTGTGTTATGTAAATTTGTCGTTTGTTGAATACTTGTATTAATTGAGATATGTTTGTTGCAGGTGGTGGACTTCTTGTGCAGAGTGAATCGCCTCAGTGACAGCGGCTACAGTCCTGATGATTCCGAGATCGCGCTCACTTCATTCAAGATGAACGACGACAAAGTATTGAGATCATATCATGTCTACGCCAAAGTATTGAGATCATATCATGTCTACGCCAAAGTATTGAGATCATATCATGTCTACGCCAAAGTATTGAGATCATATCATGTCTACGCCAAAGTCCTATAGATTTTATTTATCAAGATGTCTTTGTTTACTAGAAGAATCCTTATGTAGTATTTGGAGGAATTCTCTAATAGAAAAATATGACAATAATATTCAATACAAAATTCTATGTTTGGGTTCTTATATAATGTGCATATTGGGTGAACGGTCCATCATGGCGGCTGCTCTAATTTGGGGATTTCTGTAGTAGATTTAACTAGTTTTGATTTCATGTGAAGACTTGACGATCCATTTTGGTTCTTTGCACTTGCTGCTTTCAACATTTTCATCGAAATGAATCTATATGCAAAATAACCACACCTTTGCTTCACAGAATAGTGCTCTATTTAACAATACTCTGAATTTCATGTCATCCGTCATTGATCCTTGAACCTTGTGACATCATATGATTAACAAAATCATTATGTGTGTTTTCTATCAGGCAAAACAGTATCTTCAGCTCCTGGGGCAATTTCAGGAGCTCGGCTTTGACAAACAGAAAATCCAAGAAGCACTGATATCAACAGAATTGGATGAAGACAAGGCCTTGGATATTCTCACTGCCTTGTAGTGTAGTGTGAACTTGTGAATGGTTTGGTCCTCAAGTGAATGTTTCAACATCAACTTTTGACCCTTCTTAAGTTTGCCTTGTCAATCAGTATATATATACTTTTCTCATCCCTAATACTCATCTGTTCTTGTGTGGAGCAAAGAACAGGTGTCAAGTTATTATATCCTGTCGCATTTGATATATCAGGGTGTTTGTGGCATATAGTTCTGACTGACATGGCAGTTATCTTTGCAAGAGATGGCTCTTATAATGTTGTCATTTTATTGTTTGTATCATACTAAGTCCAATGAATGTACAGTCAATATCATCAAAATGGATAACTGCATTTAACAATATGATGAAAATAAAGGAGACAATATCACAATACCATTACATCATTGATGTGGAGTATATCAGCTGCTTCTCGATTGATAGATATACTGTGGGTGCAAATCAGAAGGTAGATTTGACATAGGTTGCCCACGTGTTGCAGGAGGGTTGTGAAGGGACGACCCAGCCTGGTGGGATGGCTGTTCCTCCCGGGTGCTCACCGTCCACCAGGAAACGGTCCCATTCTCGTCTGCAATAAAGTCACACACTCAATACAGTGAGTGGTAAGATACAAATTAATGAGTGAGTATAGGGTTTTAACGGCACGCCAACACTCGTGAGTTATATGGCGCCTAGAGAGGTTAATAGATAGGTTTGACCTGATTAAGCAGCCACCATCTAGGTTAAATGGGAAAAAAGAAGGAAAATATGGATGACAATGAAATAAATAAAAATTCAAACGATTATCCTAGGGCAAGTCGCCCACTTGACTGGACCAGGCCATGCCAGCCTCTTGTCTAGGTGAAATTCTGGGCCTAAGTGGTGTGTTGCGGAGTCAGCCCTTGCAAGGACAACTCCACTCAACCACCAGGATCCCATTGTCCACCGACACAAGTCGTAACCCACGGCCAACAGGTTGCCCCCTATAAGTCGCCTCTTATGACATGCAGGAGGATACAGTGGGCCTATTCTACCCACGAAAAATACCAATGAGGCAACCCCACTTAGAACATGTTGAAGATAGCCATCGTTTGACAACATATTGACAAAGAGAATGAATGCATTTGATGAAAGGTCGTAGCTTAACATGTAGTGTATCAACAATGTAACCGAGACCATTGACCTCATGGAGCTGTATACCTGATTTGAACCAGTGATTCAGGGTTGCTCTCCACACCAAGGTAGTATTGAGTGTATGGCAGCATGGGTGACTCCTCTGATAGGGTCTCTGTCAACACAGACCAGGCACCACATACAACCCAGGCAATGTCCACATCATCATGTTAGTAATGATGCTATAATAGATGTGTACAGAGTTTGATCAGTAGAATAAACAACAAGAGACGTTCAATCAAAGGCGTATTTCCTCTTTCTCCTTACTTGTAAAAAACATGTCAGTCATGAACACTTATGTGCTTACTGAGAGATCCCTGTTAGTCATTAACACAGACTGTGCTTACTGAGAGATTCCTGTTAGTCATTAACACAGACTGTGCTCACTGAGAGATTCCTGTTAGTCATTAATACAGACTGTGCTTACTGAGAGATCCCTGTTAGTCATTAACACAGACTGTGCTCACTGAGAGATTCCTGTTAGTCATTAACACAGACTGTGCTTACTGAGAGATTCCTGTTAGTCATTAACACAGACTGTGCTTACTGAGAGATTCCTGTTAGTCATTAATACAGACTGTGCTTACTGAGAAATCCCTGTTAGTCATTAACACAGACTGTGCTCACTGAGAGATTCCTGTTAGTCATTAACACAGACTGTGCTTACTGAGAGATTCCTGTTAGTCATTAATACAGACTGTGCTTACTGAGAGATCCCTGTTAGTCATTAACACAGACTGTGCTTATATACCTTTAGGACCAAAGAGCAGTGTTGTAACCAGCTTCTCTTGTTTCTGCCGATCTCTTTCTTGTTTTTTCTTTAAAATGCTCCTCTCTTTCTTCACAATTTCTTCTTGTTCACTTTCCAACATGACCTTGCCAACAGAACACAAATATGAACAACCAAAGATACATACCGTATTTCAGTTTAATTTTGGACTGTGTGCTTAAAATATATGTTTCAATAATGAAATGGCAAAGGAAAATAGTCCTGGTATATTCCATTAAACTATTTCAGATGAACAAGCTCTTATGACATGATAATATCTGTCAGTTAATATGATGGGTGAGATCTAGACTGTCAACATAGATTCCCAAGAAAGCAAGTCCTACACAAATTTGGGCAGAGTTTATAAAGCAGATGTCATATTCAACTCAATGAATACCCTGATTAATTACAGATCATGTGTGCTCCCCAATACTCAAATATTGCCAGGTAAGTATAGAGTTTAACGGCACACCATCAGTTGTGTATTATATGGTGCCTGCAAAGGTGGGGGGAAATATCAAAATGAAAAAGATTAGATGAAATCAAGGATTAATAGAAACTGAAATTGAACCAATTTGCATTAATTGAATTGATTTATATGAAATTTCATTTTAAATCTGTAATATAGTCCAATTTCTCTATTGAAACCAAGTATCTTAGATGGATCAACCCTTTCGAACAATTCTAAAAGACAGAACCCAGGGGCAGTGATTTCTGATAAGAATAAAAAATAGGCACATTCATTGAGAATGTTCTTGACAAGGAATGCATTCAGGTATCGGTTAAAATATATTCAGTTACCTCAAGTGATTTCTTCTCAGCCTCATACATTTTCTTTTGTCTCGAGAGCTGTTCTGACAGGCATTCTGTTCTTTCGTTGAAAGCACACTCAATTTCCTTGGGAGGCGGTAAACCTACAGTTACATAAAAGGTCAATACAACTTGACATGGTTACTTTCCTAGCTCTTTTAACACGTGTCACATACTGCATCTCATTCTCCAATCAATGCAACCACTATCTGGTTTTATCAACCTGATAGAAGCGAGGTGATAAGGTTTACCTTGGTTTGTCATTCTGTCTGCTCGAACTTGTCTCAACTTCTTTAATGCTTTCAAGCATTCTTGAGTCCGAGTGACATCTGCAAGTTTCCTACGGACTTCTTTCAAGGTCTCATCAGCTGCTGCTTTCAATTGCTTCTCCTTCAGAAATCAAATAACATTAGCCACGGGTGGAAATAAAGGAAACTTTCTGCTGGCTGTGCCCATTGTAACATAGAAATTTCTACTGGTCCGTCAGACCAGTGTACCTGGCATTTTCACTGGTCTGACAGGATTTCTACTGGTCACAGTCCATCAGTCCAGCGTTAATTTCCAACCTTGTTAATGTAGCCACAAAGGACATCGACTGACAATAATATGACAATATCTAGGGCTAACATTGAAAATACATCTGATGACAGAACAGAATATTTCATGCTACACATGATAGTTATTTCTTTTATTGCAGCTAACTTTGTGAAAGCTGCAGAATTAATTTACAAACCTTTTTGGCATCATGTTCCTTCTTGACAATGTTCTCGAGCCAGTTATCAATAGCAGCATGCTTGAGTCTCCGACTCTCTTCAATTTGTTCCCTCTCTATGTACTCTGCCTTCCTCTTTTTTTTCAGCCGTATCTGTTATGTCAAAGCAAGGACGCACCATCTTAGGCGATAGGTGTTGCACAAAATATATTTGATCCTGCAGGGATTTTATAATTCTGTAGAGATTGACTAATGAGACTTCATTGGCAAAAATACTTTAAATATTCCAATATTAACATAGTGTTTCATTATTCTATATGTAGTAAAAATAATTAAGCCCAGCAACTAAGGATTAGATGGCCAATTTTGCCATTTAACTTAATTGGCACGAGAAAAAATCATATCATCAATCTAGCCCATATAAGTACACACAAAATGCACGCTGAAATTGAAGGATACAACTGTGAACTCCATCGATCAATAAAATCCAGAAAAGGATATATTGTCATGCCATTTATTGGCTGTCCTAAGTTGTCAAAAGATATATCTTCTGTACAACCAATGTTCACATCATTCCTTGAAGAACCTGGATTGCAAAATTTGAAGCAAATGGCTCTGTGCAAATGTGGACCACAAGACCTATATTTGACTCGAAGAATATTCCACAGTAATGGAAAACAATTCAATGGCAAGAAGTTACATCATAGTCTCAAATTAATTAGATCTTATCAAAACTTCATACCGTATTTACTTGTGTATAAGATGCATTGTTTTGTAACCAAACTCAGAGGTACGTCTTATACACAAGTTAAGAAATCTTGTGCCTGAATATGATGGTATCGGCTGGTAGCATGAGGTGAGAATCCTCAGCTAAATCATGATTCCATGATCATGATCAATCATTGCATGTGATAATCTGATCAATCATAGACTAATAATCTATAACAGCTAGATCACAATGGTTGTCTGCTTGACCAGACAAAGAAATACTGTGTGATATAAATTTGCACCGCCTAGATTGTCTGTCGTTTGATGTTGTGGGCAACTGGTTTGCTGACTTATAAAAAACACATCCTGTAAGCGTCAAGTAAACTTTTGCAGTAGAAGCTGGAGTCACATTCAATTTGGCTCGCTCTTAAAAAATGATTTTGGCAGGAGAGTGTTACCAGCCTTGTATGTACTTACAGTTTGTGATTTAATTATGGGACCATTTACCATGATCATGTTAATCATACAGGTTTTATACCCATATCTAGGGCACTGTTTGGGGTGGGTCATATACACCAGTGCGTCCTATACACAAGTCAATATGGTTTGTCTCTCAATCATTTATAAGAGACAAATATCCCTCTAACTATGAAACTGTTTTGTAATACAACCCCAAGGCACTGAATATTGTTTGTAGAAACATACTCTCTTTTTGGCAACTCGGTCCACATGTGCAGCCAAGCGTTCCAGGCTGTTGTCATCTGTAAGTTGACCCTCCAATGCCTGGAGACGACCCTTAACAAAATAAATACTTATTCATCAATGCAAGATACATATAAAGTTCCACAGCAGTGAATCTCATCAATTGATTTTTACAAAAAGAATCTTAGAGATGAAAAATCAAGTAATTAAAACTAAAATAAAATTATATTCACCATTAATTTGCTGCATGCACTAAAATCAGACTTAGATTGGGCAGTTTTCAGATTTTCCAACAAGTGCAGGGCTTCAGACAGCAAATGCTGAGCTTCTCTCATCTAAATAAAGGGAAGACATGTCAACATGTTATTCAGATTTCAAATCTTTTGGCTGACATAACACTGTTAACACAGATAACTTGATGACAATATATTGATGAAATTAACGTGTCATATGCAAAATATACCTTTAATGCTGGTTGCTTGTCGGGCGGTTTCATCCCTTTCTTTACACCTTTCGCGGCAATCCAAGATCGAACCCAATTGAGATCCTTCTCACAATCACCTCTATCCATCACTGACACGTCTGTGTGATCCTGGCTAATCTCACAGTTAGGAGGATAACTCTTACTTTCAATGTATTCAGGATAGGTGTGTTCAACCGTGGCAATGGTTGTGATTGTGAGCTCGTTATATAACCCGTATCTTGTTTATTTGGGAAGCAAGGGACATTGCTTGACTGATTTTGGAATTGTTGATCTGGGAGAAATGACGGGGGTCTGATGCCAACAGGAAAATTTGGTGGGGGGTGTGGGGGCAAAGGTGGTCGGTTACACCATGGCATGTTGATAGGTTCGTGTGGATTTCTGTCCTTGAAATTAGGCATGTACATTCTTTGTGGATAAATATTTGAGGGTGGGACAGAATAAGGTGGACGAGGCCCGTCATGATAAAAATTAGGTGTAAATGAAGTAGGCTTGTGTGGGCGATAATTCGGAACCGGTGATCCACCGTCGTAATTCTGACCGCGATTATCCATCTACTTCCAAATTTATCACCACTCAAAATGATTTATTAAATTGATTTCATTACACTGGGCATAACATCAAATAGCAAAAATAGTTGTCCAATATCAGCCTCGACTTTAGCGAATCCCGCACATGAACCCACGATCCACAGCCACCCTGTTGTTTTGGTATAAAACCTCTGTTACACTGCGTTTTCAGAAAGGATTGTGCGCTGACGACCCTGTTAACGGGATAGTTTGTGTTGGGCGAGCCAGATAAGAACCAGTGTGAAGTGAAGTTGGCGCAAAATAGTAGAACCATATAAGACGAGATCTCGCGAGAAGAAAAAGAAGCAAATACCTTATTGCAGATATTACTATGTTTTCGAGATAGCTTGATATTTTCGTCTGCTACGATATGCTTTATTTTAATTTTGCAATCTTCGTTTTATACTGGTAATTGTGGCCAAATGTCGAATATGACTCGAGTGCTGTGAGAAATGATAACAAGTGGATCTACAATCACCCGCGTTGTTGTTATCATTCGTTATTAAACTATATATGGTGTGTAAACTTTAGTTTTGAGCGATATTGAAAGGTTTTTTGTGCAATCAAGTCCATAATAGGATCGGTAAGTTAGAAATCAAAGTTAGATATCAATGAATTCGAGCACATAATTTTATAAAATAAAATATGATTAAAACCAGTTATGAACACATGCTAAATGATATAAACTTGTTGTCTCTCTTGAATGACATTGCATTTTCGCCGAATAGGGATATTGCTTTCCCATATGTCATGCGTTAATAATCCTAGTGTGAGAGCCTGTCATGTAATGTAAGAATCTATAGAACCATCCCCTCATTGAAGTTACTCATTGGGAAGTTCTGAACGACATGTTTAACTTTGCCGTCACCCTTTTCTACAGTGAGATACCGCTGCCCATCGTTGCATTTATATCCCTGTCTCTCGTAACCACAATAAAAGACTGATCTTGTTTTAGTTTTTGGTATAACATCAGGTACATTGGCACAATTAAAATGATACCACCTCGAGCACCTGTCACATTGAATCATTTTAGAAGAAGACCCATCCCAATGTGCATTACACAAACAATATGTGTTCACTTTTGCCCCTACCTGCCATGTCCCCAACGAAAGTTTCTGACGCCTCTGACGCTTACCTTTATTTGTCATAGTTACTTTGGGGGTTTCCCTCCCAGTTTTTGTGTTATAGGGTGTTGAAAGTGAGATTTTGGACCCTATGTTAACTCAATACACATAGCTTCCACTAAATGGTTCTAGATAGTTATAACGCCGATGGGGGTATACTGGATACAGTTTTGGGTAGCCTAGTGGGTGTATAGTAGCAGACCATAGTTACTTTGGGGATTTCCCTCCCAATTTTTGTGTTACAGGGGGTTGAAAGTGAGATTTTTGGCTTTACGGGACCTAAATATACATTACTTCCACTAAATGGTTCTAGATAGTTATAACGCCGATGGGGGTATACTGGATACAGTTTTGGGTAGCCTAGTGGGTGTATAGTAGCAGACTATAGTTACTTTGGGGGTTTCCCTCTCAGTTTTTGTGTTACAGGGGGTTCAAAGTGAGTTTTTTGGCTTTGCGGGACCTCAATACACATAGCTTCCACTAAATGGTTCTAGATAGTTATAACGCCGATGGGGGTATACTGGATACAGTTTTGGGTAGCCTAGTGGGTGTATAGTAGCAGACCATAGTTACTTTGGGGGTTTCCCTCCCAGTTTTTGTGTTATAGGGTGTTGAAAGTGAGATTTTGGACCCTATGTTAACTCAATACACATAACTTCCACTAAATGGTTCTAGATAGTTATAACGCCGATGGGGGTATACTGGATACAGTTTTGGGTAGCCTAGTAGGTGTATAGTAGCAGACCATAGTTACTTTGGGGGTTTCCCTCCCAGTTTTTGTGTTACAGGGTGTTGAAAGTGAGATTTTGGACCCTATGTTAACTCAATACACATAGCTTCCACTAAATGGTTCTAGATAGTTATAACGCCAATGGGGTTATACTGGATACAGTTTTTAGTAGCCTAGTGGGTGTATAGTAGCAGACCATAGTTACTTTGGGGGTTTCCCTCCCAATTTTTGTGTTACAGGGTGTTGAAAGTGACATTTTTGGCTTTGCGGGACCTCAATACACATTACTTCCACTAAATGGTTCTAGATAGTTATAAAGCCGATGGGGGTATACTGGATACAGTTTTGGGTAGCCTAGTGGGTGTATAGTAGCAGACTATAGTTACTTTGGGGGTTTCCCTCTCATTTTTTGTGTTACAGGGGGTTGAAAGTGAGATTTTTGGCTTTACGGGACCTAAATATACATTACTTCCACTAAATGGTTCTAGATAGTTATAACGCCGATGGGGGTATACTGGATACAGTTTTGGGTAGCCTAGTGGGTGTATAGTAGCAGACTATAGTTACTTTGGGGGTTTCCCTCTCAGTTTTTGTGTTACAGGGGGTTCAAAGTGAGTTTTTTGGCTTTGCGGGACCTCAATACACATAGCTTCCACTAAATGGTTCTAGATAGTTATAACGCCGATGGGGGTATACTGGATACAGTTTTTGGTAGCCTAGTGGGTGTATAGTAACAGACCATAGTTACTTTTGGGGTTTCCCTCCCAGTTTTTGTGTTACAGGGGGTTGAAAGTGAGATTTTGGACCCTATGTTAACTCAATACACATAGCTTCCACTAAATGGTTCTAGATAGTTATAACGACGATGGGGTATACTGGATACAGTTTTGGGTAGCCTAGTGGGTGTATAGTAGCAGACCATAGTTACTTTGGGGGTTTCCCTCCCAGTTTTTGTATTACAGGGGGTTGAAAGTGAGATTTTTGGCTTTACGGGACCTAAATATACATTACTTCCACTAAATGGTTCTAGATAGTTATAACGCCGATGGGGGTATACTGGATACAGTTTTGGGTAGCCTAGTGGGTGTATAGTAGCAGACCATAGTTACTTTGGGGGTTTCCCTCCCAGTTTTTGTGTTACCGGGGGTTGAAAGTGAGATTTTGGACCCTATGTTAACTCAATACACATAGCTTCCATTATATGGTTCTAGATAGTTATAACGCCGATGGGGGTATACTGGATACAGTTTTGGGTAGACTAGTGGGTGTATAGTAGCAGACTATAGTTACTTTGGGGGTTTCCCTCTCAGTTTTTGTGTTACAGGGGGTTCAAAGTGAGTTTTTTGGCTTTGCGGGACCTCAATACACATTACTTCCACTAAATGGTTCTAGATAGTTATAACGCCGATGGGGGTATACTGGATACAGTTTTGGGTAGCCTAGTAGGTGTATAGTAGCAGACTATAGTTACTTTGGGGGTTTCCCTCCCAGTTTTTGTGTTACAGGGGGTTCAAAGTGAGATTTTTGGCTTTACGGGACCTCAATACACATTACTTCCACTAAATGGTTCTAGATAGTTATAACGCCGATGGGGGTATACTGGATACAGTTTTGGGTAGCCTAGTGGGTGTATAGTAGCAAACCATAGTTACTTTGGGGGTTTCCCTCCCAGTTTTTGTGTTACAGGGGGTTGAAAGTGAGATTTTGGACCCTATGTTAACTCAATACACATAGCTTCCACTAAATGGTTCTAGATAGTTATAACGCCGATGGGGGTATACTGGATACAGTTTTGGGTAGCCTAGTGGGTGTATAGTAACAGACCATAGTTACTTTGGGGGTTTCCCTCCCAGTTTTTGTGTTACAGGGGGTTCAAAGTGAGATTTTGGACCCTATGTTAACTCAATATACATAACTTCCACTAAATGGTTCTAGATAGTTATAACGCCGATGGGGGTATACTGGATACAGTTTTGGGTAGCCTAGTAGGTGTATAGTAGCAGAACATAGTTACTTTGGGGGTTTCCCTCCCAGTTTTTGTGTTACAGGGGGTTGAAAGTGAGATTTTTGGCTTTGCGGGACCTCAATACACATTACTTCCACTAAATGGTTCTAGATAGTTATAACGCCGATGGGGGTATACTGGATACAGTTTTGGGTAGCCTAGTGGGTGTATAGTAGCAGACCATAGTTACTTTGGGGGTTTCCCTCTCAGTTTTTGTGTTACAGGGGGTTCAAAGTGAGTTTTTTGGCTTTAGGTTTGAACGATAATGAAAGAGCTAACATGTCTACTGCTGTCACCAATTAGTGATATTGGATTACGGATCAAAATGCCCTGGGAAAAACGCCCTCGCCGGGACCAAACGCCCTTCTGGGTTGAGAGCGTGTTGAGACCTCAAGACTTGCACTAACATACGAATGGTAGTATGTTAACTACATTTTACTCAAGCATTCACATGTAATCGCTGCCGGCAGCGAGCTTCCTCATCGCTAAGAGGAAAGCCCTCTTGAGGTCTCAACACGCCCTCACCTCGGCACCCCGAGGGCTTTTTGTCCCCCCCCCCCCCCCCAATCAGATAAGAGATTATAGCAATAAACAATCCTGCTCATTCAAAACATATGGGAGGAAACCCCAAAGATGGTTATTTCCCAACAACGAAAACCCACTGGCAATGAGTGATCTAAAACTGTGTACCACAATCAATGTTTTAAATGACTAATTTGTTAATATTGAGCCTATTTTAGGTCATAAAAACCACCTTGGGCCGTCAAAAAATATTTCCACTATACCTATACTGGCGTTACAACGTTACAGATTTGAAAGGTTGAAATTATGGATATAGTCAGGGGTGGAAACTAACAAATTTAGCTACCAGCCATCAGGGCTGGTAACGTTCAACAGTTACCGGCCAAACACAAATTTTACCCGCCAAAAACATAACATAAGCATATGCCCATATATAAATCTTTATTACTCACAAATATGCACGTAATTCACAGATAAAATGTCTACAAATAGAAATGAACACTAAGCACGCCTTCACTGCAAACACTCATCACTTGTCTTTACATGCAACGTCAAGCAGTCTGTTAGCACCCACACACATAGTATCTAATGATTCTGTCTCACTGTCAAGATTGAATTTGTGAATATCAGGATACTAAAGAAGAACTATCATGAGGTTGACTAATGTGGAGTGGCATAAACTGGGCCGCCAGTCACTCTTGGTTGGCCCATCACATTGAAGCCTCCTTCACATTCTGTTAAAGATGAACAAATTGTTAGTATCAGGTCAAACAAATACAAAACATTTGAGCACTCTTTCGCTAGCATACAATTCAGGGGCCAGCTTAAAATGATCAGCCCTATCAAACTAAGTACAGAAGCTGCTGTATTAAACCATGAAGTTGGTCGGTTGTGCTACCTATCATATATTTTATTTTATCGTAGATGAACTGCGCTTATCAGGGGCCGTATTCATTAAGAATCTTAACTTGACTCGTCTCAACTTGAGTCTGTGATCTCAGCTGAGTCTGCGATCTCAGATGGATTCATAAAGACCAACGACTGAGTTCCAGTCAACCCAACGGCAAATTTATTTTGGTTGAATACAGCTGAGACAGCCTCTCAGCTTATATACCCTTTCAAAAACATAACTTTATGAATACCTGATCTATAGCTTGTTGATAATTGTGTTGACAAAAGACGGAGACAAACGTCTCAAGCATGCTTTTGATGTTAAGCAAATTAGCTAGAAAGTAATGAACCCAGTGAGAGTGCAAAAACTAACTCGACACCCGGGCACGTGATAAGGTGAATTCAACTTGCCTAACTTTACTTATAAAATCTCATATTGGACCTACTTAAACAAAAATGTGATAGGGGAACCCTCAAGCTGGTCATTATTTTGTACAATACACCCATTGAGCTACCCCTATATTTATTCACTATTCCACTATAATCTTTATAACTATTTAAGAAACATTTAATTGTTAAGCCGAAAATCTCACTTTGGGCCCATTGAAACCAAAAATCTGAGAGGGGAACCTCAAAGATAACTCATGCCTGGGACTAAGCACCCACTAGGCTACCCAAAACTGCATTCAGTATACCCCCATCAGCATTATAACTATCTAGAACCATTTAGTGGAAGTTATGTATATTTAGTTAACATTGGGTAAAAATCATATATTTGGCACCAGAAAACAAAAATCTTGTAGGGGAACCCCAAAGATAACTCTTGTCTGGGACTACCAGGTCATATTATGCCAAAAATCTCACTCTTAACCTGCTGAAACAAAAAAATCTGGAAGAACCTCAAAGATAACTGTTACCTGGGACTAAGCACCCACTAGGCTACACAGTATACCCCCATCAACGTTATAACTATCTAGAACCATTAATGTAAGCATACAACACGTTAAATGTGTATTTGAGGCC
>CM067344.1:62173699-62191199 GCA_034190875.2 Urechis unicinctus | reverse complement strand
TTTTTATTGCAGACCATGTTACACTGTAGGCAAAGAAACTCCGCCTCTGACAGCTCCGCGCTATTTACTACTTTCGATCTCTCACATCCGCGCTGTAGAGGCGTAGAGCCGCCTGTGAAATTTCCGAGGTTCCGAAGTCATTTCGCTAAAAAACTTACCAAAGACATCCATGCCAAACAATTTGTGACAAAATGAAAGATTATATCACAAAATGACACGAGGACTGTTTCTATTACTAAAGTATCGTACTATTGTTCTGTTTCACCAAGGAGTTATATAACCTAAGAAGGAGTCGCAACGCCCTTTGAAGTCGCCGCCGAGGCGCTCGCGTGCGTGCCTCGGCAGCGAGTGTTTTCACAAGCTCGCGCTTGGCGGCGCTAGGTGTACTTGGTATTGCGACATCAAGCGAGCCAGCGAGGAAACCGGAGGCCTTGTTTTCGATTCTCACGGTAGCCATGTTAGACAACAATTCTTAAAATTGTGTTGGATTCAGTTGATTCGGTTAATATAGGAGTATGACTGTTGTTGCACTCTAGGAAGGGGTGTCAGCCGAACCTCGCCGCAGGCGGCCGCGCTTGTGCCTCAATGTTATTTCCATTTTTTTTCAACTTGCTCTAACTGGCATTTATATTTAAGATACATGGACGAATGATACATCAAACGAGAGCTAACGTATTGAATTTCAATAATATTGCCTTACTTTTCGCATTTTACTCCGTTTGAGCCATAAAAAAATGTGTGTTCGCGAGAATTGTTGACTTTTCGAGAATAGGTCCGTTTTGAATTCTCTAAATTGCCTTTTATTGTTTGATAGATGGCAAGATGACATTGAAGTGGTCTTGGTCATAAAATATCTGACAAAAATGGACAAAGGAAAAATAATATTATTTCCGTACGAAATTTTACGGTGTAAACAAAAATATTTATTTCCCAATTTTATCAGAGGCCCGCGACATAGGTGCACACTTTTGACAAATTCAAGAATAATGTTACAAATGGGTAAGGGGTTTTTTTCAGATTAAATGTAAATGTTTTGTCGTATTTTGCACTTCAAAATGTCGTCCAATCATCTCATGCTCGCCCCATGAGCACGTATCAGGGTCAACCTTGCCTAGACTCAACACGGCTGCGCACGCTTGCAACCACCGCTGATCGTGCGTCGTCAAACAAAGTCGATTTTCGTTCATTTATCAATCTGGCACCGATTATCCATCTATATACGGGGATAATTCAAGTATAGTGGAACACTTGGGTCACGTTTATTTCCTTATTAAATGGACCGGACTTGTCGTATTTTAGACTTTAAAATGTTCGATTTTGTCATGCCCGCGCCGGGAGAGCGTATAGCATGCCTTCACACGGCCGACTCGAGATCGCTTGCGCGATTGATCGCTTGGGGTCAAACAAAGTCGATTTTCGCTCATTTATCAATCTGTCCCAGATTATCCATCTAAATACGGGGATAATTCAAGTATAGTGGAACACTTTGGTCAAGTTTATTTTCGAATCGATTGTAAATTTTTGGTCGAATTTTAAATTTTAAAATGTTCGATTTTGTCATGCCCGTGCCGGGAGAGCGCATAGCTTGCCTTATCAGTATTAGGTCATTCGATTCTTGAACTTAATATGGTACCTGATTTATTTCTTTGGGGTTGTAGATTCAAAAAATTATCCGTTACAGGCCAGTAATTTCAGAGGCAAAATGCCGCTTGCGCTGGCGCGCGTAGAATTCGGCAGTTTAGGTTTCACGGAGTAGATGTTGAGCTGCCGATAGTTACTGCGACGGTTGCGCGAGCTGCTCGTCGCCAAGGGCACCGCCCAGAATTAACACATCAAAGAGATTCTGTTAACCACTTTTTGTGCCAGATTCGTTGACGGAGTACATGCCGAGTTTATCATGAGTTCGCCCCAGCCTTATAGAAGCTGCGTAATGGCACACAAATATTCACAACCATTGCGGTTAAACAATTCGCATATGAATCTCTCCCTGACAAAATTTTCCTTTAAGACGCGAGTGACCTCGGTCTTTAAACCATCACTGGTTTATTCGTACCATATATCTCTCACCGTTACCTGACGTTGTATATATATATATATATATATATATATATATATATATATATATATATATATATATATATATATATATATATATATATATATATATATATATATATATATATATATATACAACGTATATATAGTCCAGACTAGGGCAGTACAACTTATTTGTCATACACTTTATAAGATCGTTTATATATATATATATATATATATATATATATATATATATATATATATATATATATATATATATATATATATATATATATATATATATATATATATATATATATCTATATATATATATATATATATATATTTCAACGATCTTATAAAGGGTGTGACAAATAAGTTGTACTGCCCTAGTCTGGACCAGGAGAATTTTATTGGTCTTGGTAGGCAGCTAGGACATTTTATCTGCCTGTTTTCGTCAAGACTTGCAATTGCTGATAACAATAGAATAATAGTTTAAGTTTATAAATGTATTTTTGTTTGGGAGTTTGTATGTATAACAAGGTAATAATTAGAATATACATCTTGTGCTATAATTTCACTATGATATTCAAAACATAAGACATGAAAAGTGTCTGTTATCCCTTACTGTAGAATTCGGGCACAAAACCAAAGCAATACCATGAAATTTAAAACCTCAATAACTTTTTTTACTAATTGACTTAAAACAATGAAACATAGCTTATTAGAATCCTCTAGATTATACATCTTGTGGTATAATTTCACTACAATATTTAAATAATAAGACATGAAAAATGTCTGTTATCCCTTACCGTAGACTTCTGGGACAAAATATATTTCTTGTGGTATAATTTCACCATTATATTTTAAATATAAGACATATAAAGTGGCTGTTATCCCTTACCGTACAATTCTGGCACAAAACCGAGCAATACCATGAAATTTTAAACCTCAATAACTCAATTGACTTAAAAAAAATGAAACATACATTTTTAGAATCCTCATGAGTATACCTATCAACGAGATACAATGAATTTGAAAAAAAAAACACTGACATCCCTACACTAGGCAAGATTGATGATAAGACATTTATGGATATGAAAATGTATGTTTTCTAAACATTCCTTTGTCTGCATTGCGAGAAAGAGCATGTTTGCTTATATTCTTAAAGATTCTGCCATACGGACCCTCGCCCCTAAGGTGGCATCAGATCATCAGGGCGAGCGCCTTGCCTAGTTACATTGTTACATTCGTAACTGCCGGCTGCAAAGGTCGTTCCTCATCTGGTGTCTTGTCTGCCTACCAAATTTTTATAAGGTAGGATCTTTATTTTAAAATGATTTTAGACAGCATGTAATGTCACTTAATGTAAATATTTCCATGATTGAAAATGAAGGCTTCACTGGGTCACATAGTGATGAAATGATGATGAAGGCTTCACTGGGTCACCTAGTGATGAAATGATGACGAAGGCTTCACTGGGTCACATAGCGATGAAATGATGATGAAGGCCTCACTGGGTCACCTAATGATGAAATGATGATGAAGGCTTCACTGGGTCACATAGTGATGAAATGATGGTGAAGGATTCACTTGGTCACCTAGTGATGAAATGATGAATATAGGCCTCACTGGGTCACATAGTGATGAAATGATGATGAAGGCTTCACTGGGTCACCTAGTGATGAAATGATGAATATAGGCCTCACTGGGTCACCTAGTGATGAAATGATGATTGAGGCCTGACTGGGTCACATAGCGATGAAATGATGAATATAAGCCTGACTGGGTCACATAGCGAGGAAATGATGAATATCAAATCATATAGACTGACCCTATGAGAATCTACTATGTATAATAATTATGAATTAGAATCTAACAGATCTCATATGAGTAATTTTGCTGGTTACTCGATGAAATGATGACCATCGTATCATAAAGGATCAATGTATGCTCCATTGCTGGTCGCAGCTGGGTAAGACCCAGTGAGAACGCCGCCCTGGTTGGGTCTCATCGTATCATCGATGAACTAACTTATGGATAAAACGACATCTCGCGAGGTTCAACATATGCAAGTATCTTTTTACAGAAATTTCTATAATTTTGTGATTGGTTGATCTAGTCGTCTGCAAAAGTAAGTTTATTTTATCTTGAAACCAATGAAAAAAAACCGATAATTAGCTTATATGAGAAAAACAAATATCGGCTGCGAATCCATGCGCACACTGGTTCTTGGCACCACCGTCATATATTCTCTGGGACACTTGGCAACTGTTTGATTATTTATGATTAGACTATTTACAAAATAACATATAAAAGCATGTGAAAACAACGTTCTCCATGTGGTTTAGGGAGATCTTCATATTAGCTCTTTTGAACTAAGTGGAGCTTGCGCTAGTACTCGATCGTCTGTTGGGCTACTTCATATTAACACTGGTCAGCCTATTTCAGAATTTACTACATGTTCTTTCCTGCATAAAATGACTTCGATATTGATTCACATTGTTTCCTAGTGTATCAATCGCAATTTAGCTCGCGAGATATTTTACTTCACACGTGCATTTAATTAAGAATAATAAAAACTGCGTTTTCAAAAAAAATCTCGTTTTTTACGGGGTGTGAATTTTTAACCAAAAATGGGATGTTTGACCGATAATTCCAGACAAAAATCCAGTTGCGCATGCGTAAATTATTACTGTTCCAAGTCGTTATTTATTTGAGTATAATAGTAAATGAAATTCGGAAGCTGTATTCAATGCACATTTATCGACTTATCATCGATGATATTGTGTTCCCAATAATACGAAAGAATTATGAACGAGTCATTTTGGCAGCTACACTAAAATGGAAGCAAAAAAGAAAGTGCACAAAATCGCCGCAAAAATGCACATTTAAAATGCTCTTTAATTTACAGTGTATATTGAATTTAATCACAACAAATAATCAATCCAGCCGGCCTTTTTTCAGGGCGTAAATCATATGACATCGCCCAAAAAATCAGATCAATTTGGCGAAGCTTGGACAAGCTCAACGTTGTGTACGTGGTTCACATACAGTTTAACCTAGATACTAATTGTTCAGTATTACACAAAAAAATCCGACTCAGAGTGTTTCAAACCTAACTAGGTGATACAACTTTACAAACAAGAATATCAGTAAAAGTCTCCAAAAAAGTGTTCCCGATGATGGCGACCAAATGGACTCGCCATTAAGTGGTTCACTCGCAACTCTCATCCAATTACTATCCCAAATTAACATCAACACACTATGTCATCTACTCTTGGTAATATTGATTCAATATCAAATATATATAATCCAGTTTATGGCTGCCTGGGCTCGCCGTTGATTGGTTCATAACTGATCTTACTCCACATCTCGAAACGTGTATTCAAATACTGACCCGAATTTTATTCAGTACACTTTTTTCTCAGCAATTCACTACATGTAATATCGATTTGAAGTAACCCTTGGGGCCCTGAATAGGGCGTTCCCGCTTAGCAAATAAATGGTCTCGCGTAATGTGGTTCACTCCTGGCCTCATTCCAGATCTCATGACTTATATTCGATTACTGCACAGAATTATCTTCAAAATACTATTCGCAACTGTTATGTGTAATACTGAAGCACAACCAAGAATATAGGTCTAGCAGTGTGTTTCCGTTAAAGGTCAACTACAAAGATTCTTTTAGAAAAATGATTTTTAAATGTACATTTTACGTCGAATCTGACGAGATACCGCTCGGTAAAATTCGTGAATTTCCGGACAGTGACGTCATACGGGTTGTTCGCGAATATTCCTCGCCATCTTCAGCCTTCACGGTTGGTTGACAACGTGTGACTTACTCGTCTTTCATCACGGTCTGGTGCGTTTCTTGGTGTGGATTATGCCTTATTGTTGTGCGTTTGGTTGTCGGAACAATGAGAAGTCAAGCGTGAGTTTCTAAAAGACAGCAAAATGCGCCGCATATGGGTGTCGAAAGTCAAACGTAAACACTGGAGTCCTACCCTTACGACAGTTCTATGTTCTGATCATTTCGAGAATGGTGCTTTTGATACTGACCCAAGTCTAGGATTTCGTAAGAAACCTAGGCTCCGAAAAGAAGCTATACCGACTCTCTTTAGCCACGTTGGAGTTGATGACAGTCAAAGTAAGCGACGGAGTGCCTCGGAGAAAAGGCAACGACAACATCTGTTGGCTTGAACCTTTAGGCTAGTCCTGCTATGTTGACGTATACTTATCTAGATGTTAATGAATTTATCACCAAGTTGCCAGTTTATCAATCCAGCTGTTTCTTGTCATGCAGGTAGTAAATGAAATGGTATTGGCAGCTCAGCAGAAAGATAAATCAAGTGACAGTGGTAAATCACAGACTGAAGTTTCACACCCAAGCACTGCCGACCTAGGCGAAGAAACTTCGCCTGTGACAGCGGCTCTCTGTCACTAGGCATGTCGTCAATGAGCACGCGGGGCATGGGATCTGTACCCGTAATGTGAACATGCACTACTAGAGGACAGGAAGTGGATACTGAAGGGTCGGTATTAGTTTTTAATCATATAAGTTTATCTAGAAATATTTACTTCTAGATAAACAGTGGTAGTGTAATTAAATGAGTAATAGTAAAATCCATGTCCCTGTGGTACTACTTTACCAAAGAAATGTAATCTGTATTGATATATACGTGTTAACCATAAATAGGATTGAAGCCACACAAAGAGGTGGAGTTGATAATCTCCAGCAAGCATCTCCTAAATGACATTGGCAGGCTTTCCCCATCAGAGCAGACATCATGCCTAGAATCGTATCACAAAGTGGTCATATTCTTCGCACCAAAGAGTGTCCTCTATCCCTATGCCACCATGGAGGCCAGGTAATACCAATGAAATAACAATTTGAAATTCGGTTGTGTATATTTGTTGTATGGAAGTTTAGCACATTTGTGTAGTGACAGCTGTAATGTTCTTTGTATAACTATGTGCTCAAGTTTCAATTCTTACTTAGCAATATGTTATCAACCTGCTATATATATATCAAGATTGCTCCTAGCAGTAATTCACTTCAATGAAAACTCGAACAGAGCTCAAGCCATCACTGAAGGAGGTCAGTCCCAATGGAGAGTGTCTTACCCCAAAGCCAGACAGGGAGACCCAGTTGTCAAGCCAGTCAAAGTACCAATTTCTTTTGGTGTGTAAATGCATTAATCTAAAATGAAACACATGTTATTTTGACATTTATTACCAAAACCTAAATAAGTTTCATATGCACAAACATTGTTACCCAATTCAAATGGGCACATTTTATAACTAACTAACTTTATGACTATCATAAAATATGAATATCATTGATTTGCTTCAGACTATGTACATCAGTTCATTGCTGAGGTGCTTGATCTCAGGCAAAAATACCCAAGCTACAGACTTGCAGAGGTCCTTGAAGAGGAAAAGAATGTTCCACCACCTATTGCCTCCCAGTACGAGAAACCTGAAAAGGATCTTCTCGTAGGTGCTCACAGGTGTCGATTTAACCTGACCAAGTAATCTTCCGCTCCATTGTAGATAACCTGTATATTTGCCGCCCATGTGAGGGAAGGATTCTCTAACAACTGTTACCACACAGGCTGTCAGCACTTTCCTGTTTCTTTTGCCCAGTCTGTGGCATATCCATAATGTAAACTGGTGGTAGGCTAGATACCTGAATAATCTGAAGCAATATGTCAATAAGTTGTCTATGGTTTTGAAATAAGTTGTATAGTTAAAAAAACAATTGTCATTTGTCAACCATTCCCTTGTAATTTTATTGTAAGCTCTGCCTCTGGATTTCATGTTACTGGTTTTATTTATTCTTGGCTATGTGAAATATATTGTAGTTTATCAATATGAACACTGAATATTTTACACAGCGGGATTGATGTTCCCTTAGCAATAAATATGATTGTTCAACCTCAAACCGTCCTTTTTGGTAGCAATAATGGCTTACTTACTCATTGTAGAGACCTCATCTCCAACAGGTCCATCCATTTGAATAGATTCAAGTTTGGAAGCTTCCAGCACATTTTTATTCAGGCAGTTTGCCAGGAATTTGGGATGCTTGGTGATGCATGTCCATTCCTCCATTATATCCATCACTCTCTCCAGACTTCTGCACACTCTGGCTTTGTCCATTGGGATGTAGTGCTGACAGCTACACCTAACTTAGAGAAATAATTAAAGAGTTATTGTAAATTTATATTTGTGGTACAATGAATGAATATAAAAGGAAAATACTTTATATACTGCATGTAATCATCTGTCCAAAATATTCAATGTGCTGAGGGTACAATGGCAAAGCTACATTCACTAGCCAAGTTAAATCTGTTGTAATAGTTACATCTGTCAACATACCATCCTCAACTTACAGAATGTGTAAATTTATTGGGTAAATGATACTAACGATTATTTTTTACCAGTTAACATAGTTCAATAAAGCTTGGGAAGGGTATTGTTAAACTCACCAATCTTATGTGGATTCTTCATCCGAAGCGGACCCTAGCCCTACAAGACGTCTGAGTAGACATGTTACCGTTACGACCGGAGCTAAGCGGACCCTTGAGTTAGAAGTGTGACTTGGATTTTTCAACTCCCGTCCGTATTGGCTCAAATAAATAGTCATGGACATAATTTGCCCCAATTATATGCTATGGGGCCTCGTAATTTTCATCAGAAGATGACATGGCTTCATTTAAAAACAGTGTAATCCTAAAATCCAAACAATCGCTTTTCGCTTCGCTCGCTCGATCGCTGTCAAATTCTCTTTGAGGCCGCGCAGCAGGAATGACGTCACGCAACCTGCCCCTAGCGGCCAACTGAGGCAAAATGGCATCGAGAAGATGGCTTCGTATTTTCTTCCGAGTGGAACTTTATCGGTGGATTTTTAGCAGTTATGCATGGCGGTGCAATGAATTATGAGTACCCTTGGATAATGAGTTATTAATCTTCATTTTGAAACAAAAAATAAAGAAATGATGAAAATCGTTGAAGTTGACCTTTAACGGCGGGTAAAATGGGGTTCGCCTTGAAGTGATTCTCTGCTTGTCTCATTTCATATCTCGCAACTATTGTGGCAGAAGCGGGTTTTCGCACCAAGCTGTCTCCCGCAGTGAATGATGGGTGAGATATTTTGTTCACTTGCGAATTAATGTACTTTAATATTGATGTTTCCTGTGTAAATTGATGTTTCCTGTGTATATTGATGTTTCCTGTGTTTTAATATGTGTAACATGTATAGTATTTTTATGTCTAATCATTTATTATTATGTTAACATTTCGCATTAAAAACCGCGTGATCACGTGACGGGCAGCCGGTCTCAGTGGCTTGGTGGTTTACTGCCTCGCCTTTCGACCCACAGGCTGTGGGTTCGAATCCAAGGTGTGACAACCTGACTGGTTACTCGTGACTCGGATGATCACGTACAAATGGCGGTCCCATCTCTGAAAAGGGACGTAAAAGATCCTCTGAGAACGACGTGCTTCCTGGCAGTGACCACCCTCAGAGTTACACACTCACTGCTAGTCGTACATAGCCTAGTTGCTAAACACGACTATAATTCGATGCACACACACGCCAACGGGGTTACATGGCCAAAGCTGCCAAATGCACTCTACACAACAGCCAACGGCAGATAGCAGATAGCATTTCTAGAGCTAGCATTTTTGGACCTGAAATAAAGACTAGTAGTTTTGTCACGAAAGCCTTCCTGGAGTTTTGTTGGCGAGTTCCATTAAGTGGAACATATTGCGGGTATGCGAATAAGTCAGAGGTTTTGTGGAGGTCCTGTAAAGCGGGACCTATAAATGGCATTATCGACTGCCTTGTATTATCACCAATAGTTGTGACGGAAGTTAGGCTAACGGAAAGTTTGATAACGATCCCATTTCGCTATTTGAACCCTACCACTCGCACGCTACACTATTCCTTTGCAGAATTATCATCAACACAAGAATTAACGTTAAATGTGCAGTTACCCGGGAGAGTTTGGAAAGACAGACTTGTACATAGAGAAATACATGCGTCAAAGTCTGATGGCTCGGGTAGAATCACGTGCATTTTCAAAAAACTACGCCCTTAGAGTTCGACCCATTGCATATGCCTGGGTACGCGAGAGGACACAAAACTCAGTTCCTATTGTTTGGTCAAGTGCCTGGATAACGTAACTCATTTAAAATGGGGGTTGAAATGTGATGTGTGGGGGGGGGGGGGGGGGGGGCGGGGCGTGCGGTGTTAGCTGGTTGAGCGCCAGATGTTGACAATGTTGTGTGTGACATTCATCTTTTCAGACACAAAAAGGGAATGATGACCTCTTAATAGCTTCAAAGTCCACAGTTACTCATTAACATGTCACCATAAGGTACATATTCATAGATAGACCGGCAACAGACGACTGGTGTAGACGGATAGGAGAGATTCTAACGCCATGGAAATCTTCGGTTACGACATGCCTATATGGCTCGTGTTGGTGGTTGGCATATTGGTGATATACTATAGGTATATGACCGCTACGTTCGATGCTTTCAAGAAGTCGATGGGTGTTAGGGGACCCAAGCCGTGGCCGGTGATAGGGACATGTGCTGGAATGTTCTCTGGAGGTGTATTGCATTACGACCGGGATATGATCCAGAAGCACGGTAAACTGGTGGCCACGTGGTTCGGTCGTCTTCCAAGTCTCATCATCGCTGATGTCGACATCCTTCATGAAGTTCTTATCAAGCAATTCCACAATTTCAATAACAGGACGGTTATTCCATTGGCACCCCCAATCGACCGAGTTTGTAGCGTTTATAAAGGATGATGATTGGAGGAAGGTAAGGCAAACGGTGTCGCCTACATTCAGTGCCAAGAAGCTTCGGAACATGAACGAACCCATCAACGAGTGTGCCGTGATTCTCACCAATAACATTAAGGCAATGGCGGAGTCCCAACGCCCGGTGGACGTAGTCTCTTCGATAGGATGCTTTACAATGGACGTCATCGCTCGGACAGCATTTGGGGTAAACATTGACTCGCAATCAGATCCAAACAATCCTTTCGTTAAGATGGGTGACAAAGCATTGAAATCTGGATTAGCATCATTGTCAACCTTTATTGGGGTGATCTTCCCATTCCTGTCACAGTTCTTGCCTAAAATTGGCATTTCGTTTGTTCCTTCTGATACTATATCCTTCTTTGTAAAAGTCGTAAGGAAAGCTGGCAATGGCACAATGCACGAATGACGAGGACGGCTCCCTGTCGAGGACAGACTTCTTGCAGCTGATGATGACGGCTCATTTGGATGATGACGAATGTGATGAATTTTCTCATGGCCAGGTTGAGACAAAGAACAAAAAGAAATTGACCGAAAATGAAATAGTGGCCCAAGGTATGTTCTTTTTCCTCGCAGGTTTCGACACTGTGGCCAATGCGGGCATCTTCACGTTATTCGAATTGGCCCGCAATCCGAACGTCCAAGAAACAATTGCTGCGGAGATCAAAACCCACTTAAAAAATGAAGAAAAACCGACTTACGACACCGTGCAAAAGATGAAATATTTAGACATGGTGGTGAGTGAGTCTCTGCGTATGTATTCTCCTGTATTGCACGTGAATCGTATGACAAACGAAGACACAACCATCAATAGCGTCTTTATCCCCAAAGGCGCCCAGGTCGTCATTCCCATCGATTACCTTCACCACGATCCAGATGTCTACCCCAATCCCTACAAGTTTGACCCTGAAAGATTCAGTGACGAGGCGAAGGCAAACCGAAACCCCGTGTGTTATCAGCCATTCGGCCTGGGCCCACGGAATTGCGTTGCAATGCGGCTTGGCTTGCTTGAATTCAAGATGGTCATAGTTAACATCCTGCAGGGTTTCAAGGTGACCACGTGCCCAGAAACACACATCCCCATTAAGAGGAACAAAATGACAGGTAGACCAGAAGACGTGAAGCTTTGCTTCAGTGTGAGAGAAAATTAATTCAACTGTTCATGTAAGGACCCAAGGTTGCTGAAGATATAATTCACATTAAAGCGCGCAGTCACTTTATTTGGTTACGATACCCTTTTAAAACATAGAACTTTGGAAAAATGGAATAAAAAGAATATCATTGTATTTGACCTTTAATATATTTGCTCTTAAAAGGACCCTCAGATATACATGCACCGATAACAAAGGGTTTCAATTCAGAATTAAATGCCCAATATATATACAACATGTTTGAATAGTCAATATTATAAATTTATAAGAAAGTTAGCTTTAAAGGGTTCTCTTTCAACATAGTTGTATTCGAATACACTCGCATTCAATCCATTTCTTTTCTGCAGCGTTATAAGCGTCGGTTAGTGCAGATGTAAGTTGCGAAGGCTTGGACAGCAAAGAGAAAATATATCTATGAGAGAGGTGCTGATAGGGAACAAGCAATCAGTATCCATCATAATGACTGCTTACACGTATAAGGAATCGATTCTTAAATACACGATACAGCTCATTCAATTTTCAGTTCCCTCTTTTTGACTCGAGTAAATATGTTAATTTGTTTCACTTGTCATACCATCAGTAAGTGTTATAGCATAGATTCCTTAGAGGTCTGTTGTGAGGACAATAGTTGAATAGACCTAGCAAACATCATCAATCACTTGTCACCACTTCAACTTGATGAAGTGGTCTGACAACTTGTTCGAGAGTGGTTGTCCAGGGCTCATTTGGCACCGAGATTATAACCAGCAATCATAGGGGGATTTAGAGTCTAGACAGCACATCAATACTCTCGACTAATCGGATAATCGCATTACAAGTGATAATCTGATATCTCTAATCAGCAGGCTTAAGATTAAAGTGATTTACCGATTTGACGCGATTACCTGATTACAGATTACATACCATTATGCCACACGCCAATATACCATGAACCCTAATGGGCTGTATGGTATTATGCCATTTGAATTAATGACAACCACCAGTGCAATTGAAGTTAAGAGTCGTGTCGAAACAATTGATTGACCACAAGATGTATTACATATCAGCGATGTAAGCTGGTAAGGGCCAAATTCATGATATGAGACCACAAGATGTATTACATATCAGCGATGTAAGCTGGTAAGGGCCAAATTCATGATATCCGTGAACGAATCTGACACAAAACGTGGTTAACAGAATCTCTTTGATGTGTTAAATCTTGGCGACGAGCAGCTCGCCAATATATATTTCTATCTTCAACCTACCTTCTGATACGAATCCCTGTGCATAAACACAACCTATTTTTGATGGACTCACCGAAGAACAGCGGTAAAACGATCACCGAATTGCACAAGACATACAACACCAACATATTTTGACCTAGCTGGCCGGGATAACGAGCCGCGTGAAAGGCTTGAAAGAGTCAAATCCAATCAGGCTCGAACTTCTTCTAAGTTCGTAGCCTTTTCAGCATAAAAACTAGTTCGTGAAATAGTGTGGTAATGTATTCATGCGCTGATGCGAACTGACGCGCAAAATAGAAGCGCTATGATCACATACATATGATGGAGGTAGCGCTATGACGTCGTTCATTTGTTATTTTGCTTCACAACAATCCAACACAATTATGGAGGCCCACTTCATGTTAAAGTGCAAGTAATGGGTAAAATATGAATTTTCGGGATCTTATAGAACGCGATTTTCTGATCAATAATTTGCAGTTCTTTTTTCGATCCGACGCGTAGTAAACAAGAAATAAGCAAAAACAAACAACACATTCCGGAACTTCCCGACCACACACCGAAGATGAACGAAGGCGCTGTGACGTCATATGTCACCAGAAGATCTATGTTACCACGGACGCCGTTTCTATTCGCGAACTAGCTGTCGTACTAATTTATCGCTATTTACAGAAACTCATCAGCGTTTTTGTATCCATGGTTTCTTGAGAATCTGTAAGTATACTCATCCTTACATTTCCCATATGAAAGTCGAATTAGAATTCATTAGTTATGTTTCCGTACTGATTTTGAAAACAGAATTTGCACTTGCCCGTTGACAAAATTGACATGGCCGGTAGTGATCAGTGTGGGGCGGCTCAAGTTTTATAAGGCTGTTTCACAGATAACATATAGATTTGTCTCGTCAGGCTGCAATATGTAGATGTATGCTAGCCTGACAGTAGCTTACACTTGTCCTAAACAATCCTCGGACGATGCCCATTGCTCAGTGAGTCAGTTCTGGCCTACTGTCAAATTTGCTTCATATAACTTTACCCTTATGTCTTCCAGTCTGTATCATCATTGTGCGAATATGTGAGTACCAGTACTGAAATAATTCGCATCTAGGGCCTCAAACGAAGCATGTCATTTCGTTTGGATGACCAAGGACTCCAGTTGGACTGCATCATCACCGATAGGCACACGAGTATCAATAAGTTCATCCGTGATGACCAATGAACCAGGTGCACTTGCTGAAATGTATGACTACCCTGACAAGGAGGAGGCTGAGAGGCAGCATATGGAGAGGTTTCTTCTTTAGATGAGTCATGTAGTAAGGTATCTAAAGGTGATGATGAATGATGGTGGTGGTAGTGATGGGGTAGGGGAGGGGTGGTGATGGAGTTGATGGTGGTGGCCTAAGCATTATATTGGTGGTTGGCCGATTGATATTTGCTTGTATCTAAGCTCTGTTTATTTTTCTTATTTCTTATCATCATACTTACAAAATAAATGGTAAATATTGGGGTTAAAATTCACTTTGAACATCAAAGGTCATTTCAAACTGGTGGTGTAAGATGACGAACAAACATTGGAGTTTAAGATCCTATCGCCCAAATGGCACCACCGTGCATAGCACACAGTGGGATTTGAACTTGCCACATTTGGGAAACTAGACAAAAACACCCACCCTGCTAGACCACAGTTGTGGACCTATCATCTTAAACATCATTGGTGAGGTAACCGCCACAATATGACCTCTGATGTTGAAAGTGATGTTAAACAACAATATTAACCATTTTATTTTCAAATCATCCAGCATGTGTATGGCTTTATGACTTAATTTGAATGTTAAATGGGTCTAAGGTAAGCTAAGCTGTGGTGAAACTCAAACACTGTTATATGATTCCTCTTTGTGGCTTGCTGAGAATTAATTTTGTAAATATATATGTTGGCTGGTGTATATATTTTGCCATTTCTATTATCACAGACAAGTGAATAAGACATTGTTGGTATTGTGAGCAGAATTGCATAAGCATTATTTGTATAATGTGCCCGCGAAATTTAGTCATGATGATTGATGTGCAATGGCACAGGATATATAAAATATCCTGCAAAAATTATTAAATGACTGTTAACATACTGTTATTTGAGTGATAAAATATCTTTTGTACGAGATACAGGATACAGGAACAAGATGCCCTGCAGGTATGTCATGATTTTGGAATTGATGCTTCCTATCATTTTATGCATATGGTATAATAAATTAGGTGGACTGGCCTTAACTGAATTTTGTTGCTGGTTGTCATCAGCGTGTAGTATCATCATAGCTGAATGTAAATAACAGAATAAGACACATAATGCTTTTTTGTCCCTTTATTATTGTAATGCTGGCAGTTTGAAACCAACATAAAACTGATTCACCCTTGGGAAATCATCTCTAATTTTAAGTACAGAACAAGCTGACAGTGCCACTCTATGATGTCTGCCTAGATTACCCCATCACCACTGTACCAACTGCCGATATGCAGTGAATCGGAATAACCTGCAATAAAAAGAGTACATGAATATTTTTCATCAGTTATCATCTGAACCAGACCATTTTTAAGTATATTCACTCATGCTGAGTAGTAACTTTCTTCTTGTACCTCTGGATATAAGCACTATATGCTATTTCTAGTGTCGAGGGATGCAGGAACCCTGAGACAAATCCTGGGTGTGCTTTAATACAGGACGCACCCATAGATTTTACTTTCTCGAGAACTTGTGGAATTTCCTGGCAGCATTTACTCTCTGCTACTGTAATCATTGGCCCACATGAGCACCTAGTACAGAACATAATTACAATGAATAATTAGCTTTTCAGCAAACAAAAAATTGACATAAAACATGAATAAGAAGATGACTTGAAGCAAGACTTAAGGACAACTGTAAAGTAAGAGAGAAAATATCTGCAAAGATTGTTTGGACTGAAATGTGCCAATACCAAGTGCTGTTACCCAGTCGGCTCAAGTCCTCTTCTTTTTGAGGAGAATTTGCAGGCCTTGTCTTAGCTGGAGGTTCAAATCTGCATGTCTGTATGCCCCCCTTAGGTTCCTAGTTCCTCTTCTTGGTGAGACAAACACTCACTGCTGTAATCCAGCTCATCGCTTCCGGAGTTGTCTGTATATGAGGAAGATGAGGACATTTTGCTCCCTTGACATATAATAAAAGCAAAGTATAATGGCAGTTATGCACTGTACTAGGTGTAAGTAATAAATATAGAACTAATAAGGACAAGATAAAGTATATATTATTGAGGTTGGTACCCCAGGTAATTCAAAGAACTAGTGTAAGGCCTTGAACTCTTTAAAGGCCTATGATATATGTAGTCATAAACATGTCACTGAACTTGTATCCTGTACAATTCACTGGAGAGGTATATTCAATTGTAACAGCTTATCCCTGATAGGTCTCGGTTCCCAAAACCAGTGCCAATATTTAAAATAAAATTGATATTTTCTGTTGTCAAGGAGAATATAAATTATTGAAATTTTATTCAATTTATAGCAAAAACGAAATATCGAGTGAAATCCCCATTTAATGTAGTATCAGTTTTCATTTGCGATTAAATCAAATAAAAGCACAAGAAAAGATATTCTCCGTAACAGGACAGGCAAATGGTGAATCAATCATTGATAACCATTAAACGGGCCTGAAATCGAGGTGCAGACCTCTGTTCCAGTACTGCCTGTATTATCGCTCGGTCCCCTTTGGTTGACGTTTTCAACCAACATAATAGAAGTTTATCACAATTTAATGTATTCTAGGCGAACAAGTACTCCATGCCACATTAAATGATGTGATTCGTTGCGGTATATGATGTACATGATGACGGTATAAAATACGATTATGCTCACACCTACCACAGTTCCCATGTAAACAAACGAGGAAATGACTGCGCTATCCGGCTGGACGGTGACATATGACGTCACAAACTCAGGAGCCAATGGCCGTCGTTTTTTGCGCATATGCCAAAACGGTCCGAAAAATCGATGGAAATATTGAAAAAAAAACACACAAAACGACATCTATGGACGAAAATATTGTCGGAAACGTCTTTCACAGGCTGAAATACACCTTATTCAACTTTGATTAGGGATTCGAAAATAGACGTTACTTGCACTTTAATGTCTGATCGCGTTGGATAATCCGCCACGTGGAAACTAATGCTACATTAAGAACTGATGTTTGAATAGCACAGGACTTATCCATGAATAATTCATATCGACTTCATGT
>CM067344.1:62166125-62169199 GCA_034190875.2 Urechis unicinctus | reverse complement strand
TGTTGTGTTATCCATGTTAGTAAATTGCCTCTCATATATTTCCCGATCTAAGACCCATAGAGAACATTGTGCGCCACACGACACGCATCAATTCATGTAATAAATGCGCTAGTAACAGTAAACACCGAATTCTTTTAAGTGATGGTATCAAAAGACCTAAAACACGCCCTCGTGAACATCTTGCAACATAAGCCCACTCAACCCCACATAAACGCGAAGATCCGTCCAGTAGAAATCTTACTTATCATGTCAGCTTGCCTGTGTAAGGTGCTACAAGGATCTAGAAGTGATTGATTCAACCAATTTTCTTCTGACGTGTATTGATAGTAGCACTTCGGGTCTTCTCGTATTTCTTCACAGTCTTATTTCTCATGCGAGCGCTGCAACCCAGATTCCATGTATGGTCCAGGTTATCGCATATCCCATCCTAATAACTAATCACATCAGTAAGGACAAGCCTGGGAAGTATAAAATCTATGTACTGGCTACTAAAAACACGCAGTGATCAGAACGACAAATGAATAATTCCATGGAAGCATAAATGGGTCTTCCAAAAACACCGATTTTGCGGTCGGAAAACTGGCTTCTTAAACATGGAATGTAAATCACAGAACAAACCTTACTAATACATTTATTTTGCAAGAAATTGCGAGCCTAACCAACGATACATTTGGCTGAGTTGATAAAGGGTGTTATCCAGGTCTTTGATCGAGTTGTATTGCAAGCCGTGAGTTTTCAGACGAAGCTGTTAGCTTATAGTAAAAGTAGAATAACATTTATTCATTTTTTCGATATATATGACACCGATTCAATATGCATTCAATAACAAGGGATGTAAAACCCTCATGTGCTTGATTATCCCCCAAATAGCATACCTGCAATAATTAATATAATAATGCAATCAAATCAATCAAAAGAAATAATAGCGACGGCTGATGAATGTTCCCTCAATCAGTGTTTTCAATGATGATTTTGCTATCAATAAAGACAATGTATGCGTTGTTTTATAATGTAAGCTGTTCCACAGTGATTGGCCTCTGTAAGATACAGTGAATTGCAATTTCTTACTTCTGGATATCGATGTAAGGTATAAATGCCTCAATCTAGTATTGTGGAAATGTACAGAACCATTTAATGTGCAATGACAACCATAATTAAAAGATGATAAACTCATGTTAAATTTGTACACAAAATTACCTAACTGCATTTTTTTATAGCCTACCAAGTTAAAACATTCGCATTCCGTCATTGTATGTGCCGTGATACGTTGATGCTTTTGATAATCTCAACATTGTTTATATAAAGATATTAGAATATTATTTTGGCTTTCTTTTTTAAATTTAGACTAATCAGTTTTATTCAATTCAAGAAATCGTCCACAAGTCATGCATTATACCCTTTGCCACCACAACAATGCGCGATAGAGCATAATGCAATATATTTTGGTGCGATGGCCGGAAATGACTATGAACTTTCGTTTGAAAAAAGATCTCTGATATTTGTGCAGTAGGCGCCATCGTAGCTCCTTCGTTAAAGGAAGTCAATCAATCTCAGTCACACGAAAGAGACAGTGAGATGATATTGTATGCATATTCACCAGAGTGTTCTTTGGTTAAAAAAAGCATATGAAGACGCAATGCCCTACCCTTGGCCCGACTGTGACTTAATGTGTCCTTGGAAAGTTTCTACTCAATGAACGAAGCAGTAAGGTCTTTGACTCAGTGTGTTAGTCGGTAGGTTTAACATAATAAAAAAGATGCTGGGTGCGGGGCATTCTGGTTAGCACGTTGACATTACAGACTACAGTGTATTACTGCCAATACTCTATAGCAGTAAATGCAATACTAGTCACATAATGTAAATGAGTTATGAGTCCATGTTGGATAAAGAATAATTAACACTATTTCAAACGTTTTCAACAAAATTATATCAAAGTCTTTATCAAATGCTAAAGCTGTCACTGAACCAGGTATGCCGAAAAAGGCTAAATTCAATGGCATAATATATATCAAGATCCACCAACGCACAGGTTTGCAATTATGGAGCATAAACGTTGGGTATGTGACCTATTTGTTAAGTTCAATCACTCTTTTACAGTTAACCTCTCATGTTTATTTGTAGCACAAACACTCGCGTTCAATAACCTGAATTGGGGAATGTGCCGCCAAAACAGCATCGTTGATCGAGGAAGGCATCTTACTCTTGTGACCCGCTCCATCGGAATGTATCTTGCGCAACTTATCATTATCTCACTACCATGTGGGTCATTCAATATTCACAGTTGCATCACCGATATCCGATGATATTCTTTAATCTTCTTGATATAATTTGCTTTGCGCTTTATAGATTATCAATTGTCAATATTACATGAGCGACATTTGCCTTCTATAACATTTATCCTTACAATCTATGAATAGGTGCATCCAGTCACGTAGCGTGGGTCTGCCAGCAAAACGGATCTGGTTGTTTTTCGGATAAGACAGTATTTGTACATTGACGTTTATAGGTTTGAGTAAAGTTTCATCGAGCAGAGGTTGATAGACTTCGCTCTTGTGGTCACTTGAGAGGTTCATACAATGATAAATGCTACCCATCAAATCATACACAGCCTAATTAATGAGGTAATACGCTAGTTTAAATATCACTTTGCGTGCATAAACACTTTCCGATATTGACCAGTTAATTACTGCAGCCATAAAACATTTGCATACTGAACATACAGATATATGTCATTCATGGGTGATATCTTCAACAATTATTCGATTCCGTCATGTCTGGAAATAGATGCTAGGGATATTATGAGCGCTGCTTTGGCTGACCACACCTTTGCATTCGTTTAAACAATGTCATTTGATGTATAACAACTAACAAGTTTTCGCACAAGAGACGTGTAAGTTAAGTATACACACGGTGCGAGGAAAGATGCAATGACACCTTGTTACATGACATGGGTGTAATACTGCACAGCAAATGATGTGCTACATACGGGCCCATTTCTTAAAATACATTATCATAATCGCGCGCTGTGAAATTTTGATTACACAATTTCAATGTCAACAACTGAGTTTCGACCT
>CM067344.1:62161125-62163625 GCA_034190875.2 Urechis unicinctus | reverse complement strand
AATCATCACGCGGCTTCAGTAGTAAATTGCAATTACGTCAATGTTGCCAATATGATTTGCGTTGCGTATTCAATTAATTAATGAAACAGTTTGAGCCCGCAACCGGCTTTTCAGATAAATTATTGGTGGGTTCGCCATATGGATCTAACCGATGTTGCTTTAGATGCAACGAATCACTGAATGCACTATCAATCGTCAGCTGTGAGTATTTATATTCACTCAGTTAACAGCAACTGCAAGTTATTCCTGCAATTTGTTTCTTACAAATGGATGACTCGATTATAAGTCAGTAAATATATATGAGAGAACAGTTATTGGTCCGAAATATTCCCACTTAACGGCTATCTTTGAGATAACATGATGGATTTAATAGGTTGATGCGCCCATACTTTATGTCGGTTGACGGACATATCATTTGGGTGATAAATGATCGGCTTCCTTGTGAATTTTACAAACCGATGTGTGGAAATTTGAGAATGCTTATTCAGGGGTTATATAAATACGCGTATTCAAGTTATTCATAGCCTTAGTGAACATCAAAAGAGATGGCTCATCCTCGAGATTGAGATGTACAGATGCGGGTTAACATTGTCTATCAAGTTTATACCCTGAGAAAAACACTCTGATAACACTGTGTTAGCACAGCCCGGAATGACATATTCTAGTTATCCCTTATCATTAACGTTTAAGCTGAAAGTTCTGGATGAAAAACGGCATATATGCTAACCGTCAATAATTTCTACAATAATTTATTCAAAGTCCAACGTTACTCGATACATATCAGAAGTGTTGAAGTGTATATGGTCAAAATCCTTTGCGATCGTCTTTCAAGTTAAATAACCAGTCGTGGCTACACACAACGTGACGCAGCCTACAGCCGTCACAATATTGCTAAGACAACATAGAAAAATGTATAAGACACAAGATGACAGCTTGACTTGCAATAAAACTTAATGAAGCAAAAGAAATGATTGATCCTTGGCAGTCATAATGTCGGTTTCAATCACAATGACCTGCACTATTCAAAAGGCATGAACCAACAATTGATTGCTACGGTTGAATTAGAAACTACGACGTAAATTCGCTATTCCTTTGGACAGTGATATGAAGCTAGATAAGGGAGCGAGAAATGTGCCAGGAGAAGCACTACAGCTGGTTCGTGATACTTTAATAATCATTGTCTCATCAATGAACAGCGCTGATGAGTATTATGATAAATTCTGACTCCCAAATAGACATCATATTAACTCCACGACAGGAGCTGTTCTCAAATAACCTCAACCAGTCACGGACATTGGTATTGATGATTTGTAATTATACAACTTGTTCTGTCACTCAGGATCGGATGAGAACTTAATCCAATCATATATCACGGTGTCCATGAGGCTATTATGTTATTCATGGTAAACGATATGATGCATAATGAGAAAATGAAGGAGTGACTCAGGTGCGTAATTATAAACTAAACCCTACATGGCTCGGCTATATGCCGTTCTGTAATAAACATGTCGGGAGTCTTGATGCGTGTCAAATAAACGGATATTGTAGCAGCTGTAGCGATGTTGGCACCTCATCCATGAAACACTGTACAGTACTTCCCATCCCGAGCATTATTACCACCAGAAGAGAGCTACGAAAACAGCAGCTACTAAATCCATGATGGTACATCCATAGTGAATGCACATCAACTTGTGTTGCACATTAAATTGGCTGCGCCTTTCATATACCATTATTAATGTGGAATGAGCTGAGTAATCCTAATATATTCATATGCATTATGTTGCTTTGACACGCCTGTAATGTCTCTCAAGTCGAAAAGATTGATTAAAGCGAATAGCGGTACACCTCTCCCCGATGTCACTGCCTATGCGCTGGAATAAATGACGATTTGTTGAAGGTCTCTCAATAATTGCTTTATGTATAGCGAGGAACCACAAACTCCCCCGTTGATCGCCAGGTATCAACAACAGGCAAATTTTACTCACTCATCATTATGTTATTATTGTTCTGCGTTGGACCAGGGAAACAAAATGTAGGAGGAGGTACAGAGAGAATTCAGTAAGAATAATAAACGAATCATGGGTTCAAATTGATTGGTCACCTTGACCGATTTAAATATTGCTGAATTTTACTGAAAAGCTTAATTCGGTAGCACGGTTTATCTAGATTTAACTTTAATTATATCTCCCTAATGTGATAAACAAGCACTTCAACACGCTGCGCAAATTGTGTTGTCGGTGTTTCGACTCCCAACCTTGATACAGAATGTAACTGTGATAATAAAACAAATAATACACAGCAAGTGGAAGACAGATGCTAATTGTAGCATGTGTGGAGGAGCTGCAGGCCTGGATGAAAAAAAATATGCTAAAACATAACCAGGATAGTTTGTTGTTCATCATTTTTCATCCTTAACATCATCCCATCCATCAGCAGAACTTCACCATCACCATCGGTGAGAATACTTTCATGCCAGCGTCTCATGTCAAGAACCTGGGTG
>CM067344.1:61421125-61448625 GCA_034190875.2 Urechis unicinctus | reverse complement strand
GTGAAAATTGCAAAAAGCATACCCCATTGTACAAGGTGCTGTACAAATATATAACCCGTCGTACAAGGTGAAAATTGCAAAAAGCATACACCCTTGTACAAGTTGTTGTACAAATATATAACCCGTCGTACGATGTGAAAATGGCCCCCAAAAAAACATAATCCGTCGTACAAGGTATTATGTAAATAAATAACCTGTCGTTCGATGTACTTCGGGAGTAAAACACCCCTCACGAGCAGCCGTGATTTTTTGTGCTATCATTGTATTCGCGTACGGATGTGCAACTTAATTGTTGTTGTTTCAGGTAATAAGTGAGATGGGATAATACCGTGACATCCCGATGAGCGCTACGCAACCAGATTAGCGGCTGGCAAGCAAATGACTCTTGAGAAAACTTTCGTTTTAAGACTTGTAAAGTGTGCGTGATATTAAGAACCTCCGTAGTGTCGCCATGCTAGAGCAGCGGTGCTCTGTGAGGGATCTTCTCAAGTGAAGTTGTTTCTCGGTGATATATCGACACGGTTGCAGTTATCACATGGCAAACTGTGCGTTTGAGGTGATATGGGAAAAAGTCCGAGCTTTTTCTCGAGCTGTGATTGGCTGAGAGTAGGGTGCCATGCAATAATGTATGTTGGCGAACGGAGCTCGCGTTACCGCTCCGCGTCCTCGTGTTCTTTCCCCATATCACCCACGTGACCATGCGATAACTAACACTTATTACCTGAAACATGCACGAATATTTGTCCAAT
Organism: Urechis unicinctus; assembly: GCA_034190875.2. Classification (NCBI taxonomy): domain Eukaryota; kingdom Metazoa; phylum Annelida; class Polychaeta; order Xenopneusta; family Urechidae; genus Urechis; species Urechis unicinctus. Next base: position 61,447,876 of record CM067344.1, on the reverse strand, counting down.
TTTCAATCAATTTTCATTACACCCATGACTTGAATTTGGAGACAAAAACATCTAGAACAGACCTATGTAAAATGCAATTTCACATTTTCGACGTGCTGTGACTAATACACCAAAGATGGCACCTGGTAGATACTGTTAGACCACCGAAGCTGAAACCAATAATTTATTGATAACATCCCCGAACTTTGTTCACAAAAATATGCAAACGAGTCATGTACGGATCCAGTAGCTACGTATGTGCAATTATGTCATTTTCTGGTATCATCGCTCAGTTGCGGCCGTTTTCAGCTCTGGATACATACTATGTGTACCACGTGCTATATGGCTTATTCACTATGTTCCATCAACAAAAAAGCGAGCGAATTTTACAAACGCATCGAAAACAACCCGGGTGATTACCAGTTTACGCTCATCATATCCGGATCTAGTCGGGAATCACATGGTGAAGGTTTTTTTTCACAGCAGAAGTTTGAGGATATGTTATGGAATTTATCTTTGCGCCAAAATATAAAGTAAATTGTAGAGTAATGGTTTATTGATAAAGGTGAGTGTTGTCCCACACTTATCGGGCATTATCTAGGTAAGTGGATGGAGTGGACGATAAACTTGTGAGCACATATCATTAGAATGAACCCATTTATTCAGTTATTATTCGGTAATAGTATCAGTTATGTAAAACCTCGACAGTGACAAAGTGGATGTAAACCTATAGCCGTTTTTGCAAACGGTTACTTTTATTTAGGTAAGATCATTCTTGTGGTTGTTTATGATCAACCTGGCTTGTAAAAGGCTCAGTATATTAGCAGCTACCTAAAGCCTCTCCCAGCCATAGCTTTCTCTACCTTTGTATACTAAACCAATTCATTCGCCAGCTGAGCCTTGTTATAGCTGATGTACACCTTAGTACCACGAAAAAATGGACTAGTTTGAACTGGTACATCTATTTTTGGTACCGCATCGATGTTAATACCCGTAAGCTGTACATGAAACCAGAAGAGAGACGCAGCGTTTATCACAGTACAAGTAAGCGAACAAGCCTCAGAAAAGAGCCTACTTTCTAGGGCAGACTGGTCTGCGGCCTAGCTCGAGACTACCCTCTGCAGAGGGCCAAGGAAAGGTGCTTGGCAGGTACGGATGGAAGTTCCCGCACCATTACAACCACAACATAGCCTCAGTCGAGGCCTGCAATTGTCTATTTCTAGGCAAGCGGTGAAGAGAGCAGCAAGAACGGGTGATGCGCTGGCCGCGCTAGCTTTGGTGGTCCCAACGTGGATAGCTGGGCGCTTTGACTGCGCCATGCAAGTTGAACTTGTTCGCTGTTGGTATTGACCAGAAGGAAATGGCGTCTACGGAAGATAACGAGGATTGTATCATAGAGAATTTTGACGAGGAGGTGGAGAGATTATTAAGTCGCGGCCGGAACAAGACCAGCTTTGGAAAAGCACTCAACCAAGGTAGGCTACTGATATCCTTATGGTGACCACCTTGACCAAGGCGCATTGTGTTCGACGCCTATTGTGGCCTCATATAGAGTAGTTTTGACTCATTCACTCACTCACTCACTCACAAACTCGCTCACTCCCAAACTCTGTCTCTCTGATAGGACATGTAAGCCGATAAACTCAGTAGAAGCTTCTATGTTTAACATCTAACTTGACGTGGATGAAGGCCTCAGTTGACCGATGATGTTTAACACGGCCGCTGCAGCTCAGACTAAAAACTTCATCCCGAACAATATTTACGAAATCAATGCGATGATATGCGTTATGACTTCCTAGTTCAACTTCTTATACTTAGCAATTCAACCTTCACTCAATTGAATCCACTTAATGCGCAAATCACTGACATATAAAAGACTGAAGCTAAAGGAGAAGATATCCAGAGAATGTCTGCATGATTGATAATGGGTTGATGGAGTTTTTGTATAGATGCGCAATGCATTTTTTTTTCTAACAACTAGTTCGTGTCGAACATTTATCATACTATTGTTCGAAAATGTTTTTTTCTCCGATGATAAAGAAAGCCGAAAACGTAAACATTTCCCAGTGCGTCAATTCTTTGGAATGCTCCGTGGGAAAACAACAGCGTAAGTTCTGACTCACCGCCATGTTGTATCGTACTTGACTGTATGTTGGCACAGCAAGTAGGAACTGATAGGAACTGGTTCAAAGCGACTTTCGCGAACGTTTCAACCAAATGCTACTACGGTCCGTGTATATACCGTCTTTTCGTTTTTAGTTTATCAAAACCAAGAACCAAAAACGAAAACAAGGGCTAAACCGTAAACCGTTTTTCATGTGCGACAACGAAAGACGGATAACACCAAACCGATTCGTTTTTCGTCTCTCGTTTGATCAAACGGAAAACGAGTGGCGCTGCAGTCGGCGGTGCAAATTGTACTGATACAAGCGGCTGGATATGTTGGTTGGTATCCGAAGGTGGGGGGGGGGGGGGGTGTTGGGCAAAAGGCTTTATCTCGGGTAGGGGTGTGCCGCGGCACCTCGAAAACCCGTACGAAGATGGAAAAAAGCGTACCCCGTCGTGCAAGGCATAATGCGAATGTAAAACCCTTCGAACAAGGTCAAAAATGGCAAAATAAAGTGTACCCTGTTGTGCTAGCTATTATGCAAACGTATAACCCTGTCGTACGTCGTAAGCAGGATTTAATTGTCCGACAAATCTCCGAATCTGATCAGCTGATCAGAATATATATATATATATATATATATATATATATATATATATATACATATACATATATATATATATATACATATATATATAAATATATATATATATATATATATATATATATATATATATATATATATATATATATATATATATATATATATATATATATATATATATATATATATATATGTATTAACAAACACACAAGCTGGCACGCACACATAATGCCGCTAAACATATGAATAATCGCATATATGCAGGGTTTTGGATTCCGATTCCAAGTTTCCAAGCCGCCATTGTATGTAATTATAGTTATTGATAGATCGCGGCTCGTCTGCTCTTTGATTGACCGGGGGACATCCAGAGCGGGCTGTCGGGAGACGAAAGTCTGGATACCAACCAACATATTCAGCCGCTTGTATCAGTACAAACACCGCCGACTGCAGCGCCACTCGTTTTCCGTTTGATCAAACGAGAAACGAAAAACGGTTAACGGTTAAGCCCTTGTTTTTTGTTTTTAGTTGTTGGTTTTGATAAACGAAAAACGAAAAGACGGTATATACACGGACCTACTACAAACGAGAATTCGGTGCCGTGATCCATCTGGGATGGACAGGAAACGGTTTTGATATTCACAGTGTACATCTTCTGTTGAATAGCGAATACCTTGCCGATGCTACTCATATTGCTGTTACCCGACTCCGCTGCCTAAGCATCTCATTTAAACCGATCCATCATCGTTGTGATATCATCTAGTCTTTGGAGGTGATGTCAAACCTCAATATTTTATTTCCTTTTGTATAATTATGACTTTTACATTCTGTTTCTAGCCCCAGAATTCACCAAGCGATTGAACAGTTTCGAAGAAGTGAAGGCAGGGCATACAGCCATATTCGAGTGCAAGTTTGCCGCCTTCCCAGCAGCGAGCGTCAAGTGGTTTAAAGATGACGAAGATATTACGGAAGACAGCCGCTACGAGGCGCGGGAGGCAGAAGCTGGCTGTCTACAGCTGACGATCGCCACTTGCCGTAAAGCGGATGAAGGGGCTTACAAATGTAAAATCGAGAATCCAGAAGGAGTCGCTTCCTCCACAGGTTATCTTTCAGTTACAGGTAGACTGCCCTTTTAGTTGGCTCTTCTGTCGCTATTCTCTCACCTCAGTGTCTGTGCTGCTCCTGTTATGTTCACGTTGGCAGGTCTCGGGGGTAATGTCCCTAATGGTAGTGGCATTTCGGATCAAGCTTAACGATTAGAAAAAAAAATGACTCTAGGCCCCGACTGTTTGACAAAATGTACCGACAAATGGACAAACGTGCCGCAGTTGGACAACACCTTTTGGACAACACCTACCGATTGTTGGACAAACTTTCGCGAGAGCTTAACAAAACGTTTCGATTTGGTTTTAACAAAACCCTCCATGACGTACAGACGCAACATGGGGCATTATGACGCTGACTCGACTGATACTCGTCATGATGAGTAGAAGGAGGGTTCAAAGTGACCTTGTCCAACAAATGTGAACATAGCAGGACACGTGACCTCGCCGCTGTTATCGTGAAGGATATGTTGCTAACAAACTCTGCATTTTGCTTTTGATGGTTGTGAAATTTGTACCGTCTAAAATAGCACGAATTAGATGTGGAATTTCCACGAAAAAAAATATTTTACTAGGTGAACGGTATTTAGCCATGAATCATGTAGGCAAAATATTTCAATTAGTCGCGCACAATGTTTTGAATTTGGTCCATGTGTGTTGAACTATTCTCCGTTTCAACAACTACCGTGTCGGTCATCCATTGGGAATGATGCTGGTTGAGTAGGTGCAGCAGGTGAAGGCATTATTGTGCTGTACCTCGTGCATGGTGAAGGATCATGTTGATAAGGTTATCCTTATCAGAGATCATCGTCATGATCATTTTCAAACTACTTGATTTGCTTCAGTTTTCGATCAACTCGAGTAACAATCAAACGGGAATCTAAATCAACATATGTTGTGTTGTCTGAATACTCACCAGAAATTTGCTGTGCATCAATGAATCAGTTTGCTGTTCAACTGTGATTTCGAGCATGGCGAAATCAAGTGTTAATAAGGTTGCAAATGGGGGTATTGTGAGAAAACTGATCAGATGTTGTAATGACGAGAATTATTTAGATTGTCCGCATGGGTTTGCAGTTAAAGGTTTAACATAACGTCATTCTTGTTATTTTGAAATTTAAAAAGTGATTACTAGAAATCCATTTTGACATTTAAACACAACGCATTTAAAGGTTTACGCTTCCATAAGTAGTTGCAGTTTCCCAGCTGAAGGTATCCGTCAAAGTTGAATTAATTACGCCTACAATATACCGTACCTACAATCACTCTCACAAGCATTATTTAACCATAGATTGATTAATTATATCTCAGGTAATATAGAAGACAAGCCGTTGTGCTCACAGCCACGCAAAACTCAGTCTGAACATGTGATCAGCGCTGCCCCGCCCCTCCGCTCCATCCGGGAACAGAAGAGCCTGGAAGAGCGCGAAGCCGAGGTGACAGCCCAGCAGCCCCCCTCCCCGCTCCAAGATTACATGAGAAATGTGTACAAGAATAAAACGTGGCCGATGGGGATGGCATCTCAGCTTCAAGGTCATATAAAAGGTAGGAAAAATCATTGATATCATGTCGTCATTAGATTTCTTCATGAGAACACCATAATTTAACTCAATGAAATTCTATCGTTGTTGAGTACGTTTCAAAGTATTATGACCGATACCAAAACTGCAACCCAACCACCACATTGTTGAGTCATTCAGTCCAAATTCTTGGTTATAGATATCGACAATGAAGATGACGATGACAGTGACTCTGCAACTAGTGTTGACAGTCAGGACAGCTACCAACACTTGCGCTTTGTGTCCGATCTGACGGAGGACGTCTTCGACGAAGACCCTGTTATTCAGCGCGCAGTGAAACCATGCCATACGATGCCGAACGAAACAACTGCGCCAAACGACGAATTAAATATGTGTATGCCCGGCGAGGATGTTCAGTCCAATGGAATCAAGGCTCCCAATGACAATTCGCAACCCAATGGCCATGTACGTCTCAGTGGAGATTCATCAAACGCGCATTCATTGACAGAAAAAGAAACATTTTCCAAATCCAATCTGCAGTTGGGCGCCAGGTTGCGCGCGTCGATTCATGATCTATCCAGCATTGGTGATTTTCAGTTGGATTTACCGATGTTGTTCTTTTTGGCTTTTATCACCGGGATGACGTCATATGCCGCAGGAACTGGTACATCGCCATCCACATTTGTGCTCACCATAGCTTGTATATCTTTGCTCAGTTTTATTGCGTTTCAATTGAAACAATCATCCGACAAATAAATCTTTTCATATTTTTGACAATGTCAGGTAAGGTCTTACTGTTAATCGTTGAGTTATAAACAGTATAAAATATAAATACCTTTCGACAAATTGTCGTTTGTAATGATTTGGTAGGTAAAACCAATTCACCCAAAGGAAGTATTTCTACTTATCACCTTAACACTAAACGAAGCATTGTGGCTTCTTTTGAACAAAGAACGTCTCATCAGAGATTTGTTTTATTTATATTACCTGACAAAACATCATTGACATCGGCATACATCGCGGGTCAATCGCCTGGACGACCGAGGAACAGTAACATATGTACATACATTCTTCAAAAGGTGAGCATCGCACTTAAGCGTGTGTCATAAAATATCGTATTATTTGGATTACACTACCGATTTTTGATCAGCAAGAACATTCTGGTCTCACAACAGAGACAAAAACGCAACATTAATTATGTTTTCAATCATACATATAGCTATACAAATGCTGTACAAATAAACACACACACACACACACATATATATATATATATATATATATATATATATATATATATATATATATATATATATATATATATATATATATAGATATATGTATATATATAATTGATATATATATGATATATATTTTTATATATCTCCTAGATATATTTATATATATATATATCTATATGTTTTTGTGTGTATATATATATCTATATCTCTCTCTATCTTATCTCTCTATCTCTATCTCTATATTTCTATATCTCTCTATATATATCTCTCTCTATATATATATATCTATATCTATATATCTATATATCTATATATATATCTATATATATATATATCTATATACCATGTCTTTAATGATTTATAATGATTTTCAATGAAGGCCATCCACTGCATCATGGTGGCAGATGCCCTCACAATGGTCGTCAACTATTGATTGTTAATTAGGTGAAGTTAACTATATAACTTAAAACTTTTGTGCATTTTTTATGTTAAAAAGCATTTTGCCAATCATATCCACAATGTACGGTGTAATGAAAGGTTTTTTTGGTAAGCTACATTCCGGGTTTTTTGGTCCTCATTATGGAGTTGGTAATCATCTGTATTTTTTTTAACATCATGTCAACAGCAGATCAAGAACGGGTTGTCCAACCTGATTCGATGCCATTTGTCACCATTCTCTACCTTCTCCTCCATTCTTTTAACCATGCTGATGCCGTGGGCCATAAGTTGGTGGGGAACTTTATGAAACGCTTTCTGAAAGTCCAGATAAATAACATCAGTGTCTACCATTTTAGTAACGTATTGTAAGAATTCCAAATGGCTGGTAAGGCAAGATCGCTTACAGAAAAACGAGGCTGCGTTATTTACATGTATATATACATGTATATATATATATATATATATATATATATATATATATATATATATATATATATATATATATATATATATATATATATATATATATATATATATATATATATATATATATATATATATATATATATATATATATGTAAAGAACTATTTGTCGATCTGACCCATCTGCAGATGGCTGACCCGATTACATATCCGCAGATGGCTCGCACATCTGCAGATGGGCGACCCATCTGCGGATCTCTTGATGGACTGAAAACGACCCATCTACAGATGGTTCTGACCCATTTAAGGATATTTGAATCAATTTAAGTCAGTTTCTGGAAATTCTATTTTTTCTCAAATTTTCCCATCAAAGCTTGCAGAGTGCCACATGAAGCTCATTTGTATTGTGAATAGCCATGTTTTGTACCTGTACGTACTTAATCATAAATCTAAACTCCGTTACATATATCCGAAGACACACTGTTGTTAGCGGTAGATTGTGTCTATGGGTGTCTATTGGAACTTAAATGCGATAAGCGCAATTTAAAGACGTTTATGCAGTGTCATGTATTCAGCGGAGAACTCCTAGAAATAACTTGAATGCTATAGCAGTATAGGAAAAACGGAAACAATGCAATCACACGTCACGAACGCTCCAGTGCCCCAGCTGGTCTGGAGATTCTGATTATTAACGCTGTCAATAAAAATTACCTTTCACTTTCAAACTGACCACTGACAACGACAAAAGGAACAAATGGCTGACGGAGATCGCCGGCGTATCATCTCAGTTGAACACGTTCAGAAGCTTCTTGAGAGTAAAATAACACCAGCGATCACTGGCACGAAATATAAAGACATTGTGCATCATCTTCAAAACCCAGTTGAAGAAGTCAATCCACATTTTCGACATTACGTTAAATCCAAGCAATTTGACTTGATGGATTTGCCAGCCGTATGCGTAAAATATGCACTGGTTGTTCCTGTTAACAAAGCGGCTACTGGTGAGCACCAGAAATTCTTGAGGGTTGTTTCCACTGACACCATCTTTGATGTGGTCAAAATTGTACATGAGACCAAAATGGACCATGATGGGTACAACAAATGTTCTCATTATGTAAGTATTCTATTTATTGCTGCACTTTACGATAATACTCTTGATACCTTGATAATTGTGCTAAAAGTTCCTGGTTGTTTTGGCTATTTTCCCCGCTAAATACATGTTGATGTTTCTGCCGTCAGGTGTACAATCACTAATACGGGATCACACGAAGCTATATACAGGAGTTTTGCAAACACTGCCCGAAATACCAGTAGACTCAGTCACAAACTGTCCGACCACCATTGAAGCCCATCATTTGCCACAATTTCTTAGAACGAGTTCAAATTGATTTGATTGACATGCGGCACATGCATGACCATGAATTCAATTACATTGGACATTTTGTTTCATATACTTTAAAGAAGAAAACAGCACATGAAGTCGCTGAAATGATCGAACAACGTGTACTGGCATATCTGGGTCCACTGCGGATTTTTCACTCAGACAATGGACGCGAATTTGTGAATCAACTTTTGCATTCCCTCCTTGAGACTTGGGGTGATGATGTCACGCTTTTAAGAGATCGACCTCGACATTCCCATTCACAGGGTGTTGTGGAGCGTGGCACCCGTGTCATTGATCAATTCCTCGCTGCAATGAAGTCAGAATGTGATATTGACAGTGACGGATCATGTCCACGTGGTTACCTGGTATCATGTACCATATGAACCCTCAGCCCTCTGATACAACCGGTGACCTTCCAAATAGAAAAGAAAACTCTGGCAATGGATTTGTCAAGAGCTCATGCTGTTGCACTGGACCATGCTAGTAAACTAAAAAATGTAATTGCCATCAGAATGGAATCGCTTGCTCGACTCACAATCATCCGCAACATGCATGTATAAATACGGAAATGGTTAACAACGATTCCTCACGCCCAGCCACCAAGCTGTCAGAAAGAGAGACCCGATGTCTGATACGTCCAACTGGCTGGTTAACGGGCGTACATATGCATGCCGCCAACACAATTTTAGTTAAAGATCACCCTGGTTTGCTTGATCTACAGGACACTGTACTCGAACAAAATAATTTCTGGGATGCTCCAACAGACGAATTGGTCCAAATTTTGCATGTAGACATAAACCACTGGATTGATATCTTAAACATTGACCACCCCCAGAATACTGTTGGCGTGTATGACTTTGTGTAGGAAGCCCTTCAACCGTACCGTGGATTTGATTGCCAAGTAAGTTAACGTCAGTACCAAAGATGTAACAATTGCTGTGATGAATGTTCACCTTCAAACCAACGGCAGTGATTGGGGAGTATTTGCCATCGCGTTTGCCAAGGCACTGCTAACAGCATACGATCCCGGCAACCAAAGCTATGTCTACCCCAGACTAGGCAAGGCAACTCGCCCCTGGTGTTTTGATGATCTGATGACACCTTAGGCTCTGATGTAAGAGATCGAAAGTAGTAAATAGTGCGGAGCTGCCAGAGGCGGAGTTTCTTTGCCTAACCCCAGACAACACCTTGCGGATTCACCGCCAGTCGATGATTTGGCTACATTCCCATCTGGCCTAGTAATGCGTACATCGAACATTCTTATGTCACTTTAAGCTGGCCGTTGCTTCCACTGTTTCTTGTCAATGATGATATATGTTGGTGTTGAATTTGATATTGATGTTGATTTCTATCACTTTTTATTATGATATTCTTTTCACATACTTTGTTGTGTTTTTATTTGACATAATAGCTTTCTTGTCTGGCTGTGGTTACTGAATTGTTGTTGGTTTTGTTGCACACTAAAAATAAAAATGTCGATTAAAATAATCATGATGGGATACTTTTTTGTAGATGGGTCTTATACATCCCCACAAAGGGTCGTAACCATCTGCAGATTATTTTTTTCTATATTATGTTTTCTCTGTGTTGCTTAGAATTTGACACTACGGCACAATTTTTCGTACATTATGTTGCACATAACGAAAATGAAGAAATTTCTGTTATTTTTTTTGTAACGAGTTCCTAATCTGCAGTTTGGTCAGAACCATTTGCGGATGATTTTCTTTCACATTTTATGGTTACAAAGTTACGCTTGGGATTTGGCATAATGGATATGCCATTGAGTTTTATTTTGTTCGTATTGTAGCACAAAGGAGGATTAAATTAAAATCCATTAGTATAATTACGATGCAACACTGATCCGCAATTGGGGCAGAACCATCTCCATCCGTGGATTTTTAAACGGGTCAGATTGTCGATTTTTAATCATAATGTCTGATTAAGAAATCCTGACGGCTGATAAAGTTTGACCGACTTTATTCCTTTCTCACAAGGTGCGTCGTTCACATGACCATTCCGTGTGACTCCACCTACCTCACCACACCCTGCCCATTTCACCAACGTCTCCGTAACCTTCACGACACAACGCCTCACAACAAACATGTCGACACTGCTTTGAGCAGCTCAATATTTACCAGCGATTATTCAAAGCACGTGGGAAACAATTGCTTAATTTCTACTATTCATTAGGTACAAAACTGACAAATGAACGCATTCATCACCAAGCGTACCACACCAAAGCTGGGGCGTAATTCCATATCTATCAATATTGATTGCGTAAGAGTGCCATCTGTTGGTTGATATGTTATGTATCATGTCCCCCAACCCGACTGCCGCCCTTCTCACCTTATACCCCCACCCCCACCACACACTCTCTATCTCATTCGATTCCACTTTCACAGATCTAAGGGAGCTATATATAGCGCCATGACATCAAGGAGAAGAAGAACGCCATCTGATGCAATATGAGGATCTTAGCGCTTTCACTTCTTGTGGCTTTGGCCTGCGGCAAACCAGCCTCGCGCAAGGTAAGCACCAACCTGAAATACTTTTCCAGTGCGGATCAGTATGATATCCCTGAGAAATATCAAGATATATTATGGGGGAAATGATCACCGGTTTGACACATGACCACGGCCGTGACAGTTATCGTGACGTCATTGTTACGAGGAGCACAAGGAAACAGTTCGGCAAAACTTGTTATAACGTTCCAATATAAATATATATTTATATATATATATATATATATATATATATATATATATATATATATATATATATATCTATATTATATATATATATATATATATTTTTTATTTATTTATTTATTTATTTATATATATATATATATATATATATATATATATATATACACACATATACATATATATATATAAACATATGTATGTGTGTGCGTGTATGCGCGCGTGTGCGTGTGTGTGTTTTTTTTTGTGTGTGTGTTCATGCGAAATTTTGAAATTCCAAACACCCACATAATTCACATGATTTCATGACACACCCAGATGCCATACGTTTGCCTGGTGTTCTTTTCAGCATGTTGATAGCTACGCTTTGCGTCATCCCAATACAGGTACGTCAAGTCTGTATATTGTAAATAGAAAATATGATTATATTTTGTTGGTACTTCCGCTTGATATTTACTATGGCAGCAGTAATCCGCCGATATCTGCCCTTTTTCAGAGGTTGACCTTGACCCTGAGTACCTGAGTAAGTATAATTTTTGTCGCTATTGAGCACCGTGAAATGAACAACATCGTCCCATAGTGTGCTTATGACGACATTGATTCAGTCCAGATTATATTGATACACCATTGTTTGTCTTCATCTCTAGATCCGAATGGAGATATCCTGGGTGAAGATGATATTCAGGTCAGTGTCATACAATGAAATCGATCAGCAAAAATGTCTTGTTCAATTGTTATCATCTAACGCTCGGCGTCCCACGTGTATGTTTAAATCATACGATATCATCTCAGTAACAAATTCAACTGCAATTCAGTAAAAACGTGTAGGTCAGTTTATGGTGGCGCTGCTTTGCCTCCCTGGCTTAATTGAATAGATTGCTTATCAATATGATGCGTGTCTTGTGCGAGTAGGTGGATCCTTTGAATGCCATTGTGAGCGCGTCCCGCTGCTGGCCTGGGGGAGTACTTCACTACCAACTCAGCTCATCGTACAGTAAGACGTCAGCATATCACCTCATCCTCATCGACCAACCCCTTACAGTCGTTGACTAGTGGTGATGTGGTTTGTGTTGATAGGCAGCTCACAGAGGGTGCTCATTCAGGCAGCTATCGATGAGTTGGTCGAGTCAACCAAAGTGGACGGTCGCTCTTGTATCCAGATCCTGCCCCGCTCCGGCCAGAGTAACTACGTCAACGTAGGCAAGAACAGCGGGTGAGCCGTTACGGTCCATCGTGGCTTGGTTGGTGTTATGATCTGCCTTGGTGGAAGTTAACTGGGGTTTGGAGTCAATGAAATACTCAGCATACAGCGCTATTCTGGTTAGCTTTGTACATGATAATGCCCTTAGAGAGATGACCTATGACCTATGTGTCTAACTGAAGATGATAATGCCCTAAGAGTGATGACCTGTGACCTATGTGTCTGACTGTAGATGCTCCTCCTACATTGGTCGCATTGGAGGAAGCCAGGCAATGTCATTGGTCGACAGCTGTGTCAATCGCCATGGCACCATCATGCATGAGTTCCTTCACGCATACGGCTACTACCACGAACAGAGCCGAAGTGACAGGGATGAATACGTCTATATTAACTTCGACAACATCAGACGAGGTCGGCCAATCAAATTTGATACAGCATCCAACATGAAGATGACATCAACTTTTATACATGTCACCTCATTAGTAATTCTAATATGGGTTGTTTTGGATGACGTGATGGTAGGCACTGAAGGCAATTTCCGCCGCTATGAAGTTGGCCAGATCAACCTGTTAGGAACACCCTATGACTACGGATCAGTCATGCATTACAGCGCTTACGGCTTCGCCATCGACCCCTCCATCCCAACCATCATCCCGTACGACTCGAACGCAGTCATCGGACAGCGAGTCAGGCTTAGCGAGATGGACATCGAGCGAGTCCAGATTCTCTATGGCTGTATCAATGCGGTAAGCACTCACTCTCTCTCTCTCTCTCTCTCTCTCTCTCTCTCTCTCTCTCTCTCTCTCTCTCTCTCTCTCTCTCACACACACACACACTCTCTCTCTCTCTCACTCATCTCACTCACTCACTCACACTCACTCACTCACTCACTCACTCACTCTCTCACTCACTCACTCACTCACTCACTCTCTCTCTCTCTCTCTCTCTCTCTCACACACACACACTCACTCTCCATGTTAATGCTGTCATGATCATCAAGCGATTTATGGGGATGTTGGTAATTTGGGGATGTTGCTTACATGCTCGAAATGTCCCCATTTGACCCAGAAAAGGATTGTACATGCTGATGGTGAAAATGTTTCAGGCCGATTCCGTTCACTTCAAGCATTTGGCCGACAAGAAGATGAACCTGTGCGCTTAGGTTGAAAGAAGATTGTTATGATCTGACCATGTTCAGCTATCAATTTCCCATTTTGATCATTCGTTATTAAATTGAATTTTCTCTTGAACTAGTATAATGATCTTGCTGGACGACTGGTAAGCAAGCAGTACTCATTTCACGAATGGAAACAACTAATGATTAGCTCACCAGATATGGGATATCCTGGTCAGTACCTCTGTTTCGCGATAAGGCAACAGCTCTATGTGGGATCAACAGTCGAACCTATCTTGTTTTCAAAAGGAGCACTTGCTTCCGATAATGTTCCGCATGGGATTCCACCACATCTCATGATCAACAGTCAGTCTTCATCGATCTGAAGAGGCATTATGAATCCACACGGTAGCATGGCTTTTTTTGCATGGCACGGGTCTGAAAAGTCGAAGGGCATAAAACTAAGAAAGTTGGCCTTTTTGACTGGTAATTACTAAAATTCCATTGGACAGAAAATATTCCACCAGCAGAAAAATTCAACACAAACTAAAGTGCATTAACAAATTTTGTACTTTATCTATCTACAGAATATAACTCACAACATACTGACACTCGGAGTAGAAACTTAACAAAAGAAAACCCTACTCAACAACCGTCTTTTTGGCAGGCCAACTCAATTGCCCTCAAAAACCAACACCAGTTGTCCTCTTTTGGTCCAGCCTCTTCCTTGTTATCACATGGAACGTTTCCCTGGTAACTGGGGCGTCGATACATTGTTTCATCACTCTGTGACAGCTCATTTGCACGGTCAGGGTTGTAATCATTAATTTAGCTTCTAATTATCATGGGCTTGTGTATCCACGTAAGTTCGTCGAGACTAAAACCCGACGCTCAAAACGGGACAATCTGCGTCTTCAATTAAATACCATCCTGTAGAAAGTGCCACGAGCGACCGAAACGCTCGGTGGTCAGCAGCGTTTTCTCTGCTGCATTATAAACATTTAATTAATCCAGTAAATTTATCTGGTTAGGAATTTCTACTCACCCGGGCTAATTTTCTCTCGCCATCGCCGGGCGGGCGGGTTGAAAGTTTCGAGTCCTGAAATTTTACTGTCGCATGTAATTTTTTCCTAAAAACTTCGTAAAATTATCAGAACATTATAAGGCATTTCCAAATGTGCCTAATTAGATCAAAAAAATTGGGCCGAACAGAAGGGTTCCAAATTTTCAAAAACCAAAACAGTTTGCATTCATTTCTGAACCAGACCATCATATTGACGGAGATGCTATCCCCGTGGAGGAAGAAACGAAGCTTCTTGAAATAACAATAACCTTTAGGACCTCTCTCGTCGAAGTCTACACGTGGAAGTCGACGAGGTGACATTCGGAATCACAAGGAAGCAATCCACACTCAGATACGGAATTCAGCTTTTAATATTTCACCCACAAAACATTTATTTTTATCAAAACAGGTATTATGCTATCCCATCATTCGGGTAGTAAGAGAAACCCTTTATGGATCATACTCGTATCTGAGTGGTTACGGAGGCCATGCCGAAGGCACCACCCGGGCAACCACAGTAAGATGTATGACTGTTATATAATAAGAAAGTCAACCCTTAGCCGTCTGTTTTTCATGAAATTAACGACAAATATTTAGACCGCACAAAGGGTTTCGATTTTACTCCTTCATAACTTTTCTATTCGTATGTCTCCCCATCCCTGAGGTACCTTATAGCACACATGTCTTGGTGCAGTGAAAATTCGATACTAACCTTGCCCTCACCTCATGACCGGCACCACTCAAGCACGGTTTCGGTCGAATTCTTATGTGTATATACCTGACCAGAGACATGGCCGTTTTCAGTTGTAGATATCCATTCTCGATTGCCACACTTTATTTTTCGCCATCACTACTCAACATTTACGTGCCAGTGGATGACCCGCCTTCTGGGGTTAATCTGTGTATTGTTAAAAAAAGTACACTGCATATATATATATATATAAATATATATATATATATATATATATATATATATATATATATATATATATATATATATATATATATATATATATATATATATATATATATATTTATATATGTATTAACAAACACACACACAAGCTGGCACGCACACAAGTTTCCAAGCCGCCATTGTATGTAATTATAGTTATTGATAGATCGCGGCTCGTCTGCTCTTTGATTGACCGGGGGAAGTCCAGAGCGGGCTGTCGGGGAGACGAAAGTCTGGATACCAACCAACATATTCAGCCGCTTGTATCAGTACAAACACCGCCGACTGCAGCGCCACTCGTTTTCCGTTTGATCAAACGAGAAACGAAAAACGGTTAAGGGTTAAGCCCTTGTTTTTTGTTTTTAGTTGTTGGTTTTGATAAACGAAAAACGAAAAGACGGTATATACACGGACCTACTACAAACGAGAATTCGGTGCCGTGATCCATCTGGGATGGACAGGAAACGGTTTTGATATTCACAGTGTACATCTTCTGTTGAATAGCGAATACCTTGCCGATGCTACTCATATTGCTGTTACCCGACTCCGCTGCCTAAGCATCTCAATTAAACCGATCCATCATCGTTGTGATATCATCTAGTCATTGGAGGTGACGTCAAACCTCAATATTTTATTTCCTTTTGTATAATTATGACTTCTTGTACATTCTGTTTCTAGCCCCAGAATTCACCAAGCGATTGAACAGTTTCGAAGAAGTGAAGGCAGGGCATACAGCCATATTCAAGTGCAAGTTTGCCGCCTTCCCAGCAGCGAGCGTCAAGTGGTTTAAAGATGACGAAGATATTACGGAAGACAGCCGCTACGAGGCGCGGGAGGCAGAAGCTGGCTGTCTACAGCTGACGATCGCCACTTGCCGTAAAGCGGACGAAGGGGCTTACAAATGTAAAATCGAGAATCCAGAAGGAGTCGCTTCCTCCACAGGTTATCTTTCAGTTACAGGTAGACTGCCCTTTTAGTTGGCTCTTCTGTCGCTATTCTCTCACCTCAGTGTCTGTGCTGCTCCTGTTATGTTCATGTTGGCAGGTCTCGGGGGTAATGTCCCTAATGGTAGTGGCATTTCGGATCAAGCTTTACGATTAGAAAAAAATGACTCTAGGCCCCGACTGTTTGACAAAATGTACCGACAAATGGACAAACGTGCCGCAGTTGGACAACACCTTTTGGACAACACCTACCGATTGTTGGACAAACTTTCGCGAGAGCTTAACAAAACGTTTCGATTTGGTTTTAACAAAACCCTCCATGACGTACAGACGCAACATGGGGCATTATGACGCTGACTCGACTGATACTCGTCATGACGAGTAGAAGGTGGGTTCAAAGTGACCTTGTCCAACAAATGTGAACATAGCAGGACACGTGACCTCGCCGCTGTCATCGTGAAGGATATGTTGCTAACAAACTCTGCATTTTGCTTTTGATGGTTGTGAAATTTGTACAGTCTAAAAGAGCACGAATTAGATGTGGAATTTCCACGAAAAAAAATATTTTACTAGGTGAACGGTATTTAGCCATGAATCATGTAGGCAAAATATTTCAATTCGTCGCGCACAATGTTTTGAATTTGGTCCATGTGTGTTGAACTATTCTCCGTTTCAACAACTACCGTGTCGGTCATCCATTGGGAATGATGCTGGTTGAGTAGGTGCAGCAGGTGAAGGCATTATTGTGCTGTACCTCGTGCATGGTGAAGGATCATGTTGATAAGGTTATCCTTATCAGAGATCATCGTCATGATCATTTTCAAACTACTTGATTTGCTTCAGTTTTCGATCAACTCGAGTAACAATCAAACGGGAATCTAAATCAACATATGTTGTGTGTTGTCTGAATACTCACCAGAAATTTGCTGTGCATCAATGAATCAGTTTGCTGTTCAACTGTGATTTCGAGCATGGCGAAATCAAGTGTTAATAAGGTTGCAAATGGGGGTATTGTGAGTAAACTGATCAGATGTTGTAATGACGAGAATTATTTAGATTGTCCGCATGGGTTTGCAGTTAAAGGTTTAACATAACGTCATTCTTGTTATTTTGAAATTTAAAAAGTGATTACTAGAAATCCAATTTTGACATTAAACACAACGCATTTAAAGGTTTACGCTTCCATAAGTAGTTGCAGTTTCCCAGCTGAAGGTATCCGTCAAAGTTGAATTAATTACGCCTACAATATACCGTACCTACAATCACTCTCACAAGCATTATTTAACCATAGATTGATTAATTATATCTCAGGTAATATAGAAGACAAGCCGTTGTGCTCACAGCCACGCAAAACTCCATTCGGGAACAGAAGAGCCTGGAAGAGCGCGAAGCCGAGGTGACAGCCCAGCAGCCCCCCTCCCCGCTCCAAGATTACATGAGAAATGTGTACAAGAATAAAACGTGGCCGATGGAGATGGCATCTCAGCTTCAAGGTCACATAAAAGGTAGGAAAAATCATTGATGTCATGTCGTCATTAGATTTCTTCATGAGAACACCATAATTTAACTCAATGAGATTCTATCGTTGTTGAGTACGTTTCAAAGTATTATGACCGATACCAAAACTGCAACCCAACCACCACATTGTTGAGTCATTCAGTCCAAATACTTGGTTATAGATATCGACAATGAAGATGACGATGACAGTGACTCTGCAACTAGTGTTGACAGTCAGGACAGCTACCAACACTTGCGCTTTGCGTCCGATCTGACGGAGGACATCTTCGACGAAGACCCTGTTATTCAGCGCGCAGTGAAACCATGCCATACGATGCCGAACGAAACAACTGCGCCAAACGACGAATTAAATATGTGTATGCCCGGCGAGGATGTTCAGTCCAAATGGAATCAAGGCTCCCAATGACAATTCGCAACCCAATGGCCATGTACGTCTCAGTGGAGATTCATCAAACGCGCATTCATTGACAGAAAAAGAAACATTTTCCAAATCCAATCTGCAGTTGGGCGCCAGGTTGCGCGCGTCGATTCATGATCTATCCAGCATTGGTGATTTTCAGTTGGATTTACCGATGTTGTTCTTTTTGGCTTTTATCACCGGTATGACGTCATATGCCGCAGGAACTGGTACATCGCCATCCACATTTGTGCTCACCATAGCTTGTATATCTTTGTTCAGTTTTATTGCGTTTCAATTGAAACAATCATCCGACAAATAAATCTTTTCATATTTTTGACAATGTCAGGTAAGGTCTTACTGTCAATCGTTGAGTTATAAACAGTATAAAATATAAATACCTTTCGACAAATTGTCGTTTGTAATGATTTGGTAGGTAAAACCAATTCACCCAAAGGAAGTATTTCTACTTATCACCTTAACACTAAACGAAGCATTGTGGCTTCTTTTGAACAAAGAACGTCTCATCAGAGATTTGTTTTATTTATATTACCTGACAAAACATCATTGACATCGGCATACGTCGCGGGTCAATCGCCTGGACGACCGAGGAACAGTAACATATGTACATACATTCTTCAAAAGGTGAGCATCGCACTTAAGCGTGTGTCATAAAATATCGTATTATTTGGATTACACTACCGATTTTTGATCAGCAAGAACATTCTGGTCTCACAACAGAGACAAAAACGCAACATTAATTATGTTTTCAATCATACATATAGTTATACAAATGCTGTACAAATACACACACACACACACATATATATATATATATATATATATATATATATATATATATATATATATATATATATATATATATAATTGATATATATATGTATATATATTTATATATATAAATAGATATATTTATATATATATATATATATATATTTGTGTGTGTATATATATATATATCTCTATATATATATATATATATATAATTATATATATATATATATATATATATATATATATATATATATATATATATATATATATATATATACATGTCTTTAATGATTTATAATGATTTTCAATGAAGGCCATCCACTGCATCATGGTGGCAGATGCCCTCACAATGGTCGTCAACTATTGATTGTTAATTAGGTGAAGTTAAACTATAACTTAAAACTTTTGTGCATTTTTTATGTTAAAAAGCATTTGCCAATCATATCCACAATGTACGGTGTAATGAAAGGTTTTTTTGTAAGCTACGTTCCGGGATTTTTGGTCCTCATTATGGAGTTGGTAATCATCTGTATTTTTTTTAACATCATGTCAACAGCAGATCAAGAACGGGTTGTCCAACCTGATTCGATGCCATTTGTCACCATTCTCTACCTTCTCCTCCATTCTTTTAACCATGCTGATGCCGTGGGCCATAAGTTGGTGGGGAACTTTATGAAACGCTTTCTGAAAGTCCAGATAAATAACATCAGTGTCTACCATTTTAGTAACGTATTGTAAGAATTCCAAATGGCTGGTAAGGCAAGATCGCTTACAGAAAAACGAGGCTGCGTTATTTGTCGATCTGACCCATCTGCAGATGGCTGACCCGATTACATATCCGCAGATGGCTCGCACATCTGCAGATGGGCGACCCATCTGCGGATCTCTTGATGGACTGAAAACGACCCATCTACAGATGGTTCTGACCCATTTAAGGATATTTGAATCAATTTAAGTCAGTTTCTGGAAATTCTATTTTTTCTCAAATTTTCCCATCAAAGCTTGCAGAGTGCCACATGAAGCTCATTTGTATTGTGAATAGCCATGTTTTGTACCTGTACGTACTTAATCATAAATCTAAACTCCGTTACATATATCCGAAGACACACTGTTGTTAGCGGTAGATTGTGTCTATGGGTGTCTATTGGAACTTAAATGCGACAAGCACAATTTAAAGACGTTTATGCAGTGTCATGTATTCAGCGGAGAACTCCTAGAAATAACTTGAATGCTATAGCAGTATAGGAAAAACGGAAACAATGCAATCACACGTCACCAACGCTCCAGTGCCCCAGCTGGTCTGGAGATTCTGATTATTAACGCTGTCAATAAAAATTACCTTTCACTTTCAAACTGACCACTGACAACGACAAAAGGAACAAATGGCTGACGGAGATCGCCGGCGTATCATCTCAGTTGAACACGTTCAGAAGCTTCTTGAGAGTAAAATAACACCAGCGATCACTGGCACGAAATATAAAGACATTGTGCATCATCTTCAAAACCCAGTTGAATAAGTCAATCCACATTTTCGACATTACGTTAAATCCAAGCAATTTGACTTGATGGATTTGCCAGCCGTATGCGTAAAATATGCACTGGTTGTTCCTGTTAACAAAGCGGCTACTGGTGAGCACCAGAAATTCTTGAGGGTTGTTTCCACTGACACCATCTTTGATGTGGTCAAAATTGTACATGTGACCAAAATGGACCATGCTGGGTACAAGAAATGTTCTCATTATGTAAGTATTCTATTTATTGCTGCACTGTACGATAATACTCTTGATACCTTGATAATTGTGCTAAAAGTTCCTGGTTGTTTTGGCTATTTTCCCCGCTAAATACATGTTGATGTTTCTGCCGTCAGGTGTACAATCACTACTACGGGATCACACGAAGCTATAAACAGGAGTTTTGCAAACACTGCCCGAAATACCAGTAGACTCAGTCACAAACTGTCCGACCACCATTGAAGCCCATCATTTGCCACAATTTCTTAGAACGAGTTCAAATTGATTTGATTGACATGCGGCACATGCATGACCATGAATTCAATTACATTGGACATTTTGTTTCATATACTTTAAAGAAGAAAACAGCTCATGAAGTCGCTGAAATGATCGAACAACGTGTACTGGCATATCTGGGTCCACTGCGGATTTTTCACTCAGACAATGGACGCGAATTTGTGAATCAACTTTTGCATTCCCTCCTTGAGACTTGGGGTGATGATGTCACGCTTTTAAGAGATCGACCTCGACATTCCCATTCACAGGGTGTTGTGGAGCGTGGCACCCGTGTCATTGATCAATTCCTCGCTGCAATGAAGTCAGAATGTGATATTGACAGTGACGGATCATGTCCACGTGGTTACCTGGTATCATGTACCATATGAACCCTCAGCCCTCTGATACAACCGGTGACCTTCCAAATAGAAAAGAAAACTCTGGCAATGGATTTGTCAAGAGCTCATGCTGTTGCACTGGACCATGCTAGTAAACTAAAAAATGTAATTGCCATCAGAATGGAATCGCTTGCTCGACTCACAATCATCCGCAACATGCATGTATAAATACGGAAATGGTTAACAACGATTCCTCACGCCCAGCCACCAAGCTGTCAGAAAGAGAGACCCGATGTCTGATACGTCCAACTGGCTGGTTAACGGGCGTACATATGCATGCCGCCAACACAATTTTAGTTAAAGATCACCCTGGTTTGCTTGATCTACAGGACACTGTACTCGAACAAAATAATTTCTGGGATGCTCCAACAGACGAATTGGTCCAAATTTTGCATGTAGACATAAACCACTGGATTGATATCTTAAACATTGACCACCCCCAGAATACTGTTGGCGTGTATGACTCTTTGTGTAGGAAGCCCTTCAACCGTACCGTGGATTTGATTGCCAAGTAAGTTAACGTCAGTACCAAAGATGTAACAATTGCTGTGATGAATGTTCACCTTCAAACCAACGGCAGTCATTGGGGAGTATTTGCCATCGCGTTTGCCAAGGCACTGCTAACAGCATACGATCCCGGCAACCAAAGCTATGTCTACCCCAGACTAGGCAAGGCAACTCGCCCCTGGTGTTTTGATGATCTGATGACACCTTAGGCTCTGATGTAAGAGATCGAAAGTAGTAAATAGTGCGGAGCTGCCAGAGGCGGAGTTTCTTTGCCTAACCCCAGACAACACCTTGCGGATTCACCGCCAGTCGATGATTTGGCTACATTCCCATCTGGCCTAGTAATGCGTACATCGAACATTCTTATGTCACTTTAAGCTGGCCGTTGCTTCCACTGTTTCTTGTCAATGATGATATATGTTGGTGTTGAATTTGATATTGATGTTGATTTCTATCACTTTTTATTATGATATTCTTTTCACATACTTTGTTGTGTTTTTATTTGACATAATAGCTTTCTTGTCTGGCTGTGGTTACTGAATTGTTGTTGGTTTTGTTGCACACTAAAAATAAAAATGTCGATTAAAATAATCATGATGGGATACTTTTTTGTAGATGGGTCTTATACATCCCCACAAAGGGTCGTAACCATCTGCAGATTATTTTTTTCTATATTATGTTTTCTCTGTGTTGCTTAGAATTTGACACTACGGCACAATTTTTCGTACATTATGTTGCACATAACGAAAATGAAAAATATCTGTTATTTTTTTTGTAACGAGTTCCTAATCTGCAGTTTGGTCAGAACCATTTGCGGATGATTTTCTTTCACATTTTATGGTTACAAAGTTACGCTTGGGATTTGGCATAATGGATATGCCATTGAGTTTTATTTTGTTCGTATTGTAGCACAAAGGAGGATTAAATTAAAATCCATTAGTATAATTACGATGCAACACTGATCCGCAATTGGGGCAGAACCATCTCCATCCGTGGATTTTTAAACGGGTCAGATTGTCGATTTTTAATCATAATGTCTGATTAAGAAATCCTGACGGCTGATAAAGTTTGACCGACTTTATTCCTTTCTCACAAGGTGCGTCGTTCACATGACCATTCCGTGTGACTCCACCTACCTCACCACACCCTGCCCATTTCACCAACGTCTCCGTAACCTTCACGACACAACGCCTCACAACAAACATGTCGACACTGCTTTGAGCAGCTCAATATTTACCAGCGATTATTCAAAGCGCGTGCGAAACAATGCTTTATGTACTTTATAAAATTGCTTAATTTCTACTATTCATTAGGTACAAAACTGACAAATGAACGCATTCATCACCAAGCGTACCACACCAAAGCTGGGGCGTAATTCCATATCAATCAATATTGATTGCGTAAGAGTGCTATCTGTTGGTTGATTTGTTATGTATCATGTCCCCAACCCGACTGCCGCCCTTCTCACCTCATACCCCCACCCCCACCACACACTCTCTATCTCATTCGATTCCACTTTCACAGATCTAAGAGAGCTATATATAGCGCCATGACATCAAGGAGAAGAAGAACGCCATCTGATGCAATATGAGGATCTTAGCGCTTTCACTTCTTGTGGCTTTGGCCTGCGGCAAACCAGCCTCGCGCAAGGTAAGCACCAACCTGAAATACTTTTCCAGTGCGGATCAGTATGATATCCCTGAGAAATATCAAGATATATTATTGGGGAAAATGATCACCGGTTTGACACATGACCACGGCCGTGACAGTTATCGTGACGTCATTGTTACGAGGAGCACAAGGAAACAGTTCGGCAAAACTTGTTATAACGTTCCAATATAAATATATATATTATATATATATATATATATATATATATATATATATATATATATATATATATATATTATTTATTTATTATATTATATATATATATATATTATATATATATATATATATATATATATATATATATACACACATACATATATATATATAAACATATGTATGTGTGTGCGTGTATGCGCGCGTGTGCGTGTGTGTGTGTGTTTTTTTTTGTGTGTGTGTGTTCATGCGAAATTTTGAAATTCCAAACACCCACATAATTCACATGATGTCATGACACACCCAGATGCCATACGTTTGCCTGGTGTTCTTTTCAGCATGTTGATAGCTACGCTTTGCGTCATCCCAATACAGGTACGTCAAGTCTGTATATTGTAAATAGAAAATATGTATATATTTTGTTGGTACTTCCGCTTGATATTTACTATGGCAGCAGTAATCCGCCGATATCTGCCCTTTTTCAGAGGTTGACCTTGACCCTGAGTACCTGAGTAAGTATAATTTTTGTCGCTATTGAGCACCGTGAAATGAACAACATCGTCCCATAGTGTGCTTATGACGACATTGATTCAGTCCAGATTATATTGATACACCATTGTTTGTCTTCATCTCTAGATCCGAATGGAGATATCCTGGGTGAAGATGATATTCAGGTCAGTGTCATACAATGAAATCGATCAGCAAAAATGTCTTGTTCAATTGTTATCATCTAACGCTCGGCGTCCACGTGTATGTTTAAATCATACGATATCATCTCAGTAACAAATTCAACTGCAATTCAGTAAAAACGTGTAGGTCAGTTTATGGTGGCGCTGCTTTGCCTCCCTGGCTTAATTGAATAGATTGCTTATCAATATGATGCGTGTCTTGTGCGAGTAGGTGGATCCTTTGAATGCCATTGTGAGCGCGTCCCGCTGCTGGCCTGGGGGAGTACTTCACTACCAACTCAGCTCATCGTACAGTAAGACGTCAGCATATCACTTCATCCTCATCGACCAACCCCTTACAGTCGTTGACTGGTGGTGATGTGGTTTGTGTTGATAGGCAGCTCACAGAGGGTGCTCATTCAAGCAGCTATCGATGAGTTGGTCGAGTCAACCAAAGTGGACGGTCGCTCTTGTATCCAGATCCTGCCCCGCTCCGGCCAGAGTAACTACGTCAACGTAGGCAAGAACAGCGGGTGAGCCGTTACGGTCCATCGTGGCTTGGTTGGTGTTATGATCTGCCTTGGTGGAAGTTAACTGGGGTTTGGAGTCAATGAAATACTCAGCATACAGCGCTATTCTGGTTAGCTTTGTACATGATAATGCCCTTAGAGAGATGACCTATGACCTATGTGTCTAACTGAAGATGATAATGCCCTTAGATAGATAACCTATGACCTATGTGTCTAACTGAAGATGATAATGCCCTTAGAGAGATGACCTATGACCTATGTGTCTAACTGAAGATGATAATGCCCTTAGAGTGATGACCTATGACCTATGTGTCTGACTGTAGATGCTCCTCCTACATTGGTCGCATTGGAGGAAGCCAGGCAATGTCATTGGTCGACAGCTGTGTCAATCGCCATGGCACCATCATGCATGAGTTCCTTCACGCATACGGCTACTACCACGAACAGAGCCGAAGTGACAGGGATGAATACGTCTATATTAACTTCGACAACATCAGACGAGGTCGGCCAATCAAATTTGATACAGCATCCAACATGAAGATGACATCAACTTTTATACATGTCACCTCATTAGTAATTCTAATATGGGTTGTTTTGGATGACGTGATGGTAGGCACTGAAGGCAATTTCCGCCGCTATGAAGTTGGCCAGATCAACCTGTTAGGAACACCCTATGACTACGGATCAGTCATGCACTACAGCGCTTACGGCTTCGCCATCGACCCCTCCATCCCAACCATCATCCCGTACGACTCGAACGCAGTCATCGGACAGCGAGTCAGGCTTAGCGAGATGGACATCGAGCGAGTCCAGATTCTCTATGGCTGTATCAATGCGGTAAGCACTCACTCTCTCTCTCTCTCTCTCTCTCTCTCTCTCTCTCTCTCTCTCTCTCTCTCTCTCTCTCTCTCTCTCACACACACACACACACACTCACTCACTCACTCACTCTCTCACTCTCACTCACTCACTCACTCACTCACTCACTCACTCTCTCTCTCTCTCTCTCTCTCTCTCTCTCTCTCTCTCTCTCTCACTCACTCACTCTCCATGTTAATGCTGTCATGATCATCAAGCGATTTATGGGGATGTTGGTGATGTGGGGATGTTGCTTACATGCTCGAAATGTCCCCATTTGACCCAGAAAAGGATTGTACATGCTGATGGTGAAAATGTTTCAGGCCGATTCCGTTCACTTCAAGCATTTGGCCGACAAGAAGATGAACCTGTGCGCTTAGGTTGAAAGAAGATTGCTACGATCTGACCATGTTCAGCTATCAATTTCCCATTTTGATCATTCGTTATTAAATTGAATTTTCTCTTGAACTTG
>CM067344.1:61266125-61416125 GCA_034190875.2 Urechis unicinctus | reverse complement strand
AGAATTTCAGAACATCGTACCCAGACTCGCCCTAATGTACTCTTCTATATTTCAATACATATGCTTACTGACATGACAGGCGTCATGTGTGTTTTATAAGCTTTAGTATACTTATAGACGGTTTTCGACGATTATGCGCAAAACTACTATTTTCTGGTATTATCGCTCAATCTACGTCCGTTTTCAGCCTTAGATGTATTGTAGAGTCTACCGTGCGCCAAATTTGATCATAAAATTCACGTCCCGTCAAAAATAAGAAATCGAACTTAGCAAAGGTCATAAACATAGCTGGGGTCACCGAGTGGACAAGAGTTTTTGGATATCATTACTAAACCTAGTAGGGAATTGATCGAAGATTTGTTTTCAGGAAAGAATTTCGATGATTATTTTTATGAAATCCACCTTTATGTTTGTTGAAGTCAAAAGAGCTAATGCGCATGATGCAGATAGCAGACATGATAACAAGTCTTTAATATTTGAACCTAAGTCAATTCATACGGTTTCCCTGAAGAATAATGCAAATGAACAAAAGACATAGAGAAGCAGGATATCAGGACACCAAACATTTATTTAGTCACAAACTCGACTGGATACCTAGTTGGTCACGTTAGCACGAGCGAGGCAGATCTGAACAGAGAGTTTCTCCGCCTCCAACTATTTACCCCACATATATGGCAAGTACAGGTTATGAGCCAACTTTATCTGACATAGCAACTATTAATTCTGTTACCTTAGCAAAATACAATTCTGAATCATCAACTACAAATGCACATGAGCAATGTGAAGTAACAAAATATTATTTCCTTTGTGTAACGCATTGTTATAAGGAAAAATATATATATATAGTCGCAATGGCAGTATGAACGCCATGGTAGATGAATAACAAATGCATGAAAGCAGTTGAACACACGTGGAATGTTAAGTAGAGTATATTACAAATATTAATCCACAACTGCGTCATAAATGCAGTGTGACTGGAATGAATATGCTTTTCAATACATAACCGCTCAGCAGGAGGTCCATGGGCTGTTACAAGAACCGATCCCCAGCTGAGTTTATACTGTCGCTTTGATAACATTTCGTTATAAAATCCTGGATGTACATAATTAACAATGTGATAGAAAACAATGAACGCACTGACATTCAACTAGATATGTAGACATTCTGCTGGAATATATATATATATATATATATATATATATATATATATATATATATATATATATATATATATATATATATATATATATATATATATATATATGTGTGTGTGTGTGTGTGTGTGTGTGTGTGTGTGTGTGTGTGTGCGTGCGTGCGTGTGTGTGTGTGTGTGTGTGTGTGTGTGTGTGTGTGTGTGTGTGTGTGTGTGTGTGTGTGTGTGTGTGTGTATAAAGTCCCATTGTATATATAAATATATACGTCACATTCAAACACTATCCACTAAGTACTCATTGGACAAACGCAGATGTACCAAGCAATAAACAAATATGGCTAGAACAGCAGATCTTCAATATGTCAAGTTGAGTGCCAAGAAGCAGACTCGGTACGCTCCTTCACAGCTTAAATAATGCCAACTTCAATGTCAAATTTCAGTTGAACGCTAAAAACATGACTAACAATAACGAGTCTTAAAAGTCAATATGTTAATAAAAAGGGCTTATGGCATCATGTTGATGACTCCTTCTTTCTGGCACGTGACCTCAAGACGTTGACGCTTGACCTTGGCACGATGGTTCTTGAACCATAGTTGCACATTCTTGGGCTCCAGTTTGGGGAACCTCTGTCTGTAGGTCTGAATGTTCAATTCCTCGGTGTATTTTTCTATCATGTAAGAGGAAGGATGGGTATCTTCCAGAAACCATTTCTCCAGCTTAGGAATCTCAGACAAGGGGTCGATGAAAACGCGACTGCGCTTTTTGCGATCGGCATCCATAGCACTTGCACTGTTATCGTCCTTGTAAGAGTTGCCCATCACTCTAGATGAAGGATCGAGATCGTAAAGGGAGGCCGGGTGCATGTAATGCATGTTGAGTGCGTGTGACATAGCTGCCATTTGTAGGGCATGGTGTCCATAGGTGTGCGGGTGGGGATGCTGAAGATGAGGCTGACCCATCGCTGGGGACAGTTTCTCACCAACGTCATTATGCAACCTCGGAGAAGAGTTTGAGCTCGATAAATAATGATCATCAGTATCATTGTCATCATCTTCGTCATTACCATCGTTGTCGTCGTCGTCATAATCGCGCTTTACACCACGACTGAAATTTTGAGACATATTCATTTGCATGGACACGGAATCATGCGAGGACTGGAGGCCGCTGTCGCCCGACATGCGCCGGTGACGGATGCTCAGATCCGTGGCCTCTTCCTGGGAGCTCAGTGGTAGGCATTTATTATGGTTTTCGTCGCCCTCGATCTTCGGCTGTGGCAGCTGTTGTTTTACGGGGGGCTTCTCAGACGTGCTGTCATAACGCGGAGATAATGTTCCCCTGCTGCTGCTTAAACTCTCCTCGTTAAAATGGACCACCTCGAACTCATCGTCTTCTTTGTGACCGGGAGGCAGAGGTTGAACTACGTACACGGCGTTCCTGTTCGGTAATTCAGGTACTTGCTCTAATTTACGACTGCTCGGAACGGATTCTTCTTCTACACTGGCATCATCTGCCTCGTCCTCTCGGCTCTCCGTCACCCTGACCTCAGGGTCGTCAGATTGCGCCCTCGGTGAATTCGGCTCTTGGCACCATCCGTTTTCTCTCTTAGTAGGAACGGAGTCGCGACGCTGCGCGGCTCTTGCATTTTTAAACCAATAGATAATATTGGCGAGGTCGAGAGGCTTCTTCAGCTGACGCGATTCGAGTTGGTTTAGCTCATCCAAGTATGACATCATCTGGTCTTTAGATGGATGGTGGTTCTCAGCAAACCAACGCTGCAGCAGAGGGATTTCAAATTCAGCATCGAAACAGGTGCGCACGCGCAGTTTACTGCCCGGTGACGTCGCAGCAGAAGTCTCGGTGGTGGGTGGAAACCTGTTTCCTGGAGAGGGAATATCAGATGAAGAAAGTGATCTTCTCTGGTCTGTCGGATCACGACAGTTATCGATTGATCTTGCAGAATGGTCGAGGTACCACTTGTTGAACGCCTGGCATGTGTCGACGGGTACTTGCTGACTGTAATCACCACTACGCAGTTGGGACAACAGGCCCTTCACACCACAGACAAGTTTATTTATGATCGAGTCAGTCTTAAATGACCGTAAAAATAACATTATCGTGTTAATGTTCAACGGAGACAACTATCTTATGACGGTAGCTGTGAGATAGTAGATTGTTGATTATTGATCGACTTTTGATTTGCATAGAAATGTTTGCGAGTTGTAAAATAATGTGAATGACTGAACAGAAAGCTTAAGACATGGCTACACAGTTACACATACTTCAAGTTTCTGTAAATAATACAGCCAAATTAATTTCATTGAAGGATCTATTGAACTGATAATTTCCATCTGTATCACAGGCACTCGAGTTATAAAACGCCCCTCCTCTCTGGTTACTTTAATATAATATCTTCTACGAAAACATCAGACTAAGCAATTCCGTGTATGGAGCGATAGAGTCAAATGGGCAACACTGGTCTGCATTTGAGAGGTCAAATGAGGTTTACGGATATTAAGGCAAGTGTGTGATGGGTACGTGCTTGTTCTGAAAAGCGATAAAAACACAACAAATCAGATCAACAATGTCTCACCTTATCCAAAGGGCAGCCAAGTGAGGATAAAACACCATGAGAGTGTTGAAGTAGGAGGTCGAGAAGCTTGGCTTTGATTTCCTCCAGCGCACTCGCTGTGCATCGGCTGTTGAACACACACACATCGGACGTTACAGACAACTCCAGAGTCATGTAGCTAAATTTTAGAGCAAAGGAAGTTATAGAATATATTTATTTGGGTTGGAAGGGGTGTCTTCCTGGTAAAACTTCCATATTGTGTTTTGATATAATCTGTACACGTCTATTGTATTTACACGCGTACAAGTGTCCCATGTCGATCACGGACCACAGGTTTCGCGTATACCTCCCCACCTGCCCAGGCAATTGTGCATAAACGATTTGAAAATTTAAAAATATGGCACTACATGATTGATGGATTGTGCCAGTTTCACTTGGTTTTATCTAAAAGCATCAAAGTTTAGGACTGGCTTTTTAGGGCGGAATTTTCTTTGCACATATGCAATCGGCAACTTTCGGAATTGCCCGTAATCTCCCAGCGGAGAGAGGCGAGAAGTGGGAACGCGCTGGTTGACGCTCAAGTGGTCATTGACGATTCCTGTCGCGTCTACTCACGATGGTGACATTGAGAATGGATGAATCCCGTGACCTTTCTAATATGATTTAGGAAAAGATGAGGGAATCAGGCGGTGGGGTTACTCGCCTCACAACGAAGCGAAAGGAATCACTTAATTCAGTTATATACATCTGATGGCGAGAGGAAAACTGCAGCGTTGAGAGAAAGAACTGCTGCTCGGTTGACAATGCGACGAGGCTTGTTGCTGATTGTACAAAGACAATTTGAGATCGTCGCAGAGGGACTATTCCAAAGCTGCCTCTCGGAGGAGAAAGAGGGTAACTTTTCCATCAATATTAGTAGATTCATCTCGACAGCAAACGGATGGCACTAGGATGGGTTTCGCTGGTCTTGAGCATAACATGATGAAATGGAGCTGGTACGTGTGTCTATGGCGCGGGGGAGGGGCGGGGGTGGGGGCTGGGTGGGCGTCACTTTGTGAAGGGGGCGGCGGCGACGGGTAGGCCATTTAAGCACTCGTAACAGGCCAGGCGGGAGGGATGCTGGCGGATACGTGCCCAAAAAGTCCATTGTAAGTAATGAGAGCGAGCGAATAACAAGTCGCTTGTTTAGGCTGTAATTTGACGGAAAATTGTGGAGTGCGGGTGGGATGTGATGATTAGCAAGCTCATCCCACCAGCATTAGTTTGATTGACATGGAATTAAGCCGCGAAACGCCACCTAGCGGCGGCGCTTGTAATCCCCACATGGCCTACATTATCTCGGGACTTTATTAAATTCTGATGTGGGAATAATGAAACACAGGGAGGAGTTTTCAAATTGCTCTTCACTCTGAAAATTGGGAATTATGGGATGATACGAGCTGAATGTTTATTGAGGCTTTGGGGAGGGGGGCATATGTTGGGAGACAATGGGCGCGGGGAGGATAGGGGTTGGGGTGGGAGAAAGAAGCGAAAGCGGGTAAGCGGTTTATTAATGGGGAAAACGCGGTGTTTAATCCCACACAGACTGTGTCACCGTGTGCTCGTTCACTTCCGTTTTAGGACACATACGCCTAAAATAATCTACTATTGCAGTCACAATCTATTAATTCCTTCATTATAGGTTTCCAGATGTCATTATCTGAAGCGAATTTAACTCCCGGAATCAGCTCTTTTATGAAAATGAAGACCTACGAGACCAGTATACACTATCGCGACAGGTTGCCTTATCCCTGATGCCAATATACTCTGTTGAATGCTGGCTTCTCATACTGACATCTGAGGTCATTCTGTGTGAACCATTCCTGGTGATCATGTCTTATTGATAATTAAAATCATCTTTGTAGCGCCTACTGTGACTCTTTATGTGGTGAACTCTGCCGATTCATCGGCGTCCTCTTGTAATGACAACAATGTTAACAGAAAACATCACTACTCTCAAGGCAAAATGAAGGCTGGGATTTATGTTTACTTTGATAAGCGGATCCGGAGAGTGGACACTGATGTGAGGTCTCCTAGCATCTGCTCTACCGTGACGTCCGGTTGGTCGGTGATGCTGTCCAGAGACAAAGGCTTCCAATTCTTCACCTCCAACTGACCTACCATACACAAAATCATCTCCGCTTGTATCATCAATAACTTCAGGTACAAGACGGCATAATACTTTTCTCGGTGAATAATACAGCCACTGAGCGCAAGTTAGAAATCATCAGGGCGAAACCGTAAGTGGAAATGAACTGAGAGGTATAAAAGTACCTTTCGCAGACAGGGCCTGTGAGGGGGTATATCCGATCTTGAGAAGCGCCTGTGGTACTATGTCAGCGAAGAGGCAGGAGGCTGGGATGATGGCGAAAGTATCGACAGGTGTCGGCAGTCCCGAGCCAAACGACTTATGCTGTGGCGATCCAGCGGGTTCCACCAGACAATGGATGGGCAGTGACTTCCCTGAAGACAACCAAGCATACATAATCTGTCAAATCAAGTCGAATTGATCTCTATATTGGCCAGGGTGGAGTGAGGAAGTCTGAAGTAGAATAAGTATGTTCCACCTTTTTCCTTAAGCCTCCTTCCCGTCTATTCCCACGCAACCTACTCACAAACTAACGTTTATCGATGACGGAATACCTCCGACACAAGCGTCTAACAAATCACACGCAAAAGTTGATAATAACAATTCTCTTGTCCAGCAGGGAGTGACTGAGAGAAACTGACAGTGGCGGAAACGTAACGATGAAATTGAAGTTGTCTTTTTGTTGCTGTCGTGGATCCTATCTTACCGGATGTTACTGGAAAACTGGAGCGGACGGGGTGGGGAGGGGGTCTATAATATAATATATAATACAATATACTAACTCGAACACTCTTCCATTTTGAAACTCACACCTGAACGGGTTTGTTCAACGTCAGTGGCTTCAAAAAAATTGACATACTGTTCGACTAGTATATTAATTCCGCCTTTGCGAATGTTTGGATTCACTCCGCCTACTAACGCCCATGTAAGTGACGTTCCTTCTCACTTCATCGACCGGTGAGCTCTGTCTAACGCCCCCACATTAAATGTCCTCCTATCATCATTGGTGCATCAGAGAAATTCGATAGCACCACCCAAAGCAAGCTGGGATTGTCATACCCAATGGCAAACTGATCAGGAAATAATCGGACAATTTGGCGCATACATAGTTAATCTACAGCTCTAGGAGATAGGGCTTGCGCATCGATTATCGAGCTCCAGCGGTATGGAGAGAGCACAGCATGCCTAGTACATCATGTAGAGCGGTCTGGGCGCGTTATGACCGGAGTCGATATGGCCCTGTTAGCACACCAATACACATGGAAACAATTAAAACGTTGAAGCCGTCCTACTTGCTCGACATCCATAACTCACAAGGATCGTGATCGTACTTCCCACCTGCGTCCCAGAGTTAGGTCGACGAAGACAATACTACGGTGATTTATTTTCCCAGAATTCTCCGATATCTAGTTTGCATTCCGTTCTGCTCGTTATATTTATACGAGGTCTATTGGTTTCAGTTGGTTGACTTGAGCTCTGTAGAACAATTAAGACCGCTGACTTTTTTACCTTTAAATCAGGACGCAAGAGGATTGCAACAGGTCTTTTGTGTGCCCATCCCTCAAGCGGAGCCCACATGATCAATACAACAACCCCCTCACCCGACTT
Source organism: Urechis unicinctus (assembly GCA_034190875.2). NCBI lineage: Eukaryota > Metazoa > Annelida > Polychaeta > Xenopneusta > Urechidae > Urechis > Urechis unicinctus. The sequence goes on along the minus strand of CM067344.1, from coordinate 61,408,666 downwards.
CACCCCTACCTGATCAGCACCCACATTGACATTCCGCTGTGACACTCAACGAGTGGGTGCGGAACATGTTTTAGGACCCAAAAATGATTGCGCATTTGGCCTAGTGTGGTGTACTCCTTGGTTAACAACGCGTATGATTCTTTAATTTCTGTGAAAACTTCTGTCGTAAATAATGCCGAAAAACACCCCGGTACGGTTTTTAACACTAACACTAAGACTGGTCAGAAATTTCACATTGACATGAAAATGAATTGGACAATAACTGAACCGTCTCATTGGCGCTGATGCGAGAACACATCTGCTCTAGATTTCGTGTAGAAGAGCAGCATTGCTTCCCCTCTCCTCTCCTCCCCTCCCCTCCCCCCGCCTCCGCCCCCAAGTAGTGATCGTCCCCGTTCCTTAAAACGATATTTTTCGTGATAATTAACGCACGTTTACGCAGATGAATCAGGTAGAATATAAAGAGAGAGAGAAGGGACAATGAGTGTATGTGAGGGTGATATGCCTACAATGAGGTGATGCAACACGAGCCGTAAAAGCAGAGTCAGACAGATTTGTTGTCATGGTTATTTACTCGATGTCATATGAAAGCAATTGCTTCCTGGTTGTTAAATGACCAGCTGATAATGTGATATATATGATAACCCGACAAATGTAGGGTAGTGACCGACGACAACGGGGGAGTCGCGTTAACGATAATTGTTCCACGCTTTCAAACAACAAAGGAGTGCAGTCATTTGTCGGGCAGGTTCATTTTCAGGTCAGATGTAAAACAAGTGTTATAAATTCATTAGCATGACAGTTCGCAATTTGCTGATTCAGCAAGGCCATTTTTTTATATGAACAATTAAGAACAACTCGTTCGTGGGATGACGAGGCCAGCTTACATGTATCTAATTGTGTAAGAGAAGTCTTCTGCATCACTTGTCTCTGTGTCTGGGAGCCGGGTGACGACGACGACGAACCTACGTCGCTGTTCAGAAACCCAGACACTGCAGCTCTTTTCGCCACCAGGTGGCGTTATGCACGTGTCATCGGGACCGCCTCACCCTTGTAATCGCATGTAAACTACCCGAGATTAAGTGGGAGAGATGCTGCAGTCACATATCCAGTCATCGTCAGCCCTCATCAATTATCGCCGTCCTGTAACCTTATATAATGAATGAAATATACCCATCCGATCTACCCTTTCCTCCCTAACGACCCAACTTCATTTGACTTTTTGTGTGAAGATGGTGAAGGCAAAGATGGAGCTCAGGGTGGTGGTGGGGTGTGGGGCGGGGGTACCAGGGGTTGCAATAATTATAACATTATTTTAGCCCCAACAATGCTATTGAAGGTTAAAGGTACTGAACACACATCGTCTTTAAAACAGAGGCCCTCCTATGGTCATCGTGTCAGGATTTAAATGCAATTTATTCCTGAGAACAATAGAACTAAATGAGATCGAGGATGAATTATATAAATTTCTTCTTCAATCTGATGTGGCGTTAAAGTAAACTGACTGGCCGAAGGGAGACGCAGGGATGACGCGTTATTGGGTGGGCGGGGCTTGTGGCAGTTTACCTTCATTGTTAAAGTCGAGCTGTGAGTCTACGGCACTGACACGGCTATTGTATCATGGCGCTTTATTATATTGGATTAATGAGTGTTAGGCGAAGTGTTTGTCTTGCATTGTTGACTCGGCTATTAGCTCTGTGCCAGATTATCAGTTTGATGTCCGAGCTATGCTAATATACCACGTGAAGACCGACCCGCGTATACCACGCGACACGTCAACAAACCGCAAATCGACGAGCGATACCCCCAGATAAGCTTATATCTAGTTGTACATGACAATGATATAAGTATTAGCAAGAGTCTCTCGACTGGTCTTATCAGTATGTACAGGTGATAAGCACTCGTGTTTATCTGGTTATCAGTGGGATAAGCGACAGGTGATGCCCGCAAGCTTCACTCGCCCCGACCCCGCAGCTCCGAAAGTCGCTGAATCGAATCAGGAGTCGACAACTTGTTAACCTACGTCACGCCTGGCCTGGCCTTCATGTAACACATGCTAGACGTCTCATGCCTCAAGCTCACATAAACCTCAACTCTCACGATAATCGTACATATATATAAGATGAATATAGCTTTACCGCTGTTTTTTTCAAAGTGACTATACGAGGAGAAAGCATCGAAAACTGTCATTTTTGCTAGGAACGATCACAATTCTTTGACCTGCGATCCACCAGAAAGCAACCAACTGTGTCGATGACGCATCAGCGCTGAATTTGTTAAAATCTTACAAAGTATTGCAAAATCATGACCGATAAACCATGTGGAGAAGTCGTCTGCTTCGCGACTCCACCCTTACATTTCACCGATTTTGCCAGCAGATCTACTAAATGAGCCCAGCAAGTCAGCATCTCACCTTACTGTCACGCATAGCGTCACGTCATCACCCTAACGTCTTAATATGCTCACATACGCGCTCACTTGGCCGCTCAAAACATCACAAACGCAACAGAAACAGCAATAGATCGTATAGTCGAAGTTTTTATGCCAAAATAAGGCTCGTACAGCGCACGGTTGGTCTCTGCTGGCATGTAATCCCGCTGTAGATCTACCTATCTGGCCTCCATGCTTCGCTGAAAGTCACGCACTTCATGTAGCTAACGCCCAAATACGCGTCACTCCAGTCAGGGGATTAAAACGAAACTCTATGAACCTGGCTAACCATACCACAAATATAAGAATCAGATTGAATTCATTTGTTTAATCTTCCGGCGTATTGTCAATAGTGACACTTCGTGGCAGTTCATCTGTTGCCCGCCTGGCTCATGTGGACCTCAGATCAGGTTCGCGAGCCGTCAGCACGGTGGATGCGATCAGGTCCGTTTCATAGTTGTTGAATAAAACTCTTTCATGACCACGTCCACTCGTCCACCGATAGCATTGCAAGTCTTATGTCTGACATCATTCCCACAAAAGCCACCCGTTCATGATTTATCACAGCCCTTTTGCTTTATGTAGTATTTTATGACTAACTTTTCCAAATATGATTTTTAAATATTTTTGTTTAAGTTAAGGGAGCTTGGACAAGTTTTTGGCATTCAGCGTAATTTCTGTTTGTCAGTTACTACAGACAGTAGGCGGCGGATGACAAAGCCTATGAGGATGCCTATAGCCGATATGTACAGAGCCGTCTCGTTGCGTGGTTGACTGGTTGTAGGGTGGGACACAGTGACAAGGTAAACAGGTGTTCAATCGCGGGTCGAAAATCAAATGATGCCGTATAACTGTTGAGGTAGAACCTTTGCGTAGAATGACAATTACTCGAGTCAACCGTGAGACAAGCCTTGATTGCAATTCCAACAATTTCCTACTAAGCAGGTGCAAGCAATCTGAGCGCGCTGTTTCACAATCGCTGGTTTCGTTGATTCGCAAAGAAGTCGACAATTTACCACAAATATAGTGACAACCCTTATTTGTATCAACATGTTGAAGTCTAAATTAACTTACCAAGATCATCCCTCACTACTTTCTCCGGTGTGACCATGCCCGGGTGTCCACGAGGCGACGGCAATGTGGGCGAGTTGCCGGGGATTTGGCCCGATATGAGAGGTGCTATCCCCGGCGAGGTCATCTTGGGGGTATGAGGATGGTGATGCGGATGCGGATGGGGAAGGAGAAGAGGTCTCCATGGCAGCGGATGAAGCACGGATGGACTGTGGAGAACTCCCGTGGGAAGCACGCCGGGTGTCCGCATGGAGCTGACCACTGGACTGGTCGACGTCATCTCGGATGGCCGGCTCCCACTCAACAGTCTTGTGTGGTTTTATACAGCCACTGAAATCAAGTCTTCTTTGGCTGTATGTAGCCACGGAGTGTGAATTGAAGTCTGAAGGATATCCTAGCGTAATGGCGTAACAGTTTACTTTACTTCCAGCGAAGTCGCCATAGTTACAGGCTTAGGTGGTTACTATGATGCGCTGAGCGGCAACAGCAGTTAATATCACAAATAGGTCGACTTCCTCTAAATGAGCCACCTCCAAAAAGAAGACTCCTTCCAGAGGTACACGCAACCTAATGTCTGATGTCCAAAATCATTCGACCCTTTGAGGCTTTTAAAAACGGTACCAGCCCTAAATACGGTGGAAGTGGACGGACAGCGAGTGGCTGTTGGCCGGGAAAGATAGGCATTAATTATGTCCTACAGGCGATGAGGCGCTGAGCCAATCCGCAGCGAGCTGACGCGAGTCATTTGCATGCGTCTCTGTGGATCACACGCCGACGTTAACTGTTGCCGCTGGTGTAGTACGCTTTATGCTGCGCAGACACTCGACCTGATCCCCAACCTGTAGCTGGTGACGCTGTCTGCTTAGTCAAACTCCTCCGTTTGTAGCACGTCGACAGGCGATGAAGGGACGTATAGGGGCGGGTCATCAAACTGTCTTGACACCCTGATGATGATCCCTGGCAGGTACAACAAGCCCAGCTAGACGGCTTGACTCTTGTCTAGGGATGATCTTTTGCGGCTGTGTATTTGTCATTGAATGTGAAATATCCTAGTATGAGCTCACTTGACGGGACTAGATACCAGTCTGGCTTGAGTTAAGAGCCCAGCGAAAGTTTCGAGGTGTAGCTTCGGATGGCTGGCCAAGCAAGTCTTACAAGGAGTGGGCTAGCTCAAGCGACCGAGCCTCGGGGGTCTCATCTAACGGATCTAGCGTGGATATACCTCTCCACTGTACCATGACCAGAGACTACCTCACGACACCTTCCTACTGTAAGAACACCCCTAGCCTCCCAACCCCTACTATCAACCACTGACCACAGTTCTAAATCTCCCTTTCTTTCTTTGCGCCTCCTTAAGCCGGGACCTCCACAAAAGCCCTCCAGGGTGTCCCTCCCAGCTTGGTTATTGTCCCTTCACCCGTCTCATCTTTTAAGCAGTCGGCAAGCCAACCAAATCTCCTCACCCATCCATTCAACGATCCGCCCCCACCCCCTGGGGACTTTCTCTTTGGGGTGTGGGACGAACATTCCATATAAGGTTTCTATCTATTTTAAAAGATAATGTCTCTTCACGGTTAATCCCGCATATAGGGTATAGTCAGGCGGCTCCCTGTTGAGACTGGGGCTCGAGATGGAGGTGAGTGGCGAGTGAAGGGGAGGGGGGTGTGGTGGTGTGGAGGGGGAGGTGCGGCCTAAGAAGTTGGTGTTAAGTTATCTATGGACTTGTAGTGGCAGTCTCATTTGTTACAAGAGACGGTGAGGTCGGAGGGGATGGGAGCATATCCCTTCTCTGCTGGGTGACATCTGAATAAAAACTTCGGCAGGAATCTAATTAACCCCGCAGTTAAAGCAATTGTAATAGAAAACTTGGGGATTGATAGGCCAGACGACGAGATTTCTTCCACTACGCACGACCCAGGGGCGCGTTGTAGGAGATGATAATTTGTTTCAGTTGGATGTCTAAGTTGAAGCTAAGATAATACTCCGATGTAGCGTACACCTTTTCTGGCTGGTTGCCGTGGCAATAGAATTATATCAAGACGTCCTGTGTGCTGTAAGATTCCTGAAAGAAGGTGTTAGTTGGAGTTGGTTTTCAGGAATCGTGACGCCACTGAACTTAGGATATGAATATAATTAATGATTCATGATATATATAGCTGGAGTTACCCTGTCAGTTATGTAGTGAGGAGGTGGATATGGAGAGTAGGTAAGGGTCTGTTTCCAAGTTGTGAAATAATGCAATAATACTTCAGGTGAAGACGAACCAGGATACACCTGAGGATCCTGAGGAAAGTAAGCTCTTGACTCTCTTTCCTCTCTCTCTCTAAATCTCTTAATTACCAAGGAAGAGGAGAGCGCCGCCTGTCACACCGCGCCATCTTCACGATCACCATGTGAAAGCGGATTAAGGATTCATACACCACAGGTTTTCTGCCCATTGAAGCCCCCATCGACGGCACTGCAGGCGCTGCCGGTCGGTGAGAATCATTCTACACATGGATTCTACCCGCGCCCAACTAATTCCACCAGCTTCCCTCTTTCCATACCCCATCTCCCTCGGCCTTCTTTGTCTACCTACCCCGCCCCTCCCCCAACCCTACTATTGCGGCGCATCTTCCTAATCCCCTGCGCAAGAGATTGGACCTAACTTTATCTTGACGCGGCAGAGTTTGGTATTAAAGGCGGCAGGCTAATCCTAATGCTCTGGCAAATACGGCCACGATTAATTGTAAAGATGGCGACCACAAGCTTCAGCGCCTGGGGGTAAAGAGGGAGGGGTCGCAACAGCGAAGGAAAAATTTATACATTTACGTACCTATCTATGTATTAGTCCCATTACAAGGAAGCTTACGAGTTACGTAACATAATAATGAATTTCGGTTGGTCTTGTAATAGGTTGGACATACATATCCCATGCGTTTAATTATTTTTCCTTTGATTTTTAATTAATCCCTCTGAGTTTCAGGCAAAGAGGAGCATTTCAAAGTGCCCCCTCCTGGCATTAGTCGCAACTGCGGAAGCAATGACAGCAGCCCACATTGGGATTAGCCAAGTCCATTTTCCCCCAAATCCCTTGAACTAATCCTTAATCCGGATAAATCTTAAGGAAGGAGGATGGCGGACTGCGTCCTGTGGGAAGCATTTCATCCAACTCCATGAAAAAGGATATTTTTTCTTATTTTCCATAATGGCGAATCGTGTGAGCGAATAAGAAAGTTAATGTGACGTCATTGGTAGATTCCAAACGACAGTACATGTAGCCCATTAACGCATACACGAGCGAAAAGACGCATGTCTTACGAAACCTGTTGATCAAGCTAAAGCATTGTTAACGGCCACCGATTATAACAACGAAGACCGCAGTGATTGTGGTGAATATGTGATAAATGCAACGATGATCGTGGTGATGGTGATAGTGGTGGAGGTGGTGCTTGTGGTGGTGATAGTGGACAAGGTGGCGATAGTGGTGATGCTAGAGGTGGTGGAGGTGATGATAGTGGTGGTGGTGATCGTAGTGGTGGTGATAGTGGTTGAGTTGGAGATAGTGGTGGAGGTGGTGATAGTGGTGGAGGTGGTGATAGTTGTGGAGGTGGTGGTGGAGGTGACAGTGGTGTTGATAGTGGTGGTGATAGTGGTGGAGGTGGTGATAGTGGTGAAGATAGTGATAGTTGTGGAGGTGGTGATAGTGGTGATACTGGTGGTGATAGTGGTGGTGATAGTGGTGGTGATAGTGGTGGAGGTGGGGATAGTTGCGGTGGTGGGTTGGGGCACAGGGTCTTGTAGGAGAGAGCGTGATATTTATATTTTCAACCATTCAATGACGTGATTTGTCTGCTTATAACAACTTCTCCACCACAGCGTCCTCGTTATTGAGTTTCTTGGCAATGAAGCTGGTGGTCGAATCATAAAGAAATTTCGCGGGGATGAATGACCTTGAATCGGGTAACTGATCCGCCTTTGTGACCGTCCTCATCTGGCCTCACTGTCACCACAGTAGTCATATAAACCACGTGACGAGTAGAAGAGAGAATGATGAGCGAGGCTGAACACAGCCCAACTCTCACCACTGTCTATTCCACGTTTGCCATGGTTCGGTCTGACATCCACCCTGTGGACCGTGCCCTGTGGACGTTATTACTGCGGGGCGTTGTTTAGTTCAACTTCAAATGAGCTTAACTGACTTCACGTATACATTGACATTGTATTCATCTATGCCATGCGATGACACATTCTTCTTGTCGCCAACATAACCAAATAAGTAGATTTGGACTTAATTTTTTTTCTTAATTTATGTGATATTGTCGTATGTGGCATCATTATAGCAGGGCGATTCCGTAATGTTTACATCAGACTCGAGACACTTTTCTGGCTCTAGCTAGCTAACCCTAAGTCATTTTCAGTCTCTCTTTTTAGCACGGCTTTGTATGGGAATGGGCGTCGGCGTCTAGACTTCTAGCCTAACCCCCGTAGTGTGCTTAAATAGTTAAAGCTAAAGAAACATCCATTAAGGTGACTAGATGGGGTCTTCTTAATCTGTTCCTCTCACTTTAATGGGCGTGTCTAGATGGGATGGGAGAGGGTAAGCATACCTGTAGCAGGCATCCATCATACACGCACTGATAAGTCACAAAGACTTGGAGATCGTCGTCGTCTTCAGTGCGCCGTGACCGACCCGCCGAGCCTCATCAAAGCACCCCAACCCCACCCGCCAAAACAAGATGGCTAACTAAGCTTCTTACCACTTTACAAACTTACACGACGATGATCTGTCAGGTTTCGACCTCATATATTATCACCAACATGTGAAGGAAATATATAGGAATGCGACTTCCATCCAGATAGGGTTTGAGTTGGCGCGCCCAGCTCAGTGTAACAAGACGACTTGAGTCACGCATGAATGGTCACCTTGAGTGTTTACAGTACGCCGTGTTTTTACGCCTCCGAGTAGCCGTGTACGAGTTGCCCGGGTAATCATGTGTTGTGCTTTTGGACGCGCTCGCTTGCAACCTGCGGCTTATTATTTTCTAAGATTCCATAAACAATTGGGCTTATCACTGAAGTGGCTTCGTTAGAAACATATGTAGTTGCTTGTTGCGCTGTATGGTATTTGAAATCCATTTTCGCCGATTTGGTACAATTTTTATGCTAATATGACTCGATTATTGCTTGGTTTATAAAGGATTCGGGATTTATCACTCTTTCATGGAATATTGGTGTGGTTGTAGCGGGATTGTCCTGAAATCCATTGACTTTCTGTTTAGGAAGCCTGGCCTTCCGACTTGGAGGGGGTATATAAGGACCAAGGTGAGGGTCTAAAGTCTGAACATTAACTTAATGATTTTAAACAAGACATAAGCTGATGAAGGCTTGGAATCGAATCATTCAATGACAAGAAAAACAATGAGGACCAGAGAATATCCCGCGCCATTGATCATGATGTCTTCACCCGGAAGTTATCACAGCGTTAAATTGTGTAAGTGATGACTAATAATTTGCACTGGGTGGATGTATACAAGTGTTGGCACGCCCTCCTCATTGTGATCTATTTGTTTGTATAAACTTTATTAGAGAGAAGCCCATTCATACTGTGTCAGCAGAGACGCATGTCGTGAAACCAGTCCTAGCCCCCCCCCCCCCCCCCCCCCCCCCATCTAACCTTCCATCCAGCGCTTTTTCATGCTCTATTATATGATATCGAAATACACATGACCAGTATTTACAACCAGGAACAGGCTCATTACTTTCGGTGAAAGAAACTGTGAAAATATTCAAATACAAAAGCAGAATGACAGAATTTATCAAACTTCAGCCAAGTAACTACGCAGCCGATCCAAGAATTTTGATTATCAAACCGATACAGATTATGACGCTGCATTTAGATGCATGTTTGTAGATCGATGCGTCTGCATGTTTATTTTTAACGAAAGCTAGCTGTTAAGGTGATGCCCTCGCGGAACGTTACCCGTGCTATTTTCACGATTAAGGAAACTGCCCTACTTTTGTAATAATCGATGCCCGGTTAAGGAGGCAGACGTTCACGCGCGGGTAAGAATCGGGCAGCCATCTTGATATACTTTGTCTAGTAACAAAGTAATCTACACAATTTCGCACTGTCCCAACGAATGGATCTCCCATACTTTGTAAGCCGGAATGATGAGTAATTTATGATATGTATGACCAATACATATGTGTCATGCCGAAATGTGCCTACAAAGACTACAATGCCAATAAATAATTAAATGATGCGTGTTATTTCGACTTGTTTTTCGCGAAAAGAAATTACTTTGCCATTTCGTTACAGTTATCGCGGCGAAAAGAAATTACTTTGCCACGTGCGTTACAGTTATCGCGGCGAAAAGAAATTACTTTGTCATGTGCGTTACCGTTCTTGTCGCAAAAAGAAATTACTTTGCCATGTGTGTTACAGATGTCGCAGCGAAAAGAAATTACTTTGCCATGTGCGTTACCGTTCTTTTCGCGAAAAGAAATTACTTTGCCATGTGTGTTACAGATTTCGCAGCGAAAAGAAATTACTTTGCCATATGCATTGCCGTTTTCGCCGCTGAGAACCAAGTATCTGCCATAGATGGATTGTATGTTGCTTTGAATTGGCCAAAAACCTCCTATCGAAGACGGAATGATATTTTGTTTTGGTCATGTAGCATTCATAGATGGATGGTATGTTGTTTTAAATTGGTTAAGTATCTTCCCTAGAGGGAAGGTACGATATTTTGTATTAAAGTCAAGTATCTTCCATAGAAAGACGGCATGTTATTCTGTTGAGGTCAAGTAGCATTTATTGAAGGAAGAAATATTATTTATATTTTATGTGTGTTTAAATCTAGCGAATCATAGATGGATTGGCGCGTGTGTCGCTGGTGTATTATAAATCTATGTAAGCTGTTCAGATCAGGTTTTCGATGTTAGAGACATTTATAGTTTCGATATCTTGACCATGTTTTTGAACCGACTTGCAATGGTAGCGCGTCCATAGTAAACAACACTCTCCATGGCAGACTCATTTGATATCGATTCAACAGGTGGTTCCTAATTGGATCCCCAGTTCGCTGTTGCCTATTTTATTTCCACCTATAGACCCTAAATATATGACTTGGTTGATCAGGGCGATGGGATTCATAGAGAGTCACTATCCCTCCAATGTTGCAAACATTCTTGATTTGGAACAATTGAATCATACCTTGGTCCGTTGTTGGACGATAATGCTCATGTAAGAATCTTAATACCAGACTAACGAACTGACTGGCTGCACAAGCGAGGCTTAATACTCGTAACATGTTCTCGTTCATTTAGCAGTGTGAGAAAGTACACGGTTCTCCGGTTGTGATATAATTGCGTAGTTGTTACACGTGATTAAACTGCGCCAGCCGCTACATGGCGCTGCTAACTACGCGCCAAATCATTAATCAAAAAGTAACGGTCTCACAGGGTGGAATTCTCTTGTCAATCGGCTTCTATTGCTTAAGTTAGGGAGGGATTCGGGGGAGAGGTAAAACCATGACAGGCCCGCCGGGTAACAGCTGTAGCACAGGTATCGGTGATTAAAGCTAAGTGCTGGCACCAATAATATAGCCACATATGGCTGAGAGACGCTATAGGCATGCTGGCCGCACGATGGGAGATCGCTCCCAGACATGGAAGCAGCTCTGACCCCTCCCGCAATTTTTTTCCCTGGCTGTCGAATTTTGTGAGTGACTAAGTGCGGAGTGGGTGGGGTCGGGCCGCTGGAGGTCACTGCCATACGGTTTAATTGACCGATCACCTACCGACCATCTAAATGCCTGAGGGGCTGCACAGCTAACTGCGTATAGGCAAATATGACATATCTGTGAAATGATTATACGATTGTCCGGGCTGTGTGATAGCGAGTGGCCCGGATGAACGGAGTACTGACATGCGGTGATTTTAAAGGTAGGCTGCTTGTAGGCCCCGGGCGAGTTGTCATCAAAGTCTCTACCTTCCAATGCATAACTGCCAAAACACGCATCACTCACGGGATACGCACGGAACACGCACACGGGACGAGTTTTTTTCCCCCTGACAATGGGATCATTGCAGTCGAGAAGAGGGCGGAAGTCTGACTGTGTGACCAGGTCGTCTGTACGCACCGTGACCACGCGAGGATTGCTCTATTAGCCGCCGGGAATGCTTGAGGTGTGGCCAGATCGCCCAAGTCAAAGATTGACTTGGGGAGCTATATAGAGTATTAATCTGAATACCCGGATCCAGGTAACACCTGGTTGTGTCATGGCGTCCGCAACATTTATAAATGAATCCTAAGTATTCGGTACCTTGATCCGATTCAACGTACCGCCGCTGAGCCATTTATTTGCAATTGCAAAACTACATTATCAGAGTTACTTTCACAACCGACATATGTCATAAAAGCGATTCATACTTTCTGATACATGACTGCATGCGTCAAATGAAAAACTGCCAATGATGAGATACTAAATTCCATTCGATTTCTCCAACTTAATCAACATATGGTAATGGGAAATGCTTAAAACACCTGCTGATTTTCCTGTATTTCGACATGATCCAAACTGAGGTCGTCATTACCTGAGATGATTAGACGGGTGCATATTCACAGATAGTCTCTTATCCCGTGTCAAGTTGGCCACTCCGCTGTGGGAATGGACCACATGTCCGCCTGTCACTCTGCCCCCTCGCAAGTGGGCTCTACACACACTTGGCATAAACAATGTATAGAGCGCGATTTTATTGACATCTATACATCTATAATTCGATAAAAATATATATATATATATATATATATATATATATATATATATATATATATATATATATATATATATATATATATATATATATATATATATATATATATATATATATATATATATATATATATATATATATATATATATATATATATATATATGTATATATATATATTTGAATATATATGATTTTATATTTTTTTTATCAACAAAGCTCAAAGTATGGTGCTAGATGGAAAATTATTGGAGCCAGCAGGAGTAAGTCTGCTGTAACCATTAGGCCTGTAGTTGATCCCGGTGGGCGCTATAATTTATAAGAGTTCTTTAATGTTCAGTATTATATAACTTTCACCACCCTCTCTTCAATATAAACCTTGTTATTAATTTGGCAGTTGGGAAAATAATGATGCCAATTATGGTGACAATTATATAAATGATAATAAGTTGATGTTGATTGAAAAAAAAAATATTCAGTTGTCTAGAGGTCGAGAGCGCCAGGACACTTATCGCTCGATAGCTTGACGTTACATGACAATGCTCATCGATTCTTATAAATCATTTGCTGCAACTGTTTTCGTCTTATTTGGACTGCCTGATTATGACAATACCAACAGCAATATGTTTAACTCTGACTGCGGACCTGATTCATTCTGTCGAGGCAACTAAGGTTTTAATGCTTTAGTCTATTGAGGAGCAACTATTATTATTATTTACTCTAGTAAGATAATGTTGAGGCAACTAAGGTTATGGGTGTCCGATATGTGAAAGGTTCAGAAGCTAGACACGGCCTAGCTTTAACGGCAATAGTAGTGCATTATTTGGTAGTTCGCCGACTTGACGAGGCATCCGGTGTGATTCATGAACGAGATCATAGACTCATGAGCGAGATCATGGACTCATGAGCAAGATTATGGACTCATGAGCGAGATCATGGACTCATGAGCGAGGTCATGGACTCGTGAACGAGGTCATGGACATTCTGCTTACCGCCTTCGCAACCCTGGCGCCTTCGCAACCCTGGCGGTAAGACCAGCGAGATCATGACTCATGAGCGAGGTCATGGACTCGTGAACGAGGTCATGGACATTCTACTTACCGCCTTCGCAACCCTGGCGGTAAGACCACATTTTCAAATATCGCATAATCTGAAGCGTATGGGTTCTTGTGTAGCCTTGCGGTGGTTGTGGTGGTGGTGGAGGTGGTGGTGGACGTATGTGCGAAGTAGTAACCGAGCACAAGATCAATCTGGTAACGAGGATGCCACTGCTACAGAGGTCATCTATTCTGCCACAGGTTCTTAAAGCCTCACTTTTAACGATTGACTGTCAGCTCGATTGTTATCATAAGGATAACCTAGGGATCCACCACCAACAACGAACTCATTACCTTTTCGCATTTACGTTTACACAAATAAAAGTTATATGTCAGTGAACGCCGCAATAGATTTTTTTTTTCAAAACTTAACCTTCTATTTCAAAAAGGAATTACCGGCCAAAGCGCTCCCACATTATCGGTGAGCCAGGCAAGAGATCGGTATTTCCAGTGAGATGAGTTTTCGGAAGGATTTATCACTCCCCTCAAGGCACTATAACACGTCACGCTCGGATGGATGACAATTTCAATAGGGTTCTCTCGCTCTCGCTCTCGCTCTCTCTTTTTCTCTTCAAAGCGCCCTGTAGTTATTGTGTCTATTTCGCCCTTACAAAAAGAACAGCGAATAATGAGTACTCCGATAATAGGAAATAAATCTGGTAATCTCTAAGATCCACACAACTATCATATATACAATCACACGTATCACATTTTAACGATATGTTCGTATTTGACATCGTGCGTGTAATGATTCCTAGTACCAGCATCCGGCACTGGACAAACAGTCATGAAAACACCATTTGATAAAAACATGCACGAGAAATCGTGTATGATTATGCTTATGCGAGAAATGTGAATACGTTATGCTTATGAAACCATGTGATATGTTCGTAATTTGACATTAATGATTCCTAGTACCAGCATCCGGCACTGGACAAACAGTCATGAAAACACCATTTGATAAAAACATGCACGAGAAATCGTGTATGATTATGCTTATGCGGCCATGTGCTTAATAATGTGAATACGTTGTAGGATCTCGATCAATGTAGTTCACGAAACACAGTATACCGTACACGACTAAGATGCACAGATTATACCGTCACTACAAATTATCTGTTGTTTTGTTTATGTAATAACTATTAAAACAGCTGCCAAATTACCCCCAGCACAAGCTACTTGATAAGCCCACGTAACAAAAATTGATATTTACAGTGTCATTAACTCTATGTTAAGTACGTTGGTCATGCTTTGTTAGTCAAGCGGGCACTGGGTTTTCCCGTTGATAAGTGACACTGCTCTACCACTCAAATATGACCACTTTCTCAATCACCTTCTAATATGACCACCTCTCCCACTCACCCTCTAATAACACTTCGTCCCACACTTACCCTCTGATATGAACACCTCTCCCATTTACCCTCTAATATGACCACCTCTCCCACTCACCCTCTAATGACACCACGTCTCACACTTACCCTCTGATATGAACACCTCTTGCACTAACCCTCTAATATGACCTCTCTTTCACTAACCCTCTACAATGATCACCTCCCTCACAGACCCTCAACTATGACCTTCACTCTCATTAAACCTCAATTATGACCACCTCTCTCATTTACCCTCTAATATGACCACCTCTCTCATTTACCCTCTAAAAAGACCATCTCTCTCATTTACCCTCTAATAAGACCACCTCTCTCATTTACCCTCTAATATGACCACCTCTCTCATTTACCCTCTTATAAGACCATCTCTCTCATTTACCCTCTCATATGACCTCCTCTCTCATTTACCCTTTAATATGACCACCTCTCTCATTTACCCTCTAATAAGACTACCTCTCTCATTTACCCTCTAATATGACCTCCTCTCTCATTTACCCTCTAATATGACCACCTTTCTCATTTACCCTCTAATATGACCTCCTCTCTCATTTACCCTCTAATAAGACCACCTCTCTCATTTACCCTCTAATATGACCTCCTCTCTTATTTACCCTCTAATATGACCACCTCTCTCATTTACCCTCTAATATGACCACCTCTCTCATTTACCCTCTAATAAGACCACCTCTCTAATTTACCCTCTAATAAGACCACCTCTCTCATTTACCCTCTAATAAGACCACCTCTCTCATTTGCCCTCTAATAAGACCACCTCAATCACTAACCCTCTAATATGACGACCTCTCTCATTTACCCTCTAATATGACCACCTCTCTCATTTACCCTCTAATAAGACCACCTCTCTCATTTACCCTCTAATATGACCTCCTCTCTCATTTACCCTCTAATAAGACCACCTCTATCATTTACCCTCTAATAAGACCACCTCAATCACTAACCCTCTAATATGACCACCTCTCACTCTCTTTCTCACTAATATGACCTCTTTCACTTTCCCCCTAATATGACATCTCTTACTTACCCTCTAATATGACCCCCTAATTGACCCACTAGTACGAACACTTCTTTCGCTCACCCTTGAATATGACCACATTTCCCACTAACCTCTCTAATTTACCCTTTAATATGACCTCTCTCACTCACTGTCTTATATGACCTCCTTCTCCACCTAACATCTTTTATGACCTTTCTCATTCACCCTCTAATATGACCACATTTCCCACTAACCCTCTAATATGACCTCTCTCACTGGCCGTATAATATGAACACTCCTTCACTCCTCCTCTAGCTTGACCACATTTCCCACTAACCCTCTTATTTGATCCTCTCTCTCACTACTTATGTTGTGTTACCTCGATGGGACTAGCCATCATTTTATATGACTTGATCGTAGCATGGTAACAGCCTGTAGTCAACGCGTCATTTTATATAGATCGCCTTGCATCTTGTAGTTTATAGCGAACGATCTTATAGAAATTCTCTAACATTTTCATTGTTAGCGCAATGGGGAAACAAGTTGACCGGCGACATTCAAATTAGTACATATCTAATCTCATTCTCGCCACTTGACTACCAATCACAAAGCCTCATCACTTCCTCGGGGTAACATTCACTGACAGGAGATGGATTGTTTCGTGTAGGAATGTTTGGTGACCCTGATCACGCGGCACACCTTAATTGTCCGTGGGTAGCTGTCAGTCGTCGACATGGGGCTGGCGTGCTGGCCAGGTGTGGAAGCAGATGAGTAGATCGGGTGAAATCAGGTATATGGATGTTACTTATCGCCAGCTTAACTGCTTTAACTCGATTAGGAAGGCTTCGTCGTGGACCAGGAGAAGGGGAGTTGCTGAAAACGGCAGTGGCTTGGTATTGGAGTTGAAACGTATGATGATAGTCACGTGGTACGTTGGCAGGTTTTTTAACTCGTGGCCATCGCGTCTGCTGTCAACACACATACAAAAACTAAAATTTATGCATTTTTTACAGTGTGTCATACATTGACTTTGTTAAGCTGGGCTCGATATATCCCATGCGTATCTTACCGCCTCAGACGACCATGTTAACGCGTTCAAGGCTAAAGAGGGACCTGCATTGCGGTTTCTGGAAGTTATGAACATAATGTCATTCATCATCATATGTGTGACTTTCACGGTTTCAAGATGGCGTCCCAGCAGGTATTCATGACGCATGGAGAAAGCTTTATCTTCACTCGGCACGGCTGGCAACAGCCTGGAATAAAACACGGATACAACTATACTCAGTATCACTTCGATATTATAACGAGCTGACAAGGTCATAACCATCTGACACTCCACAGCAAGGTCACAACCATCTGACACTCCTCTATATGGTCACAACCAATTGACACTCCACTGCAAGGTCACAACCAACTGACTCTCCTCTACAGAGTCACAACTAACTTATACTCCTCTACAAGGACATAACCAACTAACACTCCTCTACAACGTCACAACCAACTGACACTCCACAGCAAGGTCACAACAAACTGACACTCCTTTACAAGGTCACAACCAAATGACACTCCACTGCAAGGTCACAATCAGCTGACACTCCTTTACAAGGTCACAACTAACACACACTCCTCTACAAGGTCACAGCCAAATGACACTCCACTTCAAGGTCACAACAAACTGACACTCCTTACAAGGTCACAACCAAATGACACTCCACTGCATGGTCTCAATCAGCTGACACTCCTTTACAAGGTCACAACTAACACACACTCCTCTACAAGGTCACAACCAAATGACACTCAACTTCAAGGTCACAACCAACAGACACTCATCTGCAAGGTCACAATCGACTGACTCTCCTCTATAAGGTCACAAACAACAGACACTCCTCCGCGAGGTCACATTCAACTGATTGTTAATGATCACAGCCGGCTCACATTCCTCTACAAGGTCACAGCCAACTGACACTCCTCCACAAGGTCACAACCAACAGACACTCCTCCGCAAGGTCACAATCAACTAATTGGTCATGGTCACAGCCGACTAACACTCATCTACATGGGCACAGCCGACTGACACTCATCTACATGGGCACAGCCGTCTGACACTTTTTCAAACGGCTACAACGGTGATAGTATATCCCAAAGTCACACCCGAGCGGGTGGTTAATTCGTCCAGTTTTCACATAATGATCTTCATTTTATTATAACGTATTATCGAGTATAGTCGAACAAATAATCTCAAGATGTTATTTAACGATGAGGCAAATAAACGCATATATGATGAATGTCGCAATAACAAATGAACTGAAATTCAACATCCACATATACTGCGTCCAAATGTTGGCATAGTCTAAGATTAAATATCAACAAACCCATTATTATTAATGCTTTGTAAAGCTGTGGTGAAAATGACGTCTGCTTTCTGTCGTTTGTGAGGGCCACCTCTTGATCAAGCTCGCCGCAAGCAGCTTCTTCTTAAGGCGCTAGAGAGGGTCGACATTGTCTTGTGTAGGTAGCGCAGGTCACGGCACCCTGCAAAAAAGCCATTTGGTGCCTAATCCCTCCAATATGGTGGGCCGAAGCCGGGATGGGAGCTGCCAAACAGTCGGGCGGGATCAGGACAATCCCGCGTGCAAATTGAATGTGGAATGAGGGATTAAAGGCAGAAGGGCAGGCCGACTCAGAAATTACACCGGCAAACACTTCCTGCTGGGTGGTGGCAAGATAAAATGGGATTAGCCCTGGGTGCAATAGCGATTTCCTCTCTTCCCATCCCCAAACCACTCACGTTGGTAACCGTCGACTAACGATGCATTATTTAAGCCAACTGCTCCCTGTGCGTCCCAACGCCTCTCCTCCGCGCATTTAGCACAAATGGCCAACCTTAATCCCATGGCTTACGTGCACCAGAGCTCAACTCGCGATAAGTAAATACATTACCCTCCCTTTCCATGTTAATCCGTACCAAATTAATCCTTCGGAAATGAATGTCTGGCGATGTTTAATCCCGTCTGACTGCTTCTTCTTTCGTCAGAGGAGATCTGAGATGGGATCTGCCGGATACATTGGGGAATAGCGGACACTGGAGAGCGAGTGGAGATGGCCAATGTAGGGGATATCTCCAGGGAATGGGATCAGTTTATGTCCACCCTGTTTTGGAAGTCTCACTCTGCCCTTCCAATCAAGTTTTTTTGTGCTATCTGCTGAGGCTCAGCTTCATGTTAAGCTCGGTTGTTGGGAGGTAAATCCCGCTTGGCTCGGCGGGGAGGGAGGTAGAGCAGTCACCGTGATTCTGTGTCTAACACCCTACCCCACTTATTGCTGAGTGACGAGAGCATCTTCTCCGCCCGATGTAATAACCCGAACATTGTCATATCTCAAACCTCATTAACATACATACATACATACATACATACATACATACATACATACATACATACATACATACATACATACATACAGATACATACATACATACATACATACATACATACATACATACATACATACATACATACACAAACACACACACACACACACACACACACACACACACACACACACACACACATACATACATACATACATACATACATACATACATACATACATACATACATACATACATACATACATACATACATACATACATACATACATACTTCCATACCTACATGCATACATGCATACATGCTTATATACATACATTTATACACACATACACACATACATACATACACACACGCATACATACATACATACATACATACATACATACATACATACATACATACATACATACATACATACATACATACATACATACATACATACATATATACATACATACATACATACATACTTCCATACCTACATACATACATGCATACATACATACATACAGACAGACAGACAGACAGACAGACAGACAGACAGACAGACAGACAGACAGACATATATACATACATACATACTTCCATGCCTACAGACAGACAGACAGACAGACAGACAGACAGACAGACAGACAGACAGACAGACAGACAGACAGACAGACAGACAGACAGACAGACAGACAGACATAGACATACATACATTCTACTCTGCCCCGATTACTCGAGTTATTTTAACAAATTTAACAAAATATGAACAACTCGTTCCCTGGGCGAGGTGTTGAATAAGGGTAGGATAAAATGAGAAATCATTTGGCGCTGGGGGCGTAGACTAAAGTCGGCCGCTTCCATAACTTCGGAATTCCATTCGATCTCTCAGATATAATGAAACTCGGCAGCAGATACGCCGCGGATATGGTTTCAGATCCTCAGTTCATGGTGTAGACAAGCGCAAGGTTGACGGTTGACGCCCGAACTAGCCATCGTCATAGCCGACATGTTAAGCTGAGTAGCATTAAATGGTGGGTTTTTTTCATTGCGAAAAGCTGTTGGTGTTATTCGTTACGGATCAAATAACAACTGCTCTGTCTCTTACACCCAGCTAACAGTCGACCGACTGGGTGTTATAAATCTATATTTGCGCTTATAAGGGAATCCACAATCCCGAACGGTGCTACTTTCACCCCAAATTCACTAATTCACGCGTTCTTTTTACTTGCGGCTCCAATTTATGGATCCGGATTGGCGGATACATACAGACAGACAGACAGACAGAATGACACAAAGACATAAAGGCAAAAAGCCAAGCATACATTAAGTATCATCTATACATGCAAATCATAACGTCACAGCTATTATGATCATTCGCTCGGGTACTCTAATCCAGGTAATTTTCTTTGTGGCAACAACGGTGAACCATGCTGTTCCGTGTTTGCTGTTTCCATGTTTTCATTCAATCCAATAAGATACATAATGTATGAAGAGGATCTGTGGGTAATATTTGTTGCTCTATGGTGCTCATGACAAAAAAAATGAAGGTAACAGTGAGACGTCCTGCTTGAAAGGAACATTGCTTGACATGCAACGCCACTTGCATCATCTAACTCCTAACCAAGCAGAATTCGTTGCTAACGCTACGGGCGCTCGGTTCCCGATGCCAAATTATCGAGCGCCGATATATATATATATATATATATATTACATTTATACATGATATATATATATATTTATATGTGTATATATATTTACATATATATGTGTATATATATAATACATATATCTGTATATATATACATATACATACATTATATATAAATGTACATATGTATATATATAAATATATATATATATATATATATATATATATATGTGTGTGTGTGTGTGTGTGTGTGTGTGTGTGTGTGTGTGCGCGCGTGTTGCGTGTGTGCGTGCGTGCGTGCGTGCGTGTGCGTGTGCGTCATAGCCTGTGGCTATGCGCCGACCTAACGCTGGTTGATGAACTGGGTTAGGTGCTATTCTCTCTGGGTTACTTAGGCGGAGAATATGAACCTGCAAAGGATTATGTCACGCTAACTGTATCTACTACAATGGAAAACCTTTCGCCTTTCAAGGCAGACTTATCAATGCTTCTTTAATCTTCCAATATGAAAGACACTGCCAAGTTCATCTCCTGCCGAATAATGTGTACGGGGCTGCTCCCCCCGTACGCGTTGTATTGTACTCCTATAATCACGGGACTCGCTGGCCGCCGCCTATACCGGTCAGAGGAGCGTCTGTCCCCGTACTTAGGTATATTAACCATCGTTAGATGAAATATAACGCCTTTTCTTCCGAAACATTATGTGCGCACAATTTGCTATTATAAACGTTTCTGCTGAGGCAGAGATACTGGATGCTTATGTCACGCGCAGTGTATCTCTTGGTTGCTATGGTATCAGATCATATTGTGCCTCAATGTTCACTGCCCATCTTTGGAGGTTCGTTAACAGAAAATCGTCCATGGAATTATCCCCAGTGTATACCAATGCATGTAGACACTTGTTAGATATTGCAGTGGCAACATCTGCCAGTATGTAGCTGTTCAATTAGAAACAGTTTTATGTTTTCTTTTTATGCATTTTCAAACCATATAGTTTATAATGTTATAAAGAGTGATATTGAATATGCACCGCTCGTACGGAAAGTTTTGTGAAATCAATTTATGTTAGCCTAATTTTGAACAGTACAAATTACATTAAAATTTGACTTCATATTTTTAATCATATGGAAGCAATTTATCGTGAGTAAAGTTCTCTTGCCTTATTTATTTATTTCTATTTGACCAAGAAGTCGTGTTAAAGCTGTGATTCTGCTGCAATTATATTTGGTCTCAAGATGGCGTGGGGCTTTAGGAGGAGGGGTATGCGATGATGGGGTTGGCGGTTAACAGAATGGTCTTCAACCTTGGTAAGGTTTTTGGATTAGTAACATCACTTACTTGGAAACTCGAGGTGCTATTAACATGATTGTTACTCCTAGCATGTGGGGAGCAGGAACGCTGCCGGAAGTTGTGCTACAAGGGCAAACGAAATAACCGAAGCCTTTCATCATTTTCGTAGACAATATTCCATTCTCGATAATACTTATGATATGGAAGCGGTCTTTAAAATGTATCCTTCATATGTAGTTTACCGGATCATGGGTAGATTTGGTGACAAGGATTTTCAAACGAAATTATATAATAGTCAAATGATCGGGAAAACATTGAAATGTCGGTCTAAAATAAAATATATCGATTTACTACAAATGCTAGCGCAAGAAAACCACCAATGAAGAACCCACTGCTAGCCTAAATTATGTTATCTTTAACGGGCATGCATCCATTAGAAATAATTAGAGGCAATGATTATTCGTTTCAGTAGCAACGTTGTTGGGTATGCAGCGCGCTCTTTTCGGTCATATGACCGTGCAGTCCCGCGCAGCTCTGAGCTGGTGTTCTATGAGGTACAATTCGTTTCAATAAAATAATAAGCGAGATGTATAAAAGGGGTGACATCGTCCTCGTCGGTATTGGGGTTTAAATTAAACGAAATAGTCGCCAAAATGTTGACTAAAGTGATGGGAACAAAATATTTCCTTTGATCTCATTCAAGTTCATCATCCCCCAAACTACAGTGGTCTTATAGACTCTGGTGATTAAGTAAAAGTGTATTACTTAACAGCTCTAAAGGGGAGCGTAAATTTTTATAAAGAAATGTGCTTTTGGGGGAAGTTGGATAGGGTTACAATATTTGTCACAATCGATAATAACATTCTTGGGTTTTACTCTCAAGGTGATATTGCGACGGCGATGGATGAGTATGAATGTGAGCTTCGACAATTCCCATTTAGTGCTACTTCCCACTTGGCACAAACCCGTGGCCCAGATTGCGCTGCGAACCATCACCACTGGGGCGATGGTCGAACACGATACCATTGAGTTCATCTCCTTTCTAAGGTGTAACCGACACTTAAGCTGTTAACACTAATTTCCATGTCACAATCTAGTAACCAGTCAGGTTGTCGCACTTACCTAGGATCGAACCCAAAGGGCCTGTTGGTCAAAAGACGGAATAGTTGAACACTTTGCTCGTGGATCCGGCTTAAACTTTACACTAAGTTACCGATATTTTCTTTAAATAAAAAGAATTAAATAATTAGACTGCCGCATTTTTAAAATTCATATCTGCACATGCAAACTAGTAGAATAAGCATTCAATTTTCAATGGTACAAAAATACAGGCTAAATTTTATAATGTATATATGACAACGTATATATTTATATAATGTATATGTGATCTCTTAGGCAGATAGATAACGAATTGTGCAATGGGTTGATTGACAAAAGCTGAGTTTTGAAGTTAAGATTTAAACACATAGGCTCTGCCATCGCAGTTTTCGTGACATCGTTTTATATCTTGGATTCCCGTTTATCTGACGATAGGTATAGTCCAAACTTTGATTTAATTGGTGATAACAATCTATTTTACGAAACCATTACCTTTGTTCAAAAATGGTTTCAATTTCGTTAAACTATTGCCTGATTTGAGCAATTAAATACATTCTGCTGTAGATGATAAAGATTTGCCATAATTTCGACATGAAATGAATAGCAACTTAGTCAAACCTCGCAAAAAATTTCGAATAATTTATTTCAAAAATTTTGCACGATATATATTCACCTTACAAAATATGCTCCTTTGTATGTAAAGGTTTATTTTTGTGTCTGCAATAAAATGAATAATATTATTGTCCGACATCCTTAATATAAACTTTTGCAACAAGACGGCGAACCATCCTTAAGATTGTATGTTAGCCTCAGAGCTTTTGATAATTTTTTCTTGTATTCTAATGACTCTGACTAAATGATGAAGAAATAAATCATAAAAACACTTACTAATTATTTATACTCTTTTAATCAGGTTTAAGAATACGACAATTAAGGCGGCATTGAGTTTTGAGAGTAAATCATCGTCGACGATGGCGACCAAAATTGTGGTTGTCGTGTTGGCATTAATTTCGTCGATATATGCAAAGAAATACAGAGATGGAGACGAGGTATATATGTGTTTTGTCATTGCGCTATTTTATGTCAGTTTCATATGTAGACTTTTGTTACCAATCATTTTTCTCTTTCATTTTAACAGATATGACAAGGTGCATATTCTCGAAACGCGATCGATTATATGACCAGATGACATGTCAACGCTCGACGGTCTACTTTCTTTTCAGGGGGTAGCGGTTATCTTTCAAACTACAATTACAAACCAATATCATGATTATTTAACATATATCCTTGGCTTGTGCATACGCCATTAACTATGCATGAAAAAAGACTTAATGTGGATTAACTTTGAGTTTGCATGTGTTGGGGAGGGTTTGTGAAGGTAAAAAGTTACACAATCGAAACAAGCCCAATAGACCAACGTCAGGTTTTATCACCTTGTCGGTCCAACGGTAAAACCATCAATTTTGTGGTCAGTTGGCCTGCTTACAGAACTCACCACTTTTTTCACGAAACATGCATGTTCTGACGAGTTTCAGGCGATCAGTGTCAAAATTTATTATTTAGTTCGGTTCAAGATAATGTTTCATATTCCTGTTGTAGGCGGAAAATTATATTTTCGATAACTTTCCAAGTTTACCAGTGATATTTTCTTCCAAAATTGAAGCGGAGGACGGTGTCCCAGTGAGCCCCAGAAACTTCTGATGTTAATATGGCGGTGAGAACATATGCAAAAACTATAGCTGATTGTTTCTGTCGCCTTTTCCCCAAGTTTTTGTTGTTTTCTTCATCATTTGGTGTGATATTTGTGCGACAGTGATTGCTAGAGGCCTTTTCTACATGTTAGACATGGTCATTTTAGCTATTAGCTTTGTGCCACAAATAGTCCCTGCAAACCCGCCTTTGTTCCAATTGGTAAAAGCTTCCGCTGGTCAGTTTCCGCCGATTCATTATCATGGAGCTCGACTCAAAACCTGTCTACCAGCTTGAAGTAAGAATACTTCCGTGATGCAGAGAACAAGATGTATCATTGAGCAACCGCGTTGCCCCCTCCCCTAACAGCTTCAGCTGAAGACCTGTGAAGTGTTTATGAGCGGGGTGTCCTATCAGTGTCCACAGCACTAGAATGAGGTTTGGTGGGGTGGTTGGGAGAAGAGTTGTGGGGAGGGCCAGGTAGAAAGAGGAGCCAGGTAGCTGTGTTGCACAACATCAATGAGAAATTCACTTCACAAGGTGAAGCGAGGAAGGGAATTATTTTTACAATGACATGGTGCGTTTCATCCTCCTGCCAAGGCTGTACATACACATGGCCCAGTACAAAGTTGTGAAGGTACCAAGCAGGGTATGTTATTTTGGGGATATGTGAGCATATTCCTCAACCTTAATCTTGAATGCTGCATTGTATGAGGAACACTTCCTCTTTACACTAGCAGCAGCTATCATTACAACCACAGATGCTCGGTTCCCAATGCCAAGCTTCCAAGGGCTGAGCCAATACCTGTATACCTGTCCAGCCGCTGAATCTGCCAATCTTGAGTGGTGCAGCGGGTGGATACCCAGCGAAGATGCGTGCGCAGTGTACCAGCGTTTGCTGAATCTGCCTTGGATTGGAGCTCAATGAAGGCCAGGGTATTGGAAGCAGACGACAACATTGGGTGTCATTTATAAAGGAATATCACAAATAAGTGGACAAAAAAACAAGATGAGAATTTGATATTGGTTCATTGTTTATATACAAATTTCTATGGATAGTTGAGCATTAAAAATTATACCTGAACGTAAAAGCGATAAAAAAACAAAACAAAAAGTGATCATGTGAGTAATGATTGCTAATTGGCACTGCACATTAGCCACAAATATCACAAATAAATGCACGTCCTTCATGGCGATTCGCATGTGCTGCCCATGTGACCAGCAGGAATATAGCATATGCCAGCGGAGTCCAATCAAGCGCACCTTATGTAACAATATATAGAGATGTTACATGTAGATAGCAGCTCTGCGCTCGGATGCTTGGCATCAGGAACTGAGCCCATGTGATGTCAACACTGACGGATAAATTTGCCGCTTGGGGACATGCACTCTGTTTTCATCATAATATTTACATAATGACCAACAGTAAATACAGCACACTTAACGCAGAAAGATATATCATCCAATCTGTGCAAACTGTGCTCCACATGGGCTGAAAAGTGGCCTGCATGCTCGGTTGTTAAAAACAAAATGATAATAAGCTGAGTCACAGTCATGGTATTTCCTATTACCTGATGGGCTTTTGTAACATATTGATTTTGAAATACGGTCTTCACCTTATCAATTTTGAACATTCCCTGTAAAACGGGAAATGTTGGTGAAAGGAAATGATTCCCGGTAAACTGGGAATTGATGATGAAAGGGGTAATGTTCCTATAGGTGTGATAAAGTTAATTGGATGTTTTATAGTGGGTATGTCAAAGGAGAATATTTTCTTGCATATTTATCCTATGAGTTTGCCAATATAAACAAAGTCATCTCGATCTGCAGTCAAAAGCATGTCTATCATAAATAAAAGTCAGGGGGGAATTGGTATAGTGGCTATTATGAATTGGTAGCATTGATGAAAAAAATTAGTAGAAACCCCCAAAAAATCAATCTTTCTAAATACACTGAAGGGCCGAAATCATGATAATTTGCTGGCCAGAGGCATCATTTGGTTGGCCATAAAATCCACTTTTCTGGCTGATAGTCTGATTCAGTCCTGCTTCTTATTATAGTGTCTGCTTGGATTTTGTTTTTTTTGCAATCAAAGATGGTTGTTGGATTCCTGCAGTTATTCATTTCTGATCAAGTGTGAGTTAGATCATTATTATTTTAAAGTATTAAGAAGTGAGGTTGAGGAAAGTAAAGTGACTTGCTGACTTGCGACTCATGTTGGTGGACAATGGGATCCTGGTGGTTGAGCGGAGTGGTCCTTGCATGGGCCATATCTGCAACACACTACTCTAGCCTGGAATTCGCCTATACGAGAGGCTGGAATGGCCTGGTTCAGTCAATAGGCTTGTGGTGACTTGCCCTGGGATACTATTTGTATGTTTATCTTTTTCATCATCATCCACTTGTTATCCCTCTTTTTTCCATTTATCCTAGAAGGCGGCTGCTTAATCAGGTCAAAATCATCTATTAACCCTTCTACGCGCCATATAACACATACATGTTGGTATGCCGTTACTCTATACTCACTCACTCACTCACTCACTCCTCCATTCCCTCCAGCTTTTATTGATATCACTCTTACTTATTGGTTTTAGTCTAATGAGCAACCTTTGGTTATACTTTATTGGCTTGTTGAACGTTTAAATCCATTTATGTCCTTTTGTTTATAGTTAAGTGTGAACTGAAGATGTCCTTATGTCCCCTCCCCTTAGCTGACATCGACCACCATCCTATCCACTTCGTTCCACTAATCCCCAACTAAAAACACTGAACAAACAAGCTTAATTGCCATCACTTCCATAATGTTTCTCCAGGTCTGTCCTAGTTTTATAGCCTGCATTACATTTTTTGCCTTTTTGGTTGTGTCCATGTGATTAAGTGCTTTCATTTCAGTCTGATAGCATGCTGGTTAACCATCTGGGTGATGTGATTTCCTAAACCTACTCATGCATTTTTTAGCTAGTTAAGTTTGTGTGTAATCTTGTTGTGTTTTTTGTTTGGGAGCATCTAATCTTGTCTGTAATAAAGTCTACTGTCAGGATACCCCCTTTGCTTAACCCAACTTGTGAAGATGCCATCCTCACCGAACCCTTCCTGTAAGAATGATGCCCTCAACACCCTCTTACCCCTGTGAGGAGGCTGTTTCAAGGAAACCCTCTTATCTTTTTGCCACTGATTCTTAAGTTGGCTCATAATTTCTACAATCTGTTGTAACAAGGGCTGTCTCCTTCAAAATGATAAGTAAGGGAAGTATATGAATGAAAACCATGCTTTAAATGTCCAGTGGTGATCGTAACCACTGAGGTCCAAATTGTTGTAACCCATTGGCTTTTTGTTAAACACACATACCAGTGAATTGGTTCCATAACTATCAGTTGTGGCTGGGAGAAAGGCAATATACAGATCTATTCCATTCAAGATAGCTGCTCAAGCATGTGGTTACCCCTTCTTTCATCACCCACCCCCTCCCCACACACCCAGCCCAATACAGAACATATCCCTTGTGGTGCAATTATAATGAGTAAATTTGAGTTGAATTGCAGTCAGTGTTTGCATGTGTTATTGATCATACTGACCAGATGATGTGTGGTTGTGTCATTAGGTTACAGTGTATGTCAACAAAGTGGGTCCATATTTCAACCCCCATGAAACCTACCACTATTACCAGCTGCCAGTATGTACTCCCAAAGAGGTAAGTCACCACTTCCATTGTACCTTGACAACTATATAGACTGTCTGTAGCCTGTTGTAATAATCAGATTGTACAGATGCTGCATCTTATAAGCCATGTTATTTATTGACTGTCTGAAATATCCCATCATCTGTCCCACACTACACCTTTTATAATTACTTGCACAAAATATGTTTGCTGCACAGGGTTGTGATTTCGGGCATGGGCTATTGTACTGATTGGCATGTTAACACCTAGATACAATTTGGTTTTGTTTACTTACAGACTCTTTGTACCCTTTGTACTTACGTACCCTTTCCCCAATCTCTCACCTCCCCAGCTGACACTAACTCGCACAAAAACCATCAACTATAGTTTATTCATCTGATAATTGTTCTTAAGTGGCAAGAGCAATATAGACTGATTTCCTGATGATAGAATACTGTGATTAAATCCTGTACAATTAAAAGGTAATGACTTCCTCATAGCTGGTGTCATATGACCTCATCACAGCACCTTACTATAACCCACGCCCCGTGTTATCATGTGAATTTGATCACTGTTTCTTGACTGCAATGCATCAAAGTCATCCTTTATATCTTGTGTCCTCTGTGAACCCTTAAACAAGTAGATCTTTGTATTTGCTTATGTGAAATAAATATGATGGTTATTGTTTCCCCACAGTGGAGGTCCATCTATATGTCTTGAGGCATTTCCTTGTAAGCCGTCTTAGCCCGTAAAAAGCCTGTTCCTGCAGTGTGTGGTGTTAGGGATAAGTAAGAAGAAACCTAGGATGCTGCAGGCTGGGTTCATTAAGCTAACAGGCTGCTGTGGCTGCCTCCCTCTTTCATCTTGGATACATTACGCAGCTAACCCTGTGTGACAAACACTCACTTCTTACCTTCCTCCTCCTAGGCTTAAGCTTGTTTTTCGTTAAGTCCTTGTGCTTTCAAATATCCATTGGGCATTAAAATGCCAACGCCCATGAAGGCAAATCGGGCAGGACTTTTAAGGAGTCACATGTAAGGCATCGCATGGCACGAGGTACAACTTGATCTCTTTAAGGAGGGCATCTCTTTAATTCTCTCAGATGCCAGCCTCCTGTTGCAGCCAGTGAGGCCAAAAGCCATGACACCTGACCAAGGTGATGGAGCCCTTATGGGTGTTACCTGCCTCTGCAGCCCTGTCAAAGTCCTCCTTTGGGGGATCAAGCGGTTGGCCAGTGTGGGTGATGTGGCGATGGGGGTTGGGTGGGGGATCAAGCGGGGAGCTAAGTCCTGATCCCTTGTTCACTTGATCAGTGAGAGGAAGCCTCTTTTTGGCTTAGTGGATGACATGCACGGTACAAATTCAGATGTAGTGCTATGGAAAAGATACTGGTGAGTCTGATTGAATAGATCACTAGTGGTCCAAGTATACAGTCACCTCATTGTCCTAACACTACCTCTCCAACAATTCAATTTGTCTTGCTCTATAACTCTACTGATATCTCTTGCATTCATTTATACATATTGTCCTTTAAACTTTGTTCTAAACAGCTAATGTGACAACTCTTGTTTGATTCTTTGAGCTACTATAGATTCTCAGTTGTGTTCTTGCTTTTTTATAATAATAACCCAAGGCTTTATATGTTTGCTTCTTTGTTGATCTTTCTATAATTTACACCTGTATAGGTAAAAAGGAGTTGAAATTTAACTATCCCTGTGTATTTTAATTTAAAATCACTCTTTCCTGAATTTGTAAATTTTCTCTTGTTTAAAATTGATTAAATAGCATGTGTCTCTTTCTCCATAGTTGCACTGGTCTATCACCTGATGAGTGCAGCACACCTGGAACTGCAAGACCTGCAATAACTGTAATGCTCACCTGAAGATGGGAACATTGTATATCTAAATGCTGAATGTACAATGTGTGTTAAGCAGATAAAGCACAAAAGTCTGTCGCTGGGAGAAGTGCTGGATGGAGATCGTATGGCTCACTCCATGTATGATATCAAGTTCAAAGGTAACCCCTCTTGTGCTTTGATTATACGTTGCCAGGCCTTACCATCAGTTAATAGCCTTGTTTGTCTACACATCGCTCCCCCTGTGGGTCCGGGGGTAGAATAGATCCACTGTATCCTCCTGCATGTCGTAAGAGGCGACTTATAGGGGGCAACCTGTTGGCCTTGGGTTCCAACTGGTGTCTGTGGGCAGTGGGTTTCTGGTGGTTGAGTAGAACAGTCCTTGTGAGGGCCATATCTACAACATGTCAGTAAGGCAAGGATTTCACCTAGACTAGAGGTTGGAATGGCCTGGTCCAGTCAATCAGCTGGTAGTGACTTGCCCTAGGACAATTGTTTGCTTTTTTATCATTATCATTTTATTCCATTGATCCTAGAAGGCGGCTGCTCAATCAGGTCCACCTTATCTCTTCATATTAATCCCACCATGTGAGGCGCCATATAACACATTAGTGTTGGTGTGCCGTTAAACTCACTCACTCGGTCTACACGTAGCTTGGTTGAAGGTTTGCTACTGTTAGTGTGGTTCAGTAACTTGTGTGCTATGCTGTACTCACATGGTTCATCTCTATTATCTCTGGTTATCATGCTACTGGTTAAGTCAAATAATGTTTCACTTTATAGATGTTAATAACCATTGTAGGATATATTCTCACCTTTGGTCCGTCCATCTGTCTGTTTACCACTTTGATATCACTCAGAGCCCCATATCATGCATGGTCTTCTCTTGTGTCAAGATAAATTTGTCTCTCTGACATGAGGAATCGATGAAAATCTTTTGAAAATGTCAAGTTAATTGTGCAGACTTCAATTTCTTAGCTATCAGAACGCCTACAAACATTTCTGATGAGCCAAATGTAGTGTACATTTACGAGGTTATCAATAACCTTGGACTTACTTCCAAGGTCACTTCCACTAATAACCAACATGTGTATCTGGTATATATTGGTATATATTTTAAATCTGCTTTAACTCATAAGAAAGTGACATGAGAGTAACACAAACTAGCCCAGAGTGACACAGTTTTAGCATTTTACACTCAGAAGAGCACAATTCCTTGTTTTTTTGTGAAAAAATGATATTGTTTCAGCGAAAACTCCACATCACGCCATGTTTACTGTTTTGATGTATGCGAGCTTCAGATTCCTGAGAAAATAGGATTTATATGCTATAGTTGAACAATTCAAGTTGTAAATAAATAGAGTCAGCTTGGTGTGGAACCATGCAGCCTAATACATAACCATAGAATCGGTTTGGTGTGTAACCATGCAGCCCAATACATAACCATAGAATCAGTTTGGTGTGTAACCATGCAGCCCAATATATAACCATAGAGTCAGTTTAGTGTGTAACCATGCAGCCCAATATATAATGGTAGAGTCAGTTTGGTGTGGAACCATGCAGCCCAATATATAACCATAGAGTCAGTTTAGTGTGTAACCATGCAGCCCAATATATAATGGTAGAGTCAGTTTGGTGTGGAACCATGCAGCCCAATATATAATGGTAGAGTCAGTTTGGTGTGGAACCATGCAGCCCAATATATAATGGTAGAGTCAGTTTAGTGTGTGTACCATGCAGCCCAATATATACCATGGAGTCAGTTTAGTCCATGCAGCCCAATATATAACCATAGAGTCAGTTTAGTGTGTAACCATGCAGCCCAATATATAACCATAGAGTCAGTTTAGTGTGTAACCATGCAGCCCAATATATAACCATAGAGTCCGTTTGGGTTGTAACCATGCAGCCCAATATATAACCATAGAGTCCGTTTAGTGTGTAACCATGCAGCCCAATATATAACGGTAGAGTCCGTTTGGGTTGTAACCATGCAGCCCAATATATAACGGTAGAGTCCGTTTGGGTTGTAACCATGCAGCCCATTATATAACCATAGAGTCCGTTTGGGTTGTAACCATGCAGCCCAATATTTAACGGTAGAGTCCGTTTGGGTTGTAACCATGCAGCCCAATATATAACGGTAGAGTCCGTTTGCGTTATTATCTGTTTCACCACTGGTGCTCTGTGGTTGTTACAGAGAATGTTGAGAAGAAGACGTTATGCAGCCTAGCTCTAACGGAGGAGAAATTGGCCAAGCTACATGATGCTATAGAAGACCTCTACTACTTTGAATTTGTCCTGGGTGAGTCTGCCGCTTGGTTGATTGAGCTGGTTAAGTCCAATTATCTGACTCAGTGAATACACATGAAATGGGTGTTGTTGGAGAGAAACTAAATGAAACAACCATGAGTTCAATGTGAGTCACCTGCATTGTATTGGTACAGATGAGATTCCTTTGAGGGGCTTCATTGGCCATCTAGAGGAGGGGGGATTCCTGCCCCATAACCATAAAGTCTACTTGTGGGCGCATCTCCACTTCAACATTGAGTACAATGATGACCAGGTGAGGTATCCTACTACTGCATGTCTAACTTGTTACTCCAGGTCGACTCATGTACACCACTCTTGATGATTGCTTCAGACTGTTTGGGTATTTTATCTTGTACAATTTAGTTTGATCTTGGTATGATAAAGATATATATTCAGGGGTGTAAATTAGATTTAGTGTAACTGCACGTCCAGCTGGCGGGTCATTTTCTAAGGCACTTGGTGTCCATTTTAACTAATGATTTCTAAAGAGCAAGCCTTTTCTAATAGATCACAGCTTGCAATGTGTGCTTATCTGGCGCGGGTGTGAAGCAACAAGCTGTATTTACCTAAGGCATGTGACCTTACTTTCAGGGTTCATTCTGGGGTCAGTTTAACGCGTGTCAGAAGGTCATTGCTACGGACGGTGCGATTTAATTAATATATAAGGTAACAGGCTCTGGACCAACCAACCTTCACTGATTATTTTGACATAATATTTCTTGTATTTGTGCGCCAAAAAATAATTACCTCTTTTATATGTGCTAATCATTTGAATGGTGACTGCATTGAATAGCAGCGAGGATGCTACCATTCAGTGCTGAATATATGCCTATCAAACAAAGCTGATGTAGTCAGAGAAATTCAAGTAATGAGCATAACAGTTATAGCGCACTCGCTGAACTTGTAGGGTTTCCCTGGAAAGACTCACAGCAAGATTCTAACGGAACCAAAAACAATGATACCAGACAGCTCATCAAATCTCATTTGTTGTTTTTTTTGCTGGGGTTCATAAACAATACAGTTTGGGATATGTCTCCAACTTAAATTATCCATCGGATATGAAAGGGGTTTTGATCATATAGCTTCCGTGACATTATTGGTTTTTTTGTATTCTGTTAAAAGAATTATGTGGGAGGCACCATGTTTAATGTAAGATTCATCATCTGTTTCCAGATCATCTATGCCAATGTGTCGACGAAAGACCGATCTCCGCTGAGTCTTGATGATGCTAAAGGACCATTAAACGTCTCCTTCACCTACAGCGTCAAGTGGAACCCTACAATGTGAGTCCCACTCTCCCTTCAGTGCTCCCACCCCCAACCCTCTTATGATGCCGTGTATTATCTGCCACCATCTCTCCCTCTCATCCCTCTTCTTCCCCTCTCATCCCTCTTCTCACCCTCTCATCCCTCAACTTTCCATCTCGATCCACATTTTCTCTCTCTCTCTCTCTCTCTCTCTCTCTCTCTCTCTCTCTCTCTCTCTCTCTCTCTATCTCTCTCTCTCGGGTCTCCTCTCTCCCTCTCTTCTCTCCTCTCTCTCTCTCCCTCTCTCTCTCTCTCTCTCTCTCTCTCTCTCTCTCTCTCTCTCTCCTCTCTGCCTTTTACCTATTGAGTTGCCATTCTAACGCTGATGTTGAATGGTGCTGATGTTGTAGAGCGTACAGCCTGTTCTAGGTCTCCTCACTAACGGACCCGTTCCCTCGGCGCTGTCTGCTGCCATTATCCCATCTCATGCTTCTTTGTTTCAGGACGAGTTACCAGGATCGCAGTAAGAGGATGCGGGATAGCAGTTTCTTTCCCAAGACACTTGAGGTATGTTCTATTTTTGACCACCGCTTAGGGTTGCCACTTGTAGATCCGCTGGGCGTGAGTGGTGGCCGGTGCTACGAGACCGCAGTCAACGATACCGGGTATACACTTACGGTCATGCGCGTGCGCCAGCGTGACTGATTGACCTGGTGTGGGTTTATTGACTTGGATACGGGGTACGTGTAGTTGTACGTTTGGGGTGGTAACATGTGTTGTAGGCCGGGGATGCTAGCCACGTGGTCAACCACCACCCGTCTCGACGCACGGCGCGCGTTTCTTTAAACCGTAAGGCCACACGGCGCTGTCAGGACCAACCGTGCCCTGGTACAAGGCCAACCAGTGGCGCCGCCACGTTCAAGCCTGACCCTATTGATCTACGCCGTACCGAACTCAACCCGTATTTTGTCGTTATGTCAATATTTATCCAGTGTTCTGTAAACTGTAATTTGTATCTGTTCTATTATTATTTGCCTGGATATCTACTGCTCCTACCAGTAACGCGAAAATATAATCTCGTCAAAGCTAGCTTATTAGCATGAACCGTGACAGTGCGAGTGGCAATATGGGTGTGTTCCTGTATGGGCGTCACAGGGGGAGCTGCAAGTGACTGAGAAGGGATGGGGGGGGGGGGGGATTATTAAGTTTAAGGGAGTGTTGATTTCGCCATCAAACCAATCCTGATAGAGATGGTGTGTTTTTAAGAATAGCTAAATGAATGTCTATTTATAGTTCCGTTGAAATATTTGGAGCCATCGCAGCCCAAACTGCTTGTTATGAGATATATGTGGCATTGTTAGGTTATGGTGTATGTGTGATACTGTGAGCACCACCTCTCCTTGGCTGCCATGTGAGCTGAATTGACCTGTATGTGCTTCACAGATACACTGGCTGTCCATCATCAACTCTATGGTCCTCGTCTTCCTTCTCATTGGCTTTGTGGTCATCATCCTGGTGAGTGTGTTAACAATGGGGGAATCACAAGCACAATATGACATACTCAATCACTGGCACATACACCATGTTACATACTCAATTACTGGCACATAAACCATGTTATATACAATTACTGGCACATACACCATGTTACCAATGTTGGCACATACACCATGTTACATACTCAATTACTGGCACATACACCATGTTACATACTCAATTACTGGCACATACACCATGTTAATACTCAATTACTGGCACATACACCATGTTACATACTCAATTACTGGCACATACACCATGTTACATACTCAATTACTGGCACATACACCATGTTACATACTCAATTACTGGCACATACACCATGTTAATACTCAATTACTGGCACATAAACCATGTTACTCATACTACAATGTACTACTCAATTACTGGCACATACACCATGTTAATACTCAATTACTGGCACATACACCATGTTAATACTCAATTACTGGCACATACACCATGTTACATACTCAATTACTGGCACATACACCATGTTACATACTCAATTACTGGCACATACACCATGTTACATACTCAATTACTGGCACATACACCATGTTACATACTCAATTACTGGCACATAAACCATGTTAATACTCAATTACTGGCACATAAACCATGTTAATACTCAATCACTGGCACATACACCATGTGACATACTCGATCACTGGCACATACACCATGTGACATACTCACAAAGCCTCATCTGCATCCAACATCCCCAGCAACTTGCTCTTAAACTAGATGCCATATGCTCCACGCAATCTATGTATTCATTATATTGCTTATGGCTTACAGCGCTATGTCTTACAGCACATGAATGAAATAAGTTGACTATTAGCTTTTAGCACACCAATGAAATAATTTGACAATTAGCTTGTTGCAGACCAATGGAATTTAGCTTATAGCACACCAACCAAATAAAGTTGACTATTAGCTTGTATCACACCAAAGAAATAAGTTGACAATTTACTTTTAACACACCAATGAAATAAGTTGACTATTAGCTTGCAGCACACCAATGAAATAAGATGACAATTAACTTTCATCACACCATTGAAATAAGCCGACTATTAGCTTGCTGCACACAAGTGAAATAAGTTGACTATTAGCTTGCAAGTTGACAATAAGTTGGATATTAGTTGCGTCACACCATTGAATAGTTGACTATTAGCTTGTATAAGTTGACTATTAGCTTGCATCACACCAATGATATAAGTTGACTATTACAGTATTAGCTTTCCATTGAAGTTAGCTGACTATTAGCTTGCATCACACCAATGATATAAGCTGACTATTAGCTTGCATCACACAAGTGAAATAAGTTGACTATTAGCTTGCGTCACACCAATTATATAAGTTGACTATTAGCTTGTATCACACCAATGATATAAGTTGACTATTAGCTTGCATCACACAAGTGAAATAAGTTGACTATTAGCTTGCATCACACCAATTATATAAGTTGACTATTAGCTCTCATCACACCATTGAAGTAAGCTGACTATTAGCTTTCAGTATACCCATGGAATAAGTTGACAAGGGGGTTTAGGTGATCACGATGTTTTCATTGATGGTCTCATGTTACCCTGTGTCCAGACGAGGGTGCTCAAGAATGACTTTGCTCGTTATAATCTGGACTATGATGAAGATGTCATGGATGACGATGACATCGGCTGGAAGATTATCCACACCGATGTCTTCCGCTTCCCTCCCGCTAAAACACTCTTCTGTGCCATACTAGGTAACTCATGTTAG
This sequence comes from Urechis unicinctus, assembly GCA_034190875.2. Classification (NCBI taxonomy): domain Eukaryota; kingdom Metazoa; phylum Annelida; class Polychaeta; order Xenopneusta; family Urechidae; genus Urechis; species Urechis unicinctus. The sequence goes on along the minus strand of CM067344.1, from coordinate 61,371,448 downwards.
GCCTGGCCAGCCGTCATACTATCCTGCCATGTGTCACGTGTGTGACGGCCGCGTGTGGTGATGACATTGCTGTGTGTGTGTGACCTGCAGGCGTGGGAGTCCAGTTCCTGGCCATCGTCACAGGCATTCTTCTCATGGCACTGCTCGGCATGTTCAATGTCCATCACCATGGCTCCATCAACACAGCTGCCGTAACCCTCTACGCCCTCACATCATGTAAGTATCAATGGTCAGATGTATGAAATTAATGAACACGCTGCAAATAACTGCGCTGTTGTCCGTCTTATCATCTCCATTACTGGAGATACATGTTCTGTGACCTCTACATGACCTTTGTGTATGACCTTAGGTGTGTCTGGGTATGTGGCTGCCAACATGTACCGCAAGATGAATGGGGAGAACTGGGTTTGGAACATCAACCTCACCTCTGCCCTCTTCGCACGTGAGACACCCTCTTCCCGCTCTCAAACTGCTGTCTTCTCTGTGGTATATAAATGTTATGAATTTCTCAACACTTGGTGGTATGTTGGTGTATGTGATTCCAGTGCCTTTCTTCATTGTGTGGAGCTTTGTGAACTCTGTAGCATGGGCATATGGCTCAACACAGGCCCTTCCCTGGGGCACCATTATGTTACTGGGAGCCCTTTTTCTTCTATGTCAGTCAAACCCTCAATTTATCAATTTATTACCATGTTCAATTCAAAATAATTCTCAGTGTCATTGCATACATTTTCCGCTGAACTAATGACGGTATTGATGCTGTTGGTTATACTGCAGTGGGTTACCCCCTCACTGTGATTGGAGGTATATTTGGTAAGAACTGGGCAAACGGCTTTGATGCGCCATGCCGCACTAAGAACATCGCACGAGAGATTCCCCCCATCCCCTGGTACCGATCAGCATTTGCTCACTGTGTTGTAGGCGGATTCTTGCCATTCAGGTAACTCACCTATGCTATAAAAGACATTATATTCAAGTCAAAGCAAGAACTGCTGTGTGGTAGCATGAATCCCAGCTCCCCCAATGACCCTGTGTGTGTGTGTGGCGCAGTGCCATCTCCGTGGAGCTGTACTATATCTTCTCCACGCTGTGGGGACGCGAGCAGTACACGCTCTATGGTATCCTGTTTGTGGTCTACGCCATCCTACTGAGCGTCACCGCGTGTATCTCGATGGCTCTCACCTACTTCCAGCTTTCCGCGGAGGATTACAGGTGGTGGTGGCGGTCAATGTTCAGCGCTGGGTCAGTACATGTCATCCTTCTAGCTGCGTTAGTGGCCTCCCAAATATCACAAACACAAACTTTTACTTTCACAGCTGCATTAATTCTTTAATTACTTACCAACTCTGTTGTTCCCCTCCTCTACCCTTAACCAGACCACATACATATTCTCTCTCAGTTCCCTTCACTCCTGTATTTGGCTTATACGATATTGAAAGGGGCTCTGTGCGTCGCCTGAAATCATTCGATCCAGTGACGCCCATCAATGTGACGATTAAGGGCAAGCTTTATGTCGACAGTTGTTGGGTAAAAATGGCTCTAATTGCATTGTATGGATTGACAAATGGAGGTGCAGCAGCAGCTGACAGCCATGTGTTACCTGGCCATTATATGCTGTCTCCCATGTCTAGAACACAGCTACACTGGTACCTACATGGGTGCATGATCTCATTCCAGGACAAGCTGTATTCAATAAGGAGTAGTTGTTTCAGGTTTTATTTGTGGAGCAGTATATTAAAAAATTGCTGTTTCATATGTAAGAGACCCTGCTAATGCATGTCCATCAAAGTATTCAGACCACATACATGTTTGTGCTAACATCAAAGTGGTGGATCAATCAGTCGACTTACTGTGTCATCTGTAGGTTTGGAAGTTTTGTCTGGATCTCTGACCTAAACTAAAGGTGGTTGGTAAATGGGGTGTGGTCACAAATCTCCTGCTTACTGGTCTCTTGGGTAGTTTCTTACATTATCAACTGATGTTGGATGGATGTCTGTGCTGTAGAATGTGTAAACCATTCATGTCATGGCTTCCTGACTGACCTGTATGTGGATGTCTGTGCTGTAGAATGTGTAAACCATTCATGTCATGGCTTCCTGACTGACCTGTATGTGGATGTCTGTGCTGTAGAATGTGTAAACCATTCATGTCATGGCTTCTTGACGGACCTGTATGTGTATGTGTGTGCTGTAGAATGTGTAAACCTTTTATGTCATGTCCTCCTGACTGACCTGTATGTGGATGTGTGTGCAGCTCGACAGGCCTCTTTGTCCTGCTCTACGCACTCTTCTACTACTTCAAGCGCTCCAACATGTCGGGCATGCTGCAGACGGTCGAGTTCTTTGGCTATACCATCCTCACCTGCTACGTCTTCTTCCTCATGCTCGGAACTGTCTCCTTCTTCGCCTCCCTCAACTTCATCCGTTATATCTTTGTCAACATCAAGATGGCCTGAGGCGGCTATATTGTGTGTACCAGTGTGTCTACGGGGGAGTTTAGGGTATTTCTACTGGGTATGCTTTCAGTTGTGGTTGTCTATGTTAACTGATACTTGTTGGTGTGATGTTTGGGGATGAGGAAGCTGAGTTGATGAAGCTGGAAAGTGTAAATGCTCTGTGAAGGCTCCCACCTTGAAACTCTATACGTGACTCGTGTGAGTTGTTCATCATATTGTTGTACAGATACTGCACCAGCTGTAACTTACATTGGCAGTGCCAGTGTTGGCGCTGATGGGGCTAAGGGCTATAAATAGACTTTCCATGATTGGATTGTGTAGTGTATAGACTAATTCTTAATTCTACATTTGACATTGTCTGGTCCTCATTGGAGTTCACCTGTTACCAAATGCAATTTAATTATCTGTAGAAGACTGCATCCAATAGTTGATATGTTCTGTGAGACGTATGGGCCACAAGCCCAATAGAAGTTGGCTAAACTGAGGCCTTTCATCAGAATATTACAGATATCAGATTAGTGATGTGTAGAGGGACATCTGTGGGTCGGTACCACTTGTTGGTAAATGTGTAGTGGTAGCTTATCTTGTAATGATTATAGGAGTGAATGAGTGGTGTGTGTGTATGGGGTCAAGTGTGGTCATCAGGTGAGAACCGGCTTCCGATGGTTGATTCCTTCACCCACTCTTTATTATGCTCTGACCTATTGTTGATGATAGTGTTACTACAGTGTGACCTTGACTTTAACCATGTGATTACAGTCTGTAGTGTCATATACAGGTGATTACAGGTAAACTGCCCATTGATTAAAATGTGATCCTGTTGAAGTAACAGATTAATATTAGAATCTCATCGGTAAAGTGGAACAACTTCTAACACCACGTAAGACAATTGTACGGACCATTCCATGGACACTGCTTGTTTAATTTGGGGTAGTTATCATTGTAGTTGGGGACCTCTTGAGTTTAATTATGTCACAGAAGTTTATTATAGATACTACTGCTTGTCTGTGTGTTTTGAGGCATGCTTTGTTAATATCATCTGTACTTCCTATCAATTCGTCATTTGATATCATTCCTTTGTAATTTGTAGGCATTGAACAAGCCGTTGTGCTGAGTATCAACTTGTGTCTGCTGAGCTGTGTGACTGATGTTATGAGGGTGGTGCTGGTTCAAATGTCATAGTTGATATTTTTGTGAAGATAAACTAACAGTTGTACATATGCTGTGTCAGGTAACATGTGATCAAGATATTTAGTGTCAGTTTTCTCTGGTAATTTTAAAGGGCAATGTGGAAGCCATGTATGACTTGATGTGTAATAAAACTTGGCATAAGATGGACATGTGTTATGATTCATCCTATCCAGCTCCTCGCCCCCCCCCCCCCCCCCCCCCAAGAGCATCCGGAAATAGCGATCAACATAATAATTTAAGTCAAATTTAAATCTACAAAATTTTAAAATTTTTAGAATAATTATTGACGTGGCGTGAAGGGCTGTTTACATACAATATGACCGAGTTTGGCGATACCACGTTTTTGTTCACCATTATGGTTGGTTGTGTTTCCTAACAGGTATTCTAGGCTATTATTTTCTGTGTGATCATAATGGTTTGGCCAAACACAAAATAAGTGGTTCGGACGTTTCATAACGTACTTATAACAGGGGTCGCTGTAGTTATAACGCACTTACTCGCTGCATTGCGTATCATAATGTTCGTTTCCCAAGAACAATCTGTATGCAATAAAACAAATGAGTTTTTTATTCATTCAAACAACCGAATGAACGCTTATTTCGTGTTAATTGAATGAGGTATTGGTGATGTGAGCAATAAAGACATCTTAATAACATCACCATACATTCCTTCAGGGTATATATTTCTATTATAGACATTGATCCATGTTGCCGTGTACCGTGTTGATCGATCGCAGACTTACTTAAAAACAAGTCTCGTTCCAAGCTGAGTCTGCGGGCGTTCGTTATCGCCTGACGTCATGTCGAGTGAGTTTTTGAAAGGTATTCAACTAGTGGCTGTGGTAATACCAATGTGGAATTTCGTCTATAAAAAACCAAATTCCTTTTTCCTTTTTGTTTAGCCATCAGAAACTTCGACCTTTACACCACATTACCTTTAACTCGATAATTCACGTTAGTAAATATAGTTTCCCCGTCTCATTTTGGTTATTTAGGACTGCATGTAAGGAACAAAGATGGCTCTCTGATGGTGGGAGCCTTTTGAAAAGCATCAACAGAATGTATCATTCAACTGGGGCCTTATGTCTATTTATGCGTCGAATCATTATTGCATTTTGTCCATGCTGATAGAACTAAGTATATCACGCAGAACAGTTCACCAGAACAACAAAATTTATTAATGACAAGTCAGCCTCTTTAGATTTTGATCTAAACCATACGTTTTATGAGCCGAGCTCTAGAGAGAGTTTGTACGTGTCATTATGAATTTGCACGCCATTGCGGTGCGGGATCGAAATAAACACACCGGTCTGCATCACGCTTACAGCAGGCTGGAAGAGTTGGTCCGAAATCAACGATGGGTAGTCTTTACTATCTTTACACCACACGAATCTCAAAATGAAGAGCTAACTAGTTCGCCTACGTGGGTCTGCAATTAGCAGTTCATCAGCATAACGACGCCACTTTCGATGTCATAAGTTTTTGCGCATGCGTACGTGACTTGGTGTAAACAAAGTTCGGTAGCTTTAATCAAATAGTTTACACCGATCATCCATCGTTACTTCATATACTAAGATAACGTTAAACGTTTCCATTGCTCATTAGAAGCAGCTAGACATTAAACGAAACAGGAATTTCAAGAAATCGCCGCTTACGACATCTGTAGACTTTCTAAGATGCGTGAATTGAACGCCACAAACAGCGGAATAACAAGTCCACGTGTATTTCCGTGTGTAAATCCTAGGCATAACAGCCCTTTTTATTTTACAACAGTAGATAGAATTATGAATATGAATACATAACAAATGATGGCAACACTAAAATAATGTTACTTTAAAGTCCAGTCGAATTCAGCATTTATCATTTATCCACAGGGAAGGTGAATAATAATTTAAATATGCACTGAATGACTGGGATACATTCTACTTCAGTCTGCCAACCACACCACCATACATTCAGTCTTCCCGACCTACTTAGGACCTCAATCAGACCATCTACACTACTTCATGACAAATCTAACCTAGTGTAGTGGATACAGTGTTATACAGTGATTATCCACATAAATAACAGGAGATGGACAACACAGTGTTAATTATTGGTGAGCTACACAAATCACAATGCTGAGCCAGGTAGAATGTGTAGATACAGGGCTTCTGGGGCGGTGGGTAAACACTCTGTCCTTTCCTAATTCCTGCACTTTGCTTTGCTACTGACAAACACCTGCTTCATGTTACACAAATAACATCTCACAATACTTTTCAAAGAGCAAAAAAAATCATGAATAATATGTTAACCCCATTTCCAGCAGTGCAGAACAACTGTAAAGACATTATTATGTTGTAGTCCACATTCTAATTGAACACCACCAGAATTAAAACATATCAATGCTATCAAAATGCATCAAATGAATTGATGATGCAAGGTTATTAATTACTGTCAGCCAAGTATAGCATCAACAACCACCAGCCCAGCTTTACAATATATGAAAAAATTGTGTATAGTACATATTAATAATGAAGACAAATTATATTGCCAAAAAAGTTCAGCAGCATATTTTGAGTGAAGCCAAAATCAACAGCAATGCATAGTTGATCAACAATAAAGCTATTAGGCTTATGTAATACTATCATATCACTATGTTGTTCCTTGATAAGGAAGGGACAAAAGTGACTATACACAGAACATAATTCGACATGTGACATACACTGTAAATAATGTTTGGGTCAGCATCATTTACTTCAGCATTGTATTTCAACTCCGGACCATATGAGTTTACATCCATCAAGCCAAATACTATCACAACATATCTATCAATTTACATAGGAAGAAGCCAATAAATAGAAACAGGTTCGTCAAGGCACAGTCTCTGATATATTCAGTTTTGCATACCATGAATAATTTATTAAATATTATTAAACCAAACTATTAAACAAGAGATCATAAAAAGAGATTATAGCATTATAAAGGTAGTTCATGTGACCTGACTTATTTCAGATGGTAACAATCAGAGAGCCACCCGAGTCGAGGCGACATACATATCTCTTGTGGATGGACGGTTGCTGTTGTGTTGAATACTTCCTCCTGACTAAAAATATAATGCTGATATATTCTTCAAAAATCTTCATTAAAAAAGTATTTTTTTTTGTGTGCAGTAATGTTGCCATGACTACAGTTACAAACAGAACATCCAGTGGGAGTTTGCTGCCATTGCAACATAATACTAGTGTAACCAGCTAACCAAGGTGACATACATTTGCACAAAGAGATGGATGTACTCTACACTCACACATTCTTTTCCTCCCGTGCAATCTACCATCAATAAATGCTGTATTTACAAAACCTATGACCACACCAACACAGATCATTCTTACCAACTTCTCTACCCAAACTATAACAAAACCATATTTTTCAATGAAGGAAGGATGCCCTGGAGGACTTATAGAAAAAATCTCCCCACTGGTGCCTCTCAGGACTAAGAACCGATTCCGACAACCAAATTTGAGGGGATTGGTTCTGCAGTGTCAGTACGGTTTATATCTCATTGACCTAGTGGGGGCACTGCTTCATTGTAGCCGCTCCTGCAGAGGGTGGGCCTGGTAATGTGTGGCTGCCGCTAGGTGGCCCAGATTGTGCTGGGGTAGGTTGGCGGAAGCGGCGGCAGCGTAGGCGGAATAGGCGGCCGGAGAGACGTAGCTGGCCCCTGTGGTGTAAGGATACGCGGCTTCATATCCAGCTGGCAGATGCGCTGTGTGGGTAGGATAGCCGGCCGCGGCGTAGTCAAGCGAGAGAGCTCCTGTACTGGTAGGGGAGAGAGGGGACTGAGGTGTGACGGGGATGGTGGTGAGTCCTCCCTGGGCCGTCATGTAGGCTGCAGCGGCCGACGGGTAGACGTATTGAGGTAACCTGCAACAAGACAAACACACTACCACTGTCAACCCACGCTAACTATCATCTGATCATAACCTCGCTCAAATCAATACTTGGAATTCTGACTGCAAGGAATCGGTATGTTAATACGTTCGCATTATATCATGACGTCATATATTGTAGTATGAGTAGCACAGTAACGCGAAAATAGAGGAACTTCTCAAACTTGAAACTGTTTGGTTAGAAGCAAAACCAAAAAGTTGGGAAGGAGCAACAAACGAGAGAAAGCACGCTCAGTCACGCTTCCGAACCCCGTGTGATGCCAAACTCTATCTTCTAAAGCAACGCGCAATAATTCAGCAAGTAATTTTGTGAGATCAAACAAAAGCTTGAGAAGATCCCTTAAATTGCCAGAGCAGACAGAGCGCCTGCGTAGCGTGTGACGTTAAATCTTTATCTTATAAAAGACTTGGGTTTCACATCACACAACATACGCTTGAGGTGTTGTGTCTTTTAACTGAGACAGCTTACGCCTGGGTTTACAGCCATCCAGGAGTCGTTACCTCACAAGCAGATTTTGATAAAATGCCACAAAGCAGATTATCTTCAAATGGAGAAGAAACAAATTTATGTCAATGAAGTTTACTTCGGGCGCTTTGCCCCATCACTTAAGGTTTCTTCTTAGTACTAAAAATAGCATCACACTAGGAACAGCATCGGGTGCAATAATTGTTTCACTTCAAACTGAAATAGCCACTTTCTAGGAAAATTATGAAAACAATTGAGAAGCTAGTCATTTCTAGACGAAATTGGAAAACACCACGCCCATGCCTTGGTAAACATTGGACAAAGAGCATCAGAGTCACGGCACATATATACATGCATTGAACACTGTTTGTATCAAGGGGAGATACACAGGGAAGGGTTGTACAGCCCTAATCCAAACACACGCCGAACACACACACACACACCGAAACTCACAAGCCAGCTCAGAGACAACACGCTCGGTCTCAATTTGGCCACTTTTCCTATTTTTCTGTTACTTCCTATCTTAGAAACATTCGACAAGTGAATAAAAAGAGAACGCTTCAGAGGAATGTGTTTTACAATGTGAATACCTGAAGCAAGTCCTCATCAAAATAACAATAATATTTGAGGACCACTTGGAGAAATCCTCTCGCCCCTTAAATCTATGATACTTCGGGAATAATTCATAAAACCATGATTGGCTCAGAGCCTCGTTCTAACGCAGGTGTAGGCCGTCGGTCTCGCTTTCAGTAACAATAACTCCCACTCTTCGGGTGACGCACACGGTCGCAAAACTCGATAATAATTTTAGACGTTCTGATTGAAAAAGACATTTGCGAAGCACATGTGCAAAGCATCACCCTTCAAGGAAACATATTGCCCAAGGCATATGCTCTTAGAGCGAATGCTGTACATCTTAACAAATGCCCTAGCATCGGCTTTCGTTTACAATCGTTACAAATGCAGCCGGAAAACGATGATCTATGGGCTATGCTGACAGGAACGGTGAGGGCCGAGTACAAAGGCAGGGTGTGGGTAAGCACATATCAACAGAAAAAATGTGTAGAGCCGTCTGGAAGGGCTAAGGTTTGCGGCTAAATTGTGAAAGACATGAGCGGTCACGATATTTGAAAAAAAGGTATCCCGCTCAAATACTGAAAGAACCAATCTTGAGATGGTCAAAATGAGAGGTACTTTAGGGAAGTGATGGGTACTTTTTCTTGCTTCGAAAAGGAAAGTGTCTGTATACTGAAAACATACACTGAAGTAATTCCAACGTCGCGCGGAAGAATCCAGAAAAAGTGAGGGTCCACTTTTCCCAATCAGCATTTCTATGCATACACCACTCACGGGAGAAAACGGGCCCAGACGGGATTCTATGATATTACGTTACACGCACCTGTCTAACCAGCCATTGTAGCAGTATATATGTCCACACACGGACCTAGAAATGAGTTGACCCAGGTCATGGGTGTTACCTGAGAAATGGCAAGAGTTCGTATAAGACGAGTAACAGAAGGAGTTAGCACGTCCAGCGAAGATTAAACACATGACCGGTTAAGACACATACACACACCCCGTTCATGGCTCACAAGTCCTCTGAACATTCACCACCCTGAGCTGGCCAGTCGATCTTAGTCGGATTTTCAAGACTGCTCCAGCCTGTAAAATTTGATGGAGAAAGACAACTGGCCCAGATGAGTCATTGAATAGCCCAGCATATCTTTGTAAATGACAAAGCCAATCTACCAGGAAACAACTTCTTGAACTTTTGGTTAAAGGTTAACTTCGTGACGTCACCTCGGATTTTTCCTCCTTCCTACTCTGGTTTTCGTAAATGATGAACTGGCACTATTATGGTTGTCATGGAAACACGAGTACCTTTTTCCTGGCAACGGCGCATACATCGACGACACCCGATATTGGCACACAGCCAGGAGGCTGTAAAAGAGGCCACATACCTGGAATTGAGGTATCTGATCACGCAAGCACCAAGATATACCAGTCATCAGTGTCTTCGGCAAGGTCATTTACGTTGGATATCTTATCTTTGAACACCGAATCAGTCGGTTCGTGTGGCGTAGTGGTATACTACGTCGCCTTTCAGTCATGAGTTCGATACCAAGGTGTGAAAACCTGACTGGTTTCTCTTGACTCGATTAATGGCGTTAAATGGCAACTCCATCTCTGACTGGGGATCCCGGTAGCTCAGTGGTTTCGCGATGGACCTTCGTCCCAGCGGCGTGGGTTTCGATACCCGGTCTGGGCAACCGCAGCAGTCCAGGCATCACACTGATCTTCGTCCATCACCGTCGCGATATCCCGTCGTAGTTGGAAGTGACATAAAACCCCAATAGTACCAAGTGAACACCGTATCCTTATACATCCACACGAAGTGAACTGCTACAGAGGAAGAAATGTAAATAAGATGCATTATTTGCACTAAAACCACACTTAAGACGACGGAGTGGTTCGAAGAATTATTTCCAGGAAGCAAGTAGAATAAAACGAAGTAGCTACTCGGTGCCGACGTTAAGCAGGAGTAGGGCAATAATTATGTACAGAATGATAAGACAATTGAGGCCCTCTAAGTCCGATATATGTGTTCATTGCTACTGGCATGAGAGGTTGTTACTTTGCCTCCATGGAACTCTCTTCGACTTACGGTCCACAAAATGGTCTTGAAATGACACCAAAGCCTTGCTTACAGCGACGTAAACTGACGCCGATCCACCACCCCACCAGAGTATTTGTTCCGGAACACCCTCGAGTAATCTCACAGCAGATGTGTATTTATTCAGCACCATATTTATGGCGCCCCAAACAGATAACCAAGGTAATCTAATAAGCTTATAACGTCGCGTTCCTGTGGATTCTTCGTGAGAGAGCACGAGACTTGGGTATAACGCGATTAACCATCCCAGCAGCGCTTATCCGGCGTTGTCAGCGCCAGGTTCACGGGGACCTCACAGGACGTTATGACCATAGAATATTGCCCTGTCTCTCGAGAATGAAGCCGGTTAGAGTTACACCTATATTGCTGCCTGACATGATTTATAAGGGACTCAAACCTGTGAAAATCTTATGCCAAGATCGCTTTGTTCAAGTGAATGCAATCCATATCAATGCATGATGGAATATCTTCGCAATTCAAATACAAGTGTATTCGTCTTATATATAAATCATAGATCATTTTATTTTGCTATTCCGCCCTAAGAAAAGAATACAATTCGGAAAACTCTCAGTTGCGATTCTCACCGAAAACAATTACTTAGACTCCGGAAATATGGGGTGAAGTGGAGGCCAGTGGGTCACAAGAGGTGCTTTCTCTATGTACATTGTTGTACATCACGGACTAAGAGCATCTGCGCGCGGGCAGCAATTGATTCCAAAGAAAGGCACCCCATCACATAGCCAGCACCCCCCCCCCCCACCACCACCACCACCACCACACACACACACGCACACCCTCTGTGCTGTTACTAAACCACCAAAGAAAATTTCTTCCTAAGTTTTTGTCTCCAAGGTTGCTTCATTGTTGCGAGTTCAAGAAATTCCGGGATGACTAGGGACGCCTTTATATTCTACAAGTTTTGAGTAAACTTAATGCGCGATGATGTAAGCAGTCAGCCAGCCCGAGCGAGTGGAACACTGATGCCGACAGGCGGAAGCAGGAAACAGTCTAGTCTTCTTCGTTAAAAACTGAAGGAGCACGTAGGAAGTCGAACCACCGACGGAGGTCGAGTTTACGCATACACAAGCAGAACAAACCGCAACAAAAGCTTCATCACAATAAAACTTTTAAAAAATGTATCCATTCCCTCACAGCTATTTATGAAGCATAACAAATCAATTCATTACGATATCGAATGCTTGGGTACTTCTTTTGCCCGAGGAGTTGATATTTTACGCTTTTCCGACCTAACTCCTAGTATGTGAACATTTGGCTTTTCGGGTCTACTACAAGGAGGCGCATATGTTGGTGGTAAACACGTCCCGATTATTCTGACTCTCCTTAATGATAAGCACATCATGCGTCGAGTACAAGCAGAGACAGGTGGGTGGGCTAAATAACCTTCGTTTGTCGGTGAACAACGACAATAAGGTTTCAACGAGGAAACAACTGGGGGAGAAATAAAGTAACTTCCGTCTTCACACAAGGACACCAGGGATGATTCTAAGTAGTTGCAGGTCAGGCGCTTCAGGTGTAAACAGGCAAGAGAGGGGAGATTGATTGACAGCCAGACATAAGGTCGAACCAGCCAGAACCTACGCAAGCCAGGAACATCAATAGCACACGTCCAGACAATATTCCATCCATCCGACATTACGAAGCTGGCAGAATTACGAGCAAATGGCATACAAAGAATACGATGAATGTTTTAACCGCATGTAAATGATTTTTGGGTCTTAAATGAACAATCAATTCTCAAAATGTCAACGTTATTATGTGCCCATCCCCCTACCCCTATCGGTTTTTGTAAGCATCGACGAATCGATAAAACACAATTCCCGTTTACACGTTAAAAATAATTCGTCTTCAACTTCAACCGTATCAAATCACAAATGAGATTAATGGCACAAATGGCTAAGAGATGTTGAATGGTTTAACCTGTTCATTTTCAAAACGTAGCATAAACTGGACAACTTAACTAATCAACGCTCCTCGTCCCCTTTCAGCACTTCCGACTAACACCTTTCAGACTCTTTCCATCGTTTTAATCTTTTTTCCGTACTTTATTTGCTTCCATTGGCTTTCTACCAATGCCTCTCTCTGCCTTTCACAGTGAACTCTCTACCCCACGCACAATCTCTCTCTCTCTCTCTCTCTCTCTCCTTCTATCTCCCTCCCCTCTCTCTCTCTCTCTCTCCCTCATCTCTCTCTCTCCTTCTATCTCCCCCCCCCCCTCTCTCTCTCTCTCTCTCTCTCTCCTCCTCTCTCTCTCTCTCTCTCTCTCCCTCTCTCTCACGCACAAGAAGACTTCTTCCTACTTGCATCTTCATATAATAACCGTCGTTGCAAGTGTAAGAGGCACTCCGCGCATGCGCCCTTATGAGCATGACCTAGTTCTGGCGAGACGCGCGCGTTTCAATTGCGCTCTCTACATGTTCCTCATTGTGATAAGACACAAGGGTAGGTCCCTGTCGATGTGCCATATCAGGCAGATATTCCACAGGTGAGAACTTAGATACGCCACATCGGTCAGCATGATGACTCGAGACAAGTCGCTGATAAAGAATCTCACCATAATAAATCACTTATTTCCCAGTAAATATTGGCTGCAAGGCACACCCTTCAACACCAAAATCACCCAGCCCCTAACCCCCTCAACATATATACCCACGCAAACGTGGTGCACACAATGAGTCAAGGGACACGAGATGACGTCATAGGATACCGTGTAAGCTTAGAGAAATGACTATGTATCAGCACTGGTCTTGTTTTCCTCCACTATATATAAATGTGATCGCGCTGGAGTAACAGCGGTATGCCCAGGATGCGTTTTTTTGTGGAGGGTGCAACCGATCCAGAGAGCTCGTAATGCATAAACAGTAATGGCGAACCGAGAATAAACTACATATATCTTGACATGACTATCTTGTTCACTAAACGTTGAAAAATATGCAATCAATACTAAGATAAACGCATCTGACCAAGATTCATTGATGGCAAGGTGTGGAACGTTCCTGGTGCCAACTTCCAAGCTCCGGTATATCTGTTTTCACATTTACGAGGAAGTAAAAGCGCGAATAGTGTAACAACTGAGTGATTTCCGCAGTCACTCAAATTGACACTGCCCTATTCCACTCACACCCCAATAAACTCAAGTATATATTAGGTCATAAATATAAAACCCATTCACTCCATCGGTAACCAAATCATTGTGTTCATCGCACTAGAGCATGTATTCGGTTGAACAATTTACACGTATGTATTTTGGGTCATCTAATTCTCTCAGATCGTTGCAATGAACAAAGTAATCTCAAGAGATAATGTACCTGAAGTATTTTGGCAATATCACCGGAAAGTCACGTGACATGCCACCGTCGCGTTAGGAGCTAACAGTTGCATGTTGCTAGGATACTAACAATGAGAATCTATTCGACTATATGGATACGCACTTACGGCAACACGAACTGCACAACCTGGACCCATGTCAAGCATTCATTCTCATAATCAGGGGTCTCTTCAATTTGCCTTCAGTGGTTTAAGGGTAAAGGGGGTGGAGGTGGGGTGGGGGGAGGTGCGGGGATGAAGGTTGAAATATTTAACAAACTATAATAGTGTTGGAGGAGAATGCCAAAAAGTGGGTACTGCATCACCGAATGAGAGATTGGCTGAATGAATATTTCTGGGGAGCTGATGGCTCACCACATCGTAGCTGATGACTGCGGGAATTCTATCTTTCATACAACAGCAAGGTCGAATGATCATTTTCAACCAATGTGTACAAGACGACTTGGGAGCGCTGGGTCGGTTCTATTCTTCATAAGGACGCGCGGTGAAACAGGCCGCTGTCTCCATGGATAATAGACCGCCTCGTCCGTATATTTCAATAATGCAGACGGGCCATAATCCATAACGCGACATTTATTGTTGAACTACCGAAAACAAACAGTCAATGCACGCAGTTCTCACCATTTTAATATGTATATGTACACAAAGAAGGTGGGTCGGCGCTCGGGGAGAGACAAGGCGCGACCAACGCGTCGATAGTGGCAGACAAAAGGCCGCGTGGCAGTCGGGGCAGCCACTATGACGTCAGAGCGGTCAGTGAGGTGAGACGATGAACGAATGGAAGATTGCTCTGTTGTGATAGCACAGACTCCAGAAGTTATTGATGAGACGGCATACTGTGTCTATTCACTAGGTGATCGTCTCTTGTGTGGGCACCCATTCACAATAACAACCTGGACTGGATGCGATTCCCTTGAACGACACTCAGTTAGTGGCAAGGTGGCAACCAGCAATCGATGTTTGTCCAGTTAAGGCCCAGGGCTAATTATAGACCACAATTAGCTATAGGTCACAACTAGCAATAGGTCGCTACTAGCTCTTTTGAACCAAGTGGAGCACCCGATCGACTATTGGTCTGTTGGGCTAGTAACTACTAGCTAACTACCACACCAAGCTAAGACACACGAGTCCCTTTGCCCCATGGCTAGCCATGACCCGCGGATAGCTGTGGATCACAGCTTGCTACAGGCAACAACAGACAGGTAGTCATGGCCGGAATGAGAAAACAGTCGGTAAATGGCAGTGATGACAGAGTAATTGTAAAATCTACGTTTACTCGCATTAATTAACCTAACTCAAAAAAGGTTTTTAATTCGGTGTTAAACTAGATTAATGAACACTTCGTAAAAAAAAAATTCACCGTCATTACCTGAGAAGTATCAATGACGGATATATCATGTTTAGATTAACAATTGAACGATTTGCGTTGATGACTAATACTATATCATCATGGTTAAGGGCAACAGGAATGAAACATGAGGAGACTCACGCTGTGTTATCTCGCTCACTCTATGAGAGTGTTACAATGGTGAACATATGTATGCATAAAAAGACTGATCACAGATCACGCTGTTAGTATCTGTGACAACATTTTACATCTATGTGCTCCTCAAATCAAAAGAGACCTAAGAAACGTGGTAAACTTGTCTTGTTTGAAAATACATCACCAAGGTGCAGAAGAATCACTGTTTATGTATGTGATGAGGTAATACTGTTTCATTGTCAGCAACACGAGGACAATGACGTTCAAACGATGTCACCAAGCAACACCACATCAGAGGGAATTCAATGGTGACCAATAAAAGTAAGTGTGTGAATCACGATGGAGTATCAATTAATGAGGGGAAAAACCAAAAAGTTGCAAGCATACAGAAATGAAAACCCACTACAAGAGTCACTAAAAGTCTAAACAGCGCACAAACACAAAAGCAAACCGTTGGTCGGCGCTTCAGCACAGACGCCACTGCGCCTGCGTGAAGTCACGAGACCCAACAAGATGGGGCTAACTGACCAATGGCTGGGACTCTGACGTAATACGCATTTCCGGTTCTGCTCCACAGGATGTCTTGCTCATGCGCGAATAGAAGTAAACCTAGATTCATCTAGAATGAGAGTAACAAAAGAATTAGAATATGATATGAAAGCTGTCACTTGAAGTGCTTGTGCAGATGGAGATTGACGACGCTTCGTGGACGTTGATTAACTCGCCTGTGTCGTAGAGAGATTAGTGAAGTCCACTTGGACCGGGGATAAGACACAATCAATAAGGATTTCAATTAGAAGATTGTGTTGGAAGCATCGAAATCACCGTTGTGGTACAATTGACATTGAACGGAGCATCCTAGTTGGCACGCGATGGGTACTCTCGATTTAATCCATGCCTGCGTTGATTGCCGTGCGTTATATAAACCACACATGAAGAGGCATAAATGAATGTCTTGCCTCAACCAATGAAATCAGGTAGTATAAGCTGAGTTAAAGTATTTTAGCCATGAGAACTCTTTACATTTCATTTAGATACAGAAAACATATTTAACTTTACTAACAACCAGTTTCACTTTACTACCAGAGAGAGTGTTTAAACAAATCTGTAGAATTCACAACATATATCAATGCTTGTCTTTGTCGATGTGTACTTCGCTAGTAACACGCACTCTGGGATAACTTGGAATATTTTAAGGCAGTTTAATATCGCATCAAAATAAATGGCCACCAAAAATCTAGAAAATAATCTGTCGAAAAGTTGAAATGAAGATGGGAGCCATAGAGTGGCTAGAAATAAAGAGTAGGTGGCGCGTATAATACAGCCAGTTAATATGCATCGTAAAATGGAGGGATTTTGTTCGACATATTTTGCGATGTTCATGGGTTTATGCTGGGCATGGACATAGAAGTCGTGAGTGTTAACGGCTTGGTGATACATAAGTCCTCGCTGAGTTGAAGTAGGGTAGATACATTTGGTGAGAATGTGAGGGCGTAAGGAAGAACTGATGATGCGGATGCAGGTGTGGGTTATAGAGCTTTATTATCTCGCCTGTTAGCATCCTCTCATGTCAAGCTGCTCTTGATAGCGATATGGCTGGAGGCACGGTGGATGTTAACATGTGCCGGCAGGAGACACGCTACGTTCGTACTGCATGATAAAGACAGTGATCCCATGATGAGATGAATGTCTCATCCTACCAAATGATACCAATAGAGGTGATCACCAGGTGTGAATCTTGGGCAGGTAGTATACCGGATGGTACGTTAATAGAGTAACGGCGTGTCAGGTGCGGGCGAGGTGAGAATCCCAATTCGATATACAGGTGTTTCAAGGTATAGATACATTTATAACTGTTTCTCAGACCAAGAACATTGAAATATATAGAGAGATTATCTCATTACTGTGGTGTTGGAGTGACTGATTTGCCGACGGCACAGTGAAGTGCCGGGTTATTCCGTGTACCATGAGATAGCACGGCTCTCCACGGGGCTGCATGAGCGGCAAGACCTGCTTTCATATAAACACAGGATAGATTTTTAGGTTACCAATGAAGTAATTATTACTCCATGATTCACCACAACCGAGAGAGGCATAAGAAGAAACGGACAGATATGGCTCACTGATGGGCGTGTGGGCATCGATCCATGAACCCAGTGACAAAAAGGAGCAAATCAAGAATTCATCCAACCCAAAAATCCACAAAACCCTGGCCATTAGTGTTTGCTGCAGACAGATCTAAATTATAAAGATGAGGTGACTTACCCTGGTATTTGTCCAGCCACATAGCCACCAGATATCGGGATGGTAGCGGCTTTTACGGCGAATGGTAATGTAGCTGAAACAAACAAGAGATATGCTGCATTACACATCCGTAGATAATGACTTCAGTTAATACCGTCATTGAGCAATTACCGACCCAAAAAGAACAAACGAGGCCAGCACTTTATTTTGCTGTTTTTGCGATGAACGTGTTAACGCAGATGAGGTCGGTGGCAGCAGATCTGCGATGCTAACACCAACATGAACCCTCTAGGTCAAGTCGTTAGGATCTCAAGTGGATCTGGGTTTGTATGGTGGGCCACTTACGCGGAAGCGTCCGCCCCAACCGACGGCATGGAAGGAAAAACCACAACGCCAAAATGAACAACAACAGACCATGATGCGTCTCGAATCCACACCAAAAGTCAACGGAATGTCAAACAGTACCTAACCCCATACAAACGGATCAAAGAGGCTGGCTTCAATTGGTTTCCATGACACTGGGTACATTACAGAGACGAAGGACAAGGGGATGTGCGCAGAAATATAGAAAAGAGGGCAGCAGATGAAAATGATTATCTAGTATTTATCTGCGTACGAGAAGTGCCAGAGGCTTAGACGCCTGGCATCCCAGATCTCCCCAGTGAAGACGAGAGCACTTGTCGAGGATTCTGATGCTGCGCCACAAGCCAAATCTTCACTCAAAACGTTAAATTTTTGTGAAGAGGGTTTGGGCAAAGTAGAGAAGTCCACCTGGGCTGTGTGAGGGGTGCAGGGCGGAGAAGAATGGGACCGACCCATCACGCCACCCGGGCGGGGACTGCCCCTGACGGATATCAAGGGTGAACTGCCACCAGGTACATGCATTGATTACGTAACTGAAATAGCGAAAGCGAAATGGAAAAATAGACACTCCTTCTTGGAATCCATTACAAAGCTTCTAAATTTCGTACAACTGACTAATGCGATGCTTGAATAGTGCTGCCCGAGATACCAGCTAACAATGAGCGTGGCAAGTATATAGCCCAGCATCTCAGGAACATCTCAGACCGAATATGGACCGATCACTCGACCGACCTGCAATAAAATTATCAAAGGGGCTTTACTTCCACGTCGGATCCATTTTTACACCCCTTAATTTCTGAAGGAGAGCCCGCTGAAACAAGCAATCAATCAGACAGCCCATGATGTACCATATTGCAATCGCCACGCGAGTTGGCAAACTACCTGAGTGCTCTAACGTAACAGGCGTTCTGATTGAATACGACCAGGGTCGACTGCCCCAATGAGCAGCTCGCTTAGTACAGCGAACTTCTTTCACGGCCTCTCCCGAGGTGATATTAAGAACCAAAGAAGAGGTCGTGACCTTTGACGATGCGGGAAAACATGATGATCTCGGAGCTGTCACGTAGAGTCACTAACCACCTTGGTTGTCATGGTGAGGCATGAGTGACACGTCCTGAGTCCATCTCTTGGTTTGCCAAAAATGTAGCTACCTGGATGGCGCCTAATGTCATCCAGCTTCGGCATAACTAACCTGCCCAGTAACCAACACCCACGTTGTCCCCCAACTAGCATCTGTGTTATATCCGAAGCAACCAACACGCTCTTTGATCCAAGATTGAGAAGATATTTATGGGGGCTGAGGCTTAATCCTGTGGGAATTATGCAGTTACTTTCATCAATGCTTTGAGGCGAGTTTTGCTAACGATAGTACTTGGTAGAAACGAACAGCAATAATAAAGGGAGGTGAGTTTCATAATGAAGACTGGTGTGTGGATAGCTTACCTGTCTCTACTAATCACCAATCGGAGTAACAATTTCACCCCGGATTAACATGGATGCAAACTGTTCTGATTGATACCATATCAGGAGGAAAAAAAATACTGGCGAACATAGGGTATTAGTTCAGGATGTCGTTTTTATATTCAAACAGTGCCACGAGTGACAACCCAAACACTCACGCCAGGGGGCTATGATTACATCACCCCCCGCCCCCACCACACCCACGCATTGTTACACGTATTGCCCAGGTAAAGCATGTGATAGAGGAATGCACTACCTGCTTGTACGCGCGGCTTGGCGCCAAGGTAAGCTAGGTTCACATTGGCTTTACGTCCGTCAATGATGGGATTGGGATCCTTACAAGCTCGCTCGGCGGCTGCTCGGTCTGTCATTGTGACCTGAAACAAGTAATGCAAAAGGTCAAGGTCACTTTATGGACTAAAGTTCCCGTAAATACACTTAAAAACTAGCGTTTCACGTCAGACAGCAATATTACGGTTGTGTTAATCTTGCGTCATTATAATTTGAAGTAAATTGTTCGGTAAAAACTAATCGGATTTGGAGCGCGGGTTTTCACTATCACCCTAGCACCTGTCGTTCAGTTGCTAGGGTGAAGGAGCTTTATAACAATAGGGATGCGATGGTCTCTGATCAATGGTGCGAGCGAATCCCCTGAACAGCGCACCAGCCGCACCCCAACACAAACCACGAGCCGCACGCACGCCTAATGTGCGTGACGGAACAAGCATCAGTCACATCGTGCAGCTAAACAGCTCCAAGTAATTACTCAATATGAAAGCTCGATTATAACAAAGCTACCTGGCTATAGACCGCTTATAGGCCGCTAATACCGACACCCAACAGCGACGAGACTAATGGATTTCCATAAAACTCCAATATTCATGAAATGTTACAATATTCATGAGTTGACAATTTACCGCCTGGGCCGATACAATATACCTCCACCCGAGTCATCCGTCTCAACCTAAAGATTACAACAATCGGATTCAAGATAAGTAAAACACAAATCCCGTCTGAGATGCGATTTCCGATCCGTGTATGGTTTCCCAATACTCTGATGTGGTGAGGGATTGAGGAATCAAGCAAGAAGCCAAGCTCTGTAGAATGCTCGTCCACATTAAGCTACTTACGACACAGCAGTTGACCGGATGGGTTTATAGAGACGAAACGCATTGTTGCAAGACCACCATGTGACCGTATAGGCAAGAGGACTGCCATGTCGGCAGTATTAATGGCGACTTCTGGCGGCTTGTTAATAAGTATCACAAACATGTAATTGAAGTTAGAACATAGTATAGTTTGATTATTGAAACCACATCAGCGCACTTAAGTCGAGCGGGATTGGCAGCTTGTGTGAGAAGGTTTAACAGGTGGGATCAGTGGAGTCCCAGTGTTAAATGACTTGTTCTGATATAAAGATAGAAACTATATGGACAAGGAGGGAGCTAAAGTGATCAAACAGCGAGAGCTGCGGATCAAATAAAATTGATTATTTTTGTCCGAAAATGGGTAATAACGAGGTCATCGACAACTATTATGTGAAAGATTTAAAGGTGCATTTCATCACAAATCCTGACAAATTCAACTGCGAAAAGATCTTCACTAAGTGATTTCCATCTACCTTTGGAAACGACATCCGCCCTGTCAAATTGATAACCCTACCCGACACCCACCTTAAAAAACCCTCATTATATAGAAATAGATAACGACACGGGGGTAATTAACACAGGTTTACCGCGCCTTAAAAACAGTCCTCAGGTAACTGGACAATACTGCCGGTCCGCAATTCACGCCTCCACGTGTCTCTGACGTCACGAAGTTAAAAAAAAAGGGGGACCAATTACAAAAGAAAAACTGAAATGCTTACGTGTTAAACTTCATCTTTAAGTAAACACCATACCCCCAGCACACACACCCGCACAAACACCCTCATTGCGAAATAAAGGTTGCCCCCAGGAAAAACTTATCATCGTTATATAATTGGACAGCTCAGTGAAGTGTTGTTGATTCTTTTGCTATGACTGTGATAAGCACGTGGGATTCTATGGACAAGAACAAACATAATCTGAATACTCTCAAAACAGGGCACTGTCATAGTCATACCACAGTGGTTTTAACACTGCGCACAAGAAGTGTATTGGAATCGAAGGTCCGAAAAATCTAGCAATGCAAACTTGTTAAAATCTCAAGCATCGTCTAGGTTTATTGGATTTGTCGTTCGTGAAGGGGATATGTGGTTTTTCTCCTTTGTCAGCAAATAGAAGTTTAAGAAGGGCGAAGGATTGACAGGTAGGGCCTTGATGGAATGCACACAATGACTGGGCCACAGAGAACTATTGTCTGACTCAGTTTATGCATGAGGAGGACTGAAGGCAGTTAAGAAGAAAAGGTCCGCAGGAGGAGAAGGTACAAAGGAAGCTCTGGAGGCGTTATTGACGCTGAAGTTAAAAGCTATGTAGGACCTGGCAAGGAAGGTCAAAGAGCAATCAGGTACTGGAATGACACGAGCAGGATTCGACTCGAGATCATATCGGTTCTCAGGTGACACTAATGGTGTATGACTTGGACGACGAGCGTGGAGGTCGTGGTGACAGCGCTGTGACCCCAGTTGACGTGGCAACAACGCTGTGAACCCCCAGAGGCCGTTGCTACAGCGATGCGGATCTAGGATCCTATAAACCGCAGACAACACTGCCCTAACCAGAGCCGTGCTTGCATTTGAATAATAAGCTATATTAGCTTTGTTAACATGCGACAGACCATTGTCATATGTTGCTACACACAAAACTTGTCAATTTTCCACACACATAGAAGGAAACAACTTAGACAATAGAATTTCTCTAACAACAGATTTGGTCTAGTTTGTCCAACAGCCCCAGCACCCCATCCCACTCATCCACACCGCAAATCATCCTCAACATTTGGTCGGATTACGACCCAAGTAAAACTACATCAGTTTTTAGCTCTGCTTGCCTGTCCGTTTTGGTACCACCCATGCACAAGCTGTGTTCATGGGCTGGTTTCACGCGCTACGATCGTGGATTCCCTCAATGCCGTGCATCAGATGGGATTCTCTTCGCGAATTTAGTTCTATAAAGCCACTGGCCACACCAGGTGCAGCAGGCACAACTGCTGACGATTGCAGAAGTTGGCTCTCTATCCGTTATACTTGACAACACCTCCAATCATGTTTCTGGATCATCCTGATTAAGTCCAGGTAAGCGCCTGTCAAGCACCACATGCAGCGCTCTCACATGGACCATTCTTACTAGCCAGATCGTGTGCGTGTGCGAATGTGCGTGACTGTTAATGGGGGCCAGGGGAGGGAAGTAAATTTAACTACATCTCCATAAGCGCCTCAGCATACCCCCTTACAGTTTCACACATTTTTAACCGTTTCAAGTACCCCACCATTCTGCCGTGGATGATAACTTCTAATGTCATATAATACTGACCATATATTAATCCCCATCCTCACCCCTGCCCTTCGCTGCACCACCACTCCATAAGACTCTATGGGATCACCAACACCCAAGGCTTTAGTGTTGATACTCATACAACTCCTGGGAGTAGGCCAAACTATGATACATTATATGGCCTCTGAAACTCAGGTAATCAACTTAACGCCAGGTTGCAAGCGCGTGGTTCTGTGACGAGAATGCTCAAGTAGGCACGCCGGGGAACAACAGAGAGATACTACCAGTCAGATGTTAAGTCACGACCACTGAGGTGATCACTAGCAGCGGGTACGTACCCAGTCACACGGTCGTCAACCAAACCCACGAGACTGCAGGCAACATGTGCTTTGATAAAGACACAGGCTTAAAGCAAGTCAAGACAGGTTACGACAGCCTGGCATTAAATGAATTTGTACCAAAGGAAACTTTATAAGGAATAACTTTGTAAGGGATATATATATATATATATATATATATATATATATATATATATATATATATATATATATATATATATATATATATATATATATATATATATATATATATATATATATATATATATGTACATATGTATATATATATGTATATATATATATATATATATATATATATATATATATATATATATATATATATATATATATATATATATATATATATATATATATATATATATATATATATATATATATTATATATGTGTCCACTGCCCGAATGACTAGATTTCGATCTTGAGGACCGGTCGGTGCGGGAGGGGTTTCGGTGTACAGTGAAGGAATACCCCGTTGGGAAAGTTGGCGTCAAGAAAGCTTTCGCCCTGCGATAATTCATCTCTTTGAAAACTTATTGAAAACCAGAAATCGGTAGTTTATCGATGTTTGTAGGTAGAGTGGAGAATGCCTCACACACGATACACGCCACTGTGTAGTTACAGGAAGGAAAGACAGAGTTCGATTTTACCACTTCTCCCTTTACACAGTGCTGGTGTGTCACCGCCCTACTGCATCGAGGGGAAACCGGCCTGAGGCCTCAAGCAACAAACTGAATGGAGTAAGGCAAGGCCCACAAAACCGCTCAAATTAATATATTTCCGTACAGCCAGGTGGAACGCACCACGCTTTGCCTATAATACATGATATGTTTTCTGGTGGTACAAGAAACGAACAGACGCGGTAAATGCACCAAAGAAAACGTACTGAGTATATAATGCACAGAAGATCACGAACTGAGTATATAATGCACAGAAGATGACGTAACGTATGTATCTGCTCTATTTGAAAAGGTATCAATCGTAACTTCGATGGCGAAACTGCCAAAAAAACCCTCTCCCATCGCCAATTATTTATCTTACTAAGACAACACAATACTTTAAATGGCCATTAACATGTCCGATCTGAATCCTTTGAACGACCTGCTAATATGTGTGCCTCCAATGTTGACAGAGCTGATGACCGGAGGTCAACGGGTCTCTCTGTTGTTACAAGCCCGGGTCCGGAGTGTTCAGTGGCCGTCGCCCGAAGGAGACCGAGACAACAAGACCTTTTCCAAACAGTTCACAAAAACGTATTCTTGACGCAGAGACCCACTTATGGAGAAGGTTATAAGATTACATAAGGAGTAAATTGATTTGTAGGTGCGATGGTGATGACGTGGCTCGTGCTGGCTGGTCCGCGGCGTCGTGTTATGTTACGGCGCTCTTGAGGCCGGAATCGCGTGGCTACAATATTGTTATTACAGTTGGTAGTTACAGAGGAGGGCAGGGGGGTGGGGGGGGGGGGGGGGGGGGGTGCTGAGAGAGTAGGGGAGAGTGGAGTTTTGCTGAGGTGGGTTGTGCTGGGGATGTTCTGTCGGTTACAAATTGAGAGCTATGCGAGGAACACATGAGGCAGGGATTGGTTTATAACAACCATGACGACCTCGGTGTTTCATTTCACGGAACTGGTTGAGAACGGACCACTGACATTTTAGCGTTGTGTATGGCGATGTGGGGTCAGCCAGGGCGCGGACATGTCGATAGTATACAATACACGACCAAGTAGCATGAACGGACTAAAAGAGGCAGTTCACTGGTAATAGCGATACAAGCAGGAAGTCGTCAATGTTCTAAGCTGGTAGCAAATGACACCCCAAGACAAAAACCGTAAGAAGCAATGGTGGGGGCACTACCAAAGGCTTAGCCAAAAATTCAAACTTTTTGAATTTTCGCCCTAGTTTACAATGCGTTAGTTATGCATTCTCGTACGTATGGGCATGTCGTGGTTTTTATGCATACCTAAAACAAAGGGACAGTAAACTTGGTTGTATTTGGAATTCTAGTCGCTCGGATTTGCTTTGTTGTGCAATAACAGTGCAGTTACCCCCATATAGACGACAGAACTGCTTTGTGCGCAGACATTCGTCGTCAACAGAGAACGCCACGCGAATGGAACCGAACACCAAGTTCCCCGGCAAACATTAGCAACTACCGAGTTGCGTACCATATCGCTAACAGTTACTAATATCTACTCCATCACACAACTTCGATGTAAAGAATCTCCTCGATCGTTGCGATAAGTGTCCAGCACAAACTCGTTCTAAACTGCTCGCTAAAGTTTTGCCAAGGTATCAACCGTTACACACACACAGAACAATTGAATGAATCCAGAAATACATAGCCCAGTAGGTCAACATAGGGACTTCCTCCCCAGCAAGTTCACACAGAAACCGCTCACGTGGATACGGTCCAACTGGTGCTCCAAAGATTCATTAAATCCAAAGCAAGCAGTTGTTACCAGCGAAGGATGCTTCAATATTTGACAAATTCCCTCCTAGTGATACTTAAGAGAAACTTTTGTTTGGCCAGCTGAAAACGGTGGACCGTTCACCCTCGTTTAAATAATTACACGCCTGGTTGGCGCTTTAACTGACGCATATAACCTTGTAGTATTCTTAGAAATGTCCAAATAAAACTGCTGCAATCTTACCATCTAGAAACCTGAAGTTATCAGATCTCTCTTAATTGTAAACTGGTTGAGAGGTGTTGACAAAATGAGAGAAACTGTGCATACTTACGAAGCCATATCCTCGACTTTTGGCGGTCTGTCTGTCAGTAATGACGACAGCCTCTTCAATGTCCCCAAATTGTTGAAAAAATTCTCTCAACGACTCGTCGGTCGTGTGGTATGGTAGACCACCGACGAAAATCTTAGTGAAGGTTGTATCTTTCTGTTGTACAGGGGTCGTCATGACGAATGGATCCTGGAATTTTATACTTCAGTCTCAAATAAAACAAACGACCCAAAATGTAGTCGTTGTAGCGGCAGGTATTTGAGTGTAAAGAGCCGATGTTTTCTAATGAAACACCGACGGGCCACGTGTATCTGACAGGAAGCTCCTTCCTGCTGCTAACTCAAACAAAACTAGACCTCCAAATTGTTTCCTAGTTGCCGAGAAGGTGGTTTGCTGTAGACACAGAGAGGTTGGTGAGGGAGGGTGTTAGCGAGGAGGTGATGTTCCGCTATCAGCTGCTGATCGACTCACGTTGGACGGAGGTAAACCACACCGGGAATGCAGCCACATGCGACGACCCAACGACTGATGGGATGCCACCCAGCACTGTATGTTCTTAGGGGCTTCTCCGGGAGTTGGCTTGGAGAGATCGCAAGTCTTTTCAAGTCTGTTTGACCAAGCAAATGGGTGCGTATGAGTGAAGTCCTTTCCTTCCAAGTGAACGACTACTGCGTGATAAATGTCGACGCGAGTTTTCCACAGTAGAAGAGGTGGTTCCACGTTGGCTCATCGAATGCCTCCCAAGCTTATGGTGCTACCACTGCTTTTTCGTTCGTATATTCCACGGGCCAATGCGCTAATCCAATATTAGCGAAGCTCCCTGCAGCTTGGCTTGAGGCCCTACCTTTCTGAGAGGGAAGTACCCCTCACCCCTTCTTCATACTCGCCGCCCCTGCCGCAAACTCCGCCCTCTTTGCATACTAATTAACAAGC
This sequence comes from Urechis unicinctus, assembly GCA_034190875.2. NCBI lineage: Eukaryota > Metazoa > Annelida > Polychaeta > Xenopneusta > Urechidae > Urechis > Urechis unicinctus. The sequence continues at coordinate 61,344,396 of CM067344.1, read as the reverse complement.
CAGTCCCTGATCTGCGTGCCTCGAAGTGCGCAAGCAAGCAAGCGTTGAACCGCGTGGCTGTGAATGATAGAGCAATAATTCTCAAGTGGGCATGCAATTTGCTTTGTTCAATTCTCGTGGTATATGGCAGCAGTGGTACGTCTTATGATACGGCCAGATGTGATCGCTAGGATCGAACCTGAAATTGCTAAACATCTTAGAGATTGATCTCCACCGACGTCTTGAAGAGGCAGCTTGAGTGATGCGACCGTATGTTAGGTGAAGGAGGCAGATCACGATGGTCTCTCTGAGCTGATTCTCTCGTCCGTGAGACTTGACGAAAGCGTGCCCCGATCATGCGTGTGATTGTGAGTGCATATGTGTATATGTGTATATGGACGGCTAGGTTTTTCATGACGACGCGAAGTGTGCGTACGCAGTGTGTCTGTCCAGCGACACGACCCAGCTATGAACAAGCGTGTTGTTAAAGCGGAAAGTATGGTTATCCTCATAACGTCTATGATCAGGTTATTTTGGCGATGTATATTGCTGATTGTACATGTATACTGCTAATCGTATCAATTCTCAATTTAACGCGCCACCTCGGCCATGCTTCTACACACAAACATTGCGACAAACCCCATCACTGAAATGGTATACATCTGGCTGAGAACATATCGTCGTACCCAGATACGGACCCCTTCAGTACGTTCATGAGTAAGGCTCACTTCCCAAGAGCCGACTCGTTGACACCCACTTGATCATATTTGTCAAGGAATTCACCTGCCAAGGAAATACACGGCAAGACACCCTTCTGACTGTCTGCCCGCTAATAAATTTGGAGACGGGGCTGCACGCGGGTCGAGAATAAGCTACATGGAACACACATAATAGGTTGAACAGTGCTTCAGCCAGCTGATATAAACTGAATGAACCCGCCGAGTGGTTGGTCAAGGGTTCCCAGTTAAGGAGCGGGATCCCGCGCCATGGAAAGCACTGCACAGGTATTCGATGCAGTGGTTGACGCCAACGGGTGTATATATCTGTGAAGGTTTCAGGTGTTCCAACCTGTTTGTCTGTTGAAATTAGGGTAAACAAGTAGTAGACGAGTTGTAAGCTATCGTCTGCGAGCACTTGGATCATCAGTTACCGTGTATATTGATGTTTATACTCGTGTAGAGGTGTGGTAATAGACCAACGAGGTCGATGACACCTGTGTTTTTAATAAAAACAATAACAAACTGCATACCTTTGAATGACTGGTATATTTGGATTAGCGATCAAGTGAAACAGTGATGCTGCTGTCCCAAAGGAAAATATTCAGGTTATGACAGCTTTAAAAAATCCAGGTAACGAACAAGCACACGACAATACTGAGAACGAATTAATGCTGAACGATACTGCAAATCAGCAAAGATAAAATAGTACAGAAAACCAGCGAACGCTAATGGCGAGATACATGTATAAATACGTATAACAATGATATAATATGTACAGGAAAGTAAGGAATACAAAACATGTTCAGAGAAGTTGGCAGCACATAACATGTTCAGAGAAGTTGGCAGCACATAACATGTTCAGAGAAGTTGGCAGCACATAACTTCTATGGAGAAGTTGACGACACAGAACTTCCATGGAGAAGTTGACAGCACAGAACTTCTGTGGAGAACTTGACAGCATAGAACTTGTATGGAGAAGTTGACAGCACAGAACTTCTATGGAGAAGTTGACAGCATAGAACTTGTATGGAGAAGTTGACAGCACAGAACTTCCATGGAGAAGTTGACAGCACAGAACTTCTGTGGAGAACTTGACAGCATAGAACTTGTATGGAGAAGTTGACAGCACAGAACTTCTATGGAGAAGTTGACAGCATAGAACTTGTATGGAGAAGTTGACAGCACAGAACTTCTATGGAAAAGTTGACAGCATAGAACTTGTATGGAGAACTTGGCAGCACAGAACTTCTATGGAGAAGTTGACAGCATAGAACTTCTATGGAGAAGTTGACAGCACAGAACTTCTATGGAAAAGTTGACAGCATAGAACTTGTATGAAGAAGTTGACAGCACAGAACTTCTATGGAGAAGTTGACAGCATAGAACTTGTATGGAGAAGTTGACAGCACAGAACTTCTATGGAAAAGTTGACAGCACAGAACTTCTATGGAGAAGTTGACAGCACAGAACTTCTATGGAGAAGTTGACAGCACAGAACTTCTATGGGGAAGTTGACAGCACAGAACTTGTACAGAGAAGTTGGCAGCACAAAAAAATGTACAGAGAAGTTGGCAGCACAGAATTTGTATAGAGAAGTTGGCAGCACAAAACATGTTCAGAGAAGTTGGCAGCACAAAACATGTTCAGAGAAGTTGGCAGCACAGAATTTGTATAGAGTAGTTGGCAGCACAAAAAAATGAAAAGAGAAGTTGGCAGCACATAATTTGTATAGAGAAGTTGGCAGCACAGAACTTATATGGAGAAGTTGGCAGCACAAAAAAATGAAAAGAGAAGTTGGCAGCACAGAACTTCTATGGGGAAGTTGACAGCACAGAACTTGTATAGAGTAGTTGGCAGCACAAAAAAATGAAAAGAGAAGTTGGCAGCACATAATTTGTATAGAGAAGTTGGCAGCACAGAACTTATATGGAGAAGTTGGCAGCACAAAAAAATGAAAGGAGAAGTTGGCAGCACAGAACTTGTATAGAGAAGTTGGCAGCACAAAACGTGTTCAGAGATTTGGCGGCTGAGAACATGTTGATCGCAATGTCTGATAGCACCTTGTTTCGACCTTATTGTCGTTTGCCTGTAAGGTACTGTAACAGGGTGCAACAGCCAATGATGAACAATAACAAAACAGGGTAAACCTACAATGCTTGTTTATAAATCTAGGCCAACCCCTTCGACACTAGATGCTCATTTCTTGTATTTTCCAATCAAAAACATACATAAAACTCTGTATACAACATGATAAACCGGGCCACAGGTGAAGTCCATGTGTGGTGTTGCAAAGCAGACGAAGAAAGAAGCTGACTACATGATTCAAGATGAACTTATATCTCATCCAATACAGGTTGCCATTCTCTCTTTCAGGGATGCCCTTCAAGATAAATGGGCATTAGATATTTGCCACGTGTGTGCAATCAATAAAAAAACCTTGAGGTATCCGTACTGAAGAACCATTCTGGAGCCCGGCGAAAGAGCCTCGATAGCATGACGGAATACGAAAGTGCTTCTGTACCGTTGCAGAGTTTCCATGACGCTTGTCAATATGGGGCGCGGCATGCTGGTAAACGGGTCTTATGATGGTTGAGGTGAGATTTTTGGTGAGCTGGTGGCTAAATCGTTCTCCCCCTTGGGTTTCTGTATGGAAAGTAGATAGCTGCGGCCGGGCCAATATTAACCCCTGTGCATGCAATGACGAACACGTATATAGCCGTCCCCAACATCCGTATACACTCCGATGACATCCGTATTCGCAGACTAGCAAAACTATTTTAGTACTTCGCACACACATACATGTTTATATAACTGCTTCCCTAAGTGCAAAGGCGTATGGTCTTTAATGAAAATGTCAACGCAAATCACTGAAAGAAGTTGTCAGTGTCTGGTTGACCTCGTAGCTCGACCAACCATGTCAGATGTCAGCTTATCATTTCTCTTCCAGACTATAGCATGGCAATACTTGTTATCGTCGACCGTCGCCATGACTACAGTCCATTACCTACATATGTTATATAGGTTTTCTAACGTCATTCACTCAAGTTCTCAGATGGTGAATGCACTTTCACTGAAGTGCAAATCTTCTTTCGCAGCTATTAAATACGCTCCGTGACGTGGAAGTTTAGCGCATCTGCAGGTACTTGTATTCTGTTACATATACTGCTGGTGGTATTTGGAGGCTATATATACACAAAGCAGTTGACCTATTTTTCACAGATATAATTGCATGCCTCCATACGTTACCTTAGCCTTCAAATTGATCATGTGCGTCATTACTCATCATATGTACGCAGGTGTGGTTGCAGTGGAACACGCGTGAATGTTAAATACACTTAGTCGGCTGATGAGCCAGATAGATGAACAGGTAAAATGATGACTATTGCGACCACAATTTTAACTGAATTTTGGTTTGTCAGTCTGTGATCTCATCACATGTGATGAAGTGTATTGTATATTGTATCAATTCTAAACGTTTCAACGTAATGAAATAATTGAAAACTACAAATTTAAATTCGAAGAGTTGGGTATCATTTTCATTCAATTTGGAATTTATTATATCATGGCCTCCGCACCGAGGCTATTTGCATAGTCACCAATAAATAATCTCAGTGTCAGAAAAGTTAAAAAACAACTAGTTCCAGATTTACCCCGGACCCATCTGTTCTTCCCAGGGAGCCATTTTTCCAATTGATTCCAGCTGATCCCTGAGATGGATCCAGATCCCTCACCCTGCGGGGAGCTGATCAATGACAAGATCATATCGTTGGTATTCAGAATATTATGACAGTGAGTCAATTCATCAAAGTCTTCCATATCATTTAATTACGTCATCACCTCTTGCTCTGAGTATTTTTTTTCAAAGCAGCGTTAAAGGTGTCATGGTGATTTAAGAGAACAAGTTTGGCGTTTGAAATGATTCGTCTGTTAGCTATGTTTATTGCTGGGGGATAGAAGCGTGTAGATTAAGCGTACTTTACGTATATATGTGGTATGCAGTGTAAGTAGCAGTGATTATTCTCGACGTATGTATTACTCATTAGCAGCTGTTGATGGAACAGAATGGTTAGAACTGGCTCTATGGTCCATGCATCCAGTTTACGATGGCGTGTTCACAACCAACATCGCCACCGGGTGAGTGAACTCAAATCAGCTACAAGTCTCGCTATGACGTATTTCATATACGTTGACCATGACTTGTTCACTAGTCGAATGGCACTTCACTTGCCTCTGTAATGAGTTGTTGACTTATGCCCGCTATTGACTATTGTCAGACAGGTGTTTGTTGAGTTTATTGTCATCCCAACAAACACATACATACATGCACAAGCGCACGCACCCCCGCCGGTCCATTACAATTTACCACGTTTTGGCGATACCAGACATGAAACTAAACCAATTTAGGAAAATGAAATTGAACCCCACTGAATGCGGTTAGTTTACTTCTCTGTGCCAGGCAGGTGTGGCTGGGTGTATTATGCCAACCACTGATTGCGGTAAGTTTATTTCTACATGCAAGACAGGTGTCTTTGGGTTTATGATGGCCGCCATTTATTGCAGATTGTTTTCCCTAATTTCTCCTTCGGATAATGAACATGTATTACCCAACGGTTTAAAGGGGGAAGGACCAATGCTATTGTGAGGCCTCGATCAAAAGTGAAGCCGAAGAGCAGTAAATGGCGGCCAGCTATTAAGAAACACTTTCAGAGATACTTAACAGGCTAAGGAAATAGGTTTGGGGGTTATAATTTTTCCCCTCAGTGAGCAGGAGGCAACAGATTGTTATGGGGGTGGGGCGAGCAAAATTCCGACCATTAGACTTCCTTGTAGACCGGCTCTCCCTAGCAGATAACTACTGAAAATTCCCTTCAATAACTTGTCCATATCAGACAGGGGTGCTTATGCCGACTAGGCGCGCCATTGATTTGGGTGAGCATCACACGATATATACCGTTCATTCTATAGACTCTCAACCAAGTATCACATTGGTTTATGCTGGACCATTATTTATTTGGACCTCCCCTCTCCACCCCCAACCACCCCCCCCCCCCCCCCCCCCCCCTGTGCGGATTCCCTGTCTCCCGTTTCAGCTTGCTTACTGACGACCCTACCTCGGGTGGGTAAACAACTGGGGCGTCTTGCAGTTTTATATAAGCAAACATGAGCTATCATAGAGGAAGCACGCTGTGTACATGTTTACCCGCGGGTGAAGAAGCACACGCGATGCGCGTCACCACTCGTTATGGATCGTCAGAAGGGCTTGTGCATTCATGCAGCGCGTGGTCCGCGAATTAAGGCAATGCTTACTTGTATAAAAGTACCTGCGCGCAGTGCATCTTGTTTGCTGTCGCGATTACACCATTATTACATTTAAGGTCTCATGTTTGCTTAAATCTCGCATACAACGAGAGCGACCCCCTATATACCTGATCAGTTTAACAGCAAAACCCAACCTAAGTTTTATTTCCAGTCTATAAGTTTTTTTTAAATCGCATGTAGACAAAATAGTGATGTGGTTCACAGGTATAGCGTACTGATGAGTAGTTTGGAGCTGGCACTTGAATTCGTTCAATCAGAAACCTGAATCGTGTGAGTGGCCTAGTTCTCACATGGACTTTACCAAATGAATAATGTGTTGTGTTTACTTTCAATCTAGGACACCAACACAATCAAGATTAATGTCATTGCTCTTTCTCTCATTACTAATCACCGTCATCAAATAACCACATTGCCGATTCAACATCTCAATCGTCATAACTCAACGGAATCATTTGTTTTCTGAAGGCATTTCGCGGTAATTGGTTGCGATAAACTGTTAACGACACCTCATTGATCGGTGTTTATCTAAAAGGAGCCGAACGGAATTCACAGACGTGTGACTTTCCAAGCTATGCGTTCCTGAGTGCTCAGCGAGACCCAGACCATCCACCCGTTTAACGCTGACGACAGTGTCTTCAATCCGTAGCAGCTCTGACCGGTCGCAGCAATGATGAATCATAGTTTTTTATGCAGAAACCACCCAATTGACTCGTTATTTAAGCTAAGCCAGATCATGGAGGCGGTGATCATGTTATCGATTTCGATGTTATTTGAACGTGGTGGATGTAATCTGAAAATTGATTAGTGTTATATGAATTACTCAGCTGAAAAAACATGTTTCAACATCAATCATTGGTTTGTTTTGACTTAAGTGAGTGGAGTGGTTGTCATATTGATGTTGACGGATATTAGCACTTTGGGGTAACATAAAGTCTTGTCCGCCGAGCCTGATATCTCTCGCCCCGGAACAGTCTAACCACAACAACTCCAGAACCCACCCAACCCAAACTCCACTTGATAGACACAATAACAGGAATAAGACGTTAACGAACACGTCACTCCTATGATCATGTGTGGAAGTCTGCCAGAACGAGACCAAGAAGTCGCCGCCTCCACCCGCCGGTCAGTACGTTTTATATGAATTTGGATTGGTGTATTGTTGCTTTGCTATTTGGCTGATTTTCTGATGTTCTCGTGGACTGACGAGATCCGTGAGAGTTGGTTAAATAGACGAGAGCATAAGCCCTCTGCATCATGCTGCACTGGGGAATAAGTGATCATCGTTTAAGTTGACTTCAAGTTGTGGTAAAAATATCTGTTGAAGTTTCAATATGAAGTTTCATGATTCATTGCTCGACAGCTCCCGGTGCAAAAAGGTGAAATCAGCCCTGATTGAGCGGACTGTTTGTACCCGCGTTTCATCCACTATGGTCTGTGTGTATATATCTTGAAACATTTGCGGCTTTCCTTTAATAAACAGGTGTGTACGATTGAATACAACAATCGGTTCAACCTGGAAATAATGCTTGGATATACCCCCTGCCCAGATTATACCAAGGATTGAAGAAGCCTAGGCTGTTTGATACCCCGGGTATATTCTTGGCTAGTCCATTTTATACCCCGGGGTATAATCTGGACCCCCATATTTGCATGATTGTGATCGTTTTAATCTACAAATAAGCTCATTACGATTTACTAACTGTGCTGTTTCGACGATTTCATGCAATACAATATATTGAACATTTTTGACTGTGTTAACCAACTGTCCTAACTTTAATTTTGTGGATATGTTTCTGGGAAATGATATATAAACACTGGTAACCGCATTAAAGTGCTCCGAAACATTTTCAAGGTACAAAGTGTGCTCTGACAAGCTTTGAAGACTAAAGCTGGCGGGCAGGGGCGTCGCCAGGGTGATTTGGTTGGGGGGGGGGGTGTCACTAAAATTTTGCCGACTGCGGGATGACTATCTAAGCGTAGCGCCACCATAGGTTGGCGCGGAACTTTCAATTTGCCGACTGGACATAGCATAGCAGCTTACTTCATGGTCATCTAATATAACAAGTCTGCGCGAACGACGAGCGAGCAAGCAGCTGCTGAATTTAACTCAACATCACCATGATGCCAACGTTGGAAATGTGAAACGCTCACAGCATCTGATTGCATTTTATTGTATTTAAAACTCGGTGTTAATCCTTATCCAGTCATATTCGTTTTATATTAAATTATGAAATAGAAGTATGAAATACACAAGGGGTTATAGTCTGGGCTAGAGGGGGGAATAGCCTATCCCAGGCCGAAATATACCCTTGACTTATTTTCACCCCATGGTATATTTTGGCCTAGGCCAGACAAAACCCGGGTAAAGTCGGGCGGGAGGTTAATCTGGCCTTCTGCACCGGAACTAACTGCAAAAAATAATTAATTGCCCTTATAATCAAAGCCATATCACAGGTATTTAGTTGCATTCCATTCATATTCGCCAGCTATGATCGACACAGCGAGACTGTATCATGATGACAGCAGTGAGATCGGAGTCTCAGTATCCATTACTCTGCCGACCCGAGATGATACATTATCATGGGAAATGACAACGCCAGCACCTCAAAGCAACCACGGGCCTCAAGTTAGGACATCAACAACGCTACACAAGCAAGTAATGAACTTCGTGGGGGGTAGAATTTATTGATATGCATGACGATTTCTATAAATAAATCGGTTCTCAAACAAATGAATCCTTGTTTTACTCACACTGTCAATCAATGTAATGCGTGTTTACTAATGTAGCAATCTTTTTCTTCTTCTCTCGAGCTACTAATCAAGGAAGCTCTGACACGGAATATTATAATACATCCCCGCTGACATCGGATAGTTCCATAACTATGTCTATTGTAGGAGGGATTGAGGATCAGACTAAAATATGGCGTATTAAACCGGAGAAAATTAGTCGACGGGTTAATTATCTACACACAGTGTTTGCCATGATTCCGACTGAGGGACTATGATTAAATCCATAAGCAGAACAGGCCATACTACCCACACAGCCACAATGACTTCATCCGACAAGCTGTGTGTTTTATAATTCCGAGCTGAAAGCAAATCAACTTAAAGTGTCATGTGACCATCAGGTTTTTGACAACCATCTTTTGTAGGTTCAAACGCCTGCTAATGGCGTGGCAATTATTTTATCGTAACAAAACACCGCTTCTGCCATATCGTAACCAATTTTGTTGACAAAAGCATACGCTGCAATCAAGCAGGAAGGAAGGATTAGAGGCATAGACGAAGCTAGTGGTCGTTTCGTATTTGTCATTCCCCTTTTATAACTACAGCGTGGGAGTTGTCGAGAGTGGCCGAGGTCTGCTCTCATACTCTCATCCTGCTATTATATTTGTCTTTAATCAACTCGTGTAATTATGTTACCTGTATTATTTCTAGATCTTCGCCTCTGATTTTGTATTCGACTGAGCTATTAATTGCTTTCCAAACTTATCCGCACCCAAGGTGATACCCCCCCCCCCACACACACACTCGACATATGTCTTAGATCCAGCAGTTGCGTCAACATTTCTCTACTCATATAAGTTTCAATAAAGACAAGGTGTGAGAAAATAATCCTTCGTTGAAATGCTTAATTACGAAATAGAAAAATAACAAGACATTAAATACGTGAGTATCTACATTTCCAACATTCGTCATTGTATCGGATGTTCAGATCACTCAAACACCTATCCATGTTGGGTCCAATTTCAACTTGAAATCAGTTTCAAATATCAGGTTTAATTTCAAGTAATCATCATTTTAACACAGTCAGTCTGGCAACAACACGTTTTTGCCTGCCTCACCAATATAATTTAATTACTGGGCCAATATGATATCATCTGAGGGTTCCGTGTGTCTCTTTTAAGAGACCCTTTTATATAATTGACAGTGATATTTATTCTTATAACTAGCCACTCCAATTACCGCACAATGCTATATCTGGCTTTCAAAATACTAATGGGTTCAATTGTTAAGTTGTTCACCACAAGTATAATGTCATGTGTGCCGAAATAGGTACATGATTGATTGGTGTAAGTTGCAGGAAGAATCTTTCTGAGAGTGGTCTCATATACCGCTAGATTCTGAGAGTGGTCAGTATAGGTACCACTAGAATCTGAGAGTGGCTAGAATATGGTACTCCAAGTTTCTGAGAGTAGTTAGTACAAGGTACTTTTAGTTTAATAGGCTGGTCAGTATAAGATACTTCTTGTTTCAGAGAATGGCCAGTTTAAGGAACTACTAGTTTCAGAGAGAGAGGATAGTATAAAGCAATAATAGCTTCACATAGTGGTCAACATAATGCACCTCCAGTACCTGAGAGCGATTAGCATACGTTACTTCTAATTTCAGACAGTTTAAGTTTGTGTTACAACTAGTTTCAGAGAGAGAGGACGGTTTAAGGTACTATTAGATTCTGAGAGTGGTTAGTATAACATACAACTAATTTCAGAGAACGATCTGTATAAGGTCCTTCTAATTTCAGAGAGATGTATGTGTAAGGTACTGCTTATTTCAGAAAGTGGTCTTTGTTGGTTTCAAATATTCATTAGAATACAGTGGTCAATATAAGTTACTGCTAACTTCAAAGTATAGTGTCATTAGTTTCATAGAGTGGTTAGAATGAGGTACTACAAATTTGAGAGTGTGGTAAGTAACACAACTCGTTTCGGAGAGATATCCTTAGAATTGTTTGTCTTCAATGCGCCTTAAATGAAAACGTGTATGTGTGCAAAACGCATGTACTTATCAGCAAAGCAATTGTTTATACTCAATATGTTTATTTAGGTGTTCCACAACGTTTTATAAGAATTCACTGACAACCATCATATCGGGAAAGGTTGAGTAAAAGTTCATAGGTGAAATAGCAATAACTTCGAGTGGGACTCATGGGGGGATTCAACAGGTATTTATTGGACGGCGTTGCTCAGGCCGAAACGTAGCTATTGATGCCGGAGATTTGTTTTCCCATGAAGTGATATTCGTCACGGTCGCTCGGCGTAGCACGGCTGTTGACTGCGGGATACCCTATAATGCCTGACATGAACTGCCGCACTAACCCACCATGACCCCGCAGTTACCCTCGCCGCCACCCCGCACTAATCCCCACCGATACCGAAATGAAATGTATTTGTTTCATCAAGCTTATAGAAATGCAGTGTTTAATGCAAACTAAGATTTGGAGAATTCTTCTTTGTGGTTGCCAAAATGAATATAATCCCTTTTGATATAAGGAACACCAAATCGGTGTATTTATTGTTAGCGGCTCTATGAAATCATCCGAACTTTGTTCACATCAGTAATTTGTATCAGAAATAGCAGTCCCTGAACCAATTAGATTATTTAATGGCTAGGATCTGGAAGAGTCGGACATAGTATCATTTACTCAAGGCGTAGTAAAAAATATTTGTCCTGCTTTTAACCAGGATGAGTAATATAAGACTGAGAGTTTTGATAAATGGAGTAGAATCCGATCGGACATTCGTAATATGCGTTGTCCCTTAACGATCAGTCCTGGGATTCGTCCTCAACATAATATACAGTAATGACATTATGTTTATAAAATTTGCTTATGATCCTCAAATAACTTAATTGCAGAGTAATACGAAACCTTCAGAAAAGCTTACATTACGCATCAGACTGGGAAAATGAGGGCATGTATTGCATACAGGTGTTGAAAAACGTAAATTTGAATATCAAACTCGAAAGAAAGTATCCAGGTGTCATTATAGATCAATCACTACAACTAAGTAAATAATACAGAGCAGCAGCTGCAAAGGAAAACGTAATTCTCGGGATGATCAGAACGAACCTTCAAGTTGTATCAAACATAACAAGTCATATGTTAGGCCCCATCTAGATATGCTAATGATGCGTGTTCAAAGTAACGTAGATATATTAGAAAGGTTGCAAATGCGAGTTTAAACCGCTCGCAGCGGTTCAATTTACCAACATAAATTACTTGTATAAACACGGGCAGCACTTAACATGCTTAATATAAAGCGGCTCCGTGAGGATCTCATGGAGATATACACAACATCCGATGGAATAATTGATATTTGGGATGGTTCGTTTTTCAACATTCACACCTTAATACTCAAAACTCTGAGGACACCACAGTCAAGGTCACGTAGCCCCTGAAGGTCACATAGCTCCTGGGAGCATGTTTAGGATATTGTATATTGCGCGCCTGGGGCGAGCAGCGTAGTGGAGCCACTGGAGTCTGGGACCTTGACAAAACCTAGAATATGGTAACCAAAAATAGCTCTGAGCTGTGACCTAGTAGGAGCCTCACCAGCCAAGAAAGTCATATTCAGCTCACGTAACTGTTAGAATAAAGAAAGATGTTTTCGTCAAGAACAAAAGTTTAAGTTATGATTTTGACCGAATAGATATTGTATTTAAATCTCGTATACCATAAACAGAGTGCCTATTTTAAATAATGTGTATATTGGTTGATGGTATTGGCTTCAAATCAATGTCGGATAGTGCCATTAAGTATGTGGGGTGGGGGGGGGGATTGGTGCATCAGAAACAATCAAGCTGCTGTGGAAATCATAACGGACATACGCACCCACAGCTGCGGCAGCCTATGGAGGGAGGACTGTGACGAAATACCAAAAAGACGCAATTTGATTGTTTGAATGGGCGTCGTCTAATGTCAGTACGTGCTGAAGTCCTTCAACTAACGACCCTACACATATATACACATACTGATATATTTTACGGCGAGTAGTCCTCTCAGCGGCTGATGTCATTCAGACACCTATAGGTATATTCAAAGATTGATCCCACATTGATTCCTTCAAGACATCTTGACCACCGCTCCCATACATATATCTTTCAAGGATCTGTTCGGAAAAAAAACATGCTCAAAAATCTACCGGTGATCCCAGCTGTATATGTGATGTTCCTGGAATTCTGTTGCTTACTTTTAATAGGGCGTGAGGAATTTTTCAAACATAGGATATGGTAGACACTAACAGACATTCAAAACTGAAAACGGACGGAAGTTGAGCAAAATTAAATCGGATGTATTGTAGAGTCTATCGTGTGCCATATTTGGGTTAAAGTTCTCTTCTCGTCAAAAATAACAAATCGAACTTTACAAAGGTCATAAACATAGCTGGGGTCACCGATTGGACTCGAGTTTTTGGATATCATTACTAAACCTAGTAGGGTATCATTCGACGATTTTTTTTCAGAACTGAATTTCGATGATTCTTGATGAAATGCACCTTTAACAGGATTGAGCAAGCACACTTCGATGACATGTATTAATAAATTATGATATCGATGATTTGGTGTTCTCAACACCAGAAAATTGTTACAATCGCCACAACGTTTCTTCTGTTTGATATGTGCACCTGTGAACACTTTGTTGTTGTACCCATGAAAGATTCCTTTCGAAAAATGAAAATGAAAGCATCTTGATTTATTCACAGCCTGCAGTTGTGGTTCCAACCGCAGACACAGTTTTAAATAGCCCAACTTCTCGAGCGGCTAACACAAAAATGCACTATTTATATATGTTAGCCGTCCGAGAAGTGGGCCGTTTAAAGATTCTATATAGCGTCTTAGACTGGAATTAGCTCGCTAGAAAGATTCATGCGGTGGATGTTGAATCAGTGCTTGGTTAGCTTGGTGTGAAACCTCTCGGAATTAACATCAACTGTCGGGGCCACTCTGTCGGAGTGCAATGAAATAGAAACTTGAACCCTTTAATGGTGAACAATGACATAAGGTGAACTTTGAACCGACTAACTTGATAAGAGTTCATACGTTCAAGTGTTAACGTAGACATAAGTCGATGTAGGCGTCGGCCGTTGATAAACAAGTAAATTATGTCTGTGCGCGATTCATTTCTCCCTATTTGACCGTGGATCACAAGCAATTCGAAAGTTGATTTGTGCAATCGATTGGCTTAAGTTATCGATGATAAGTCAATTTCTGAATTTTAACTCAGTGAAGGGAACATTTTTTTCACTCCGCTGCCGATAACGAGGCGATGCAGTCTCAGGCAAGTCGATACAAAACGGTAATGTATTACTCTCAAAGGCTCACTGTGAAGGTTATCAGTAACGCATTACTATTAATTGCTCATTGTGAAGGTAAAGTGTAACCAGTATACACGTTACCAGCCTAGTAACGTGTTTCTATGAAGGTAAGTGGTAATTTAGGTCTTTCTGTGAAGTAGCTTCGGACCGCTCAGAAGCCACCAATGAACAGATACACATTGGTGGCTAAAGTGAGGGGCATTTCCTAACAGCAGTTTAATTGAGAGCGCCTGTGGACTCTCACTTAACTGTTTATTAAGTTTTCTTACAATCTCCGAGCCGAAGTTTTAGTCAGTACATATTTAAGTGTAGGAATCAATCGGAAACTCACTCTAGAGAAGTGTCTTCAATACAATGATAGACCGATCATAACGTTTGTTTGACGTCACAGTTTTTTGTGTACTTGCACAGACTTCGGTGTCAAGGTCGCTCGTCTCAAAATGTTTCATTTCTAAGAAGATTTGCCAATTGTATAGAATTTAACTGACGGTAGATCCGCGAATAATAATTGTCAATAATTCGCATCAGAAGATTAAAACTGTTGGTCTTGTGGTCGTATTCCCCTGACTGGTGATCGGAAGATCGAGACCAGCTACAAGGTAATCCCTGCATCAATTCCCGCATCATTTTGAAAGGCACGGGCGATTTACTATCCAGTAGTAAACAACATTAAAGTTTAAACCCCGTCTGGGTGGTGGGGGCAGTGGGGGGCAATTGGCCTAGTCTAGAGTATGCGTGTGCTGCGGGACCTCGAAAACCCGTCCGCGTCGTACAAGGTGAAAATGTAAAAAAGCATACCCCGTCGTTCAAGGTATATTAATGTATAAGCCATAATTATCATACAATTACAATGTGAAATTGGCACAAAAAAAATACCCGTCGTCGATGTGAAAATGGGGGGATCGGGTCAACTCGTACCCAAACCAACGCTACCATACCCTATCCTACCCAAGCGCAACCACCGTATGCCACCCTCGGGACGCTGCGCTCTGGTCGCTTGTGACGGGCGAGCTAGGGGCTATTTTAGGCATGGTGTGTCGGCAATGATAGTAGTTTAGCTGTTTAGGGTGACAATATTGCTAGTCAAAATAGTGGAAATTTATATTGATGATGTTTATACTCAACGTTATTGTACATAAGTGGATCACACGCAAGTCTGGTATTTATCTTAAAACTTGTGTACGAGTTGGTGTGGGTACGAGTTGGTTTGGGTACAAGTTGGTCTGGGTACGAGTGGCCCCTAACTCGAAAATGGGGCATGCCTGGGGCTGGGGGGGGTCACTTAAGTGTATGTAGGTAGTATACATGTGCCACGCGACAGGGTATGTTTTTTCGGCCTCTCGGGTTGTACGACGGGTTTTGTTGGGCCCCAGATTTGTACAACAGGGTATATTTTCCAGGTGCAATCTGTACGATGGGGTATTCTTTGGGCTTCGTGTTGTACGATGTTATTGGCGCCTGTGACAAGAATGTCCTTGTAATTTGACCGTGCTTGACAAGAATGCCCTTGTAATTTTGGCGCTTCACATAGGAACCCATTTATCGAACATGAAATAGACTAGAACTCGAGATAATACACTATTTGTGGCCAGGGTCTTAGCCAGGATTTCAAACCTGCCATTCCAGACCCCCCCCCCCCCCACCACACACACACACACACACATCCATTTACCATCATAAAAGTGTTCATGTTGCTGATGAAACCCACCCATGCGTCTTAAGTGTTTTCAAACAAAGCAGTATTTAGAGGCCAGCTGCATCGCTGTTTGTCTTTAAATGAGCTGTTTACAGTGACTAGGCTAATTTTATTGTATCTGGGCTGGGAGGCACGGACGGATGGACGGTCTTTAGGGGGAAATTCCAGCCCAGCCAATTCAACAATCACAAGTGGACCGGTCTCTGGCTTTGACCATGCTTGTCGAGATGATTGTCAAAAACCTCGCTGAGATTTACATACAGATTCAATCCTCATTTGAGATTCATGAAATTTTGACATAGTTAGATTGCAATTAACATTATTAAACAGATCCAAGTCTCTTGGCAGATTCATGAACTACACTGCTTGATTCACAGTATTTTGCTCAGATGACACAAAATAATTACCACGTTTCTTGGCAATTTTGCTTGTACCCGCCAGTGAACCATGTTATTATCTTGGTCAGTCCAGTTGGTGGGTTTGTTTGTTAACTTTCATGTTTCAATATGCTTAGTTTGGCAGTTAGCCCTCCATTAATGCAGTCGCACTCGTTACAGTCTCGTTACACGGCTCCCCAGGGGAGTGACTAGATGCTGATTATATGGAGCAACAAGCAATGACATCTAAATCAACTTTATTCACTGTAACTTGAACATTATTTTGAAGAGGTATACATAATCAGATTGATATTTTCAGGTTCACATCATTTGTAAGCAGCTTCCCTGTTGCCACAGCCTTTGACTTAGAAATTCCTGAATCTGCTTTTTAATAAACAAGCTGTCAAGGATCTGTTTACCTGAACTGTGCCATATGTCTGCTCAGTACCCCTGTATGAAATGTACCCAGTCTAGACAGAGCCCGCTTGGGTGGATTTCCTGCTTCCTCATTATTAGCTGAAATTACTATTTGATATGATTGTTCTGATGATCTCCTGTTTTATAGATGTCGACTCCCGGCAGCCAACTCCCCCCAGAGTATGATGATTATCACCCCCGTGATTACGACCCCGACTTTACGGCAGACATCAGCACCAAAATGCGCATTCCTGACCGTATTGGTGTGGTGCATGCATTTACGGACGACAGAACGGTAGACAACCTCAACAAAGAGAACCAGGCCAGAGATGACCTACACCGCAGCGCTACCATGAATGTCCCTGACAGAATAGTTATATTTGGTGAGTGAATGTGAGAACTGGGGATATCTGTAATAATAAAGGTCATATCATCTGTTATTACAATGAGTTGTTGAATGGTACCTTGAGTTTTGGTGATTAAGTTGTACATAAGAAAATGGCTGTTTGTCATCCATTTTGATTGTGAACAGCTGACTCAGTGCATATACCAGGGTGTTAACATGTGTGATTGGTTTGCTGTAATCAATGTGAATAATAGGAAAGGTTGGATCTTTTTAGAGCAACCTCCCGCCAAATACGCCCTACTGCACTTGGTCCATGCTGCAATTGTTTCAAACTCAGTAGTATTGATCATAATCCATTGGTGTTACTCAGATCACGAGGAGGCGGCTGAGAAGACCCCTAATCTACATACAGACATTGTGACAGACACCTATATGAGGCCCAAGCCCATTAACATGTCCGCCCCTCCCCGCACCATCCGTGTAGATGAACATGAATTCAGCTACGCGGAGGATGAGGAACCCGAGGAAGAAGAGGTGTTGGCCAACGGGGGGCTGGTCGCTCACAGTGACAGGTGATCCTACTACAACATACAGTGTCTCTATGTTCAACGTCTGTGTGCATATATACGTACACATTTCTCAGAGACAGACCTGTTTTGGGAAATTTCTAATGACCGCTTTGAAATTTGATTTGTTATCCACCTGCTTCACCTTTACTGAATTGATCAAAGTTGCTGTTATAATCAAGTTATGTTAGGTCTACTGAGCCTTGCTAGAAAACTGTAAACAAAAATTAAGACCACATCTGTATATAAGCTGTTGTGTGTTCAGTACTGGTCTGGAGGAGGCTGCGTTGAGGGTCTCTCCCGGCCGTCCTCTCTTGATCTCAGACGATGACGAGGACCAAATGGACACTATACGTAAACAAGTAGACAAGCTAACTCTGCATGTGTTCCGACTAGAAGAGGAAAACGCCAAACGCAAACAACATGAACTTGTGCTGTCATCCCTTGTTGTAGGTTATTTTATGCTCCAAATGGCCAAATGGTTTCTGTCAGGCAAATGATCTCATGCTGGTGGCTTAGGTAACACACTATGGGACGAGGCAGCTAGGTCCAGTGTCCTTTTGTATTTTACAACAAGTCACAAGAGGATACACCCAGGGTGACTGTTACATCTTGCCTACTCTAGATGGCTGTGTCTACTGAATATACGGAGGTCTATGGAGTGCTTGAGGTGTAGTAATCTAACCTGCTGAATATAGCTCTCTTGCTTTGTAGTGTGTCATGTAAATGTTTGTTTCTGTGTACCCCTTGGGCATGTCAAGCATGCATGACCATTCACTTTTCATCAGCAAATGAATTCAATTTACTATTTGTTCTGCATTTATTTTGCATTTTGTCCTAAGTGATGTTTTAATTCTATCAATTCCAAATTACACTACTCCTGCAGTACAATCTGCTTGAAACACAATGTATATGACAGAGATATGTAATGTGAATAAAGAGTAAATTAAGTTAAGTTTATGGCACCAAATGTGTTTCTGCTTGGTATAGCAGAAAATATGACAGTTGCATATAAAACTGCTTGGTGATATTGGTGTATATGATGGATTGTTGTGGTCGTGAAATAACCCACCAGGACGGGTTGTTTAACAATAGGTTACCAGTGGATGGTTTAACCTGACCAGCTTTGGTTATATCACATATAAGGTTCTGACATAGTTTGACCAATTATGTGATGTTCTTTTTCTCTGAAATCTGACATACTTTATTTATACTGTTAATAAAAAAAACGTCATAACCCCAATCGTTGTCCTAGCAACCGGCCTTGTTATATTTGGAGATTGTCCCCGATATCAGAAGTAACTGATGGATATCAATTTAACGACTGGTAAGTTTTACTGCATTCCCAAACCTATGGTTATGGTGGATAATTGAATGTAAAAGTAACTGACATCTTTGGTTCTGAGCTGTGTGCATAGATGTCTACAAGAATGGCCTTGTAACTTGGGATTCTCTTCATGCTGAACATATTAACTGGTTGATTTTTGAATGGCTGTACCCTTAATACACTTACAGAATTAAATATGGCCATCCTATGTGAACAAACAAAACCAATAAGTAATCGACCTTGCATGAACAGAATGACAAAATAACAATGGATGTTGAACATTTATTGTGAACTCAACATGTGCACTTGGTACATGATATGGTGGTGAGATATGTGTACAGGTTATGGTCTGTATGTACAATGATTGAGTCGGGTGACAACGTAACAAGACAGAATGCTCGACACCCACATGATGTCAATATGATATGGCTGTCTACAAGAGGAACAAGTGACCCTGCCGTCATATGATCTAATCTGATCTAATCAGCCATTTCAGATGCTGCAGATGAGGTAACAATATGACTTGTGGAAGGTCAATGAAGGTCAATGATGATACTGAAAGGGTTGTCAGTCATCGGAGGTCAGCAAAGATAACTTTTTAGGAGATAAAGGATGCACAGATGCAAGAATAATATCACATGCAGGAGGTCTGGAGGGATCGAGAAATAGGTACACCTTCAGTAGACCTTCCTGATTTGAGATCAAAGAAATTCTTATATCATTCACATATATGGGGTATACTTCATTTGCATATATCATTTTTTAATCATCATCCAATATACACCATGCATTAGTAACAGATAGGGCACAAATATAGAAGAATTATCTCGATATAGGATCAGAAGCACAAAACGTGATAGGGACTAGACCAGACAAACGCTACACATGACAAAGAATGGACACATCTGACAGCCACTTGGTGACGCCACTGTAGCAGCGACTGATACAGTACCACCGAGATCAGATGATCACACAATCACATCGGATCAATCAGTCCAAGGCACATCAGAATATGATTTGTACAAATATGAGTATCAAGTTGTAGGCCTTTCTCAGTCACTCAAGTTGTATCTACATCCTGGGACTTTGCTGATGTTCTGCTTCCGATCATGGAGTACACCATTCACACCAACATGTATACAACCTCTCACTATAATACCCATAATACTTCCATGATATATTCTCATTCTCCTAGGCACATTAAAATCATGATATTTCTATTACAAACTGTAAACGTAACAATTCAACAACTTTAAACAGGATAACAATATAACATTCATCAACAATAAACTGGTAAAGTTAACATCTCCTATACAACAGGCCATCTGATTGCAGGTGAGAAATGGCTTTTGGCCACCAAATCATCCACAAAAAAGCAGCAAAAAAAACCCCAACTGATCAATGGCAGCAGGTAATTAAAATGTAACAGATACATGTAGTTACAGAAGCACACTCATTGCTGTACAGGTAATACTGGTGCAAGATGTCACAGGTTGATTGAGACAAAGTTCACTTGTAATCTCACCAGCTGATTAGCAGGTGTAGCTAAACAGCAAATGAGTTTTCAAGGCTGACACCTGTCACACACCTGTTTATCAGCAGGAAATCTCGTTAAAAGCTGCCAAATAATGCCTCCTCAATAAATTGTTTGGATAAAACAAGTGCTGTGAATGGCCAACTAATGGGGTGAATAACCTCGCAAAACAAAAGGTGGAAATTAAAAATTTTCACATTAATCAATGTACATTTTGTGAGGGATGCAAAAATTAGATTTGTATCAAAATAAAAATACAATAGTATGAAAATTGAATTTTCATGAAAAAGATTAACTATCTTGTTGCTTTAGCAACTTTTGTCACCTCTTAAAAATTTCATTCATTTGATGAACACCAGATAAACCACAACAATAGTTGACAAAAACAATGCTCCACATTGCCAGCAATGTCATCCTCTGAAGGCTGTGATATGACAGATCATTCCCATAATGTTTATTCTGGGTCACAATCCATGGTAACTTCTAGTTACCATATCCACTACTAGTGAGTATGTGTGCTTTCAACATACAGGCAAGACAACAGGGAGGGCTTGTCAGACAAAGAGTCCAGCGTCAATTGCAGAAGGTCACCTGAGAAGTCATGATTTTCAAGAAGATGAGATATTGAAGCAATTAACAGGTAAAGCAGCACCTATTTGGCATTGATTGGAGGTAAAAACGTTCCCTGATCATCGGTCATCTCAGAGACCGGCTCTTGTGTTTCTGGGTTGTTAACAACATCTTTGGTCGGCTTACTATTGATTTTCCAGCTGAAAAGGACATGATCAGTTCCTTTGTCAAATAAGAACATGGATGCATTATTCATCGATCGTTCAATAGAGAATCACATTTTAGTACAAGAAGACACATTTACAGCTCACCAGTCAGCTGGGTGGATTCCTCGCCGGTAGGAGTGCCGTCTCCGGCTGTTACTTCACCTCGGGTCTTCGACTCACTAGGCTGAGTATTGGTTACGTGCTTTTCTTTCTTGCTCCATACCTCCTCTGTCTTTGTCTTCTCAGCTGTTATCACAATAAACAAATTAAAATTGAAAATTTACAATGATGTTCATGCACTTATCAGAAAAACAGTTTCAGACAATCCAGACCTTGAACCAAAATCACTACCTCTGATAGGTGCTGGAACTTTGTACGGATCATGTGTGGGGGCTGTGTCGTTAGTGCCCTGAGTGGACCCATCATAGTTGCTTACAGCTCCTCGGTTACGTTTGGAGTTCCTGGGTACTGCTTTAGATCTGTGTACCATTCCTTCCTTAATCCAGTCATGCTGCACGGCTTCTTCTGGGCTCATGCGCTTTGATGGATCCCACCTGATATAAAGCACACGTGCTAGTTGTTAATATTTGAGGAAATAACATGAAATAATAGCCCAGGAATGGCTCTCCCTTATGTTGCCATAATGTACATTAAGATATATTACATTTTCCTTGCATTGAGAGGATAATGACTTTGATGATTTGGGCTGTCAAACAAGACTTACTCTAAACATCTCCTTATGAAGTCGAGGAACAAACCATCGCTGGTTTTAACCACCTGGGCGAGGCTTCTTGAGCCCACTCGCCTCTTCTTGCCCTTGCTATTAGTGATGCTGCGTGGAGCACCTTTAGAGTCTGAAACATTCACATACACTCATTTGAAAAGATATCTTCCCCAAATAGTAATAGAAGAGAATCATCTTCTATAAATTTTCTCAGATCACCAAACAAGGCAAACACAAGACTTATTTGTTGCACTGACCAAAAAAGAGGCGTCGCCTGGTTGCCTGGTCAAGAATTGGTCCTGGGGGCAGGCCTTGTACCTCCATGATACATGCTAGCTGTTCCACTTCATTCTCCCCAGGGAACAAAGGATAACCAGTATAAAGCTCTGCTAGGATACAACCGAAACTCCACATGTCTATTGCCATAGAGTATGGTAATCCTAGAATGACCTCTGGTGACCTGTAGAACCGTGATTGGATATAGGTGTACACTGAAACCACACCCAACATACTGTCATAACCATCTGAAATATCATTGAAACCTGCATTACAATAGCATAGCAACCACAGGCCCCAGTAGTCAGAGGAAGGAATATTAGAAGGTTAAGGCCAAATCAGTAGATACAGTAAATCTTCAGAGGTCTATTTGAAAAAAAGAGGTATGCCACATACCTCTCTGATGCTCATAGCAGCTGGACCCAAAATCGATTACTTTGATGGAACTCTGTCCTCTCTGACGAAGCAATATGTTCTCCTGGAACAGAACATAATTAACAACACCATTCATCAAGGGTAGGAATGGTAGTGTGGATAGACAGATGTGCTTAAATCTTTGGTTACTGAGACCACTGAGGCTGGTCATCTTAGACAAGTCTCTCAAAAAAGATACGTTAATTAAGGTTTAGACAGGTGTGCTTAGTGTCTGGTGCTTAGACAGATATGATCAGTGTTTTAGACAGGTGTGCTTAGTGTCTGATCAGTGTGGAGCATTTAGACAGGTGTGCTTAGTGTAGGGCGTTTAGAGAGGGGTGCTTTGTGTTGAGTTTTAAGACAAGTGTGCTTAGAGTAGGGCGTTTAGAGAGGGGTGCTTTGTGTTGGGTTTTAAGACAAGTGTGCTTAGTGTAGGGCATTTAGGGAGGGGTGCTTTGTGTTGAGTTTTAAGACAAGTGTGCTTAGAGTAGGGCGTTTAGAGAGGGGTGCTTTGTGTTGGGTTTTAAGACAAGTGTGCTTAGTGTAGGGCATTTAGAGAGGGGTGCTTTGTGATGGGTTTTAAGACAAGTGTACTTAGAGTAGGGCGTTTAGAGAGGGGTGCTTTGTGTTGGGTTTTAAGACAAGTGTGCTTAGTGTCGGGTGTTTAGACAAGTGTGCTTAGTGTTGTGTATTCAGACAGGTGTGCTTAGTGTGGAGTGTTTAGACAGGTGTGCACAGAGTGCGTTGCTTAGAGAGGTGTGCTTAGTGTGGGCGTGTTTGACAGCTGTTTCAGTAGGGAAAAGACAGCAGCAGAATGTGTCGTTGGATAGCAGTGGATATCCAGGTAGCAGATTTGATTTAAAGAATACTCACTGGTTTCAAGTCGCAATGTATTATCCGTTCTTTGATGAGGACCTTGAGACACTGTAGCAGTGAGTAAGCAAATCTTCGGATCAACATGACACTGAAACCCTGGAAGTTGTTCTTCTTTATCAGTTCATAGAGATTCATTCTGAAACATTTCACAAAACATCCGTGTTTCAAAGTTGAGCGATAGTTATCCCAAACCACTTTGACGCAAATGTCATTTACCTCAATATTCCACATTCGATTCTTATTCTCAACTGGATTCAATATGGAACAGCTAAACATAAACACACCCCATAAGCTCAAATGTGATGCAAAGGTGGTTGCGGAAGTAGAAGTACTCCCCCATGTGAATGATATTATGCTGGTTCTCTTTGTCTTTCCTCCTTAACGCGTCTAATATCTTAACCTCCACCAGCGCCTGATGATGGAACCTTTCATTAAACACACCCACACAGCATAAACACCAACTCATCCATGCAAACAAGCAGCAATATGGCTATACACACGTCACCATTGTAATCAAGCAAAGGTTGCAAGTCACCTTTTTTTGTTCCTGATGATCTTGATGGCTATATATTGCCCGGTCTTGTAGTCATATGACTTCACCACTTGACCAAACGAGCCTTTTCCTAGTACCTCCATTATTTCATATCTATACACTAAGTGGTCTCCTAAAACCTGCAAAGTTATAGACTAGTATGAGTAAAATGAAGGGCTCTTCTTACTCTATAGATCAAAAGCGAAGAGGTTGTCATCTTGGCACTAAAGATCTTGAAAGCCCAAGGTATATTTCATCAACTCCATAACACGTTATCATAAGCTGCTTTGGTATGTTGCGAAGTATAACTTAGTGGAGAGAATTAGGGAACAGCTTCGGAGCATTTTACCTTGACATAAGAGCCATTTTCGTCATCATATCCATTGTTCTGCGCTGACCCTTGAATACCTTCAATTTTCTTTGCTTCCAAACCCAAAAACCACACCTCTGAGTAATCAAGAATCTCAGACTGCTCAAACGCTGTCATCCTATTCCGATACAACTTCAGTGCTTCTGCAAATACAAATCCATCAACAATGTTAAACAATGGACATAATTGATGCAAATGTGAGGAAAAATATATTGAGATAATGAATATATTATCAACAGCCCCAGAGAAGTTACTGACTGGCATTCCAATTATCATTGTGTTTTTATGTTTTTTTCCAACATTGATTAAACACTACAATATGCACAACTAAAACAGACATGCTTTGAGAGTTGAGACATAAACATCATTGAACTAATGAAAACCACAAACTTATACAGGTGTTTGCAAACAGATAGCGGGTACAGCACAATGACAAGATCACATTGGTGAGGGTCTCACTAACTGGAATACACCACCTACCCTCAGCAGTTGCTGGTGTGTTTCGATAACACCTACTAATCTTTTTATGATTCTTAGGTGAATAATAAATTCCATTGCCCTCTAGAAAGCCGCAAGTAAACAATGATTAATGTAAGACATCAAACCATGCTGACCACTCTAAGTTGACATAAAAGTAAGTGGAAGAGAGTAAGTAACAGGTTTATTGCTGTGATTAGTGATAGTGATCACGCTGAATGGGCGGGATTATATGCACTTATTTGTTGAATTAGATATTAGCATGGCATTTTATGATTGCCGAATAGCCGTTGCAGTATCACATATGGTACCAATTTGTGCATAATGTGCAAATATATTTGAGATTAATACATTTGAGATAGATAGGTAAGCAGCATGAGTGGTACCTGCTGGTGTGATGGGCAAGTTGTTACCCTGCTCATCTTCTCGGTTATTAACGGCTGCTTTACTTGGTTTCTCGCGAGATTCATGAGATGCGCGTGTTGTGACATAACTGGGTTGACGTGTCAGATTTTCAGTCTGTTTAAGCTGTGGTAAGGTATTAGAGCCATCAGGAGGCGGGCGGTTAGATGCAGGCTGCTGCTGTTGCTGCTGCTGCTGTTGGACAAGGCCATCTTGATTCTGGGGAAGTTGCGGCAATGTGGGAGCGACAGTTGCCACTAACTTCTGCAACAAGAAGTGAATATATGGTGAGAAAACCCAGGAGTGATGACGTTTGACAGATAAGTCTGTTACATATGCAGTCCATAAAAATCACTTGCAGTCACTTTCTTTGTGAATGTGACTTGGTAAGGAATAGTAACAAAATAAAAAAACACTTCCATGCATCAACATTTTTCAACATTTTATCTTTTTGCTATGAAATTCAACACAAACAGCACAGGAATCAAGGTGCCCTTTACCACGCTGTTAAGATGGAAGCGTAACTTACATGTTAGTACTACAGAATAATATTCAGACACTCAACCGCCAGATAGCAGCTTCCTGCGAGAAATTAACTGATTTTGTCCCATTCATCAGGATAGTAAGAGCCCTCATCAGAATGACCAGTTCTGTTGTACTGGCCTCCCGTATCGGGTCATTGTACAGCCAGCGCGCACCAGAGACACACACCACCGCTTACATACAGTGTGTGACCGATGACCTTGACCTCCTGACGCGCGGTCGACGCGGCCGCCATTCTAACAACCAGCATCATCTAATGGCAAAGCTGAATAAACACTATGCTCCATCCCATTGTGATTTGGTCCGTTATTTCGCTGAATGATTATTATATAATTAACAAATTCATGAGGGAGAAGATGCATTTGTGAGGAGGACCACTTCTAGTGATACAGTTCCGTCACCCTGCGTGGTGCAGCAATGTGGTCCTTGATATTGAGCCCACCGAAAGACTCACCGAAAGACTCCGTCTGAGTTTGGTGCAAGAGCAAGCATTAAATGACGTGGTCTAGTTTGGACACTTTGGCCTACAGATAATAAAGGAATGGCTATATTTATTCTCACCGCAGTCACATCATGTAGGTCATCGTGTCCCACATTTTGACCCACGGATGGGCATTCGGGAAGCGTAGACTAGTTACTGATGTTAACCATCAAAAGAAACCACTAGGTAATAACATATTTTTGCACATGATGACAGTATTCGATTATGCTGATATCTCGTCCGCATGCTGTTTACCATGGGGGAATTGCACTGAAGACCGATGGGCTGTACTATTACTAGCTCTATCGAACATCTTGGCTCTGAAGGCGACCGGTAAAAATAGATAGACTGTACTTGCCAGAGCCAAAGAAAACCTTTTGATTGCTTTCTTCTGCAAAAATGTTTACGAATACAGTTTCACCTTAACGCTATCGTCTCGAAATGAAGTTTTGAAGTAATCCCGAAATGATTCAAGCCTGTAACGACATGGTAAATACCGCCTACGTTGGTCGTTGGGCTAGTCTGTACCGAGAGTTATCAACAAAGCCACCTCCCCAACATCACATAATTATTACTATGGGTAATTATGGGTCTTTTACATAAAAAAACAGAGCGATAGTACTGAACTGTGAAACTAAGAAGGGTGCTGTGGTTTAGTTGAACGGTTCTATTCGCGCTCAAGGCCAGCGATTGCCTTTGTAACCCCTTACAGGTGCTGTGATTGCTATTTTCATCTGCCATGGCTGGGTCATCAACTGCCAGTCATCGCAGGTGCGACCGAGGGAGAGTTCAACGGCCAATCATCAACCTGCCCAGATATATTGAGAGCAGATGGCCGGGGAACGGATAAAATCAAGTCAACGCAAAACCTCGCCTCTAACCATCAAGCCGCGCGACTACTGGACGTGAGGTAGCTGCAGGAAGAGAAGGGCATAGACAGCATTTCCACCTCATTTGCTTCCCTACATTTCATGAAAACCGTCTGTGGAGATAAATCTTGGGATTTGACAGATGCACCATGAGAGGCCACTATGAATGCTAGGCGCAGGACAAGGAAGATGGTGAGAAATCATGGTTCAGCCACATAGGGTGCTTTTGGCAGAGCAACCCTCAACATGGCAGAAATATACTACAGACAAACGTCAAACAACAGTCATGTCTACAAGCGCCAGACTTCCCTAACGAGCTCCGACATCTTATCATAAAGAGCATCACCAAGTGTGTGAATTTTGATAACAGCCGTTGTCATAGAAGCAGATGTTTATAGAGCTACAAAGTGTGATGTCAGATCGATGATAACATTCTTCACTGACTCTTAATCAACTTTTCTCTGTGGCATTCTAGTAATACAGTCAGGGAGGTAATATCTCAGGAACTACGAATAGGATAAATATTAATATCATAGATGGTTATTTAGAGAATGACTTGGGCTACAGCATAAGGATGATTCCTAAGTTAAATAGACAAAAGACGACGTCTTGCATGCCAATGCTACAGAGACCCCCTGACTATTTTCGCACCTTTTTGTGCGCGCAACGTGGGTCAAACGAGAGGTTAAAGAAACGCAAGACTACGTATGCTTGAAGTTTTCTTGAAATATATAAAAAAACCTTTGAAGGAAAAGTATGAAGGGAAAAGTAAATGTACCCCCTCACCTCCGGTTGGACTATTCCATTTTTCGGTTTTGAGGGGTGTTTTGAGCTGCTATATTGAGTGGTGCCGAACTTGTGCGTGGACGCGGTGGAGTTGGCGTCAGCTGTACTGATGCGCTGCGAGTGAGCCCGGTGTAAATGCTGTGGGCTCTGTCAACACAAACACAAACAGATGCCCTCAGTCGGTTGACGATCACAGCGGATTAAACATCACATGTCATAATCCTGACAAGCACTCAATCCGGGATAAGGATACTATCTTTACGCACATCTTGCATTATGCCTGTAATACCATGGTCGCTGTTAACAGATACCTAGTATAGCAGTATAATCAAATTTAAAGAGTGTAAGCAAGGGAATACAACACTGGTGGCATCGGAAAAGAGGGAGGAGTTAAATGGAATCTTGACATAAATATGACAGCGTCAATCAACACGATTGACAAGTTAATATATCACATGATATAGTGTCTTAGATGAATCGCGTGATGGTATTACCGAGACGCCGTCAGATCGCCGACGCTGGGCGATGTCCCCCTCACTCGGCCTGCCAGATGACCTTCTGTGCGACGCGCGTAAAAGGTCGTAACAGCGACGCGCGTCGCACGACATTTCACATTTATACCTCATAACTCCTTCAATTGAAACACCAATATTTTCTGTGGCTTGAACAACTGAATGAATCGCAAGGATGACGCTTTAGTCCGAATAATCTGCAATATCTGGTTGTATCAGAGATCCGATGTTTAATGCTCATTTAGAAAAAAATGGAAAGTAACATGCTCAGACTAACCTAGCCGTGAGATCGCTACAACGTGCGACAAACAGCGCGTCGCAAGGTGACGTGAGGGCGCTTTTCACGCTTTTGACACGGCTGATTTTCACGCCGGCAGCGATTTTCTAGTTGGTCTGCACTAGCCATTTATGATTAGATAAGGCATACCAAGCAACCAAATTTGGTTAGAGAGATGATTGGGAGGGAAATGCTGGTTGCTGACGCGAGTTGAGATGTAGCATTTAAAATTAGGCGGCGTGGTTTTGGTGAGTGTGGTTGGGTATTCCATGTGCCAGTGGGTGGTTGGATTAGTGGGAGTCGGGTAGGATTGAGCAAGTGGTTTGGCGGGGCAGAATGAACTGGTAACATGAGGGCGTGTTGTCAACTCAGCAGTCTACCTGAAGCCTTGGACCACAGCGAAGACCCGTATGGCACCTCACCAGGCGTCTCTCTAACAGCCACTGCCAGTCACAGCTTCTGTTGAGAATGCAGTCAGCACATTCGGGACTCACGCCCTCCTTCCGGTATATCCTCATCTTCCTCCGCCAATCACAAGTGTTCGTCGAGAAGGACCGGACCCCCGACCGCGGCCTCTTCTCGCTAGGTGACTTGGAGCATACATCTTGAATCGAAAGCTTGTCAACGTAAGGGGAGGCATTTGGTCTATCCAAGTTACAAATGTCTGGTACTAAGACATCACACCATTCACGAGGCGTAGGTTCGTAGGCCAAGGGGGATGGTGGTCGAGGAGGGGGAGGGGGCGATAAAGGAGTAATTACGACAACAAACCACATCTTCCCGCCATCACCCACGTAACGAGGTCAACAGGAACCGCCAACGTCACGCGGCACAGTTCATACGTCCTGCAATCCGAGTGCTGTTGTGATCATGGATAAACTGTCACAAACCGAATTAGGTCACATGCAAACATCAGTCACCTGGTAAGAAGCCACAAAAAGAAGTACTCCTTGCAAACGACTAGGCGCCTCTCGCCGCGTTGTAAGCCAGCAACGCGTCGTCCTGCCTTGATGACGACGGCAGATGACACACAAGATGACGATGTGGACCAATAGGTTGCCACCCACTCCACCGATATCTCTACACCTCTATACACATTCCTTCCCCGGCCTTTCTTCCAACTTTCGTTTGAGTTTTCATACAGAGGCCCAATGGTAGATAGTGACTATTTGTGCCTAAAATGCCAGGTGAGCTTGTCTTTCCGAGCACTAAATTTCTCCGCTTTGCACGAAATAGACTTCTGTCAGCTCTTCTGTATCGAAGATGAATGTATGGGTTGAGGTGCGTACATTATATCATTCCGGGTTCCTCCCGCGGCCATGCTGATCCCGGAATGCTACCAGAGGGCGCTACCAGAGGGCGCTACCAGAGGTTATCCCGAGTCAGCGATGATACAACTGTAAATACCCGGCCACATCATAATAGCATAGCTTCGGTGGTGATGACGCCTGACGGTACTAATATAACCACCGCTGTATAAACAGCAACGTCTATCATACCTGTCTGACGGCAGTTATATACAGGAGTCTATCCTGTACTAGGAAAACGACACGGAGATGAGTGAATGACAACAAACAACCACCGTAATCCATCGGCATGTTCTAAATCAAACGTGTTGATATATTTACGAATCAAAACAGCTTCGCTTGCTTGGATCCCTTACAGATCAGATCGAGACAAATATATGGTGTAAGAAAGAGATCAAATTTCAGAAACAGATCAGACATAAAAATTCGAAAAAAAGATGCCATCCAAGAACAAAGTCCAAAAAACCCTCATTTAATGACGCACGAATGCTATACATATAATTCAAAGATGCGGTTTTAAGCATCATGTCTATAACCGACTGTGGTTACTCGGGTACCAAGGTCAAACGCTTAAAAACGCTGCTTTAAGATAGATCTCGTCAGCAGCTGTCGTGGAGAACGCGTGGGACGGTTTCATTGTCACTAGCGCCACGCTGGTAGGTGGTATCTGTTTGTATTCCGGGGAATCATTTCGACTTCTTGGAATGTACCCAAAGCCGGATGTCAGAGCCAGAGAGACTACAATAATTAGGTCTGGTACTGTGTTATAAGGAACAGTACGTTAGTACTGACCCGACTAAGGACATCCTATCTGACAATAACAAGCGGCATCTGCCAACGGGACACGCAAATTTATAAGCATCATATGTCTATAACCGACTGTGGTTATATATATATATATATACCAAGGTATATAACGCTATAAAAACGCTATATATATAATATATATATATATACGTGGGGCGGGCTGTAAGTGGGTAGGTACTATGTGCGTTTGTGTGTGGGCGGCAAGTTCATGGGGTCCTGTAGAGTATGCTTGCGTCCACAGTGTCGTGAAATATTTGATAAAGGTGGTCTTGACTTTGAACAATAACGACCTCTTATCATAATATAGCCCACTTACTCTGCATCTGAGACTATCTTAAGCGACACACCTCTGCCCACATGTACGACCTTGGTAGTAGATGTGATTTGGTCAAATGATCCGATGATTAGAGTTGTGATTGATTGATTGAGCGCAGGAGCGAAACGTGCCCAGTGATACCAATCAGAGCACTCTCAATGGCAGACATGTTTGACGCAATGCTAACATAACATCTCTGCAATAGTTCACGGAGCGCATGCTATTTGACCCGGTTGTAACCTCTGACCGGGCGATAACAAGCAGCGCGCGTCAAACATAAACAAACAAGAATGGTCAACATGAATGGAGCTTATCGGGGAAGCTCGGTAGTAAGCCCTTCAGTGGGAAATAAAGCTGTGTTTACTGAACACAAAGGCCGCATTTTGATGTCTTTGATTATGAACTTTCTTTACTTTATACGCTGCAGTTATTTAGGTTATACAACCAAGGCCCTGCAGTCACAAGTATTAAATTTTGTCAAGTCTTATTCTAACTTTAGCAGTCCAAGTTTTTTTTTATGTCTTTTTTCCATAAAACTTGTGAACTCACATCGGGGGGCAGGGGGAGCGGCAAATCTGGCAGCAAATGGTATATCAGGCTTTTCCCATACCCCGTGGTAGATTAGCAACAACGTCGTTTCCCAAGAACAACTTCTCCAAACACTCTCGCTGCTTGTCTGTCATTTCCAATCCCGGAGTGCTTTTTTTAGTCGATTTTCGTTCACAAATTCTTTTTACATCTGACTGCCGCCATTTTTAGAAACGCTTGACGGCCATGAACAATCCGCGGACCTCTTTTTTTCGATAAATGCCTCATATTGGGCCTATAAAAAGGTTTTCCATAACAAAATGATTATTATTATTCTAATCACACACAACAAGAAATGTTTTTGTAATATTTAAGAGATGACATTTCGTAATAATATTTCGTAGCGCAATGGCCCGAATTTGGCCCAAAGCGATCAGAGTATTGCAGAGGCGAATCCCAGCCTGCGCAGAAGCCGATGCGCAGGAGATCGCAATCAGAGCTGGCGAAGATCCTATTGGCCGGGCACCGACGTATCTGACGGTGTACGCTACGCGAACGGGACTAAACGCGGTTCTGTGAACCGAACGAGTTTTCGTGTCAATTACAGTAATCATTGGGTGTGAGTCCAACACATGGTTTAGTCAGATTCTGACATCACCAACAATACGCTTACAGCACCACGTTGGTCACATATACACATAGAACAATTCCCACTCAGAAACACAAGATACGGTGTCATATTCCTATCTGCATATTACAGTTTGTGGTTTCATCTTGACTGGCCGTCTTTGTCGCTGTCTGTCTTATTGTCCAACTTATCCGGCCATACAGGCCATCCTCGTACAATCATGTTTCTTTGTTCTGTGTGGCATCCCGTCATGCTTGACCATCCTTGTTCCTTTGATCTATTCTTAATTGTATGTCTTATCCGGTCATATGCGGTCGCCTTGGTGCATCTGATGTTGATAACATCCGGTCAGATGGGATTTACCTATTGTAAAAATGCGGAGGCGGGTTTACCGCTAGTCTGCGTCCCAGACTCCAGGGGCCCGCTACGCTTCTCGCCGTTGGGGCGAGTATTGAATATCATGTAAACAGTGCTCGCAGCCAAGGGGCCAGGGGACCTCGAGTAATTTGCCACCATCAGCCGTGATGGACCCTACTCCTCGCATCCTCTGATTGGATGGATGTGGTTTTGTGTAGATATATCAATGTAATTGACTGGCCAGCAGGACGTTTCGTGGTACGATTGAAGTGCGAGGCAGTCGGTACTCGAGGCGTGAGAGAGAAAGATCAGGAAAATACTCAAAAACGAACTTGTACTATTTATCCCCAACCTTAGTACATTACTACGGGGCATATAGGATGTACGGAACAACATGACCGGGGCCACGACACCCTGTAGAGTCAAGGGGACACACTTTCGTTTAAACGCTCTCCACAACGCGAGCATATGGCGTAGTATACTGTTTGAAAAGCTAAGCACCAAATGTCCTGTTATGGATTCAGATGGCAGGATTCTGTAGCAGGGGCATTGTACGGCTAGCTGGGCCACACGCGCTCCATGCTTACCTCTTGGTAGGATGTCCAGGGTTGTCCAAAACATTCAAATATGTTCTCGACGGAGTTGCCGTTTAACGCTTAACGTAGCAACTCTGATAGGTCTCCGGAAGTATGAATCGACATTTTTATGCAGAGACAGCCACGTCTCGGTTTCCAAGGATCACGTCGAGAAACACGCTATTTCATCGCCCACATTAAAAATATAACCTCTATTAGGAAGAATATTTCTCGTTCTCTAGAAATTAACCCCTCTAATTTGTTTCAACCAGTTCACTGAAATAAAGACCAACTCGATGTGTAATTTAAGGACAAAGATTTCCCCGACAATATTGTAATGCTATGTAGATATTGTGATCTATTGTTTCTTGACCACTGACAAGACCCGTTTAGTCCAAGATGTCATTTTGCTCTGGCCGCCAATTACAATACGAGCTTGGGGGCCATTTCCGGTCCTCTGCAGCTTGGAGAAGCAGGATACCCGGATGTGACGTAGCCGTGAGCGCAAAGAAGCCCGTTGCTGATCAAGGAGAACCCACCCTCCACCTGCCCAAGTGGCGCACGGCACCCCACGACTATGAAAAGGGAAACTATATAGGTACATGATCAAGATGTCGGCAATCGATCAGTTTTTGTTGCACAGACTGGGCCAATCAATACGTGATTTCCTTACGCTGATATACGGCTTGAATACAACTTGGCTGATGCCTGAATATGTGGCGGACTTGGGAACGTACTGAGCGAAGATCCTTAGACCAAATGACACAAACGAAGAGTATAAATAGGAGACCAGTTGCGATCAGCTCCTGAAAAAACCCATTGGTTAACATTCTTTTTGGGCGTCGTAAGAATGTGGGATGGTATCAGCGCAGCATTTCTCTACTGTAAACCCTACACAGAATGTGATTGACGGCTGAATTCAATGAACTCGTAGCGCGCCTCTAAATGCCATCAATAGCACCCCGTACCGTAACACTCGCTCTTTATGGCCTCAGATTGTAAGGCTTTATTCTTCGTTGGGAAGAATAGCTGATGGAATTGGTAAGGAGAAGTAGTGAGCTGACGATTGAGTCAGGGGACGACCGCGGTTCAGGTTGCTAGGCTGTGAAATAGTGATTATTATCAACCTTTCATAGTCTGTGTATTGATCTTCATTGCCGAATGAGGTACAGACATCAAACTATACATTTAGTCTTATTCTGGTCGCCTCAGCAACCCGAGTTTCAGTGGTCACTTATAGAAAGTGCTCCGCAAATACACACAACACTTGTGAGATGGCCAACAATCGCTATTGTGAACGTGAACGCCTCTCTCGTGTGTACCATGTCAGTATCACAGACAAGCTACGGAAGGTTCGTCAGAGGCACTGTGTCTACATACACAACAGGAAACGAATGACTCATGTGGGACGCGACACGACGTACCAAAACAAAAACGCACCCCAAAGCAGACGACACATTGACAACTTCACCCAAGCTACCAATCCTGATCACAATCACAATGAATCCAACCCTTCTCATGCAGATCCAAACAAACCACTGAAGCATAACATTAACCATGGTAATATCTCTAATATAATATGCAGAGACACAAAAGCCCTGCGTATTGACATGAAAACACGGCGAAACGGACAATTCATCTTTGAGCAGATTAATGTCCCGCTTGCATACCGGATGCATGTCCACAAACAACCGTGTATTGACACAAATACATCGCAAATAATTCCGTTTGTGGTTCATGCCAAACAAAGGAACAAAGCTGACAACATGGCGATGATCCTATGTCCGCCCCATCGACTCCCCGCGGGTGTCCCTGCTGTAACATCCTCTCAACCAGAACACATCTCCCCAGGACGCTCGTCTGCACTTGAACAGTCCCCGGATGACGATAAGTGTCCAGACGTCGTCAACTTGTTCATTTCGCTGGTTGTCCTCGTTGTGGAGTCAAGTTGACGTTGCTGTGATACACTGTGAAACGTCTCCCCTACGCCTTCACTCCACACACTTAGTACGCAAACAAACCCTCCACCAAGTATCCGCGATATCCGAAATACGTATTGCAGCGTGATTTAGCGGTCGGATATGAACTAGTGCAATACAGAAACGTACAGCGGTGGTCAACGACGCGGTCAGTGGGAATATTTGGGCGAGTGAGTTGGTTGTGGGGGGGGGGGGGGGGGTTGGGTTAGAACGGACATCGAAACATGACGATGGCCGTTACATGCTGTTATGGTTATCATGAGAATAGTGATTTACCCATTGTTGTTATCAATAATTGACCTTCGCATTTTCAATGAGTCCGCTTCCGAAAACTGGCCATGACCCGAAAACCTGACTATTATGGTAGAGATGGGGTGGGGGGGATATTAAAATAAGCAGTACTCGATGTGTTGAAGAGGATTTACGTCATACTTAATCAGCGGTGGGAAATGCCCAAACTGCTAAACCCAACCACCTAGAAGTATTCTCCCGCCTATGCACGCTGGATTGTCGCTATAGATAAATGTATGTACGGTTCAATAGTGGATTGATAAAGGACCACACTTCTCACATAGACAGGCGACATTTCTGACTTGTTGTGCTCGAATCACCGACGTCACACAGAAACCCACTATCTTTTGACGATCGCTGCACTTTAGCCGCCGCTGGCGTTGTCAAATTTGGTATGCACGCGTTGCGCTAATAGTACCGCCGTCGCGCGACATTCCTTACTGCCCAAGTGAGTGTAACCACAGGGGTTAGCATTGGCACGGCCGCAGCTATCTTCTTTGCCTGCAGAAACCTTGGGTTTCAGTATGCATAGGAGAAAGCTGCGACCGCGTCAATGCTAACCCCTGTGAGTGAAACCCAGACAGGTACTGACACGGAAACCCGCACTGACGTCAAATTTATATTTCTACTTCTATATTGAGACAAAAAGTACAAACCCCTTGCACATTACGGACAGATCCATTTGGACTTACACCACACGATTGTGTAATGAAGATACGTGACATCGTGTCGCGCAGCATGCGACTGTACGTCTGCCATGTCACGCCGCCCCAGCAGCCTTCTCATACACCACATTCATATTCACACCTGAGGCGAGCAACAGCTGTAAAGTAGTTACCTTGGCAACGAGTCTCAGTTGAAGAGAAATTTCTGGTAGCGTCATTTCTACGGGCTCCCTCATAGCGAGCGTTATACGGGCACCGAGAACGCACGACGACTGCCTCCCACTGCGATCATGATCCTATTGGTGCCTATGTCAGGTGTCACTTGTCATAAAGGAATACAAACTAGCAAGTGGTGACCAATTTTCAGGGTTTTATCTTATTTTGGAATCTATATGTTCGATGACGAGTTGAAGAATGTTAGCTCCCCATGATAGAGGTGATAAGTCTCATGTGCGGTCAAAGCACATTTCACATTTGTTCCGTAACAAACTGAGCGGGAGATGCCCAAGAAGGTCAGCTGTCGCCTCCTGTCAATGACGCCGTCGCTCCGGAGATGGTCGTGATGAGGACTGCCCCATCGATCACAGTCACCAGTGCCAGGCACCCCACGGCTGCGCCACGATTGATTGGTTGAGGCGAGGCGCGCTGCTCTTAAAGATAGATTTCTGTTAACTGGATAAGAAAATCTCCCGTGGTATGATTGTGTAGCTTCGGGTAGGTCCTGTGTGGTTAGCCCTCGTCTGCTCGAGATAAGACATCGGTGGTTGTTCACCAGCTTAAATAAGCCGACCTGAGTCTGGGCAAGTGTCGAGTGTCAACACGCTCTCCAGAAAACAAACACTACTCCGACCCATCAGCACGTTGTATCCCAATCACCTGTGGCGAATCAGTGCACTGAACATCTCACAGAGTAACATCAAACGGATCATCGTTTGCATATCATAGATAGATCACAAAGATCAAACCCCAAGAAGAGTAAATCCTCCACGCAGGCGACGCTGATGCAAATTGAATGGAACTCAGTCAAGTAGATCTCGTAACGCGCGTCACTCAGCCCGACCCGGAGCGCCTCGCTGGCCAGTGGTCAATCTCGTGTAGCCTCTCTCCCCTGTCGATGGTTCTTACTCATCAGTCTTGTAGTTACCGTAATGTATGCACATTTCTGATAAACCCTGCGCATATTGGATCAGAGGTCAATAAAGGTTACGTCCTATATTAGAGGTATCCAGTTATCATTAGAATATGGTCAGCATAAAAAGCAGGCGAACACAACAGGAAGAGATCGTTCTCGGATCTCATGTCGCTACAATATTGAATATCTTCCTTGTCGAATAAACAGACAATAAATATTCCATAATGGTATTCACACGAACCCGGATGGAGGAGACAGCGCGTCAAAAAGCGGCTCTCAACGAGTATTTATTATTCATAATACCCCCACGTCATTCCCCCGCACAACATTAAATCAAGTCATTATCGTTAACTGATACTTGGAAATGATGACATAGTTGAGGTTGTTGTTGATGCCACCCGTGCAAAACAACAATATCCGCTTCCAGTCGTTTTTAACATGATATAAGGGGCACCATTACGATACGCCCTTCTACCTCATCCAAGTTACGGTTAAAACGTATTTTGTTTTGCCCGTTGTACAACTGGGTTGTTTGTTCTTAACCCGAAGTGTTAATGGGACCTTGTACTCGTCTACAGAGGTAGGTCGGCGTCGCCGAAACTCGCGTCCAAGAAAAAAGACTGTAAGAAACACTGTACACAGTTGCGGTTGTGCAAATTAATAATTTACACACTGTTTTCATGGCGAATACGATACATAATGCACTTAACCAAATGTTTGGCTGCCATAAATACTTGATTAAGCGGTCCATTTGTAGTTTGCGAATAGCGCGGGCGACATGCATCTTCATTTCCACTAAACTGCTAAAGCTTCGCTGCGCGGTCTAATCGGCTGGTGAGTATTTTGATCCTTCGGAAAAAATGAACCAGTAGCGTTCGCCATTTCTGTGCTGGCTTCCTGATGTAGCAGAAGTCGTCCCATGTGTATGCGATGCTCCAAAGCGTTCACATGAAACCAACCCAACATATATTTAAGGGTTTTGAGACTGATTGGGAATTTGCAGGTTATGGAACGCTCTGTCATGTGTTCATGCATTTCTATCAACCGCCATGATGCCCCTTGTGCCCAATAGTCAATGCCTACCCAGGTCGCCAATGCAAACCCACTTCAAAATACCCAACACTTCTATCTCAGAGAACTCAAGTGCCGGCAATAGCACGCTCAACTAAGTTTACGAGTGGATGAGACGATATAATCACCAGGTGGGTCCGTGTCTCACAGCTCCCAACCAATAGCCACTCGATGACGTCAGTAATTTGGGTGGAGTAGGGTGACGTCATAAGTCCCCCTGGTGGCTGTGGCGAGGTCGGCGAGTTGTAACGCTTTGATGCCAATGGTCGCGGGTACAGGCTTCTCGTTGGTACGTGTCTATGGTTGCAGATCAGTGACCATCGTGTTTAGACTGATTTCCACATGAAAACATTATACCCAATCAACGGAGAAAACGTATTAAAGAGACTGTTCAGCCCCATTTTGTAACGAGGTTTCCTAGCAAGCTGCTTAGCAGCCGCACCATGGAAACCAAAAGTTTTAAGTTTTCAGACTTTCAGTCGCTACCCGGCGCTCCGGTCTCAGAAAACAGATCCTTACTTCCTTGTTGTCCAAAATTACCCTTCCTGCTTGTCGGTCTAATTTGTGCGCATTGATGCCCACAACTTAAATGATTGAAGATTTTATGAAATCTACATTTTGTAATTCAAGTGGAAGTATACATATCGATAGCGAGGTAGTTATAGAGCGCGTAACGATTTACAGCCAACATTCGTGTGATCATGGTTTTAGGGAGGCACCGTTATCGATGGAACGACACAAGTAAATAAAACAGATTTCCACAGTACATCGTAGATATTTCCAGTCAAATATTAATGTTGAAAATTTATCATCATGATTTTCAATCAAATAAACTTAACGGCATAAATTAAAAGAAGCCATTATTTATGTCTGCTTTAAACGTATTTATGTATCAATGATATGGGGCTGAACAGCCTCTTTAAGTACACGAATAAGGTCAGAAAGCAGGATTCTATCTGCCGCATGTCAGCCTGGTTACAACACCCAACTCCCCCATGTGGTATTTTCTCTATAAGGAAGCCTTGATATACACCCACAAACTAGTCAACATCCCTCGACTCTGGGGGTTCGCTTCTCTCCTATCCACAACCATTACTCTCATAATTTACCCATACTAAGTCACCAGGCTACGGTCATTAACACACATTGTTATTCGATGGTGTATAGTACTAGTAGGCATAAAACACACCGTCGCATAGACAACACTGCCAACAATTCCTGCATTAATGTCACCTTTCACCTTACTCATACTACCGGCAATTCAATATTGCAGTCCGCTCAATAAGGTGCAATTTTTGAAATTTGTATATAGAACACGACAAACTTAAACCAAACTTGAAGACAGGCCCTAGCCTTTGTATGCAGTCAGGTGTGAATGCCTCTCGTTACCAACCAATCGACTGTTCAGGCATCAACAAAATGTCACTGACTGATTTTGAACTGATGGTGGACAAAGATGTGACAAGATGTGTCATATGCTTTGAGTTCATTAGTTTAGGTCGTCATTCTCCGTTAGAATCTACCATCAATGTATATGGAAGCAAATTTAACCATAATTAGCCCTCAATATGCAATGAGTGTTTATCATTTGTTGCTTAATTAAGCCGAGCAATACAAATCACGGCGATGGAGATGGTTTATCGCGGGTGATGCTCCTCTCATGTGGGAAGGCACTTACTAGTAACCAGGTCCTACTTCATTAACAAATGTAAATGAATACATCCACCCTCCCCTCTCCACAACCGGCTAGAGGTCACACGCACCTGTGGGCTAACTTACTAAGACGAAGGAGATAGGAGCGGTCCCTGGAGAGGCCGTAGATGGGACATCAGCTATCACCGGTTGCCAAGTGCTACGCGGAGCACGTAGCTAGAGACCGATGAAACTCCTGGCGTAGTCTGCAGTGAAATTAATGGCTACCTACGACGAGTTACCACCTTCTTCGTTAAGGTGAGCAGACGAGGTCAAGTGGATAAGATGCATCCTTGGCAACATTAAACACTGTTAACGTCTGCATGCAGCACGCACGTTGACCAAGAAGCATTTAATCTCCAATGCCCTGCTCTGCACTTGGGTCACGCTAACATCAATAGTTAAGCTGTTTTTGTTCGATGACATCCGGTGACGGAGTGACGTTACGCGGTGGACGAGAACCCCACAGTATAAAGGCAGCCCCGTGGCGTAGCTATTATAACCCCTGCGAAACGACCTTCGCCTACTTCTTCAAACACGATCGAAGACCGCTTTTCAGGCATTGTAACTGGTCACATCCTTGTTGCTTATTAACGCTCTGTGACCTCACGCTACTCATTTATAGTTAAAAACCTTCATGTTGTCTGTAAAAAAAATCAGTATCCCGGCTATAAATTGACTCATAATCGTACACATCCTCCCGTTAGGTGGTGGGACGAATGGGAGAGAGGCTACACGCTAGACGCGAGATGTTAATGGGTATGCTACAAAAGTGTCAATGCCATGAGTTCGCAAAGACAAAAGAATCGTTCGTGCTTCATACGCTGTAGTCTCTGAACTTGACTACCATAGTCAATGGCGCATCAGATGGGATGAACTAAGAAGGTCAAGGTCGTCCAAGTCTCGCGTTCCGCCAATCCATAAACCGATGGTTTAAAGTACTGACCAGCTAATAATGTCATGGCTTTACGTCGAATTATCGATCATTGAATGGCATGGGACAAGGGTAGATCCATCACGTTAGCATATTGTGAAAAATATTAGTCTCTCATGCCGGTGGGACTCGGTTTCAAAAGTGTTTTAATTGGCCCAATGACTAGTGTCCATATATTCATGTGTGTATATTTAATATCTCGTCGAGTTGCAGTTGTTTGTCGCCTGGGCATTAACAGTCTCTTTCATAAATCATAGATAAATAATAGAAACGTAATATACTTTCGTTTGCGTGACAGTTGGTGTGAGTGCTTATTAAATGTGTACGTGATTCCCAGCAGCTAGGGTTTAACTCCGCGTGGGGTTCTTTCAGCCACGAACACTCAACTTATGCTTGCAAACCAACTATTACAAAAAGGGTTCCTTCAATCAATAAGACCGAGTGCTATAAAAACAGAAATGAAGCCGTGTTCATCGAGGCTGAAGAGGTAGTAAATTGTTACCGATCCATTCATCTACTGACACAACTCCGTAATGTAAAACGCCAATAACGCATTCATCCCTATGTGGTAAGGGCCGACCTTCAATTTGTTGTGTTACATGAACTGTTATTCAGTTAGACACCTGTCATAACAAGCACTAACCCGACCTCAAACGAGCTTGTTAATCCTAACGAGAGGAAGAATATCAATATCAAACGTACTCTTTGCAAATGTCTCATACAATAAGTGGAATGTTTATTGCGAAGTCGCGCAAAGGAAGCTGATGAAAAAATTGCTGTCGAAATAGGGGCGTTGCTTAAAACAGTCATGGTGAATACTTTGAGTGTGACGCCACGGACTCGCTGCGTCACTGACTCGTGTCACGCAGTGGTATCATTGTCTTGAGTTTTATAGTAGTGTCATTGTCTTGTGTCATATAGTAGCGTCACTGTCCCGTCTCATGAGGTTGTGTCACTGTCCTATCTAATGAGTTTGCGTCACTGTCCCATCTCATGAGGTTGTGTCACTGTCCTATCTAATGAGTTTGCGTCACTGTCCCGTCTCATGAGGTTGCGTCACAATCCCGAGTGTGTGTACAAACTTTTTATCGGGCGATATTTTGTCGTGCAATCCCATGTAGCGGCCACGTTACATAGTCATTTGGCCTATTGACCACAGCTACCGACGTAAGAGAGAAAACGGCAAAAGTTTTCAGTGAACAAGACACATTCACTGCTGCTTCAGTTGCGGCAATCCCAACAAAGTGTTCTGCCATGGCAACCTTCGGAGGTGAAGCGATTTACAAAAATACGAGTAAGAAAAATCATCCGCTGCCACGCTTTCGTAAGCGACCATTTAGATTTTTCTTACCATCGGTCTTAATTACCAAAGAAAGTATACCTTTTCCTTCACTTCTTGGACGATCCTGCGCGTCAGGAAAGGGTTTGTTTCAACGACAGGTCGCAGATTTGCATTCAAAGCATCCTCTTTCATCAAAGATGAATTAATCAGAGATGTTGGCATGGTCTTATTCAAACTGAATGCATTTGGATGGCGCGACTCCACGTCATCACCACTCTGTCTGCGGGATGGGATTGTGGTTTGAGGTTTAGGCATGGCCGAGTGAAGTTCGATCGCAGTTCCACTGGCGGCTATTCCAGATACGGGCAGTGTACAGCTCATCCCCAGCATGGCAACAGTCTGTGGGGCTCTATTAGGCTCACCCGATATGCCCTGGAAGCGAGCAGCAGAAGTGGGTACCATGGGTGTGACCACACCCACAGTGACTTGACCATCAGACGACATCTGTCGTTTCATCCATCCGGATCGTGACTGATGCAGCGGATAACGTGACTGTGCGCCGGAAGGAAGGGATTTTTTAGACATGGTTGTGGTATGCCTTCCGATTTTGTCTGTTATCACTTTCGTTCGAACGGAATCTTCAACAAAACTCTTCTCGCGCGAACACAACTTGTCCCGGTTTTCGGAAATTGTGAGCTTTGTCTTCATGTTGACGTGTATATTTACTGAGGTAGTCGTTGACGAAACTCCATTTTGGCAGGATTTATTTATCCAGCTAGGAGAAGATAAACCTCGCCGAGGCTCCATTTTCCATTGCTCATATACAAATATGTCACAATAAATACACAATGGAATAATTTCACTTGTCCCTTGTCTTGGTCACTGTCAAATGTTCCTATGACAACGACAACATTTCACCGACGGATATCTTTAAGTGGAGCTAATCCGATATTTTTTCATCCTTTATCCTCTCACACTAAAACCTGCCATACGATATATGGCAGTAAGAATTTCTTGCAGCGAGATCTATAACATCGGCGTCTCATGGAGCGTGTTCATCTTGGATATATGAGACCTCATATTTAAAGTTCCTCTAATCTTATTATAAAGGGGCCAAGCTTTGAAGGGAAAGCCCAATAACGCAATCAATCATGGGACCAATAGCTCCTTGGCGACCATATACATGGCATATAGGGTGTTTTCTCTAATTAACACAGGGCTCAACTCGTGCGCGCACAGTATCAGTAATTGGACCAAACGTCTGCCACGCAGGGGAAGCAATTACCCCAAGAGCAAATGACACTGATGCAGAGGCCATGGAGTCTCGCGAGTTCATGTGTGGTCTATGGGGTGACTAATTCATGTATCGGTCCATAAAGATGACGGTCGACAACCTAATGGTGTGTCACATGCAGGCCTTCCTGAGATACAGTCGCTCGTTAGGTGCTTTAACTGATTGCAACGTAGACTGTCCACATCCTTGGTCAGGTTGGTTCTCCACAATATTATCGCCACAATATATAAACAGAACAGACAATTGACGCGAGCTTATAAATCAGTTTTGAAGCACTGAGAAAAACGAACGCGATTGAGGCAGTAAAGCAATATTTCTGATCTCCAAATAAGAGACTAATCCTAGTGAAATATTGTCCCATATGCGCCAGGACTACAACCTAAATATATCTTAATTCAAACATAA
Organism: Urechis unicinctus; assembly: GCA_034190875.2. Lineage (NCBI taxonomy): Eukaryota > Metazoa > Annelida > Polychaeta > Xenopneusta > Urechidae > Urechis > Urechis unicinctus. Next base: position 61,300,442 of record CM067344.1, on the reverse strand, counting down.
GTAGTATGATTGAAAAGGTGATCGTAGGGAAAATGCAGTTGTATAGATATCTCAAGTGTGCTATATTTCTCCAACCGAGCAATAACGATTCTATTGCAGCAGCCTCAGCAATCGATGGTTATCTCGCATCACATTTCTATTGGCCTATGTACACTGGGAAAGCTATCTGGTTTTGTTCTAAATGTTCACCATAAGCGAAATAATTGATAATTGCATTACGAACGTACGGGGCACCATTGGCTCGATCTCTTGTGAGAGTGGCTGTTGGACAACTACTGCCAACTCAGGCAGTAATTAAACACTTTCCGTCCTCCATCCAGAATCGGTCATTGTACTAAATCAAGCCTAGACTTGCATATAAGTAGAGAATTAAGACCAGCTAACATGAGATGTCGCTTGTGTGGTTACGTAAGTATGTGTATGCGTGTGTACGTGTGTCTGCATGGGTGTCTGTGTGTCTGTGTGCTCGAGTGCAATGCATTTGTGTGTATGTAAGCTCGTGTTAGGAAGTGTATTTGCTTAGCTAACTTGGCTCAGTTTCTACGCCACAACCATCATGCTAGCAACAGAAGTTGTAAAACCACGTAAGCGAACGAGTGTCTGGATGTGTCGTCGCATACAGGCTGTCACAGTAAGAATCAATGTCGATGAAATTCCACAAACCGTCTCACACCGGGTCACACAGCTACACACTAGCTCAGTCATGGGTCACACAGCCACACACTAACTTAGTCGTGGGTCATACAGCCACACTAACTCAATCATGGGCCACACAGCCACACTCACACTCAGTCATGGGTCACACAGCCACACACGAACTCAGTCATGGGTCACACAGCCTCACACTAACTCAGTCGTGGGTCACACAACCACACACTAACTCAGTCGTGGGTCACACAGCCTCAAACTTACTCAGTCGTGGGTCACACATCCACACACTAACTCAGTCGTGGGTCACACATCCACACACTAACTCAGTCGTAGGTCACACAGCCACACACTCACTCAGTCATGGGTCACACAGCCACACACTAACTCAGTCGTGGGTCACACAGCCACACACTAACTCAGTCGTGGGTCATACAGCCACACACTCACTCAGTCATGGGTCACACAGCAACACACTCACTCAGTCGTGGGTCACACAGCGTCACACTCCCTCAGTCGTGGGTCACACAGCCTCACACTCACTCAGTCATGGGTCACACAGCAACACACTCACTCAGTCGTGGGTCACACAGCGTCACACTCCCTCAGTCGTGGGTCACACAGCCACACACTAACTCAGTCATGGGTCACACAGCCACACTCTAACTCAGTCGTGGGTCACACAGCTTCACACTGTCACACGACTATAAATGTATACTGTACTCACGTAGTTGAAAACCAGACTGGTCATGTTGAGCGGAACCCGTTCCTTTGACATTTTGGAACACTGATAATCATTTGATATATCAATCCAGAGAATGAATTAGTCCGTTAATCAGGCCAGGTGAGTGTATACCCAACGACGTGTTTTAACGTCTAAGTGCGGAGCACGATGAAAGCTTGATTTAGGCCGGGAAGATGCTCACCACGGCCATCGGCTAGTGACAAGGATGCTAGCGACGCGAGAACATGCCATTACGGGCGACTAGAGATTGTATCCAACTGATGAGCCGTGTGTTCCGTCACATGCTTCACTTGCACATCTTTGGTCACCCATCTAGCCCAAAGCTATCTTCTCACTCGGTAAATAGTGAGGAACCACATAATGTGCTCTTATAAGTTGCTTTCCTTTCAGTTCCCATGCAACCCGTATTACATAACTTGATAAGTCACCTTGCGCCGGTAATCAACAGGTGTGACAATCGTGTCCTCTCAGTCCATCACCTCACTATCTCAGATCTACTTCCATATTGATCCTTATTATTACAAAAACAGACCACCATGCTGTGTGTGCCGAACACAAACGTCTCATACAATCCAACATCAAAAAGGCCTCCGTTGTTTTGTCGCCCGGGAAACATCACCAAGCGATGATCGTAATAGCAACAATTTTAATCATGGTTTATCGAGATGTCGATGGCGTTCCTAACAGCCCTCATGGTGTGAAAGCAATACACAAAAGATGTATGCCTGAGCAACAGAAGTCGAATCGGCTTACATCGAGGCGATTAGCGAGCTACCCGTGTCCCTTATATGCCGCTTTGAGATGCCCCCCGCCGTGTTAGAGAGCGTATCCAATGTTATTCTGACAAGCTGCTTATTGGTGATTGATTCCTCAGCAGCTTAATAAACTCACTGCTGTTTGAGAGTGACCAGTGAAAATTCCCTACAACAGATATAGTTCATGTGCAAATATATCACATAATTATTTCCCGTGAAAACTCAGTGATGCAACAGCATGTGCTTTACCAAACAATACCGTTTTTTGAGCTAAATGTCAATAAGATGTCAGACGGACGACCGGTTTTCCGCCCCACACAGTCCACGACCGTCGAAGATAACTCCCCTAAAATACAGTGAAACCCTGATTTTACGCGCCTTGTTTTACGCAAATCGGTTACAACCAGGTAGGAGACAAGGTTGACGTCCCGATTTGTTGGAGCGTCCCAACATGTCGGGACATCTACGGAAATCTGTCTGATTGATGACATCCATTACGGATGTACCCCGATTTCGCGCGATCCAGCTTCTTTAGCGATGTCATTCTATGAACCCCCAACGATCACGTTATTATATGGTATCATTGTATACCCGCAGTCACCGCATGTTACGGGTAACAATGTCAACAGTGAGAGAAGTGGTTTTTACTTCAAGGCCAAACTTTGGACATTATTTACGATATTTACCTTTGAAGTGAACTTACATTTCCTTTCCCAGTCGAAGTACCCATGCGTGCCAAATATATTGAGTGGAATCAAGAACATTAAAGGAGAAGATACACGCACCCCGATCAAGGATTTCCCATGCTTGGCGAGCTCTTAACGCGAGCTCTTCGCAACAAGAGATGACTCTTATGGCGTATGTCGTTGCAATTGGCGAATCGCATTAATACGATCCTTAAAACACTCTCCTTCAAATAATAGGTTCTGTTCTAATCATAAATCAATTTTCAGGGGATGAATAAGTACGCTCGACACTTAAAACTTGATCAAAAATGGAATAAACATATTTCGTCCAAATATAACTTGTTATAATGAACAACAGAAAAGTAAGCTATAACTAATAATCAATTAAAGAAGATTTCCCGTCAATCACTTGCAAACAGTAAAAGCAAAGATTCAGCTCGTAAGTGAAATAAAACTACTTTTTGGGGTTTTCGTCATTTTAAAATAACGAGTTGATATCAGCATGAATTGTTTGGAAGCCCCGCGTATCGTCGCCATGATCTTTGTGTTACTGGAAAGGTCTGGCTTATCGTTCAAAACGTTATAAGCAGGGCCATTATAACTCCTTGTCTAGTTTTTATATAACAAACATGAATTTGATTTAACTCATGAAAGAGGTTTTGGTAGGGCGAGCTATATACCCAACCACAATGCATATCTCGTGTTCTGGTAAGTCCTGATAAAATCTTACAATAAGCGCGAACTGATTGGTTCGCTTATCCCAGATGATTGGCGGATTAATTATGAATATATAAATACGAGGAGTAAGCTTAATATATCATACTGCTACAGCGAGTGACATAATCATTAGGTAATTTTTGTGTGATATACGAGTATTGATTGGGCTCGGCCAGGGTCATAGTGTAGATGTGGGGGTCAAGTAGGGGGTGGGGGGGAGGGTAGGGTAGGGTTGAAAGGCACATTCATTCAACGAGCGCGTTCGATAGAGTTCGGTTTCACCCGACTGATTTATGTATATATACTATCAAACTGTCACTGTCGCTCGAGGAATGCGCTCGTTAAATGAATTGATTTGGGAGCCTGTGGTTGAAGGTATGTATGTGTGTGTGTGTGTGCATGTGTGTGTGTGTGTGTGTGTGTGTGTGTGTGTGTGTGTGTGTGTGTGTGTGTGTGTGTGTGTGTGTGTGTGTGTGTGTGTATGTATGTGTATGTATGTGTGTGTGTGTGTGTGTGTGTGTGTGTGTGTATGTATGTGTGTGTATGTATGTATGTATGTATGTATGTATGTATGTATGTATGCATACATGCATGCGTGCGTGTATGTATGTATGTATGTATGTATGTATGTATGTATGTATGTATGTATGTATGTATGTATGTATGTATGTATGTATGTGTGTGTGTGTGTGTGTGTGTGTGTATGTGTGTGTGTGTGTGTGTGTGTGTGTGTGTGTGTGTGTGTGTGTATGTATGTATGTATGTATGTATGCATGCATGCATGCATGCATGCGTGCGTGCGTGCGTGCGTGCGTGCGTGCGTGCGTGTATGTATGTATGTATGTATGTATGTATGTATGTATGTATGTATGTATGTATGTATGTATGTATGTATGTATGCATGTATGCATGCATGCATGCATGCATGCATGCATGCGTGCGTGCGTGCGTGTGTATGTATGTATGTATGTATGTATGTATGTATGTATGTATGTATGTATGTATGTATGTATGTATGTATGTATGTATGTATGTGTGTGTGTATGTGTGTGTGTGTGTGTGTGTGTGTGTGTGTGTGTGTGTGTGTGTGTGTGTGTGTGTGTGTGTGTGTGTGTGTGTGTGTGTGTGTGTGTGATGTGGGTAGCTGGGATGGCACGATCGTGTATGCGGGGGTAGGAGGGTGATGGGGGTGAAGGGGTGGGCTAGTTCCGATCATACACGATGCATACACTTTTATTTGATGAATGAATTTTCACATCTATGAATGTTCATCAACAAGTCGAGTAAGTTCCCGCATAAAATGTCGTTAAAGCGATCGAACCCAGGTACAGAAACTGGGAAAGTTAACATGTACGACGCCATGTTTGTTCTGCCGCCACATGGCGCTTGTCCTGGTCGACAGTAAATTGATAATGTGACAATTGATAAACAATCACGCAACAGCTGGTAACCAAAGAAGTGCTCGAAATGTTATTTTTGCCATTGTGTTGGACAGCGCCATTGTTGTGGACGGGGGTGTTACATGAGAGAGGATGGTCTTTCTTCTAGCAATGCGCCATCCTAATTATATCTCGACATCATCGACTTGTCGTTCAGATGTTTCATTGGAAAGCATTGAAAATGTCCAAAGCTGCTCTGAAACATTTTACCATGTTGTTGACAAGCACCATATTGAAGAATGAAACATGTCATTCCCTTGCATGCCTTGAAGCACGGGCGTCTGAATAACTACTGACATACGCCATTATCCCGCACGATAAGCAGTCGATTTGTTTACTATGGAGTGGCAAGCGATTCCTTGCTAGTTTCACTAACGATTGTCTGACCGACCCGAATGCCGCCTCACTAGCAACACGAACGGCTCTCGATTGACGTAAGCCAATACCCTCTTCCTCGGTTCTAACCAAACAATATATGCTGACAATGTGAAGAGATTGGTCATAAATGGCGTTTGTGAATCAACAGACAACAAGTGATCGCAAACAGATACATAGTCTCACACTCGAGATCCCCACCCCACACACACACACACCCAGACAATCAAGGACAACCCGTCTACGCGGAGGTGGTTTCCAAAGGCCACCGCTAAGCTAATATTAACCTGGTGGCATAAACGGCTTATTCCACGCGCGACGCATTTCCGGTGAGGTAGTCACTCTTCGGAGAGCTAGAGTAACCCGCTAACAGACAAACGTCTCTTTCCCCATCATACTATGCAAGTATTTGAGTAAACAAGCGTAACAAATACCCCTTGGCTTGCTGTACATGCTCTGTCACAGAACAAATATACCAACATTATCACAGCCATAAACAAAACAATGCCAATCGTCGTCATTATCATCACCAGTCACGTCGTCATTTCGTCATAGTGATAATCATTTTCACCATCATTGCCTTAATCAATTATCATCAACATCATCATCGTCGTCACCAGCGGACACATCACGCCTACAAGATCACTAACCTGGGCGGCTTCGTTGCCGGACAGCCTGTAGCGCATAGTGAGAGGCTGAGCACGCTCCAACTTGGCAGTGCATGTATCCACGTCTGGTACATGTTCCTTGCTGGATGGTTTCATTGTGACAAGTCTAGATCCTTATTTTACGGATAGTCAAAGTATAATCTCGAGTAATCACTGTTTCCCCGAGCGGAGGTATCCCAATTCCTTACCTATGTGCCTCGTACTGCATAATAGATGACGGAGATTAATTGCTGTGGGACGAACATCGTTTACATGAAGAAACTCGTATATGTCATAAGACGTCTGGTTGAATCATTCGGCAGAAGATATCCATGTGCTGATGTAAAGTCAATCTCGCGTCTTGGCAGATCCACCCAGATATGAAAGTGATACAAGCTTGTAAGAGCTAACCGAATTGTCCACCCATCCACCCAGCTGGCATATGGCGCGCTAACGGAAACCATGGTGTAATGGTTGGTCCATGATTATCAATCATATTTTATTCACCCATCACCTCATTGACCGGATTAACAAATCCGAACAAATCCGACTTGGCTCTTCTTAAACAACAGTTGTTTAATAAAGTATGTATTCCAGCCATAGAAACAGGGAGGTGGATTTGTTGGCTTGCCACTTTAACCACCCCCTGACCCTTCTCTACGCACCGACAGTCACCCCCCGGGTAGACCCATGTGGTGAATATTTCTTCGGTCCAAAATCAAATGACATTACGATGTTGCAATAATATCATATATGGCAGTGTGCTGCCAGCGTTATAAACAGGTTGATTAAAGGCATAAACTGCATTGAGGGGCACAGGAACCAATTAGCGGTTCTCAGAACATGGTATCACCAGCTGGCCAACGAGGGGGTAATATATACTTAATAAAGGGAGCCAGTTTCGACTAAGCAGATTTGGACACTCCCGACAGGAAGGAATCAATCGTCACAATAAGCTTGGCGGGGACACCTGCTAACTTCACCCACAAATGAAGCAGCCATTGATTGGCTGTGAACGATTGCGAGAACCGAAGTACGAGAGAATGAGAAAGTATACATCGACAGACAGGCTCACCAGAACCTACTGCACACCTGCTGGTGAGCTTGAACCGCGGACGATCTCGCTCACCTCTAACTGGTCAAAGTGTAAGTTAAAGAGACTGTTCAGCCCCATATAAGGAAAGTGGTTGCCTAGCAAGCTGCTTGGTAACAGCACCTTGGAAACCAAAAATGTTACATTTTCAGACTTTCACTCGCTACGCGGCGCTGCGGTCTTTGAAAGTAGATCCTAACTCCCGCCGTCTGCAGTTTTGTTGTTGTTGTGAGAAATTACGCTTGCGAGGGGGTATCTCTTGTAGCACTTTACCTCCACTGGCCAGTCCCTCCAATATCACCGCAACGGGTAAATGGGTTGTGGAAGTGGAACCGCTTGGGGTCTCAAGTCTCTCGTAATCTGCAGCCTACGCAGACTGAATGGGCAATTGTTCATTGAGTACCTCCCGAGTACAATATGGAACGCTCGACGTTTCGAACGCCGGATTTATTAATGTGGCAAACGTTTTGGATCCATTTTGATCGGCAGGGCTAACGGTGACCGGACCCCCCTTCAATGAAAACTTCATAAACATCGCAGCTGAGTTGTGTTTGCGGACGAACGACAGTGAGGTTTCAGTTTCAATCTCCAGCGAGCGTCGGCGGGAAATTTTTCGATGTTAGATGATGACGAATACAGTGTGCTTAATTCCATTGTATGATAAAAGGTACCATATGGTGGGACAAAAGTTACTATTTATCGTGTTGGTGTTGCCCACAACCTTGATTTGAAGAAAACTACATTTTGAATCTGGAACGGAAATATACACATCCGTAGCGAGGTAGTTATAAGGCGCGCGTAGTGATTTACAGCCGACAAACGAGCGGCTGATGGTTTAGGGAGGTATCGTTATCGATGGACTGACACAGCTAAATGAAATAGCCTTCTACTGTACATCTTTTGGATTTCCAGTGAAACAAATATGTTTAAAAATTACCAGCATAATTTTGGATGAAGTAAAATTTGACGCACCAAATAAACGACGGCATTATTTCGTAACCGCATCGAGCGTAGTAATGTATTTACCAAATGATCCCTGATTGCCTTATATGAGGCTGAACAGCCTCTTTAAGCCAAAACGCAAAATATTCAAGATGCATTTTTCGGCGATTTGGTGCAATCTTATTTGTCACAAACTCCTCCCTTTCTGCTTCGGGAGTTTATAGCGTCCACCGTTAGGCATATTTGGTTTAAAATTAACGTCCCGTAAAAAATATGAAATTGAACTTTACAAAGGCTGCAAAAATAGCCGGGGTCACCGATTAGTTAAAAGTAGACGGGAATCTGTCAGTGAATCTTTTTTTCCAAAACAGAATGTTGATTATTATTGTTATTGATGAAACGCACCTTTTACGGCACTGGCACCCAAACAAGACTCGTGCGGGATATGGTCAGTCCGAGTGAACGGAAGACACATAGAGGGTATAACGTGATACTTTTAACTACATATTGACCGATAAACGGACGATGTCGAGTGCTGTGTCCTCACTGTTTACAAAGATTTATTGAGGGTGTGAGATCAGGACGAGACGAGAGTTGTTGATTTGTATACGAGTATCTTCACACAATTGGTGGTGGTTTGTTGTCAGCTGTCTTATAGTCCCCCACTACACCAGATACACAGAACAGAGTAAGCGATCAGTTTCCCATAGAGTTATTTGCGTTAAATATGTCCTCAAATCACCACATATTGATAGTGTCATCACCTGAGAAACCCGCTTTCCTTACTCTAGGATGTTCTAGCATTCTTATTACTTCGTGGCATTTTCAATTTATTATGATATGAATGATTCATTATATAGGTGATCTTGTTGGGGACATAAGTGTAAACATTTGTACTACTGTTATCGAACCAAGGGGATGTCTTACCTTTAGTGGTTTTTTTTATGATGCGTACCTTTTTTTCTGGAAGCAAATTGGTGAATTTCAGCGAACGAAGAAAAGAGAGCACATAAATGTGGAGTAACTACTCAGGCCATATAATGACCTCTACTGAAGTAACCCCTAGGGCCATACAATAACCGCTCCTGAATTAGCTACTCGGATTATATAATGACTTCTCCTGAATTAGCTACTCGGGTCATACGATGACCGCTCCTGAAGTAGCTACTCGGGTTATAGAATGACCTGTACTGAAGTAGCTACTCGGGCCACACAATGACCTCTACTGAAGTAGCTGCTCGGGCCATGCAATGACCTCTACTAAAGATACTACTCGGGCCATACAATGACCTCTAGTGAAGTAGCTACTCGGGCCATACAATGACCTCTACTGAAGTAACTACTCTGACCATATAATGACCTCTACTGAAGATACTACTCGGGCCATACAATGACCGCTCCTTAAGTAGCTACTCTGATCATACAATGACCGCTCCTGAAGTAGCTACTCTGGTCATACAATGACCTCTACAGAAGTAGCTACTCGGGCCATACAATGACCTCTACTGAAGAAGCTACTCTGACCATATAATGACCTCTACTGAAGATGCTACTCGGGCCATACAATGACCGCTCCTTAAGTAGCTACTCTGATCATACAATGACCGCTCCTGAAGTAGCTACTCTGGCCATACAATGACCTCTACTGAAGTAGCTACTCGGGCCATACAATGACCTCTACTGAAGTAGCTACTCTGACCATACAATGACCGCTCCTGAAGTAGCTACTCTGGCCATACAATGACCTCTACAGAAGTAGCTACTCGGGCCATACAATGACATCTGCTGAAGTAGCTACTCTGGTCATACAATGACCTCTACTGAAGTAGCTACTCTGGCCATACAATGACCTCTACTGAAGAAGCTACTCTGACCATATAATGACCTCTACTGAAGATACTACTCGGGCCATACAATGACCGCTCCTTAAGTAGCTACTCTGATCATACAATGACCGCTCCTGAAGTAGCTACTCTGGCCATACAATGACCTCTACTGAAGTAGCTACTCGGGCCGTACAGTGACCTCTACTGAAGTAGCTACTCTGACCATACAATGACCGCTCCTGAAGTAGCTACTATGGCCATACAATGACCTCTACAGAAGTAGCTACTCGGGCCATACAATGACCTCTACTGAAGTAGCTACTCTGACCATATAATGACCTCTACTGAAGATACTACTCGGGCCATACAATGACCGCTCCTTAAGTAGCTACTCTGATCATACAATGACCGCTCCTGAAGTAGCTACTCTGGTCATACAATGACCTCTACAGAAGTAGCTACTCTGACCATACAATGACCTCTACTGAAGAAGCTACCATCTCTACTGAAGATATAATGACCTCTACTGAAGATGCTACTCGGGCCATACAATGACCGCTCCTGAAGTAGCTACTCTGGCCATACAATGACCTCTCCTGAAGTAGCTACTCTGGCCATACAATGACCTCTACTGAAGTAGCTACTCGGGCCATACAATGACCTCTACTGAAGTAGCTACTCTGACCATACAATGACCGCTCCTGAAGTAGCTACTCTGGCCATACAATGACCTCTACAGAAGTAGCTACTCGGGCCATACAATGACATCTGCTGAAGTAGCTACTCTGGTCATACAATGACCTCTACTGAAGTAGCTACTCTGGCCATACAATGACCTCTACTGAAGTAGCTACTCGGGCCATACAATGACCTCTACTGAAGTAGCTACTCTGACCATACAATGACCGCTCCTGAAGTAGCTACTATGGCCATACAATGACCTCTACAGAAGTAGCTACTCGGGCCATACAATGACCTCTACTGAAGTAGCTACTCTGACCATATAATGACCTCTACTGAAGATACTACTCTGGTCATACAATGACCTCTACTGAAGTAGCTACTCGGGCCATACAATGACCTCTACTGAAGTAGCTACTCGGGCCATACAATGACCTCTACTGAAGAAGCTACTCGGGCCATACAATGACCTCTACTGATGTAGCTACTCAGGCCATACATTGACCTCTACTGAAGTAGCTACTCTGGCCATACAATGACCTCTACTGAAGTAGCTGCTCGGGCCATACAATGACCTCTACTGAAGTAGCTACTGTGGCCATACAATGACCTCTACTGAAGTAGCTACTCTGGCCATACAATGACCTCTACTGAAGTAGCTACTCTGGTCATACAATGACCTCTACTGAAGTAGTAACTCGGGCCATACAATGACCTCTACTGAAGTAGCTACTCTGGCCATACAATGACCTCTACTGAAGTAGCTGCTCGGGCCATACAATGACCTCTCCTGGCCAGGAATAACGAGGACCTCGAGCGTATTGTCCCTGATGTGTGGCTTCCGAGCGACATTCGATTATATTTCTCTGTAACAACATTATTATAAATCCGACCGCTCGACATCGGAAACTTTGCGCTAAGTATTAAAAATTACCATTGTCAATTGTTTTCGACCCTCCACGTTAAAACCTATTGAAACAGGCCTCCTTGCTAATCCAAGGAACAAGTTATTTGGTGTATGATATTTGAAGTGTTTCATTGTGGTTTTCCTTTAATTTCTTTTGGTCACATTCAGTTTTGCTGTAGCCTTAAAAAACTTGGACACTCTCTCTGAACCAGTTCGAAACTACATCACCCTCCCCTGTAAAGCAACAAAACAAATTCGGCTACATATTGATGGGCATCCAACGGCAGATTAAAAAATGGAAGTGTCATGAGGGGGAGAGAAAGTGGAGGGGGGGGGGGGGGAATATTGCCACGGTTTGTGATGACCCGGCGCTCCACTGCAAATGGATAAAGAGCGTCCCTTTGTTCTACTGGCTTTCAATTCGACTGAAATGGTGATCCGCTGATCAATGTAATAGGCAACAATGCACGGGGATAATGTCAACGAGCTTATAGCTACAGCGAGCTGCTTGTCATAACGTCTGTCTTAAAGAGACTGTTCAGCCCCATATTTAGAATGAGGTTGCCTAGCAAGCTGCTTGGCAACCGCACCTTGGAAACCAAAAATTTTAAGTTTTCAGACTTTCAGTCGCTACGGGGCGCTGTGGTCTCAGAAAATAGTTCCTTACTTCGGCTGTCGCCATTAGTGTTGTCGGACATTACCCTTCCTGCTTGTCGGTCTAATGTGTGCGCAAAGATGCCCACAACTTGAATGAGTGAAGATTTGATGAAATCTACATTATGAAACCAAAGCGGAAGAATACACATCGATAGCGAGGTAAATTCAGAGCGCGTTATGATTACAGCTAACATTCGTGTGATTCATGGTTTTAGGGAGGCGCCGTTATCGATGGAACGACATAATTGAATAAAACAGATTTCCACAGTAGATCATGAATATTTCCAGTCAAATAATAATGTTAAAAACTTATCAAAATTTTCCATCATGTAAACTTTGCGGCACAAATTAGAAGATGGCATTACTTACGTCTGCGTTAAACGTAGTAATGTAATAACGAAATGATCCCTGATTGCCTTATTAAGGCTGAACAGTCTCTTGAATATCACCTGGAATTATCTGATCAATTCGGGGGCTCGATCGCTTGGACCAATCAGAAGACTCCAGATCTTCAAAGTAAGCCGCACGAAGCAGATCGATGAGACGTAGGATCTACAGTTGTATGTGCTTTGGTTGATTTCATGGTAGCGCCTTCTGACGATGGGTATGTGGTTCACTCATTTACTTGCAAACCACAGACCTATTCAGAGTAAGTCGTGTAAGCGAAGCTACAAGTTATTTGACGATCTCCTTGCGCATCGGCTTCTGCGCAGGCTAGGATTCGCCTCTGCCCCAAATAGATCGCTTTGGGGCAAATTCGGGCCATTACGCGAGGAAATATTGATACAAATTATTAACTCTTAAATGTTACAAAAAACATTTTCTACTGTGTTCGATTAGAAGAATAATATACATTTTGTTATGGAAAACTTTTCAGTAGGTCCAAAATGAGGCATTTATCGAAAAAAATAGTTCCGCGGACGTTTCATGGCCGTCAAGAGTTTCTAAAAATGGCGGCAGTCAGATGTGAAAATCTACTGAAAAAAGCAATAGAGTGTTGCATATCGGGATTGGAAAATTTAATACTTATCCTAAATAACTGCAGCGTATAAAGCAAAGAACGTTCATAATCAAAGACATCAAAATGCTGTCTTTGTGGGCAGTAAACACAGCTTTATTTCCCACTGAAGGGCTTACTCCCGAGCTTCCCCGATAAGCTCCATTCAAGTTGACCATTCAACTTGTCGCTGTATGTTTTAAGCAATTGTACAACGGATGAAAATGTCGAGTCATGTTTGTTTGGGCCGACCTAAAGGTCTAGCCGGTATAACGATACCCAAGACCCTGGCTATGTAGTTGAAGCAGGAACAACTAACGCGGCCAACTAAGCGATAGCATGATAGACGGAACAGCGATGGGAAGCAGGCTGGGATCGGTAGGCAATGGATACCTGAGGCTTAAAATGCCCCTCACCCCCCGCTCCTTCAACACTTGAAATCAAGCGGTACTCATACGGAGCAGGGTGGGAATGGTACTTGAAATCATGTATTTTTCGGTGTGATGCTCTGCTTAAAAACCCAATTATTAACTGGTTCGTGGTGTTTCGTTATATATATATTTAATCACCTCCGGATTATAGGATAATACATATTCTAAATTTGGTGCTCACCGTCAAGGCCTTGGCAGTGATGCGGGGTTTGATGTAAGGTAGATGCAGTACAGGGTCTCCCATTGGGACGACACTGTCTGTCTTCTTCATGATCATCTCATCCCGTCACACACAGATAGGTGTCACTGAGGACAATTTCGAAACGTCATGAGTAAAGTATATAAATGTACACACACAGTAACTCACACACGTATATATATATATATATATATATATATATATATATATATATATATATATATATATATATATATATATATATATATATATATATATATATATATATATATATATATATATATATATATATATATATATATATATATATATATATATATATATATATATATATATATATATATATATATGGCAGACATATGCTCACAAGACAAATGCTCACAGGACACATGCTCACAAGACGAATGCTCACTGGACAAATGCTCACACCCTTAACAGATTTTTAGACAAATGCTCACATTTTTTTTAACTCACAATCTTTATCATCACAGTATAGCATTAATAGCATACATAGCATAAATCAAGAAATGGAATATCACATCATACAAGGCATAAAACGATAAATCGCATCACTCTAAGCGGATGCTGTGTCCCACAGTCCCTCCACAGTGTCTGAAACCTCTTTTGTAACTCCCTCTGGGCCCTACGTTGGCGCTTCTTGGGCAGCTGACCTCTGGAGTACTGGGTCATCTGTGTTGTGGCCAAGACGTAGTCCTTGCGTAGACCTTCAATAGCTGTCCAGAATGAAGGATGATGATGTTCAACTAGTTTGAGGTGTTCCATCCTTCACAAGCGTTGTTAGTACGGGAACGTACTAATAGGTGTGACAAATGAGAACATCTGATGTTACACCTTAGATTATTTACATAGGCAACAAAGCTTTGTCATAAAAAGATGTTACACATTTTCACATATCTACAAAGACTTGATAGACCACAAGCAAATAATCAGAAATATATAAAAAATATATTAAAAAAAAAATAACTGTGAGCATTTGTCCGAAAATCTGTCTTGGGTGTGAGCATTTGTCTTGAGAGCATTTGTCTTGTGAGCATTTTCCTGTGAGCATTGTCATGTCATATAGCATATATCATATATGGAATATATATATATATATATATATATATATATATATATATATATATATATATATATATATATATATATATATATATATATATATATATATATATATATATATATATATATATATATAAATATATATATAGTTGATGAACATTCATTCTTCATATAAAAGTTTTTTGTATGCATCGTGTATGAATGGAACTACCCCACCCCTTCACCCCATCCCCCCCACGCATACACGTTCGTGCCATCCCAGCTACCCCATATCACCCCTCCTCAACACACCATCCAGTCACTCCACGAGCCTCTCCCCAAACACACACACACACACACACACACACACACACACACACACACACACACATATATATATATATATATATATATATATATATATATATATATATATATATATATATATATATATATATATATATATATGTATGTATATATATGTGTGTGCGTGTGTGTATATGTATATATGTATATATATACATATATAGATATATATATATTTATATATATGTGTGTGTTTGTGTGTGTGTGAATGTAGATATTTGCCTATGATCAAATGACATATATGATTTGAAGCCGATTAATCCATACCTTATCAGATTGCAACGATGCGGTTTTTGGATTATCCCCGCTGCTTATCTCTCGCGCGACCATATCCCGCACACCTGAATACCATGCTCTTATGATCTCACCTGTGATTAACAGGCCTACACCAGCGTGGCGTCTCCAGGTGTTATTTGTCGCACACGTAAGTAACTTATGTCAAAGACACGGCAGCTTATGGGCGGGTTGCTAACAGGGAGTCAGGGGGTGATCCCTAGAATAAACACAACAATAACTCGCCCACGGGACTCGGCCCTAAACCAATACCCTCATAGCCGAGAGTAAGTCGGCTGGGTTAATGGATTCGAGATGGGGATCAATGTTGTGATGATTTTCTAAATTGAACATTGATTGTTTTGGTACGTTATTACAGACGGTGATTCCATTCCTTACCCCACTTTACATCTTCTCCTTCGCCCCTCCGATGTAAATTGGTTCGATTTGTATAACTCTTAGTTTCGCGTATTTGGCACCTTGATTCCTATCTTTCTTCTGGTTTCTTAACATGCCGTGTGTCAGACTGTAATTTCTATAAACACTGCTACCCCGAAAACTTAGTTAAATTAAAGGGCGAGTTAGCGAATGTGGGTCGAAAGTAGTACCCCTAGCTTGGCGCGTCATCTGCCTCATTGTGTGAGTTAAACTTGTCAGTACAATTGCTATAAAGATCAGAAATGAAAATAAATTTAACTATAATGAAATGCAAAATGAGCTGATTTCATTAAGTTGTGGGCTGGTTTATATTCGCCTCAAGCGGCAGACGTTTTCTCACCCTATTCCCGTGGCGTCAACACCTTGCCCTGGGAAGCTAGTTGTGAAAGCGCTCTATTACGGCGGATGTCAATAAGACTACCGTTTTTGTTCCTATTCTGTTAAGATAACTCGCTATTTGGGGGGGGGGGGGGTAGAAAAGGGGTCCAAGGCCTGAGCACGAGTTATGCAGATTCGCGAGTAATCGCGACGCGAGTAATTGGGGTAGACCTGTATATTGATCATCTTTTCTGGCTACATAACATCTATTAAGCATTGCATATGTCGCCCTCCAATGCAACACCCACACCTCCTCTTTACGCCTCAGTCCCTCCAACTCGTAGCCTGACAAACACCTCATTCGCAGAGGTTTATTGAAGCTTCAAGTGTAATATAAACTATGATCGATGAGATTAGACGTCTATATATTTGATCGTGAACTCGATAGCATGATGTATTGACGCCGTTAACAACACTTGACATTCTATGATTACGACCCCCGCGAACACCATCGTAATCCTCACAACCAATTACCCTCATCAATTCCTTAATAATAAAACGCAACAGCGGGCCTGGCTGAGGCTACTTGACGAATATTTGCCTCACGATACCGACGAGCAACAAAGGGATTTGGAAGTCAGAAGTCTCGGTTCTGTTAGCGGGTATGAGTTCAAGACCCGCTCTACTATCTATATGTTTCTGTAATTAGTAGATCCAAGATAGGTAATAAACCCTGAGGTCTCCAGTTAATAAAAAAATATAAACCCATTTAATCAGTTTCTTGCCTAATGCCTCATGTAATAAGTGTACTAGGAGCTGCAAAATTGCTATGACGAGAAGGGCAATTTCTTGTGAACAGCCGCAAAGCTAAACATTGCTCGCTTGTCTACCTAGCGTCCCCAGTAGATGATTCACCTACAGTGGTATTTACTACCTGAAGTCTAAATAAAACGGCCAAGGGAAGCCATACAACATTAGAGCTATTATATTTCCGAATGTCTTCGATTCACTTCACAAAAAATGGTAGTGGATGGTATATTCAAGTGATGCTAAACTTACAGCTGGTATACTATCTAATGTCTCCAGCAATTTGTTCATTCATCGAAGAGAAAATATATAACTGAATGTATCAGGTATAGAGTCCATCCATAAGCTGCTATACAACCTTATGACAGTTAATTTAGCATTGAAAACCTACTATATACCCTAATCTCTCCAGTAAATAGTACATCCACGATAAGAAATTCAACCTTATGCCTCCATAAATTGTTCGTATTGGAAATTCTATTCTACCTATTGTCCACAGTAAATAGCTCACCCTGGAACAGATTATCTAGCTAAAGTCTCCAGTAAATGTTTTATTAGCAGGCCCGTAGCCAGGGGTGGGGGGGGGGTGTTCGAGGGGTTCGAACGAACCGCCCGCTTTGCCCAGAAAGGTCCGCCTTACTCAAGTGCATTTGTGTTGCTGCGCATAACAGTTTTCGACCAATTACAAAGCTTTGCCACATTAGTGTGCGCCAGGAAAAAGGTCCACAATTGAGGGGAAAAGAACCCCACCCCCCACTAAAATTCCTGGCTGCGGGCCTGATTAGCTATTGCACCTAATGTATCCAATATGAAGAACTCCCCAGAATAGCTATACCAATAAGAGTCTCCAGTAAATGATGCAACATAAAAAGCCTTGTGTATCCAGCATGCAGCTAATCATTTGCCCAATATGATTTAATACCATTCTGGTTGTTCGACTTAAAAATGCTTACATTAGTTACCAGCGTTTAAATTATACCCATTCGACTCACCTTTTTTCCAAACTTCTGTGCTCTCCATGGTCTGTCTACGAGCATTTGTTTGAACACGACACACATGAACCAATGTGCCTGAGTGGCGTGAGTCGGCCACGAGCCGCTCAGCTAGGACTCACCTACACACAGCGCAGTAACACGATACCGCGGCAACCTTAATTGCTAACCAGATTATGAATTATATGGCTGGTAGAGTTCGCCTGAACTAGCATCTCGTTTCTGGTGACGTATGTTTTCCGTTGATTTTACCTGTAGTGAATTAATGATGCACATCCCAAATCACATACCGAGACAAGAAATATAATGAGCATGGCACCGCAATTAGCGTTACCAGTTGACAGGGCCAATGCTGTACATTGAGTCTCGTCCTTACGCTAGCAAATAACGAACATTGGGATCGGGATTAGCGAAGTGAATAGTTGGTTCTGTGGTCCGCTTATGTAGATAGTGTATTTTCGTTCTTTAGTTCGCTGGTGCCGGTGCTATTGTCTGTCCGTGTGACACAACTGTATCCGATACTAGTCGCATGATAAAAGAAGGTTTTTATAAATTTTGTGACTGTCAACTCTGAAGCGATGTCACTTTCATCTGGGTTAACAACCATCAGTGCCCAGGTATCAACCGATAATTGCTACACCAAAACAATAAAAGTAATGCAATAAAAGTGTAATGTTTCAATCGTTTCATTGCCCCTATAGACACCGCCATATGCATGAACCTACGTTTTGCGGCGCAAGAGGGAGGATTGGTTCTACGCGGTGCAGATATCCGTGGGTAAAGTATTAGTCTGGGGTAGTAGGTGAAATGACTTTGTGCAAAATAATTTGATTGAAGTCCTAGTTCAGCCATTATATCACAGCGATGCCCCCCACCCCCCCCACCCCCGACACGTTTTATCTGTCATGTTCACGTTTACACACGCGGCAGCCATTCGTAAGCCCAAGTATGGCAAATTTTACATCGTATGGCGAACTGGCGAAATGATTTCTCAACGATTACTTCAACTTCAGGATAGCGTCGATTAGTGTGCAGTTAAGAATATTATTCGCATGACAAATATACCACCCGGTCGGACGGGATTAGGATGGGGTAATGGGGTAGCCCCAGTCGAACGGTAATATGAATATATACCTCAGACGTCTTGTAGGGCTAGTCATGGGGTAGAGTAACAGCGGGGTATTAGGGTGGGGACACGGTCGGTAGTTTAGGTTGAGTAACGGAGGGGATCATTGTGGTTAACCTCGGCGAAGATTACGATTGGGTCATGGTGGGAATTTATGTTATGTTCCAAGGCAACGCCGGGTATCCTGCAAGTGTCCAATAGGCAGGTAAATGACAATGGCTGAGACAATGATAATTTATTAACTATAGAAGCGTCGCAGATGTGTCCGTTAATCTCAGATGTCTACTGATTTAATGTATAATCAGATCACTTTCTAGCTCCGGTCGAACGTGAATATGAATATATACTCAGACGTCTTGTAGGGCTAATCACTTTCTGGGATATACAGGTGGCAATTAAGGACAAAAAAATTACTTAATACTATGAAGCAATCACTTTTGACACATCAAACGAATTACTCTGAACAGTCGGGTGCAATCTCCTGTGTTTTGCAAGTAGTCGTTGGTTACAATGGCCTAATGACTGTGTTCCACTTGAACGAAAGATAGGACTTTATGGTCGCCGCATACTAGCGTTATGATACAGAAATCATTAGTTATAGTGCTAGTTCGGGTAAATCATGATGTTCGGGCGCCAAGATCAGAGGTGTTGGTTAAAATTAGATTCACCTGTTCACAAATAGGTATACGATCTCCAGTTTTGCCCGATTGCTAAGAAAGCAAGTTCAACAAACTGTTGAGTTTAGTTTTTCGTGATAAACCATGAATGAAAGTTCAAGTAAACCTGATTTATAGTTAGGATATATATTGACAAATAATAATGTTTGGTATGGAGCTATTTGCTAATTTGACGAAAACGAAGGGATATGAAAAGCAGAACCAGACAAGAGGCCTGTGATGACAAAATGTGGGACTGAAGAGGTTCAGATACATAGATACCTTATTTCCGACCGTGACCCTGAAAATAGCGTCACTGTTATTGATAACTTCTCCAGTGTAAGATCCCACCAGAATTCATAGTTTAGCTTAGCTCCGGTCGAACGGTAATATAAATATACGTTTATCAGACGTATTGTAGGGCTAAGTTTAGCTAAAAATAAATTGCTGTGGATGCTCCATTTTAAATGAAAACACAGGAGTAAAAAGTGGATGTTCAGTTTGCAAAGAGACAATCAAAGAATCAGTGAATGATGTGGGACTGGTAGCTGGCTTTATAACAAATCGTGCCATCAAAGTTGACAGTAGCAATGGCATATGATAAGCTCCTAACAGTATAGCTAAAAAAGCTACCCCTTTCAAAGACCAACATGGCAAAAATAAGGAAGTTGTTGACAGAAGCAAACATTTTATTTCCATGTGTACATGACAATTAACTCTAACAAAGTTTACAAGAGGACTAAAATGACAAAGCTCACTACCTAATGTAGCATACATGATCTAAATTGCCCAGTGTAGGTCTTGGACCTGCAATTGCTTGTTTGTCAATAAAGGTACACACAGCCTTGGGGTGATGAATGTAAAACATAAATAAAGCAGAGACTCCTCTGTACAAAGCCTGCATGGACCAGGAATATCATATTACCCTAGTGAACACAGTGATATTCAGTTGGCTCAGACAAGGAGGCGTTCCCAGCAACACCCTGCTTCATCATGGTGCAACCAGCCAGCTGTGTCTTGGAAGATAACAAGGGGAAGATGACACAGCAGACCATTCCTTATACAAAGTATGCATGCTTAATTGTTAACGGTTGCTTCTGGTTACCAGGTGGGGTCGAGAATCATTTGCCTTTCAGGACCCGCAATATGCACATGATTAAAATCTGCGGGCAAACTTTCCAGGTTTTCTATTCGGAAATTCATCCATACATGGAGACTTCCATTGATTTAGAGTTAGAAATGTTTTACTTTGATGAAGGAAATTTGATATTCATTGATTCCTGGACGCACACACTAGTCTGAGAGCATATCGCTAGTTAAGTACACAGGAAGTATTAGATATAAGCCAGCAACGCCTAAAGTCAACAGCCTTGCTTTTCAGTTCATCGTACCATAATAAATAACCATTACAATCGCATCAACACATAACTACATTTTATGCAAATATATCAATAAGGTTGTGTGTCAGGGCAGGTTAAATTTATATATACATATACATGTTCACAAAAAATACATGACACATTATCAATAGCAACCTACATAATTTATGTCGATGCACATATGTTAAATTCACAGCCAGGTCTTGTTTATATGAAGTACAAGAAAAATATAAATAGACAAAGTATCTCTGCTGGCGGCTGAGTCGCCTGCTCTTAGACAGAGCTGTAACCATGAGCATAAAACCACCTCACCATGTTTGCATAACCATGTGTATTATGCTATGTGGCCTATGAGCTAATGATTAAAAAAAATTTCTATTTCAACACACACAAAAATAATGCTTTCATTCAAAGCAAACTACACCATCACCAAAACCAGTATCCTTGCTTCAACATAGCTGGGAAAGAAAATTATTTTCATAACTTACATGATAAAAACAAGTAAAACAGTTTCGGGAGGTGATGGTTAACATATAAATAGAACCACACCATCACTTATTATTTCAGCATAGCTTGTCATGAAATAGTGAATACTTTCATAACTGTTTGGAATAAAAATAAGGATACAATCCCATAAAGCTTGGGGTGAATAGGAGCGTAGTTGATGTTATGGGGGTGTGAGAATGAGAGGTGTGGCATCACACGTAATTCACACATTCGTGCGGCTGCCAAGTCCTGGTTCACAAGACCTCCACACTCTGCCCAAGTGCCCATCAGTAAGTACGGAATAAGTAGAAGGTGCTCGTGACAGAGTTGTGCAGTACATTTGTTCTCCAGTCAACTTGTTTGATCCTGGTTGGATTTGATGAAGATGATTTGATCGGTTACAAAGAATAGTTTGATTGTCAGATTGTTCTGGTTGCTGCGAGGCATCAGGCCCCCGGTTGTCTTGTTCCACATTGACATTGTCTTTGATTACCTCTCTTTGATTAGTCAAACATTGTGATTGTGTTTTGTTCAGACAGCAATCTGCTGGAGATATATGGTAGCTAAATGGTGCGTAGATGTGTTGGACTTGGACAAGTGGGGAGGATGTGCTATTGACAGTGGAGCAATCAACTTGTTGACCAACATTGCGGCAGTCAGTGACGGCGTGGTTATTATGGGAGTTTCGCGGTCAGATTGACTGACTCCACTTACACCATACATTGGAGCAGCACATGGAACCAGGACTTGACAACCGCCATCAACATGAACGCTTCTATGGATACATGATGAGAGATCCTGGTACATCATATCAAAGCTTGTGACGGAACAAGAATAGCCTTCCAATAATGAGATAGCTTGTTAAGATTCAGGGAAGCTCCATTAATTGTGACAGACAGAAGACTAGATAACACCCAACTTAGAATACGACCATTAAGCAGCATGATTTGTTAAGACTGCATGAGACTAGAACCAATGTCACTAGGAATAGCCAGGCAGTGAGTAACCAAGGCACTCACTGTATTAGGCTCTGTTGACATTCTGGCCACACATGTAATCCCCACCTGACCTTCTCAAACAATACATTGTCCCCAGTCTGGGTGCTCTTCGGGGGGATTGAGCAAATCGGGTGACTTTGCTAATGGTGGCCATCATGGTATTGTGAAGGTGACATGCCCATCGCCGATCTCTTACTGTACAAGTGGTTATTGCTACACTACACACCAAGCCCTACAACAACTAGGGCTTCTGTACCTCACGGACACAGCACTTTATTGCCTTGATTTAATCAGTCAGAATTGATACCCTACATGGACTATGGTAAGCATCCATTAAGACCTAGCCCTTTCAGAACCAATGACAAGCAATCTATTTCAAACACAATTCATCAATGAGTGATAGAAAAAAAATGAAATCAAATTAAAAAACTGAATGGTACTCAATCCCAGATAAATTGATCCCAATAACATACAACTGAACCAGGGCCTTCCATACATGGCTACAGTGAGCATGTGAACACGGTTTTCAGCCAAATGGGTGGAAGGGAGTGTGAGAGGATGAGGTGGCAAGTCAAGCAAAGTACATGACTTGGCCGGAGTCCGGGTGGACATGGATGGCTCTGGCCAGCACGGCCAGGTTGTGCTCATCACTGCTGCCTGATTGGTGGCTTCCCTCACCACTGAAAACAACAACACGAGTTGCGGTGAGAGCCAGCCGCCCACTCACAGCCCATGTTTTCTCACCACACCTACTACTAGCTCACTTGTCTGAGAAGGATTCAAAGTCCTGTGCTAAACACTGTTGTTGTGAGGAGGCTGGTGCTAGGAGCATGAGAATTCCTGCGAGGAGCAAGTGATTGGCTCTCAAACACACCACAAACCAACAGTCTCACCCACTCACCACGCAGCATGAAGCATGATGAAGGCTAATAGGATATAAGCTCAGGCAAAATACATGACTTTGATGGTATCGGGGTGCACGGAGATGGCACGCGCCATCACCAGCAAGTTGCGCTCATCACTGTTGCCTGAATATTGACTGCCTTCACCACTGAAAACAGAACCACACAACATCCCATGTTCAATTCAAGCCCTACGCTACCTTTTTATGAAAGCCTGCATGAACTTTGGACTGTTAAATCCATCGGGTTTAGGGTCAAAACATTTTTTCCAGAGTAATAGCAATGTCTTTGACCAGTAAACAACAATAAAACCTTCCAGATGTACCAGTATTTGGTGAGTATTTCATCAAGTGGAATTTTCTTAATGCTTTCTGGATGCTGAGTGATGTCACTAAGTACAGTCTATGACAGGTATCTAGTTGAGCTAGACCAAAATGACGTTTGAGTGGCAAGATATATCATGGTGTTTTAGCTGAATGAGGTATCACTCCATTCACATGCTCACAAGCATTCATACCAGCCCAATGTCGTACGAACCATAGTTGTGATGGTTTCAAGAGTATTTAGTAGAGTAAGAGCTTTCTGTCAATATCAGTAAAAACTATGAGGTTGGCAATGATACCTCAATTTTCCCCCAGGTTTGACACGGTCTCAAGACTAAAACCTTATTTGTTAAACCTCAATAGTTCACAACCTAGAAGAGCCGACAATATATCTGACCGATGGGGTCTGTGCTTATTCAGGCATGTTATAATGAAGAAAGAACCTAGTCTGGTGGTCAGACTTCGTCATAGATCAATCATCATACAAAAAGCCACTAAATAAAATAATCCAAGATTTTGTATTCATATGTATGTACTGTTATTTTAATACCAATGTTACAATATCAATTTGGTAAAATATAATTATTAAGCATTTTATAATTGAATAAAAGACTGACCTGTCATGCTCCTTTTCGACCAGGTGATAACGAGCTCTGAATGCCACCAGGTGAGCATAGTAAGCAGGTGCTGGGATGGAGACGGAGCGTGTGCATCGCACGTATGTGTGACACAGCTGGTACGTGAGAGATTGGAGCTCATCAGCACTGAAGTGGTTGTCATCCCACAGCACATGGTAATGTGACGGTCTGGAAGTGCCCTGAATGCCAGCGTGACTACACAAGTAGAAGTCAAACTCGGTGGGGTGGGTGATGCCTACATCCACGGTGGTTCCTGCTGGTATGTTGCCACTGCGACCGATCTGATCCTTCTTGTCAGCACAGAAGAGACGTGTGTGGTGACGTTTCTGCACCACGATGAAGGTGATACCAGGCTGGTAGCCCACTTCTAGCATCATACATGCCTTGCGTACAGCCAGCAACTCATGGGTCAACACCTAAAACACATTACCAAACTCTACACATCCAGCTCACCCCAGACTGGGAACATAGCACTGCTGTCTAATGACTGGTCAATTCTGCTGAGCTGGTCGAAATTGACTTCCTTTACTATTAACTTCCTTCTCCACTGTGGATTTGTAAAAAGTTCACATCTTGCATGTGAACTAAGATGTCAGGCCCAGCAAAGAGAGAGAAGTGTGTGAATGATGAACACAGACTGACCTGTTGGAACTGGCCCTCAGACACCCCATCTCGATAGAAGATGATGCGCGTGGGTTTGAAGCGAGTGGAGCGGTAGAACTGGACCAGCAGTTCCTTGACCATGGCAGAGAGCTCGGTGATGATCTCTTGCCGGTGCTGCTGTACACGGACTGTGGCCGAGTAGCGACTGGGATGGGCATCCATGCTCCCCACCACCTTCACACCACAATAACACATGAATACAGCCTCAATAAAGCCCATACGACCAGGAACATAGCTGGAATTATATACGTCAAGAATTCACATGATACTTTAGGTTGGTTGCTCGAGATCATTCACAACAAATCATACTCCAGAAGGAACATTAATTGTTTGCCTGGGGAAGGATGTGGAGAAGTGGGATTGGGTAAACTATCTATGTCCAATTCTAGAGTATTGGGCTGTTGTATCAATGATCAGGACAAAAATGAAATGTGAGAGAGTGGTGATAGTAGAGAGAGGAAGAGTGGACTGACCGCTGCTATGGAGGGTTTGGATCTGTCTCCCACCGGTGGGTGTGTCACGTCAGCACCAAGGAAGATCAGAGGCTCTCTGAACACAGGTGGCCTAGAACACACATACAATCAAACACAACTTCATAATCTACCTTTACAAACAGGGTGTAACGTTGAGTTATACTGTGTGGAGAGTGAGGCAGATTGAGTATGCTACTGTATAATGGGCAATAAGATGGAGTATGTTACTGTATAGTGGGCAATAAGATGGAGAATGTTACTGTATAGTGGGCAATAAGATGGAGAATGTTACTGTTTAGTGGGCAATAAAATGGAGAATGTTACTGTATAGTGGGCAATAAGATGGAGAATGTTACTGTATAGTGGGCAATAAGATGGTAGTATGTTACTGTATAGTGGGCAATAAGATGGTAGTATGTTACTGTATAGTGGGCAATAAGATGGAGAATGTTACTGTATAGTGGGCAATAAGATGGTAGTATGTTACTTTTTAGTGGGCAATAAGATGGTAGTATGTTACTGTATAGTGGGCAATAAGATGGTAGTATGTTACCGTATAGTGGGCAATAAGATGGAGAATGTTACTGTATGGTGGGCAATAAGATGGAGAATGTTACTGTATAGTGGGCAATAAGATGGTAATATGTTACCGTATAGTGGGCAACAAGATGTTGTTGATGCCTCCAAGCTTGACATTGATCTTAAGACAGAGATTGGATAGCGTCTGTGGGGAGGTTTTGTTCACGTTCTTGGACTGGACACACTGGGTGGCCAAACCAAACATGATATCACCTACCCGCTTCACCTCAGCTGCAACACACACAAAATGATTGTCCCAAGAAATGCTCCATATTACATCACATCAATTGAATGACATCCAATCTGGCCATTAGTAGACACGAGTCCGGGAGACCTACCATAGACAGGAGTTTTGCCAGGCAACACCACCACAATGAGCTGCAGCCCCTGGTAGGAGTTCTTGAGGTAACGGAACATGGGTTCTACCTGGTCCGCTCCAGCCGCGTACTTACAGAAGCAGGGCTGACCCATGATGGGCATGCCAGCATCATTAGAGATACGCTGGAGCTGCTGGGTGAAGTTCCTATACACAGAATCACATGCCATTCACATATGGTCAATCCGACAATTCCAACTAGACAGTGAGGGAGAGTGAGGGAGACACAGTACCTGAGTGACTCCTCGCCTACTGTACGCTGTGGCGCGAAGCAAGCGATGGCCCATACCCTGATCTGGATGCCCTGGTAGAGCTGCTTGCCTCTCATGTCCCACACCCCCTGGTTGGGAACTACCTGCGCCCGTGTCTGCCATAAGGAGCACAAAACAGGCAAATAGAGCATGTGCTATCAGGTAACTCTATCACTTAAGCAAGAAAGAAAGAACAGTACCAGAGATAGAAGCCCATTACATTAAGTGGTGGTTATTCAAAACCTCAGTTACAATTTTCACACTTAGTTTGCAAGTCTAAATTGGGATTATTAAGAAAGACAACATCTTTAACAAATTAACCTCTGCAAGGACAGCATGCACATCAACAGGAAAAATCCCCATGATGCAGTGTAATTTTTGATACAACCCAAAAAATTGTTAAAAATATAAAAACATTACAATTTGGAGAAGTTCAAAGGGAATGTTATAACTTGGCAACATGAACATCAAGCTATGTTGAGTATATATACGCGCAGAGACAAGGAGAAGAAGCTTGGCCACTGTACGCCAGTCAACAACCATATCTGCATTCGCTCACCTTCAAAGCCTCTCCCACCCTTCATTCACACTTTAAACCTAGAGTGGGCGCCCTGCATATAAGTTCACTTTGAAGCGGTTCATATGAGGCAAACTGGCAGAAAAATGATATGGGACACTCAAAACAAACTTAAGTAATCATCCTTATTAAACTCGAGTCATACAACTCTGAGCACAGCGGACATTGTGGCTTTTGCTGGAATGCTGTTGCTTGCAAAAGCATCTCTATCTCATCAGCAGTAGCCCTCGATAAACCCGGAACAGAGGGCGCGAAAAATAGGAGCAAGTTAAGTGTTGGGATGTAAGCAAGGTGTAAAAAGAGGCTGGGCATGTGGGGGTGCAGAGGGGCGAGATGATACCACCTGTGAGTCGGGCTGCTGTTGCTTACCCGTCCACCATACTGCAACCTGGGAGCAGGTAATACCCGACCCTCCAGCTCGCTCATCACACTGGAGATCGAGATACCAAAAGTTTGCAGATGCGGGTCAGAGTTGAAATCTGCTTTCCCCACCTGGTCATTGCAATAGCGCCAGAACAAATCAGTCGCAATTTTGCCAATTTATCAAAAGGGTGATGTTAGTTTGTATGGGGAGTGGGGCATGGGGCCTGCTCTGTTTGTGGATCTCACGAGGGAAATGTATCCCTGCATTGTCCTGAAAAACACCCCACAGATAACGTGTTCAGTGGAGGGGCAACATCCTGGTACCGCCACACAGTACAGCCGCCAACTTCGGTGTCCGACTGATGGCGGCTCACAGAGCCACAGAATACATATAGCCTACCCGGCCTCCATACTGTAACTTGGGTGCTGGCAGGACTCGGCCGGACACTTCTGTCATCTGAGTGCTCACCATAATACCAAACGCTTGTAGATAGAGGTCATTGTTGAAGTCTGCTCGCTGGACCTAGAAGGAGACAGAATAAGATGCGAACATGGGTCAGGTATAATGGCTGGACCATCTCCCATCTGCTTGCCACCATCCTCCACAAAGCCACTATTTGGACCACCAGTCTATATGCTCAACACAACCACAGTAACATAGACCCATAGCCACAGATATGGAATACAGCCACCCATAACAGGGAAAGGGACATTAAAATCTTCGTAGAAAACAATGCACTCACTCATATGGATGCATTTAAATTACGTTATACTCAACAACATTACTAAACAGTTTATCAATCACTGAACCATTAAACAATTTCATTCAAGCAGAAAGATGCATTTGCAAATGTTTCTGCATGCATGTCTTCAATTTGAGCTGAAACCATACCATCCCTGAACCCGGAGTGACTTAAAGTAAACCAGCAACATGTGCTACTTCCCACTGCTCCAATCCAAGGAATAATATCTGACAAATTCCAATCAAATCAATTCTCTCTAAAATCTAAACAATTATTTTGAGAAGGCTGCAGGATTTAACAAAGAATCCCAGTTGCAGAAAAACAGGGATCATTGAAAATCTCGCAAGCTTAGAAAAAAGGAACTACTAAAGGTCAAACAGTAGAGATAGAAGAGAGGACGGATGGACACACAAGGACAGAACTTATAACATGTGGTAATCTGATTCTTCATCACCCTGAGACAATTGAACAAGAACAATGAATAGACTTTACTATTCTGGAAAAATATTGTACCCATCAATAATCAGAGTAGGGCTGCCTATAGGAGCAACATGAGGTGTACTGGCTGACAGGACAATTACCCTCAATGTACAGACAACAGAAGCAACACCCACAAGCAAATATGGAGACATTTCATCCGTCTTACACTTGGATAATTGCATTAATATTTTGAACACATGCAAATAACTGTATAACATCATCATCTGCATAAATATCAAGTGGGGAGCATGTTGTGTAAGGGGTGGGGAGGTACAAGTCATTGTAGCTAACCACTGTGACTCAATCGTAAAATATAACAAATAGTTCATGTAAAGCAAATGTATATATAAATTCAAGAAGATAATTTATGCAAACCTTTAAATATTGCAGCCTTTTTAAAAAAGGACTATTAGACAATTAGCTTGAAGTGATGCTACAGATGATGAGGGTTATACATACCAGAGCATTGATTTCACGCTCGCGGTCTGGGGCAGAACGTGCTGTGGCCTGGACAAACAGCATTATGATCATGTCATCATCATAATGTCAAACATATATCTTTCACAACAGATGAATTAAAATGAAAATAGGCCCATGGGACATGAAGAAACTTGGCGAACTGTATCAGGAAGTTTGATTTTTTTTTAAATCAGCTAATAATTGACCAACTTGTCACTGATTCAAATTTTTGGTAGCCACAATTCAACCAATTTTCATGATCATCACACGTATATTGATGATTATATAAGCGATCACATTTATTAAAGAAATTATGCTGTCCGGGCCATGACAGGTTGACAATGATTTGGCTGACTCGGGGTAAACTTTTATTATATATGACCGCGGCGCGTCATATTTGACAGTGTGCTAGTAAGGTGAGCAGGGAGCAGCGGCCACCTTTGTGCAGCATGATGTGTAGCCTGCTGTTAACAAACCAGTGAAAACCCAGCAAAAGTGACACCTGCTGTACTTCATGTTTACTTTGTGAGAAAACTGTAGATAATTTACAATACAATGTATTTTATTGATATATTAAGAACTGAATGGGCTTCTTTCAAGTGGAAACTAATTTACAATACGACCATTTACAACAGAGAAACCACACTTTAACTTGGTTAAATTAACATATGGTTGAAGCTGTCCATGACAACAACTGACACATGTTTATGACCACTGAACCAATTTTCATGGTTATTTAAGCGATCAAAATTCAAATATTAAAAATGTCCATGAGGAAATCCCCCCTCCCAACCCAACGCACTTTGAAAATGATGAATATTGTGATAAAACATGTCAATAATAGAAGTTGGATGATTGATTCAGCTTTCAGAAAGTTTTTTTACAACCAAATTATAACTGGTTAAATAATTGCTAAACTAAAAAGTTCAGAGATTTGGCTACCAGAAATTTTTGACCTGCTACAATTTTTTAAACAATACATTACATTTTTTCAGAAAGCATTTACAATTACAGTACAGTTTTCAGAATATGTACATTGCTTTAGAATCATATCTTTACCCACAGAGATATTAAGCATTGAACTTGTCATTTTTTGAAAACTTTTGTAACTGGAAGCGACGTCATCGAAATCCATGAAATCTTAGGATGCCACTTAAGCTGTCGCGGAGAACATGTGACCCAATTTTTATTACCATCGGACATGTATTGACGATTTTAGAAGCGCTCAAAATGTTCATGAAACTTTTGTTGACATTTGGACCAATACTATATTGAGATACTAGTTTTACACTTTTTCGATGACCTTGACCTTTGCCAGCTTGCTGTCAAGGTAAAAAATTATCTGGGTTCTGTGCATCATTAAAAAGAAAAAAAATTCTGATAATTTTTGAAAATTGCAATCTGTATCGCAACCAAATTAAAGGTTAGCAAACCAAAGAACAATACCACAAGCCAAACTGACCAAGATAACTTGGCGAATGCAGTGTATTTTGTGAGGACGGGCTAGGGAGTCTGAAAGTGGACTTACCTTAATCATGGTGGAGGTCTGCATGTCAGTTAGTTTCTTGATACATCGCTGACCTCCCACAATGTTACACACCTCTAGCGGTAGGTATGTGTGTTTCTGCTCCTGACCCACTTGTAGGCATGGTAAATTAGGATACCTGATGGAGTACAGTAAAAGGTCAAGTTCATATATTTCATCACAACAGGCTCAGTACACCATACTTTGGAGACTCAAGAGGCTGTCCTCAATTCCATTTGACAAGCAAAACTTACATGAGTTTCATCTTGTATCTCTCCAAGAAGTATTTTGCGACTGTACATTCTACTGTCTGGCCAGATTCCAACTGTAAGGGGAAGCTGTCACACAGAAATTATTCAACCATAACATGTCCATCAAACCATGTGTGAACAGCATGAGACAGTGTGGATACAACAGTGTACTTACGACTGCGACTGGGCCGGTCGACGAGTCACGTTGCACACGCGGTACTTCCTCTTCATGGCCCCACAGTGGGTGATCTCCACCTTGAGTCCTGAATGTCCCCCTTTGTGAGTTAGATTAATTTACACTTGTCGACACCAGTATTGCAAGTGTGAGTCAATGCTCAACATAAACACAAAATTTAAATAGTAACTGTGAGCTTGCAATTTGCAATATCAATCCTTCAGACTGACTCACCGTGTGAGCTGCTAATGTTGAGCATCGACTGAAATCTGCTATGGCACAGAGTGGAAATTCACTGCAAGGATGGTCTGAGGCTTTGCAACTCACCTTTGATTTCCTTGGTGAATTTCACTCTCTGTGAGTCTGTCAGTGGGCGTCTTTGGTCAGCTATATCATGAATGTCCAGAACCTCACACATGAACTCGATGACAGGCTGGGCTTTGTAGAAAGCAGTTGCTGACACTGTGACACACATACAAGGCAGACTGAGTTACATAGTATTCTGGTTCACAAAAGAAAAGATGGCGGCAACAGAAGGTAGAGGCCAAATTACCCGAATTGAATGCATTTAAAAGGGGAACACATTTTCACACAATTATTACAATAAGTCAGGTTAACACAAACTGTCATGAATCAGTACATCTTCCCTCAGCAAAACCATTCAGCTGGGAAGATATTCTGAGTGTGGTCACATGGGTGACATCACACATGATTAGAAATTTAACATGTATGTCTTGGAATTGTTGTCAACTATAAGCCCTTACAGGTTTTTTTTTTTTTTAAATGGAAATAAGGATGGGGAAGGGAAGAATACAGGTATCTGAGAATTAACTAGATCGGCACAAGCGCCAACGGCATGTCTTCCCAACGGCAAGTCTGGACGACCAGCAATACGGTATCAACGATATTACACAAACAAATGGGTCCGTGCATATACCGTCTTTTGGTTTATCAAAACCAAGAACCCAAAACGAAAAACAAGGGCTAAACCGTAAACCGTTTTTCATGTGCGACAACGAAAGACGGATAACACCAAACCGATTTGTTTTTTCGTTTCTCTTTTGATCAAAGGGAAAACGAATGGCGTAGCAGTTGGGGAGGTTATTACTGATACAAGCGGTTGTGCAGGTCGATTGGTATCCAGACTTTATGTCTCCCCTGACAGCCCGTTCTGGACGTCCCCCGGTCAATCAAAGAGCAGACGAGCCATGATCTATCAATAACTTTAACTACATACAATGGCGGCTTGGAAACTTGGATTCGAAACCAAAACCCTGTTATCGTTGGAAGACATAATAACTGAAAGAGCCTTCATACCAAGATAAGAGGGTACAGGCTTATTGGTCATTGTCAACAGATGGGATGACAAGGCAGAATTTTTGCCAAAATTAACATGTGTGACCATCAATGTTAAGTTCATCATTTTGGAAACCAGTGTGACGTTTAAGGGTTACGTACACTCTGGTGGAAACCAAAAGAGATCAGTGAAGCAGGAAGATCCTCTCTCTGAAACCGACTTCACGTACCATAGGTACCACTAACTTCAGGATGGGGTATTGACAAGTAAATAAAGAGAACTCTTCTGGAGGTGAAATAAAGAAAAATGATCGTGTTCCCCTTTGAAACAGAGGTATAAGTCATGGAGGGCAGGTGTCGCATGACTACATCCATGGGTTCTGGATTGGATGGAAAATCAAATGGAATCATTTTCCAGTGGGACACTCTGGTGGAAACCAAACCAGACCTCTCTCCCACCACCAAGAGCTTCTTCCAGGAGGGCGCGCATGACTACAGGGAGGACCTGGGACAGAGCCTTCCACTGGGACAGCCACTTGATGGAAACCTTGAATACACGGTCACGCCCCTCTCCAGGCAAAGTCACCTCAAGATCCACCTGCAATCAAATCACAAACATCAAACTTTGTCCATCCTTATACCGAAGAGCTTACAAGCAAGCCCAACATCAGGTGGCACAACCGTAAAATCAACTTGTGCAGTTGATCAAATGTCACAGGATGTGACATACTGCAGCTTACGTTGAAGATATGGAGGCACATTTTTGGTGGAGACCACAGCATCCCCAAATACACCAGAAATTTCCAAGCAATTTCAAAATAGATATTATGACAAGCAGCATGATGTACACTGGTGGCAGGTTCACATCTTTTTTGTGCATTGAGCACACTTAGCGTAATTTTAAGCTATATGCTAATACAGATGAATCTGCTTAGCTACAAGGTTCAATTGTTTACCTTATCCCTGCCAATATTAGGAAGGTGATCTCTGCAGTAGAGGTTTTTGCGGCCGTCAAATACAGGCTTCTGCCCAGAGAAGATCTTCTGTGAATAAGCTTGTACCATGGTCTCAATAATTTCCCTGACAACCAAAAATATAAAAAAGTTATACAATCCATGACATTAACTAAAAACATTTAATAATCTAAAAGAATAGTTGAAACGAAGAACTTTACAATCAAAGTTACCTATTGACTCTCCGTGGGCATTTGTCCGGCTGTATACTGACGTCATAATGGTGTATATAACCTTGAGGAATGCGTACTTGGAAATGGTTGGCACGCAGCATGATGGGCCGCCCCTCAGAACCCAGGTTTGGTCGAGGAGGACACACCAGGTCAGCACCTGGTGGGGAAGGGTCTGGGGGAAGTGGGGGACCCTGTGCTCCAGGTGGTCCAACAGGTGGTGGTCCAACAGGTGGGGCTACTGGACCAGGGGGTCCTTGTGGACCAGGAGGTGGGGGC
The DNA here is from genome assembly GCA_034190875.2 of Urechis unicinctus. Classification (NCBI taxonomy): domain Eukaryota; kingdom Metazoa; phylum Annelida; class Polychaeta; order Xenopneusta; family Urechidae; genus Urechis; species Urechis unicinctus. The sequence goes on along the minus strand of CM067344.1, from coordinate 61,266,263 downwards.
ATGGCTCCTGGTGGCCCAGGAGGCCCAGGTGGTCCTGGGGGACCTGGTCTCTGCAGTGGACCTGGTGCAGGAGAAACTGTAACAGAGTCATTGGTAGATTGAAAAAATGTGCCATTTATTAACTGGCTCTCATACAGC
>CM067344.1:61256125-61261125 GCA_034190875.2 Urechis unicinctus | reverse complement strand
TAATGCAAGCCTACGTCACAGGTAGATAATATGTTATGGATGCCAATGAAACAGCAATAATGCAAGCCTACGCTACACGTAGATAATATGTTATGGATGCCAATGAAACAGCAGTAATGCAAGCCTACGCTACACGTAGATAATATGTTATGGATGCCAATGAACAGCAATAATGCAATCCTACGCTACACGTAGATAATATGTTATGGATGCCAATGAAACAGCAGTAATGCAAGCCTACACTACACGTAGATAATATGTTATGGATGCCAATGAAACAGCAATAATGCAAGCCTACGCTACAAGTAGATAATATGTTATGGATGCCAATGAAACAGCAATAATGCAAACCCACGCTACACGTAGATAATATGTTATGGATGCCAATGAAACAGCAGTAATGCAAGCCTGCGCTACACGTAGATAATATGTTATGGATGCCAATAAAACGGATGCATGTCTCAGCTATACGTAGATAATATGCTGAGATGCCAATGAAACACATGTAATACAAGCCTTAGCTACACGTAGATGATGTTGTGTATGCCAATGAAACAGATGTAATGCATACTAACACGTAGATAATGTGCTATGCATAACAATGTTTCAAATAGATATAATGCATGAAGCTACTGCACACATGTAAGAAAGCTTAATCAATACAACGCATATCAATAACAATATGAGGACTACTTAGACAGACCAGGTGGGCGATATAGGGAGCTGCAACGCCACCCACTCGACCGGCCATGGAACAGACTCCCGACGCAGTGTTTCTGCAAGCAACAACACACAGACGGTCATTCACTGTGAAGATAACGCTGTTGAAGATGGTGTCTACATTGACATCCATCATGACCGCTAGTCAAGGTCCCCTAGCCCCTGGCTGATGGCCCTGTTTACTTGTTAATGATATTCAATATTGTGAGCCAGCTGGGACGAGAAGCGTAGCGGAACCCCTGGAGTCTGGGACGTAGACTATCTAACCTCAGAAGCGTCGGGAAAAGCTCGGCACTGAGAAGATATGCCATGCACCATGCACCACTGATAGCAGCTCGGCCGAGGAGTCCAAAGCCGGTTTGTACATAGGTGATTGTCCCTGAAGGCAATAATCCGGCCACCAACATGACCATCAAACACAAGGCCCCTACCAGCATATAGCCCGATGCAACTTGCTTGCGGCCGAAACTGAAATCCAAACATGACAGACATAAATGTTTTTCTAGTATTCTTTATGGCTTTGAAATCAATGCTACCATCTCGTTGTGTAAAATGAGAAGAGCCGACGAAGCAGTAGTACTTACAATCGGGTCGTGACAATAACGGACAGATTGAAAACCTGCTCAAGGCAGGCTAGAATGATGGCATTGATGTAGCGATTTCCATTCAGCTCCTTCGCATTCATCGCTATTCCATAAAAGGAAGATGCTGATGTAAACCTATGAATACACGCAGGTCATGATATCAGACACGGTCTATAATGCCAAGGTATTTGTCAGGGACGACAATGTGCATAACCATATGAAATAAAACACTAAGTCATTAATGTCAACATCTTACTTTTGCAATATACCTTTCAGATTTTTTGTACACAAGATCCACAATTCGTATGGTATAAACCTTTATATAACAGATTCTGACGCGAGGTTTGTCTATGTGAATATCTACAGGGAGTAAGACAGGTTAGGAGGTTCCCGTCAGGGTAGGGACTGTTCACTGATGCTTATGGCAGTGCGATTTCGTGGGTAGAGAAGAAAGTGATGGTAAACGGCTTTGTTGTGGGAAACATGTGACTACAAGCGTCTCAATCCAGTTTGCTAACATGGTATGATGCGGTCTTACATCTGGCCGTCCATTAACTCATCATAATGTATGGTTTTTGGTGTCAGAAAACGGGTGCATTACTTAGACCTTGAATGACAATTGATGAATACCATTTATATTTGTTTCCCAATTGGTTGCACGATGTGATTAATGATTACTCCAGTGACGGTATACACAGAGCAGTGGAACCTGTTCAACACCTCACAGTGATATATTTCCAATCATCATGAACGTGTTGGTAAAAAATATATCAATTATCGTTCAAGATGTAATTCTCAAGGATTCTTACATCATTCTATCTTCGAATGTTGATGGTTAGAATAAAGAAACAAAGTTTGGATAATCGTCTATTATCAACTATTTCTGGCATACTTCATATACAGAAAGAGACCAGCAAAGATTTTTAATTTTCCCGTTATTCCATAGATTTATATTTATTGAATATATTTGATCTTAAAATATCATGGGTGTGATCATATCCTTATATTGTATGTGAAAAAGATACTTTAATACACATCTATTCAACGACCATACATACCAAAATAAAGCCAAAACGGAAATGTAGCGTGTCAACTGTCGGCTATGGAATAAATCCAAGAAGGTGTACTTTTTCTCCTTCGCTGCATCGGCGTGGTAAGCCTGAGCTATAGCAGGTAATAAGGTGTAGTCTGGTTCAGGTCGCCTGTTCACACGAGCCATCCACTTGAGAACAGCCTTTGCCTCATCGAATCGACCCTCCTGGATGAGCCAGCGTGGACTCTCCGGAACTATCCTGAACAAATATACTGCCGTGTTAAATTTTGTCTAAAGTAAATGGGGAAAATAATGATCGCTTTGCTCGAAAGTTTCTAACCCACAACAATTTGACGCCATGGGAGTCTTAAATAATTGACAGAGGATACCAACATAACATCGTGTTGCTTACCACCAGCACAGGATTATAGGAAATCCTGATAGTCCCGTAACTAACGCCAGCTGGCGCCAGTCACGGATGAAGTAAGCAAACAGGACCAGTAACATAGTGCCCACTGCCCAGCCGCTGAGGGTGACACATATGCCGCGCCAGTAAGAATTGGTTATCTCAAGAGGTATGATGAAGTTCACGACTAGCATCCCTCCTATTAAATCAGACACTACATCAATAATGACACATCATTTATCACCGACACAATTCATAGGGCACATAAGTCTTCATTAGATTAACATGGAACATAAGATTTTTAGGTTTTTCATTTTCAATTTCAGGGTCATTTGTCACGGGGAGCTGATTTTAAGCTGGCAGGGAGATACTGACGTCTTTGTATTATTTGGGGCCGCTTATATGCTTCAAAACGATATGAAACTGACAGACAGACGGACACATTGGTCAAGATTAACATACTCGAATATGTTTGCTAGTGCAGTCATAACAGTTGACATTATGTGCCACTTAATTGGATACAATTCACACATTCTTTGCTATAAGATGGGACATTGGGATTGAGTTATAGATGGGATAACATAATTTATTATAAGTCTTTACAGACTGGAAAGAATTTGCAGTAGGTTCTCTGATTGATTAGAAAGCAGGACAATTTCCGATTAGGATTGCATAGAACAAGGGATTAACAGAAGTTTTTCAATTCAAATAATGGTTATTTCATAAATAGCATAATCCAGTGATTTACGCACCTGCGAAAAATCCCACTACAAAGCGGATACAGACCAGAAGCGGCCACGCATAGACGAAAGTAGTTAGGACATGACTCAACATCATGCAAGCGACCACCGGGAATATCACGATCTTCCTCCCGTACATATCAGCAAGGTGACCAAATACAGAAGCACCCAAGAAGAGTCCAAGCATGAGGGCCGTCGATATGTAGGTATTGTATATCTGCTTCTCGCATACTAAATCCCACTGTAAACAGTAATAGACAGTTAGCTTAATGCAAATGTGTCCTTCATCGACTTATTTGCATGGCACTTATTACTTTTTAATGCAATATAGAATAGCATAATGAGAATTAAAGGCGGTTCAACATTGACACATAAATAGGCGTTGGAAGGAACACTTGAAAGTGCTATAATGCCTACACTCGATATGCATGCTTAAAATGGTCACTGCTGTTGTGATTATTTGCATGCTTTAAATTGAGAATTCAAGAATTCAGTTCACCAATTGATGAACTTGGCGACGATCTTAAAACAAATAACGATGCGATCATCATATTCAAAATAAGTTTTACAGCCCCTATGGTGACAAAATCTTCCATGAGAACGGGCAGAATCATAGCGCTATGATGACAATCACTATCGCTTTATCATTTGCTGGAGTATCAATGCGTTCAACGCCTGAAGTGACGTCTTCGACATCCGTAAAATATCACATTTCGATTCGCGCTATCCTTGGCAGCAGTAGACCCAATTTTTATGAGTATTTAACCGATATTTACCATTATTTAAGCGATGTAAATCTTTACGAAAGTTGTCTACGTGAAAAAACTAAATTCACCTCAACGCTCTGTGAAAACAACGAATATTCTGATTTAGCTTTCAGATGCGACCACGAATTGAAATAATTTTATTGCATTATTTACAATTACATATACACACAAACAAATTTGTAATTTGATAAAACTTCCACAATATGTAAACAGTGTTAAAATTGAAGCGTTATGCGCAGATATGTGAGTAGTTAAACTTGTGGCATTTTAAATAAAGTTTTGTTCACTCTCCGTCAACTCTTTCAAGGCACGCCTTGACAGCCTCTGGACCGCCCACCAATACGACCTTCCGTCCGACCCCTGATCCTTCCCACGGGCATGCCTCCAGCAGTGGTTTATAGTCTAAACGCTCAGATTGGACCTACAGGCTCTAGCCTTATTCCCAACATATTACTATTACTACTATTACTATTACTTGTTGCGAGCGGAACCGGAAATGACGCCATCAAAAACCGTGAAACTTTACGATGCAACTTACCATGTCACTGATATCATTCGACAACAAAATCTGTTGCCATCAGACGGTGCAATAATGGTTTTATAGGGAATTGAATTTTTAGGGTTATTTTTTTTTCAAATTTGGACGTATACCACGATTATTTGACTTCGGGCGCTTGGGAAACCAATTCATTTTTTACAACACGATATATTCCATAGAAGTTTGCAATGGAATTTTATAAAGAGCATAAC
>CM067344.1:61228625-61246125 GCA_034190875.2 Urechis unicinctus | reverse complement strand
CGGCTCGACCCCATCTTTAGTCCCGTTTACGACCCTGGCGCGCCCCATAGCCGTTGAGAACACGTTCTTCTACCTAACAAAACCATCCGCCCCGACATTTGCCATCTAAAAGGGTACTTTTTTTTTTCGAGTTCAAACGCTATTTTAGCTCTTTATTAAGAGCTCCATATCGCCGAAAACACGAGCCCCTGGCGGAAAAATGGCGTGTGGCAGTGGTTATAACAAACAATCCAAGCACTATTGACCAGAACCAACAACTGCTGGTCCGCTTCCCCAATCTAGGTGCAGACGACGTCCTTGTCCCGGGGACATAGATGTGTACTAATGCTCAGTATTAGTGTATTGACACATCAGATGACGAAAATGTGATTGAGATGCTAGTGGGGTAAGGAGGCAAGGATGAGACCGAGGTAGAGGACAAAGCAATAGCAGATGCCTTTGGCTACCGATTTAAAGCTTGTATACAATAACAGTGACACACTATGGAACATCAGCCTGAACGTACCAGCCCGCGTTATGAAGGGCATCCTACTGCTCTTTGAAGACCAAGCCAATGCCTCATTCCCTAGGAAGACGTAGTCGTTCTACAACACAAAGATTACAAAGGTTGAGGTGACCATTGAGGGCATCCCCAACCAACTCTATGTCCAGGGCATGCGTAGCTACCAACAGTGGGATGAGGCGAAGAAGGCCTTTGCAGCAGCGAGTAACGAGACCCCAGTGTGGCACTAGCTGTAAAATACCTGCTATTGGCGGACTTGTCCCTAGAAGAGTACCTAACCAGCAAGTATGCTCTGTGGCTCGAGTTGAAGACGATTGACGACGATCAGCTACATGGTAGTGGCAGGCACGTGGATAATGCGTCTGAGGGTGTCACCATTCAGATCACACAAAAAGCAGAGGCGTCTGGTGCATTGACCGTCTATATGAATGTTGTTATGGGTGCAAAGCTTAACATTAATGATGACAGGTTTGTCAACGCAGGCTACTGAGTTGACATTTTCAGATGGTCCCTGCTCGGCTATTTTTGTGGGCAGACAGGATGCAGAAAAAACGACTTAAATCTCAACCTACTTGAAGGGCCCTTCGGTGAACATAATGTGATCCTCTGCCCTACCATCCATTTCAACGAGGCCTATCAGTCGCGGCCATGGGTGTGGTCTGATTCAGAGGTGTACGTGGTGGATCCAGGGAGCGGCTCCATGACTACTTGAGGACTTTCTACCATTATTTGAATGGCCAGGCTACCCTGTAGATTATTGATGACTGTTCGGTCACAAAATCCCTAACTATGAAGTGTCTAAAAATAGAATTGGGATTTCCCACTGTCAACGAAAGTCCTTCCTGTCTAAAAATAGAACGGGGTTTTTCGGCGTGGTTGTCAACAAGTGTCAGTTTGCCCGGCCGGTGATACTCATGAAGCACACGGACGATGGCGGCACTGAGTATGTTGAGCCAGTACTGCGTAATAAGCAGGAGGTGGTTCTCTCCGCAGAAGATAATAGTAATATCCTGAACAAGAGCAATGCTTATATCCAAGAACGGTTGGAGAAGTGGGCCAACAAAGGTTCCGGCTGGGAGTTTGAGTCAGTCAGAACTTCGTGGATTGACATGGCCCACTACCAGCCATTAAAAGGCTACTGAAGTGCGCTGGCAGCTAAGAAGGCGATTATAAACGTAAAAAAACACGGACGACTACTGAACTTATTATCCTTCCAGATGTGGCACACACAGCTGGCATCACCGTATGTTATCTAAGTCGACTTCGAGGCGCTCACCATGAAGCTTCCAGGCCGTGCACCTGATGCTACCAAGAGCAAAACGCAGAAGACAGAGGAACATGAGCCACGCAGCTACCGCTATGTAGTTGTCCTGTGCGATGGTCAGACTAAACCCCATGTGTTGTACAGAGGGGCCAACCTATGTAGATTTTTTTGCGAGCCCTGCAACAAGAAGAACGCATGATCAAAGTAGTTCTGTTAAAGCCTGTTCCCACGCTAATGACGCGTGACGATAAAAGAGCTCACACGGCAGCAACCCACGGTCATGTGTGTAAAAAGGAACTGGGCTGCAACTCCATCCACGACCACACCCATATAACAGGTAACTACAGGGGACTAGCCTGTAACGCCTGCAACTTGAGTCCCAAGACAATGGCCGTGCCTGGGGTCTTCCACAACCTACCTCTTTATGTAGACCATCAACAAAGTGGAAGGTCAGATCAACTGCATCCCAAACAATATGGAGAAGTACATATCCCTATCAATAAGACAGTTATGCTTCATTGACAGTGCACAGCTCCTCCTGGTCTCTGCAAATAACCCAGACGCCTTTGTAGTAACAGCTGAGAATGAGCCCGACGAAACGAGGCGCCGGCTGCTACTGCGCAAGGGAGTGTATCCCTATGAGTTTATGGGCGGCTGGGATAAGTTTGATGCCCCGATGCCGCCGATCCAGGAGTACTACAGCAAGCTCTCTGAGCAAGGAATATCTGCTGCAGACTATAAATATGCACAGAAGGTCTGGGACATGGGCGACTACCATGTCCTAGCGGATGTGTAACAGTTAACGGTTGATTGAAGCCGGTTTTTTGTGCTCCACAACTCACTGGAACACAAACACAGTCGGCTATTCTATAATCAACCCCTAATGAATGGGTAAGCTGATGAATGCCTCATTCAATCACACGGAAACAGTCACGAAGAGGACATCATCGATAGACAATCTAATGGAGCATAGGTCATTGGCCACTGATGTGTTCCCTGCATGTAGACCTTAGGATCAAATCTACTTATATCAGCAAGTCTGACCGAGGAAGCAGGTATTGGTATCTAGTAGCAGGAAATATCACACGAACAGATACTGAGGCAGCGATGCATTGAGCACCGACAAAAGGTGATAGAACAGACAATATGACTCCCCCCGGTGTTATTGTCAAATGAAGATTGTGTGGCGTCGGCAGTTTTCTTGTTCACCTATTGCTGTATCTATTTTCAAATAAAGCATTCTTGTCCATCGCTACCAAGGATCGTGCTGTTATGTTTCCGGTATAGATGAATAGTAGTTTTTATCTCAGCTCTTCAGCAGAGCTTATACACCATTGGTCTGGCGTCCGTCCGTTCGTAAACCTGAGGGTACGTTCTGTGCTAGCAGTCCCACATCATACACGCATCTCTCTTATATCACTATCTCTTTGTGACACATGTTAATATGGTTAGAAGAATGCTATACATGCTAGCACTTTTTAGCATGAGAAGTATGGTGTTTACATTATTCTAGAGAGGTGCTCAGTTTTTTTATATAAGACACGTTTTCTTATAAAGACAAATAGAAGCCCAAAATAACACATGGACCCCTGTAAAGTCGAAGGCTTCATGCACACTGAAAATATACAATTCCCACAATATTCATTGAAGGATGTGACCTTGAGAATGAGATGTGGGATAGTATCTTTTATCTAAGGGTGTCTACAGACTTTATGCTTGGCTGGAATGAAATTGCTATAGGTCATCCGATTGCTTAGACAGAGGTAAAAATTTCCCATTGGGATTACATAGAAAAAGAGATTTTTAGTTTTTCAATATGGCCGATTTAAGTTGCGTTGAATTTTCGGCTTCCTCTTCGCAAACGACGGAGTCTGGATTGAAGAATCAATAATGAGGCTATGCGTTCCATGCAAGGATTGGCTCGTTGTATTTTGATTCTGATAAAATAAGCGACATGGCGTCCGGCTTTGCGCATTCTGTATGGGCGTGGATGTGTGTATATAACAGGTTAGTTCCACTGATCGTATCTACAAGCAGATGATAAAGTGGCAGGCCCACTTCTTGACTTGGTATGGTAGTTCAAGACACTTAACCAAACATTCTCATTTGTTTGCTAATCAATGGTTCAGCTGCTTCTGAGCTTATCGCGAGGGTATATAAAATATCGCATTAGAAAGAATGAATTGTTTTATTATTCAGAATCCATCATGTAATACAACCTTGTTATGTTCTGCTGGCGCAAACGTTAATTTCCATTCGTTTTTGTCATGGTGAAGCTCTCACTTTCATCCACGTCTTCAATGTTGGGTGCGTTTGAACAACAAGCACACAAAGGAATGGGCTGGTCCGGCATAATATCTGGCAGTGGCCGACCTTTAGTCTCCGGAATGAAAACAATTATGGCTAGTCCAGTTGCCAGTGCCAGAAAACAGAAAACAGCGTGCGGGATGCTGGGGTGAACAAAATACTGAAACATAAAGCGGAGACATGTTAAAAGATAATATATACATACACTCATGGGTGGCATTTCAATATGTATTTGAAAAAATGAAATGATCATACGCTATTGTCACGACAAACAGATACATACATATGTTGATGAATCAGTTTATCTGCTACTGCTACACGTAGATAATATGTTATGGATGCAAATGAAACAGCAGTAATGCAAGCCTACGCCACAGGTAGATAATATCTTATGGATGCCAATGAAACAGCAGAAACGCAAGCCTTCGCTACACGTAGCTAATATGCTATGGATGCCAATGAAACAGCAATAATGCAAGCCTACGCCACACGTAGATAATGTTAGGGATGCCAATGAAACAGATGCATGTAATGCATGCCTAAGCTATACTGATATAATATGCTAAGATGCCAATGAAGCATATATAATGCATGCCTAGCAACACTTAGATGCTGTTATGGATTTTAATTATACAAATGTTATGTATGTTTAATCTGCACGTAGATAGTATGTAATGGATGCCAATGAAATAGGTGTTACGAATGTCTAAGCTACGCGTAGTAAATATGCAATGGATGCCAATGAAACATATGCATGCCTTAGCTACACGTAGATGATGTTGTGGATGCCAATTAAAGAGCTGTAATGCATATCTACACGTAGATATTGTGCTATTCATAAAAATTTTTCACATTGGTATAATGCATTGAGTACTGCACACATGAAAGGAAAAAAATACAATTCAATGCATATCAATTATAATATGAGAACTGTTTAGACAGACCAGGTGGGCGATATAGGGAGCTGCAACACCACCCACTCGACCGGCCATGGAACAAACTCCCGACGCAGTGTTTCTGCAAGCAACAACACACAAATGGTCATTCACTGTGAAGACAACGCTGTTGAAGATAGTGTCTACATTGACATCCATCATGACCGCTAGTCAAGGTCCCCTAGCCCCTGGCTTATGGCCCTGTTTACTTGTTAATGATATTCAATACTGTGCACCAGCCTGGACGAAAAGTGTTGCGAAACCCTGGAGTCTGGTACGCAGACTAACTGACCTCAGAAGCGTCGGGAAAAGCTCGGCACTGAGAAGATATGCCATGCACCATGCACCACTGATAGCAGCACGGCCGAGGAGTCCAAAACCGGTTTGTACATAGGTGATTGTCCCTGAAGGCAAAAATCCGGCAACCAACATGACCAGCAAACACAAGGCCCCTACCAGCATATAGCCCGATGCAACTTGCTTGCGGCCGAAACTGAAATCCAAACATGACAGACATAAATGTTTTTCTAGTATTCTTTATGGCTTTGAAATCAATGCTACCATCTCGTTGTGTAAAATGAGAAGAGCCGACGAAGCAGTAGTACTTACAATCGGGTCGTGACAATAACGGACAGATTGAAAACCTGCTCAAGGCAGGCTAGAATGATGGCATTGATGTAGCGATTTCCATTCAACTCCTTCGCATTCATCGCTATTCCGTAAAAGGAAGATGCTGATGTAAACCTATAAATACACGCTGGTCATGATATCAAACACTGTCTATTACGCCAAGGTATTTGTCAGGGACGATAATGTGCATAACCATGTGAAATAAAACATTACGTCATTAATGTCAACATCTTACTTTTGCAATATACCTTTCAGATTGTTTGTACGTAAAGAAAGATCCACACTTCAACAATTCGTATGGTATAAACCTTTATATAACAGATTCTGACGCGAGGTTTGTCTATGTGAATATCTACAGGGAGTAAGACAGGTTAGGAGGTTCCCGTCAGGGTAGGGACTGTTCACTGATGCTTATGGCAGTGCGATTTCGTGGGTAGAGAAGAAAGTGGTGGAAAACGGCTTTGTTGTGGGAAACATGTGACTACAAGCGTCTCAATCCAGTTTGCTAACATGGTATGATGCGGTCTTACATCTGGCCGTCCATTAACTCATCATAATGTATGGTTTTTGGTGTCAGAAAACGGGTGCATTACTTAGACCTTGAATGACAATTGATGAATACCATTTATATTTGTTTCCCAATTGGTTGCACGATGTGATTAATGATTACTCCAGTGACGGTATACACAGAGCAGTGGAACCTGTTCAACACCTCACAGTGATATATTTCCAATCATCATGAACGTGTTGGTTAAAATGTATATCAATTATCGTTCAAGATGTAATTCTCAAGGATTCTTACATCATTCTATCTTCGAATGTTGACGGTTAGAATAAAGAAACAAAGTTTGGATAATCGTCTATTATCAACTATTTCTGGCATGTACAGAAAGAGACAAGCAAAGATTTGTAATCTTCCCGTTATTCGATTGAATATATTTTATCTTAAAATAGCATGGGTGAGATCATATCCTTATATTGTTTGTGAAAAAGATACTTTAATACACATCTATTCAACGTGATAAACTATTCGACCATACATACCAAAATAAAGCCAAAACGGAAATGTAGCGTGTCAACTGTCGGCTACGGAATAAATCCAAGAAGGTGTACTTTTTCTCCTTCGCTGCATCGGCGTGGTAAGCCTGAGCTATAGCAGGTAATAAGGTGTAGTCTGGTTCAGGTCGCCTGTTCACACGAGCCATCCACTTGAGAACAGCCTTTGCCTCATCGAATCGACCCTCCTGGATGAGCCAGCGTGGACTCTCTGGAACTATCCTGAACAAATATACTGCCCTGTTAAATTTGTAAATGGAGCGAATAAGTATCGCTTTGCTCGAAATATTCTAACCCACAACAATTTGACGCCATGGGAGTCTTAAATAATTGACAGAGGATACCAACATAACATCGTGTTGCTTACCACCAGCACAGGATTATAGGAAATCCTGATAGTCCCGTTACTAACGCCAGCTGGCGCCAGTCACGGATGAAGTAAGCAAACAGGACCAGTAACATAGTGCCCACTGCCCAGCCGCTGAGGGTGACACATATGCCGCGCCAGTAAGAATTGGTTATCTCAAGAGGTATGATGAAGTTCACGACTAGCATCCCTCCTATTAAATCAGACACTACATCAATAATGACACATCATTTATCACCGACACAATTCATAGGGCACAGAAGTCCTCATTAGGTTAACAAGGAACATGAGATTTTTAGGTTTTTAATTTTCAATTTCTGGATCAATTGTCACGGGGAGCTGATTTTAAGCTGGCAGGGAGATGTTGACGTCTTTGTATTATTTGGGGCCGCTTATACGCTTCATAACGATATGAAACTAAGAAGTTTTTCATACAAATAATGGTTATTTCATAAATAGCATAATCCAGTGTTTTACGCACCTGCGAAAAATCCCACAGCAAAGCGGATACAGACCAGAAGCGGCCACGCATAGACGAAAGCAGTTAGGACATGACTCAACATCATGCAGGCGACCACCGGGAATATAACGATCTTCCTCCCGTACATATCAGCAAGGTGACCAAATACAGAAGCACCCAAGAAGAGTCCAAGCATGAGGGCCGTCGATATGTACGTATTGTATATCTGCTTCTCGCATACTAAATCCCACTGAAAACAGTAGGACAGTTAGCTTACTGCATATGTGTCCTTCATCGACTTATTTGCATTGCATATTTAATACAATATAGAATAGCATAATGAGAATTAAAGGCTGTTCAACATTAACACATAAATAGGCGTTGGAAGGAACACTTGAAAGTGCTACACTCGATATGCATGCTTAAAAATGTCACTGCTGTTGGGATTATTCGCATGCTTTAAATTGAGAATTCAAGAATTCAGTTCACCAGTTGATGAACTTGGCGACGAGCTTAAAACAAATAACGATACGATCATAACATTCAAAATAAGTTTTACAACCCCTATGGTGACAAAATCTTCCATGAGAACGGGCAGAATCATAGCGCTATAATGACAATCACCATCGATTTATCATTTGCTGGAGTATTGATGCGTTCCGCGCCAGAAGTGACGTCTTTATCATCCATAAAATATCACATATCGATTGGCGATGTCCATGACAGCAGTCGACCCAATTTTTATAGCTATTAAATCGATATTTACCATTTAATAAGCGATGGAAATCTTTACGAAAGTTGTCTACGTGAAAAAACAATATTCACCCAAACGCGCTTTGAAAACAAAGAATATTTTGATAGAACATGTCATTATTAAAGATTGTTAGTGGTTTCGTCTTTCAAAGAATGTCGACTACAGTTGAAATAATTGAATTGCATTATTTACAATTACATATACACAGAAAAAGTTTGCAATTAGATAAAACTTCCACAATATCTAAACAGTGTTAAAATTGAAGCGTTATGCGCAGATATATTGGTAGTTAAACTTGTGGCATTTCAGATAAAGTTTGATGGGATCTGAACCGGAATGACGCCATCAACAACCACGAAATTTAATCATACAAATAACCATGTCATTGATGTTCTTCAACAACAAAATTTGTTCCCGTCAGACTGTGTAATAATGGTTTTATAGGCAGTTAAATTTTTGTGGGTTAATTTTCTAAAAATTTGGACTGATACCACGATTCTTCGACCTTAGACGCTTGAGAAACCAATTGATTTTTTACAACACGATATATTCCAAAGAAGCTTGCAATGGAATTAAGCTACAAAATGATGTAAATTTTGTAAAGATCGGACAATTATCCCTGGAGCTATTTGGGAATCTAGATTTTCACATTTTCAATGACCTTGACCTTAGTTTGAGCTCAAAGTTAAACACAAATAATCTGGGTTATGCACATTATTATGGCCGATTTTTTTTTTCCAGTTTCCGACCTGTATCGCCACCCAAATATAATTCGCAAAGAAACACACAAACCCGCAAACAAGTTAAAAACTGAATGCGCTTTGAATATTTTGAAAGTACATTATAAAAGTTTATTGGTAGTTTCAGCGTTCAGAAAATGATATTGAGACTACGATCTATGTACAGACAAATTTGGTTTAAACTGTGCTGTTAATTGGTGTGGTCACGAGGGATCAGGTTGTTCGTGTATGAAACCATGTGATAGCCCTTTTACTATATAGCAATCAGCTTATATCCCATTATCGCTATACTGCAATCGATGGGTACAATGTAGTACCGTTGCCTGAAGAACTATTATATAAACAAATACTGTCGTGAGTCGAAGGATTGCATCTTGGATATTGAAATACACACTGCTTAATGCAGCAATATTTCCTGATCCACACCACGCCAGTCGCTCATCGAATCGAGTGCCATTTTATCAAGAGCATAACTTGGATATACTTTATAAGTTGTACAGGAACTTGCTGGCCATTGGCTGGCGCAATGGTGAGTAGGTTTAATATGTGTGAGAAGCTTTTGAGGGGCCTATTAAGTGGTTACTTTGCCATTTTAGAGGCCATAGGGATTATCCAAGTCGTATGATCCCTGATAGGAGACTGGTCCAGACAAACAACCCGGACTGACCAAGATAACAGGCCAAGTTAATACTAATAATAATAGTTTATTTCAGGCACGGGGCCCATAAAACATTAGCCATACATATAAGTAAGCGTTCAATGCGCTGCATATGAAATACAGTACCAATGGGTCCATATGGCACCAGACCGTACAAGGTAACAATCATTCAAAGATTGTACTAATAAGTTATTGGAGAGTTCCATCATCCTTATAAATGCTTAGGTTGATATTCTAATATATGTTTGAAATCCTGCGATACTTTTTGAGGCAAACATATGACTGCCACTGTCTCTTTTTGATACACCCAAAATATTTCGGTACATGTTATTGTAAGCAACTTATTAAGCGACTTTTGTGTATAATTAACCCTTAAATATGGACAAAAAAGTGTGCTGCAGTAGGTTTGACAAATTCTCAGTTTTACAAGCAGTAAACATTGGGAGAAATTATGTTTAAGACTATTTGACCGACCATATAAAACCCGCATTTGCCTCAGAAGATCATTATCATCATTTGGAATTCGCATTCACCAAGTCCTAGGTATTTTCATTTTTCAACATACTATAGTATTTGCTGTTGCATAACCTTGGAAATGACCCCATTGGAAGCCCTCGATTACGCACAATAGTCGAATGGCGTGGTATTGAAAGACTTTCAAAAGGATTGCTTGATGGTTCGTGACTATTTTGTGAATGTTCCCGCGGGGGCGGGGGAAACATTTTGCTATACTTTGTACTCGTTGCTTGCTTGGAACGGGTCAGCGTTCGACACCAATGGTTGTCCGCTTGACCGGGACAATTGATTTGTCCTGGAATGGGTTAATCACAGTCGGGAGAGAAGCAGACACACAACTGGTCTCTTTAACTGACTGAATAATATGAACATTCTATCATGCAGCTATGTGATTACAGCGCTTGTTATGGTGCCAATTTTAACTTGTGAGACGCCTCCTTATTCTAGAAGAGATTCAGTGTCTTCTCATTGGGTGCAGACAACAACAATGTACATGACGTCACATAAAACCGAGAGTGCGTTTCACAAGCCAGTTTCATGAGCCAGACGCGCGCAACTTAAGTCATTCCGGGTCATAACCTTTGCGTTGATTGGTCAAGCAGGGGCTGTCACGAAGATTAACGAACATGTCTAATGAATATTCGGACGCACCAGTTTTAGACCATGTCTTGTCGTAGACTCTAAGGCGAGAAGCGTAGCGGAAACCTTGGAGTCTGGGACGCAGACTAGTTGATTCACAATGCAAACAGATTTCGATGGATTGAACATTATATCCTGTTGAGCTCCGAATCGAGAAAAACGTCAAGTTTTTGAAACTCATTGGCACTTGGCGACATCAGACAAAGACCGCCCGCATAAAATACATTGTTAATACTAATATCATTAATATAACAGCTGGTGTATGATTTCAACAACTGATTTGAGAGATCATCGATTTTCACATCAAATCATTTAGAGGATAAAATTTCACCTTGTCGAACGTCATTAGATACAGTGAAATATCGAGACGATACATCATCCTACTTGACACTTAACTGTTTCTGATACCAAAACATTAAAATTCTGACTAGAACCAATGGCATACCACGGTTGATGAGCTTTTTAAACAACAACCAATGATTGACCTTGTCAAAAGCCTTAGACGCTGTCGCCAGCGCAAGACCATTTACCCCACAGGGATTTGCATTGGCCTGCCGCCCGCTATCTTCTATGTATACATAAACCCAAGGGGGACAACGATTTCGCCACCCGCTCACCAAAAATCTCGCTTAAACCATCTTAACTCCCGTTTACTGGCCTGTCGCGCCTCACATCCATTGAGAACATGTTTTTCTACCTAACAAAACCATCCGCCACAACATTTGCCACCCGAAAGGTTACTTTTTTCGAGTTCAAACGCTATTTTAGCCGTTCAGGCCAATTCCAGTAGCCGGAAATTCATCGATCATCTGGCCGTCGTCCGGGGAAAAGCAATCGCGAGCTCTGATTGGTCGAGCAGGAGGCTCACACCTTTTTCGGCAAGATGATCAAACCTATCGTAAAACAACATAAAAAAATCACTGATATTTTTTTTTAACGAATAATGTTTAGTTTTAAACCCTTAATTCTTTCTTTCGAATTGTTTGACTGTTTCGGCAAGATGATCAAACCTATCGTAAACAAAAAATAAAAAAATCACTGATATTTTTATCAAGAGGACTGAGTCCTTAACATGTTATTACATGGTGTTGAAATCCACTACAGTCAATTAGTTCGCAACGTTAAGATAATAAATACGATTTTGCTCCTGATCTCGAATCGATTGTTAAGTCCATAGTTGAAAAGTCTAGAAGAGTTGGAACAATTCCTTACCTCGGTGACGATGGAGGTAAATTCGCGCGCGTTTGAAGAGGCGGGAGGCGCACCTTGTCCCATTCACTTCACAAGTGCTGTTAAACTCAAAATCAGAAAGTTGCGTTGAATTTTCGGCTTCCTCTTCGTCCGTACAAGCAAAACCAGGATTTGCCCCAGCGAATATGAAGAACATGACACAAAAAGCAGCAGGTATGTCAATCGCGCTTCCCCATGCCATGACGCGCCATTGGAAACATTGGTGATACAGACATAGGATACTTCCTTCAAACACTTTATCAGCTTATCAGTCGACATGTCGCCGAAATCGCCACTGAAAACGGCTTTAAACGTTCAATGAGAACCCAAGCGAACGAAATAATGGCCAAGAAACAGCTGGATTTAAAGACAAACTGCGACCCGCAGCACCTCTCGGCTCATAAAAGGAATACGATCAAAACCGGTGTTTTTTTGATTACCCACTTTTTCGACTCAAAGGTGACGCATGGGGTTTAACGTAAAAATGGCGTCATAATAAAAGATTTGAAGATGATGAATGGACATAACGACCTAGCTTCGCCTCCGGCTCGCAAAAACAAGGTCCAGCCGTACATGGCCTCCATGTCGATGTTATACCTTCTCTAAAAGGATACACGATATGTTCGAGGTTTGTAAGAATGATGACAACTAGAAGGGTGGCATACATTGTGCACGGTCGATTGGAGCATCATGACAACCTGACAGCACCCGTACTCGGATGATCCTACGTAATAATCGGTCCCAGAACAAGGCTTTTAAATGTCACAAGCGAACGAAATGTATAAACGGAATGGAAACTGGACGCAGGCACGCCCGCAGAAATGTCTGTTTCGCGGAATCGCTTCCCCCAAGATCTGATAAATTTTTGGTCTGCGCTGTTGGCTCGGGAATGAAGCTAATGAAGTCTTGGAATAAGTTTCTATTTCCCGCGTATGCCTGTGTCAGTTCAGGTTGACGTCGTGCAAACTGTCATAATCGCGATAAGGGTGATGTGAAAGGAAAGCGCTGCGGTGTAAACTGTTGTCACGTCGCGGTGACTTTAAAGAATTTTCATCAAAGAATGATCCTGTTATCAATGAATCTGATAGCGAGACATTTACGGTAACTTGCAATATACATGATATGATCAACGATTCAACTGTTCTAACATCTTACCGTTCACGAAAGCCAACAAACAACGTTATGAAAATGAGTTGGTCATAACGTGATGGACGGGGTAGGGGAAGAACGGGCAGTTTTCAAATCCTTGCTCATTTAAGAGGGGTCTCTGTATGATTTGGGGCCGCTAGCATGCTTCTCAACGATATGTGTCATAAAATATATACAAACGGACAGACAGACGGACACATTGTTTGAGTCATTGAACCACACGATTAGCATGGTCGAATGTATTTGCTACTGCAGTTTTAAAATTTATATTGACATTATATGCCACTTAATTGTATACAATTCCCACAATATTCATTGAAGGATGTGACCTTGGGAATGAGATAAATGTGGGATAACATCTTTTATCTAAGGGTGTCTACAGACTTTATGTTTGGCTGGAATGAAATTGCTATAGGCCCTCCGATTGCTTAGAAAGAGGTGAAAAATTCCCATTGGGATTACATAGAAAAATAGAATTTTAGTTTTTCAATATGGCTGATTTTAGTTTGCATAGAGCAATTCCAATTAGAGAGATCCATATGAGATTTGGGTGTACTGGCAAGGTCGTTGTTGCCTCATGCATTTAATTGTTTAGGAGGGATTATACAACAAGTGTGTCATATCTTTCATTACGGCTTTTGACATACCTTTGCTGTTGGGTAAGCTGCGCTATCTATGGATCCGTCGTAGCGCAAGCATCGGTAGATCGCGCTGCGCTATCAATCGATAGTTCGTGGGTCATGTAGGATTAGATTTAAAGCGGAACTGCAGGCCTCAACATGGTTTTGCCGTATGCTTGTTGCATCTTGAGATGATTTTAAAGGGAAACTGATGAGTTTGCATGGGAGATTTAGTGACGATGTTGTACTAAAGGTAACAAAGGAATCTAATAAATGGGTCTCTTAGTTTTACTAAGCTATAAGCATGATAAGCCCTATACTCTCTTAACTTCACCCCTTAATAGGCTACTATGTAGTACATCACAAATGTCACTAAATTTACTTACTTTTTTTGCAGTTTGATATTTCCAGACGATCTGCATTAAATGAAGAATAATTTTGAGGAATCTAACCAACTCATGATCTGTGTCAATTTCCCGTTCTCTCTTGTTGCAAAAATATGTACTTTAAAGAAGTAAATTGGCTTCATATGTATGCGCTGGTCTTCCTTTTCTTTTTTCTTATCTCACCAGGACACACATTGGCACCGGTAACTTAGCTCAATAATAACAGTTATACATAAACTGCCAAATAAACATGCACATTGCGTGATAATTGTCGATTAACGATTGTTTGACAAATAATTCATTGTTTATCAGACTCCCGGATCGGACTGAGAGGAACTCACGTCTCACAAGGAAGGTGTCAATCTTGAGGTATTTGACACAGATGTCATTTAGCCATAGGGGGAGAATTAAAAGCAAAGTTTCCATGCCCTCAGGGAGCTCGGATGTGGGGCATTTTTTGGCGAGATAAGTAAAGCACAAATTGTAAAAAAAAACGTTAGACTAGCAGAGTTACCAACAGGTAGAATGAAGGATTATAAAAATGAGCATCAGAAATGAAGGTAAAAATGCCGAAAGTTTATGCGAAACAACCAGAGACGTGATCACGGGTGCTCCCGGTAAAGGCCTCTTCAAACCATACATGCAACAATTATACTATTTTAATGCCTAAGATCCCAAAAAATAATGAAGTTAACTCAAGAATTATCAATAATTTATTATAAAAATCGGTTACATGTTCATACTTGATAAATTGAATGCCATGCTTTACAACGTGGGATTAAATCATTATCCTTATAAAGAACACAATTATAAAATGAATGAAGTGAATGCTATTTGCAGACTTCAGAACAGGTGATTAAAACGGTTAAAATGATGTCACAGGCCTCCAAATTGGGAACAACATTAAAAATCATCGATGCTTATTGATTATTTTACACATTATTCTCAACAGTTTATCAATTATTAAAATCATTAAACATGTGAAATAATGTCATTAAAGTCATGCTATAATCCAATTTTTGTACAAGAGTTAAAATCCAGCGAATAGTCCAAAACTTTAGAGTTCATCTTAGTTAAATTCAAACATGTCCCGTGAAACCATTGTGCACATCCTTCGCATTCAACCATCAGATCCCCAGCATCCGGGCAACGACAATCACAGTAAATGTTTGTCGCGGATCGGTTGAACACTTTCGGTTGACGGTAAAGCAACTTGGCGGGAAACCGGGAAATTTGCCCGTCATCGATGCACTTGGCGAAATGGAGTCGTAACAATTCTGTATCGTAGGCAAGTTCGGTCGGATCGTCGTCGAATAATAGCGTAGTTGCGAAAGCGATCGCGTATGCTCCACAATCGTATGCGTTTGGCTGCTGGTCGACGTTCATAACGTTGATGACAAGTTGATCCTCTCTGCAATGAACGTACTTCGCGATGGTCTTGATGGTATCGTGCGTTGGCTGTTGCCGCAGGGAGTCGTATACGCATACTGTATTGCTGTTTTCTGTTCCTATGTTCGATATCGTAATCCAATGATTGTCGTTGACGTGGAGGAATTGCGCGAATTCACCAATCGGGACAGCGAACGAGTTGTTTTGCTGAAGCACGGTGTCTTCCAACCCAGAGATGCTTGGGAACTCTTTCTTCAGGAGATCGTTTGCGGCGCTCATATGTCGGTCGTTAAGCCATACTTTCTTCTTGATGTCTCGGCGGTCTTTTGGCGAAAGCGTAGGCGGCGACTTAGATTTTCCAGATGATGTTTCTTCTCTGTTGGCACAGGTCGACTTCGGGTGGCAGTGTGTTGAACATTTAATCTTCTTGACGCGGCACGTACATTTATCGGCTTTGCAGCTGCCCCTGCACGAACAATGTTTCTTAAGGAAGCGGTTTTCGGGGTGGAACTTTATGCCTGCTTCGCGTAGGCTAATCTGTTGGTCGTTGTTCATCACTATGTCGCCAGTTTACGTTTGGAGGTCTCCTCCCGTGAACTTCGTGTTGATGACTCCGAACGATGTAGTTAGTGAATAGGTCTTGACCTTGGACCCGTGAATTGCGCTGACAATGGCTGGGATGCGCGACATATCCGTTGCCGTTCGGTCTAACTTTGGAACTGCGACGCTGACGCGATCTCCGACTGAAAATTCTTGAACTTTGATGCGCTTCCTTCGGTTGTAAAATTCGGACATTCTGGCGGCTGAAATGTACGTGTTGTCTAAGGCGCGTTTACGTATCTCCGAGTGGCGAGTTGGCTCTTTTTCGGCTAGCTGGTCGGGATCTGACGGAGGTGATGGCGATGCTGGCTGAAAGGCGGCTGAAGACGGTTGGGGCGATGATGGTGATGCTAGTTGGTCTGTGATCCGTTCTTCTTCTGTAGCGGATGATGATGGCTTGAAAAGACGCGGTGCAGGAGTCGGCTTGATTCTGGATTGACGAGGAGCTGGAATCGGTTGTAGTCTTTGTGTAGTGTTGTCGTCGTCCGTCTGCTGAATACCAATATCTTCCTCCTCAAAGCAGCCTTTGGCACCCGGAAATAACCCAGCTGGGACGCTTCTACCGAAGACAACGTGGTATGGTGCATCTTTGATGGTCTCTTGCCTGGCACAATTCATGGAAAATTGTATACGTGGCAGCCACGAAGCCCAATGGTACTGCAAGGCATCATCGTCGATCTTTTTTTTTTGCTTCATTGCTGCAATCTTCTTTTCGACTGTACGATTTCCTCTCTCCACGAGGCCCTGGGACTGGGAATGGCGGGGTCGACCGTTGACAAACGTTGTATCACCACCCCATCTCTCGAACAGCGCCTTGATGAGTTGGTTGACGAATTCTCTACCATTGTCCGAGTGGAAGATGTTTGGTGGACCGAAGTAGTCTAAAACCCTCTCCTCAATCAGCCTTGCCCCTTCTTCTGCTGTCTTCTGCTTGAGGGGAAACAACACGTGATACTTGGAGAAGTGGTCCATGAGGTGGCCGATGTAGTTGTAGTCTTCGTCCGGCGAATGTCGCATATCAATGAGGTCGACTTGAACTCTTTCCAAGAAATCTGTTTGGATGATAGGCCTAAGAGGAGGTCTTGTAACTTGCGGTTGACTCAGCTGGCACACTAGACATTGTTTACAAAATTCTTGGATGAAACCTCGTGTCACACCGAAGTAGTGGCGCTGCACGTAGTCACTTTCTTGTACCCGCTGTGCTTGAGTTCGTCTACGTGAATACCCTTTACGAAATCGAACACGTTGTCAGCATGGACAACTCGCAGGAACTTGGCGCTTCCCTCAACTTGTATCTT
>CM067344.1:61218625-61223625 GCA_034190875.2 Urechis unicinctus | reverse complement strand
ACGTAGTTAATGGTTAAGATCGCTATTCATTTGAATATTTTGTGAACTTAGTTCGGAGGCTGTTTCAATTTGCATTGATCGATAATGTGGTGTTCTCCATAACATGAACGGATTGTAAACTAGTCATTTTTGCAACTACTGAGCGTCGGTCATACTGAATTACAATATCAACCGCAAATGACGGAGTCTGGATTGAAGAATCAATAATGAGGCTATGCGTTCCACGCTAGGATTATTTTGATTCTGATAAGATAACCGTGACCCATGCCACATTGCGTCCGGCTTTGCGCATTATGTATGGGCGTGGATGTGTGTATATAACAGGCTAGTTCCACTGATCGTATCTACAAGCAGATGATAACGTGGCAGAACCACCTCTTGACTTGGTGTGGTATTTCAATATACTTAACCAAACATTCTCATTTGTGTGATAATTAATGGTTCAGCTGCTTATGAGCTTATCGTGAGGGTATATAAAATATCGCATTAGAAAGAATAAATTGTTTTATTATTCAGAAGCTAAGATGTAATACAATCTTGTTATGTTCTGCTGGCGCAAACGTTAATTTCCATTCGTTTTTGTCATGGTGAATCTCTCACTTTCATCCACGTCTTCAATGTTGCGTGCGTATGGACAACAAGCACACAAAGGAATGGGCTGGTCCGGCATAATATCTGGCAGTGGCCGACCTTTAGTCTCCGGAATAAAAACAATTATGGCTAGTCCAGTTGCTAGTGCCAGAAAACAGAAAACTGCGTGCGGGATGCTGGGGTGAACAAAATACTGAAACATAAAGCGGAGACATATCAGATAATATATATTTACGCTCATACGTGGCATTTCAATATGTATTTGAAAAAATGAAATGATCATAAGCTATTGTAACAACAAACAGATACATACATATGTTGATGAATCAGTTTATATGCTTCTTCTACACGTAGATAATATGTTATGGATGCCAATGAAACAGCAGTAATGCAAGCCTACGCTACAGGTAGATAATTTGTTATGGATGCCAATGAAACAGCAGTAATGCAAGCCTACGCTACACGTAGATAATTTGTTATGGATGCCAATGAAACAGCAGTAATGCAAGCCTACGCTACAGGTAGATAATATGTTATGGATGCCAATGAAACAGCAATTATGCATGTCTTAGCTTCACTTAGATGATATTATGGATGCTAATGAAACAACTGTAATGCATGTCTATGCTGTACGTAGCTAGTATGTAATGGATGCCAATGAAAGAGGTGCTACACATGTCTAAGCTACGCGTAGTAAATATGCAATGGATGACAATGAAACAGATGTAATGCATATCCAAGCGTAGATAAAATGCTATGCATAACAATGTTTCACATCGATATTATGCATGAAGTTACTGCTCACGTGTAAGAAAGCTTAATCAATACAACGCATATCAATTATAATATGAGAACTGTTTAGACAGACCAGGTGGGCGATATAGGGAGCTGCAACACCACCCACTCGACCGGCCATGGAACAAACTCCCGACGCAGTGTTTCTGCAAGCAACAACACACAAATGGTCATTCACTGTGAGGACAACGCTGAAGATGATGGTGTCTACATTGACATCCATCATGACCTCTAGTCAAGGTCCCCTAGCCCCCGGCTGATGGTCCTGTTTACATGTTAATGATATTCAATACTGCGCCCCAGCTTGGTCGAGAACGTGGCGGAACCCCTGGAGTCTGGGACGCAGACTAACTGACCTTAGAAGCGTCGGGAAAAGCTCAGCACTGAGAAGATATGCCATGCACCATGCACCACTGATAGCAGCTCGGCCGAGGAGTCCAAAGCCGGTTTGAACATAGGTGATTGTCCCTGAAGGCAAAAATCCGGCCACCAACATGACCATCAAACACAAGGCCCCTACCAGCATATAGCCCGAAGCAACCTGCTTGCGACCGAAACTGAAATCCAAACATGACAGACATATATGTTTTTCTAGTATTCTTTATGACTTTGAAATCAATGCTACCATCTCGTTGTGTAATCTGAGAAGAGCCGACGAAGCAGTAGTACTTACAATCGGGTCGTGACAATAACGGACAGATTGAAAACCTGCTCAAGGCAGGCTAGAATGATGGCATTGATGTAGCGATTTCCATTCAACTCCTTCGCATTCATTGCTATTCCGTAAAAAGAAGATGCTGATGTAAACCTATAAATACAAGCAGGTCATAATATCAAACACTGTCTATTACGCTAAGGTATTTGTCAGGGACGACAATGTGCATAACAATATGAAACAAAACATTAAGTCATTAATGTCAACATCTTACTTTTGCATTATACCTTTCAGATTTTTTGTACACAAGATCCACAATTCGTATGGTATAAACCTTTATATAACAGATTCTGAGGTTTGTCTATGTGAATATCTACAGGGAGTAAGACAGGTTAGGAGGTTCCCGTCAGGGTAGGGACTGTTCACTGATGCTTATGGCAGTGCGATTTCGTGGGTAGAGAAGAAAGTGATGGTAAACGGCTTTGTTGTGGGAAACATGTGACTCAATGCAGTTTACTAACATGGTATGATGCGGTCTGACATCTGACCAGCCATTAACTCATCATAATGTATGGTTTTTGGTGTCGGGAAATGGGTGCGTTACTTAGACCTTGAATGACAATTGATGAATACCATTTATATTTGTTTCCCAATTGGTTGCACGATGTGATTAATGATTACTCCAGTGACGGTATACACAGAGCAGTGGAACCTGTTCAACACCTCACAGTGATATATTTCCAATCATCATGAACGTGTTGGTAAAAAAATATATCAATTATCGTTCAAGATGTAATTCTCAAGGATTCTTACATCATTCGATCTTCGAATGTTGACGGTTAGAATAAAGAAACAAAGTTTGGATAATCGTCTATTATCAACTATTTCTGGCATATACAGAAAGAGACCAGCAAAGATTTGTAATCTTCCCGTTATTCGATTGAATATATTTGATCTTAAAATAGCATGGGTGAGATCATATCCTTATATTGTTTGTGAAAAAGATACTTTAATACACATATATTCAACGAAATAAAATAGACGACCATACATACCAAAATAAAGCCAAAACAGAAATGTAGCGTGTCAACTGTCGGCTACGGAATGAATCAAAGAAGGTGTACTTTTTCTCCTTCGCTGCATCGGCGTGGTAAGCCTGAGCTATAGCAGGTAATAAGGTGTAGTCTGGTTCAGGTCGCCTGTTCACACGAGCCATCCACTTGAGAACAGCCTTTGCCTCATCGAATCGACCCTCCTGGATGAGCCAGCGTGGACTCTCCGGAACTATCCTGAACAAATATACTGCCCTGTTACATTTGTCTCAAGTAAATGGAGCGAATAAGTATCGCTTTGCTCGAAATATTCTAACCCACAACAATTTGACGCCATGGGAGTCTTAAATAATTGACAGAGGATACCAACATAACATCGTGTTGCTTACCACCAGCACAGGATTATAGGAAATCCTGATAGTCCCGTTACTAACGCCAGCTGGCGCCAGTCACGGATGAAGTAAGCAAGCAGGACCAGTAACATAGTGCCCACTGCCCAGCCGCTGAGGGTGACACATATGCCGCGCCAGTAAGAATTGGTTATCTCAAGAGGTATGATGAAGTTCACGACTAGCATCCCTCCTATTAAATCAGACACTACATCAATAATGACACATTTATCACCGACACAATTCATAGGGCACACAAGTCCTTAGTGGGTTAACAAGGAACATGAGATTTTTAGGTTTATCATTTTCAATTTCTGGATCAATTGTCACGGGGAGCTGATTTTAAGCTGGCAGGGAGATACTGACGTTTTTGTATTATTTGGGGCCGCTTATATGCTTCAAAACGATATGAAACTGACAGACAGACGGACACATTGGTCAAGATTAACATACTCGAATATGTTTGCTAGTGCAGTCATAACAGTTGACATTATGTGCCACTTAATTGGATACAATTCACACATTCTTTGCTATAAGATGGGACATTGGGATTGAGTTATAGATGGGATAACATAATTTATCATGTCTTTACAGACTGGAAAGAAATTGCAGTAGGTTCTCTGATTGATTAGAAAGCAGGACAATTTCCGATTAGGATTGCATAGAACAAGGGATTAACAGAAGTTTTTCAATTCAAATAATGGTTATTTCATAAATAGCATAATCCAGTGATTTACGCACCTGCGAAAAATCCCACTACAAAGCGGATACAGACCAGAAGCGGCCACGCATAGACGAAAGTAGTTAGGACATGACTCAACATCATGCAAGCGACCACCGGGAATATCACGATCTTCCTCCCGTACATATCAGCAAGGTGACCAAATACAGAAGCACCTAAGAAGAGTCCAAGCATGAGGGCCGTCGATATGTAGGTATTGTATATCTGCTT
This sequence comes from Urechis unicinctus, assembly GCA_034190875.2. Classification (NCBI taxonomy): domain Eukaryota; kingdom Metazoa; phylum Annelida; class Polychaeta; order Xenopneusta; family Urechidae; genus Urechis; species Urechis unicinctus. The sequence continues at coordinate 61,219,191 of CM067344.1, read as the reverse complement.
CTCGCATACTAAATCCCACTGTAAACAGTAATAGACAGTTAGCTTAATGCAAATGTGTCCTTCATCGACTTATTTGCATGGCACTTATTACTTTTTAATGCAATATAGAATAGCATAATGAGAATTAAAGGCGGTTCAACATTGACACATAAATAGGCGTTGGAAGGAACACTTGAAAGTGCTATAATGCCTACACTCGATATGCATGCTTAAAATGGTCACTGCTGTTGTGATTATTCGCATGCTCAAAATTGAGAATTCAAGAATTCAGTTCACCAATTGATGAACATGGCGACGATCTTAAAACAAATAACGATGCGATCATCATATTCAAAATAAGTTTTACAACCCTTATGGTGACAAAATCTTCCATGAGAACGGGCAGAATCATAGCGCTATGATGACAATCACTATCGCTTTATCATTTGCTGGAGTAATAATGCGTTCAACGCCGGAAGTGAAGTCTTCGACATCCGTTAAATATCACAATTCGATTCGCGCTATCCTTGGCAGCAGTAGACCCAATTTTTATGAGGATTTAACCGATATTTACCATTTTATAAGCG
>CM067344.1:61078625-61213625 GCA_034190875.2 Urechis unicinctus | reverse complement strand
TTGCATAGCCTGACAAACTGGGAGGACTACAGTCTCTTGCATCTTTCCATGTGCCAAGCTTTTTTACTGGCTTGTTCCAGAGTTTTGTCCCTCGCCTCTTGGCATTGAGTTTCTATGATGTGGGTGAGGCCTTCATGCTGGAGGAATTAAACTTGTGGAGCAAGTTTAAAGAAATCGTGGTCATTTGCAATTCCATATTGGTTTGCTTGGGGGAAGAGCTGCGAGGTAGGCATGCGGCAGGTGGATGTGGACGCAAAGTTGACACATTAGTTCATGAAAGATGAGGTGTAGTCTGGTATTGAGCGGTAATTATCTGTATGGCCATTCCAATAAATTGCTAACCTCAGCTTCAGGTTCAGCTTTATTTCCAATTGTTGCAACGTCAGATAACCGTACTTATCCATGAGTGATGATTTTCCTCAAAAAGTTCGATCAAAAATAACGTTGGACGTTGCGCAATCTTCTATGTAAACCGCGCGTATATGAACACCGGAAGCGGTCGAGAGACCGCATTGCTCCGTGCTGCCGCTTAGCGGATTAAAACTCGCGGTCTCTCAAAAGCCAAGCCAGTAAAAGACATTTAAAAACAAACAGCGACGCTTTTTATGACGCATGGGGTTTAATCAGCGTCATAATACTTAAACGATGGTGAATGGAGTTACGAACAGCTTCGCCTTCTTTCAAAACAAGGTCCCAGTCCATGTCGATGTTATACCTTTTTTTAAATGATACACGATATGTTCGAGGTTTGTAAGAATCATGACAACTAGAAGGGTGGAATACAATGTGCACTGTCGATTGGAGCATCATTCAGAAATTACCCCTCGACCCCCAAAAACATGAGCGAGTGTTGGCCGGTGCAAAACACTCTTTATTGGGTACCTCGGAGGACCAAAGTACAGTGAGGTGTTGACAAGATATACAAGAATCATAGTACAAAGAAATATCACATGATAGTTATGTGATTACAGAAAAGAATTCAGAGGAACTCTAGAAAGTAGATAGGTGGTAGACACAAGATTATGTAAGAAGAGAGAAAAGGAAATGGCCAGGAAGACCAGCATGTAGTTAGGTAGTAGACACAAGATTATGTAATAATAGCCAAAAGGAAATGGCCAGGAAGACCAGCATGTAGTTAGGTAGTAGACACAAGATTAAGTAAGAATAGCCAAAAGGAAATGGCCAGGAATGCCACTACAACCTCCTAGTAAAGCCTAAGGGTATGGCAAAAGCGAGCGCGCTGTAGGAAGGCTGGAACGCGATTGAGGTAACCAGAGAGAGGGACCTGGGAAGGGTAGAGGGATAGAGGGCACAGGAAATGACGTCACAACTGACCATCAGATAACAGAGGCGCCGAGCTGACGCGAGAGCGGGGGACAGTTCCAAATCATTTCTTGAGTTAACCAGGGTAGGGAGCCATTAACACTATTACTACCCAATAGTTCAACAATGTGTGCCTCGCGATATCGCTTTTCCCACGATCTGATAAACTTTTGGTCTGCGCTGTTGGCTCGGTAATGAAGAACACAAATTGCAATTGGGTGAAATGTCATATCGACGCGAAGTCTTGGATTAAGATTTTATTTACCGCGTATGCTTGTGCCAGCGCAGGTTAACGTCTTGCTAATAGCATAATCGCGGTAAGGGTGATGTAAAAGGAAGCGCTGCGGTGAAAACTGCATTTTCACCAAAGAATGAACGTGTTATCAATGAATCATTCTGCCCGATAGCGAGACATTTACGGTAACTTGAAATATACATGATAGAATCACGGATTCAACGAGTGCCATCATGATGCTCTCATGAGGTAACATCTTACCGTTAACGAAAGCCAACAAACTACGTTATGATAATCAGATGTTCATAACGTGATAGATGGGGTTGGGCGGGGATGGACGGGCAGTTTTCAAATCCTGGCTATGACCCTGTATCTATGTATATGTATAAATATATATATATAAATATATATATATATATATATATATATATATATATATATATATATATATATATATATATATATATATATATATATATATATATATATATATATATATATATATATATATATATATATATATATATATATATATATATATATATATATATATGTATGTGTGTGTGTGTGTGTATTGTATAGATTACCGTCGCTGGACAGTCTTAATTGCGCTTTTGCTCGCATTGAGTCGAAGCCAGATTGCGCAGATTACCTGCCACAGTAGACAACGGCTGGTCGCTAAATAGTTTCAAGAACATTCGAAATGTGTTTAGGATTATATATTGTGTATAAGTTCCTTAAACACAATAATCTATCAACCAAAGGGTACCCATACCTGGCCACCGATCGCATTGTAGAGGCAAGGTGGAGACGAGCGGTCAAAATATCAAAAGCGACATGGTAGAGGCAAAGTGGAGAAAAGCAGGAAGGATGCCAAAAGAGACTTGCTGGGCTGATTTGCACATAGTAATGAAGTGCAGCATGAAGTGGGAGGCAAACACAGAGACAGACATATTGCTTAGACACATATTTGCCACACGGTAGACAGAGGCTGAAACCGAGCGGAGTTTGAGCGACAGTACAAGAAAATGGTAGAGTTGCGCATGCGTAGTTAATGTTTCAGATCGCTATTAATTTGAATATTTTTGTGAATTAAATTCCATAACATGAACGGATTGAAAACGAGTCATTTTTGCAACTACTGAACGTCGGTCATACTGAATTACAATATCAACCGCAAACGACGGAGTCTGGAGTGAAGAATCAATAATGAGGCTATGCGTTCCATGCAAGGATTGGCTCGTATTTTGATTCTGATGAGATAAGCGACATGGCGTCCGGCTTTGCGCATTCTGTATTGGCGTGTATGTGTGTATATAACAGGCTAGTTCCACTGATCGTATCTACAAGCAGATGATAATGTGGCAGGCCCACTTCTTGACTTTGTGTGATAGTTCAATATACTTAACCAAACATTCTCATTTGTTTGCTAATCAATGGTTCAGCTGCTTCTGAGCTTATCGCGAGGGTATATAAAATATCGCATTAGAAAGAATGAATTGTTTTATTATTCAGAAGCTAAAATGTAATACAATCTTGTTATGTTCTGCTGGCGCAAACGTTAATTTCCATTCGTTTTTGTCATGGTGAAGCTCTCACTTTCATCCGCGTCTTCAATGTTGGGTGCGTTTGAACAACAAGCACACAAAGGAATGGGCTGGTCCGGCATAATATCTGGCAGTGGCCGACCTTTAGTCTCCGGAATGAAAACAATTATGGCTAGTCCAGTTGCTAGTGCCAGAAAAAACAGAAAAAACGCGTGCGCGGGATGCTGGGGTGAACAAAATACTGAAACATAAAGCGGAGACATGTTAAAAGATAATATATACATACACTCATATGTGGCATTACAATATGTATTTGAAAAATTAAATGATCCTACGTTCGTCACGACAAACAGATAAATACATATGTTGATGAATCAGTTGATCTACTTCTGCTATATGTAAATAATATGTTATGGATGCCAATGAAACAGCAGTAATGCAGCAAGCATACGCTACAGGTAGATGATATGTTATGGATGCCAATGAAACAGCAGTAATGCAGCAAGCATACGCTACAGGTAGATGATATGTTATGGATGCCAATGAAACAGCAGCAATGCAACACTACGCTACAGGCAGATAATAAATTATGGATGCCTATTAAACGGCAGTAAGGCAAGTCTATGCTAGATGTAGATAATATGTTATGAATGCCAATGGAACAGATGCATGCAATGCATGTCTGAGCTATACGACAGATAATATGCCAATGAAGCTTATGTAATGCATACCTTAGCTACACTTAAATGATGATATGGATGCTAATGAAACAAATGTAATGCATGTCTAAACTATGTGTAGTAAATAGTCTATGGATGCCAATGAAACACATGTAATGCATGCCTTAACTACACGTAGATGATGTGATGTCAATGAAAAACAGATGTAATGCATATCTACACGTAGATATTGTGCTATGCATAACAATGTTTCACAAATATATACTGAATAAAGCTTCTACAGACGTGTAAGAAAGCAAAATCAATACAACGTATATCAATTATAATATGAGAACTACTTAGACAGACCAGGTGGGCGATATAGGGAGCTGCAACTCCTCCCACTCGACCGGCCATGGAACAGACTCCCGACGCCGTGTTTCTGCAAGCAACACACAAATGTTCATTCACTGTGGAAATAACGCTGTTGAAGATGGTGTCTACATTGACATCCATCATGACCTCTAGTCAAGGTCCCCTAGCCCCCGGCTGATGGTCCTGTTTACATGTTAATGATATTCAATACTGTGCGCCAGCTGGGTCGAGAACGTGGCGGAACCCCTGGAGTCTGGGACGCAGACAAACTGACCTCAGAAGCGTCGGGAAAAGCTCAGCACAGAGAAGATATGCCATGCACCATGCACCACTGATAGCAGCACGGCCGAGGAGTCCAAAGCCGGTTTGTACATAGGTGATTGTCCCTGAAGGCAATAATCCGGCCACCAACATGACCATCAAACACAAGGCCCCTACCAGCATATAGCCTGAAGCAACTTGCTTGCGACCAAAACTGAAATCCAAACATGTTTTTTCTAGTATTCTTTATGGCTTTGAAATCAATGCTACCATCTCGTTGTGTTATCTGAGTAGAGCCGACGAACCAGTAGTACTTACAATCGTGTCGTTACCATAATGGACAGATTGAAAACCTGCTCAAGGCAGGCTAGAATGATGGCATTGATGTAGCGATTTCCATTCAACTCCTTCGCATTCATCGCTATTCCGTAAAAGGAAGATGCTGATGTAAACCTATAAATACACGCAGGTCATGATATCAGACACGGTCTATTATGCCAAGGTATTTGTCAGGGACGATAATGTGCATAACCATATGAAATAAAACATTACGTCATTAATGTCAACATCTTACTTTTGCAATATACCTTTCAGATTTTGATAACATTAAGGAAGATCCACACTTCAACAATTCGTATGGTGTAAACCTTTATATAACAGATTCTGACGCGAGTTTTGTTTATGTGAATATCGACAGGGAGTAAGACAGGTTAAGATGTTCCCGTAAAGGCCGGGACTGTTCACTGATGCATATAGCAGTGCCATTTTGTGGGTAGAGAAGAAAGTGGTGGTAAACGGCTTTGTTATAGGAAACATATACCTACAAGCGTCACAATCCAGTTTACTAACATGGTATGATGCGGTCTGACCTCCCATTAACTCATCGTAATGTATGGTTTTTGGTCTAAGACAATCGTGTCAGGAAATGGGTGCATTACTTAGACCTTGAATGACAATTGATGATTACCATTTATATATGTTTCCAGATTTGTTGAATGATGTTAATTAATGATTATGCCAGTGACGGTATACACAAAGCAGTGGAACCTGTTATACACCTCACAGTGATATATTTCCAATCATCATGAACATGTTGGTTAAAAAATATATCATTTACCGTTCAAGATGTAATTTTATCTTCGAATGTTGATGGTTAGAATAAAGAAACTAAGTTTGGATAATCGTCTATTATCAACTATTTCTGGCATACTACAGAAAGAGACAAGCAAAGGTTTTTTAATCTTACCGTTATTCGAAAGATCTATTTTTATTGGATATATTTGATCTTAAAATAGCATGGGTGAGATCATATCCAATAATTGTTTCTGAAAAAGATACTTTAATATACATCTATTCAACGTGATAAACCATACGACCATACATACCAAAATAAAGCCAAAACAGAAATGTAGCGTGTCAACTGTCGGCTTCGGAATAAATCCAAGAAGGTGTACTTTTTCTCCTTCGCTGCATCGGCGTGGTAAGCCTGAGCTATAGCAGGTAATAAGGTGTAGTCTGGTTCAGGTCGCCTGTTCACACGAGCCATCCACTTGAGAACAGCCTTTGCCTCATCGAATCGACCCTCCTGGATGAGCCAGCGTGGACTCTCCGGAACTATCCTGAACAAATATACTGCCCTGTTACATTTGTCTCAAGTAAATGGGGAGAATAAGTATCGATTTGCTCGAAATATTCTAACCCACAACAATTTGACGCCATGGGAGTCTTAAATAATTGACAGAGGATACTAACATAACATCGTGTTGCTTACCACCAGCACAGGATTATAGGAAATCCTGATAGTCCCGTAACTAACGCCAGCTGGCGCCAGTCACGGATGAAGTAAGCAAACAGGACCAGTAACATAGTGCCCACTGCCCAGCCGCTGAGGGTGACACATATGCCGCGCCAGTAAGAATTGGTTATCTCAAGAGGTATGATGAAGTTCACGACTAGCATCCCTCCTATTAAACCAGACACTACATCAATAATGATACATCATTTATCACCGACACAATTCATAGGGCATAGAAGTCCTTAGTGGGTTAACAAGGAACATGATATTTTTAGGTTTATCATTTTCAATTGGTGGATCAGCTGTCACGGGGAGCTGATTTTAAGCTGGCAGGGAGATACTGACGTTTTTGTATTATTTGGGGGCGCTTATATGCTCCATAACGTTATGACCCTGATAGACAGACGGATACATTGGTCAAGTAGTTGAATCCCCAGATTAACATACTCGAATATGTTTGCTAATGCAGTCATAACAGTTGACATTAGGTGCCACTTAATTGAATTCAATTCACACATTCTATACTACAAGTTGGGACCTTGGGATTGATTTAAAGATGGGAGAACATAATTTATCTGAGGTCTTTTCAGACTGGAAAGAAAGTGCTGTAGGTTCTCTGATTGCTTAGACAGCGAGGACAATTTCCGATTGAGATTGCATAGAACAAGAGATTCGTAGAAGTTTTTCAATTCAAATAATGGTTATTTCATAAATAGCATAATCCAGTGGTCTACGCACCTGCGAAAAATCCCACAGCAAAGCGGATACAGACCAGAAGCGGCCACGCATAGACGAAAGTAGTTAGGACATGACTCAACATCATGCAGGCGACCACCGGGAATATAACGATCTTCCTCCCGTACATATCAGCAAGGTGACCAAATACAGAAGCACCCAAGAAGAGTCCAAGCATGAGGGCTGTCGATATGTAGGTATTGTATATCTGCTTCTCGCATACTAAATCCCACTGTAAACAGTAGTAGACAGTTAGCTTAAAGCAAATGTGTCCTTCATTGACTTATTTGCATTGCACTTATCATTTTTTAATGCAATATAGAATAGCATAATGAGAATTAAAGGCGGTTCAACATTATCACACGAATAGGCGTTGGAAGGAACACTTGAAAGTGCTCTAATGCCTACACTCGATATGCATGCTTAAAATGGTCACTGCTGTTGTGATTATTCGCATGCTTAAAATTGAAAATTCAAGAATTCAGTTCATCAATTGATGAACTTGGCGACGAGCTAAAAACAAATTTTGATACGATCATCACATTCAAAATATGTTTTACAACCCCTATGGTGACAAAATCTTCCATGAGAACCATTTTATAAGCGATGGAAATCTTTACGAAAAAACAAAATTCACCTCAACGCGCTTTGAAAACAACAAATATTTTGATAGAACATGTCATTATTAAAGATTGTTAGTGGTTTCAGCTTTCAGAGAAGTTTTTTTCAGATCCGACTACAAATTGAAATATTTTTTTGCATTATTTAAAATTACATGTACACAGAAAAAGTTTGCAATTAGATCAAACTTCCACAATATGTAAACAGTGTTAAAATTGAAGCGTTATGCACAGATATATTGGTAGTTAAATTTTTTTAATAAAGTTTGATGCGATCGGAACAGGAAATGACGTCATCAACAACCATGAAATTTTACGATGCAACTAACCATGTCACTGATATCTTTCGACTAAAATTTTTTTTATCATCATACAGTGCATTAATGGTTTTATAGGGAATTTAATTTTTTTAGGTTTAATTTTCTTAAAATTTGGACTGATACCAAAATTTTTCGATTTCTTGTCCCATACGAAGGGCAGCCGATAAATGAACTTCCGGGTACAGTAAAAAAGTACCCTTTTGGATGGTAAATGTCGGGGCGGATGGTTTTGTTAGGTAGAAGAACATGTTCTCAATGGCTATGGGGCGCGCCAGGCTCGTAAACGGGACTAAAGATGGTTAAGGGCGAGATTTTTGGTGAGCTGGTGGCGAAATCGTTGTTCCCCTTTGGGTTTATGTACCCCGCAAGATTTCCCTCGATTAAGCGTCTGTATGCTCGACGAATGTGAACAAAGGAGATCACAGTTTCTCATTTGACCGTTTCTGTCCCCTCGACCTGCTCCTGGCCCTCCCTTGCAATGTTGAGGAGTGCAGAATAATGGTCACGCCTCATGTCGGTGATGTAACTGCGTCCGGGAGCGCCACAGCCAATTAACAGCGTTTAAATTAGAAGAACACACCATATAATAGACTTGGACCGACCAAGGGGATTTATTACGTAACTGACTATGCATTGCATAATCGATTATTACAAAACTTTCATCATAACATTACACAATCAGTTACGTAACTCTAACTAATATTTACTCATATAATAATAATGGTTTATGGTCTCAAATAATACAAATGCAACAACAACAACAGTTTGCAGATTTAACATCAAGTGTATTGAGACAATTGGAAACTGGAACAGTAAACTGTTTTTTCAGTTTCCTTGATTAACTACACTTAATGACAGAAGTAACTAACAGCTGAAAGCAAGAAAAAAAAAATATATATAAAGTATATATATACTTATTCAATGATATCATGTCACATAAATATATAGATATATTGCTATTGAATGGAGGATATAATGTACAGGAATAATTGTTCCTTAAATATATGACAGCTCTTATTGATTTCGATATTATGTAAAATGACAATTTCATTCCAGAAATATGGTGCCATATAAGTTAGCGATTTTTGTTTCAATGTTGTATGACAACAAGGTAGTCTATATCCTGATAATTGCCTAGTGTGATAACCATGTACATTATCTTTGGTTCTGAACTTGAACATAAATAAACAACATCTTAGTATGTGCAGATTAAAAATATTTAGGATTTTACATAGTACAAATAACTCAGGTGTATGTTCTCTGAATTCTGCATTACAGATGATTCTTACAGCACGCTTTTGTAGTAAATGTAACCTCATTAAATATTTATGAGCTGCATTTCCCCAGATTAGATTACAATAGGTCAAATACGGATAGATAAATGTATAATATATATTGATAAGAGTCTCTCTGTTTAATTTATTTCTCACCTTTTTGAGAATACCAATATTTTTTCGATACTTTATTTGAGATTAATTTTATATGACTAGACCATGACAGTTGATTGTCTATAACAACACCGAGAAAACCTATTGTGTTCACAGTATCAAGTATAGTATCATCAATAACTATTTTGTTGATTCTATTTCTGATATTTCTGTTACATGAAAAGGTCATGGTTTTTGTCTTTTTTACATTCAATGTTAGGCGGTTTACATGTAACCAATTAACAACTTTCTTAAGCTCAATGTTAAATTCATATTCAATGTTGTTAGCATCTTTTCCCACCATGAATAAATTTGTATCATCAGCAAACATAATTTGAAATGTTCTATCAGATACTTGACATAAATCATTAATATATAGTAAAAAAGTATGGCTCCCAGGACAGAACCCTGGGGAACCCCACAAGTTATATTTTTTGTTTCTGAGAGTATACCATAATACTTTACACACTGATTTCTATTTTTCAGATAACTTATAAACCAACCTAGTGGCCTACATCTAATACCATAACATTTTAACTTTGAAATAAGAATATCATGGTTTACAGTATCAAAAGCTTTGGCGAAATCCAGAAAGACACCTATAACATGTTCACCTTTATCCAATGAATTCATCATTTTATCAATAAATTTTACAAGTGCTACTTCTGTAGAATAGCCTTTTCTAAATCCAAACTAGTTGGATGACAAAATGCCATATTTATCAAGATAATTGATAAATCTACTTAATGACATAACATGATATTAATAATTTTGAATTATGAGATGACAATAAGTAATGAGAAATCCCCGGAAAGGGTAATATTACGATAAACAACGACATTGATAACATCAAATTGTACAAGTTAAAAGGTATGTTGATCAGAAAGGGTGGGTATGCATGGGTGGGAAAAAAAGTCCGAAGTTGCTATTGCTGCTGTCGCTGCTGCTGTATCGTGCTGGGCTGTCGTCTTGGTGTGGAAGATAAGCAGGAACCAAAATTCATGACTCTTATACCTGTCCGCGGAGGTGCCGTGCCAAACGGGACCAGTAATTCCCCCCAGATGCGACAGGGAAGGATTTCATTTTGCCTACCCCTCTAGCCCAAGTTGGTTAACCATCCACCCCCAAGAGAATTGCCTAATTGCGGTCCACAGGGACATAATTAAGGTTGCCCGGTTCTTGACGTCGTCGAGTGTGGGAACGGCGTGAGAATCCCAGTGCGATCATGTATGGCACAACTGACAGAGAGAGGTACGGTTTGCCGGACGATGAAAACGGAACCTCTGTGTGGGGATTCAAAAACAGGTGCAGAAGGGTGGCATGTTACTTCCCATTTAACTCAATTTCATAATAATGAAATACCATTTCAACAGCTTTTGACAAGCTGCAATATTGGTCTAAAGGGGTTCTTTTTGTTATTCTTTACCAGCTGCTATTAAAGCAAAACGAAGCAGCAAATGGCAAATGGCTCTTTAGAACCCAGTGGAGCTTGCACCACATGGAAGTACCCGACCGACTGTTGGTCTGTTGGGATACTGGCAAATGATCCGAACACGGTAATTTGTTAGTAATTTGTCTACAATGAGTAGATCTGACAAAATGTTATGCATGTCATGACTACAGATAAAGTGATCCAGCCATGACGTCGACGAGTGTGCATCACTGACATATGTAAATGTACCAGAAAATCTACCTAGACATTCATAGCCAGATATCACAAGATTACATTGTGAACACACCTCGGGCATTTCCGACTTAAACTAAGAGTTGACACTTCCGTTAAAATCCCCTATAATAGCAACTTTGCTGGTTTGGGCGGATTGGGACATTGCTCTGAGTTTACCCATATATTCAAGGTAAGACTCTGTGTTAGCGTCACACCCGGGGGGGGGCACTTGGCCTTATTCTGGATAGGGGTGTGCCGCGGGACCTCGAAAACCCGTACCCGTCGTACAAGGTCAAAATGGCCAAAAGCATACCCCGTCGTACAAGGTATTATGCGAATGTATAACCCCTCGTACAGATTGAAGCTCAAAAACATACCCCGTCGTACAAGTATGAGGCCAAAAAACCCGTCGTACAAGTCAAGAGGCCGAAAAAACATACCCCGTCGCGCGGCACATATGTACTACCTCTATACCATTAAGTGCCCCCCCCCCCCCCCCCCGGGGCGTCACATTGGTAGGATAGGTATAAATTTATCAAGAGAACCGAGTCACTGCCAGAAGATAGATTAACAGAGAGCACATATTATTATCATGGTGTTGAAATCCACTACAGTCAATTAGTACCATCGCAACAGACAAACAAACCGGACTGACTAAGATAACTAAGCGAATTTTGCTCCTGATCTCGAATCGATCGTCAAGTCCATAGTTGAAAAGTCTAGAAGAGTTGGAACAATTCCTTACCTCGGTGACGATGGAGGTAAATTCGCGCGTGTTGAAGAGGCGGGAGGCGCACCTGGTCCCATTCACTTCACATGTGCTGTTAAACTCAAAATCAGAAAGTTGCGTTGAATTTTCGGCTTCCTCTTCGTCAGTACAAGCAAAACCAGGATTTGCCCCAGCGAACATGAAGAACATGACACAAAAAGCAGCAGGTATGTCAATCGCGCTTCCCCATGCCATGACGCGCAATTGGAACTTTCCCATTGGTGATACAGCCGATAGGATACTTCCTTCAAATGTCACTTTATCATGCTTATCAATCGACTTCTCCATGTCGCCGAAATCGGCCCTACTGAATTACACAATCGTCCCTTTAAGACGGAGTTAAATGAAGAAATACCCAAAGCGAGGCTCCTCTTGTGAAAGCAGTCATTCGCGCGTGAAATGATTAAGGCCAAAAAAAAAGAGTTTCGTGTGACGATGTGGTGATGATTATTTTTATATTACCCTAAATAATAAAAAGCATTAGCATATAACATTGTGTCATGATGATTGACATCATCGTCAAAGCTAGCGTGTATTTTGTGAACACCAATCAGTACTATAATTTAACACCGTTAACTGACTAACGAGAAATGCCTTGTTTGTAAACAAGTTAATACTTGTTCAAATGCTAGCGCAAATGTTCGGACTATAATAAGAAACGACGTATGCATATGCTAACCGTAACCCAACAATTTGGATTAAAGGCCTTTTGAAGGTCGTGGCTCCCCACCCATCGCACTTCTCTCGCTCAGCTGTGATGTAGAGAGCCTGCGAAAAAGCGCCATGAGCTTGTCAGGTTCAAATGTGACAACGTCTGGTCGCTAAATACTTTCGAGAACATTCGGGATATGTTTAGCATTATATATCAACCAAAGGGTATCCATACCTGGTCACCGATAGCATGGTAGAGGCAAGGTGGAGACGAGCGGTCAAAATATCAAAATGGTAGAGAAAAGCAGGCAGGGTGCCAAAAGAGACTAGGTGGACTGATTTGCATATAGGAATGAAGTGCCACGTGAAGTGGGAGGCTAACACAGAGACAGACATATTGCCTAGACACCCTAGGGAAGTGCAACACAAAGGCGCAGCGGATGGCATAGACAGCGGAGAATACATGCAGGTGGTGCTTTATGAGCCTCACGTGGAATCTTAGACAGCGGAGAATACATGCAGGTGGTGCTTTATGAGCCTCACGTGGAATCTTCAATAAAGTTATAGAATTCTCTTTAAAACTGGACTGAATATAATTTTGAGTGCATTTAAGATTTGAATGGAAAAGAAATGAGTCGCGTTTCTTGTAAAGAATGCCAGTGGTTCATATCCTAACAAAAGTGGATGTGGTGACTGTAATCAAATAGAACACTCCTTCTATATGATCACAATATGTGACCATGATGATCCTTAGACCTAGGCTAGGGGTCAGCTAAACACGAACACCAATCGGATGTGGGGCAAGGGAAACAGCTTCAGCGTTTTTCGTGCTTGTGAAGAGGTAACGGCGTAAATCCTTATGGTTCCGCAAACCACATTTAATAAACAAACAAGATCATTGAGCAATATCGAATAAGCAATTGTTGAGTTAATCTCATTCCCATATGCTATCCAGAGCACGTTTGCTAACAGTGGGCACCTTGATAAGTAGCTCTACAGGACGTCTATAATGAGTTGTTCTGAAATGACAATGCAACAATAAACTAATTTCTATACGTTTCTGCTTTTTGGGCTGTTTTTACAGAAAATATTAAAACCGTTACGTTCGTTCATTGACTTGATTTGTACGTCACCTCTCGCTGAATGATTTTGATGCTGCTCGATTCCTACACTTCAACGCTCTGGTTACAATCTTGGCTCTGAGCATGGTACATACGCTGTCGAGGCGAAGTTCTATTGCTTAATATAATCGCTAGTTTTAACATAAAATTGGGCATCAACCGTCGAATTCGCGTTAGTCGTGCAAGAAGCTCAGTGTTTTCGCAGTTCAACACGGATTGATTTCTGCCCGACCAATGTACGCATACCGCTGTATGCTGTCCTGTTCGAAAATTCCACGCATGGCTTTTGATGTCCCCTAATAAGTCTATGGTTTCACCAAGCGGTTGAACATCACGTTCAATAACTGGTTGGTTTAGGTAATAAATAATGAACATCCGAACTATGAAATGCTATGCGCTCGAGACTGGACAATTCCTTTGATAAATAATTATGCATAGCATCGTTTTGGACAAGTTAATTTGTGAATCGTGTGAATTTGCCGGATTAGGTGCCAAGGAAATGACAAAACTATGTCTGTTTATAAGCATAATCAACATAATTGAAGTGATACATGGCCGTTTTGTTGTGCTCCACCACTCTCTGAAACACAAAACCCAGTCGTCTATTCTATTATCAGCCCCTAATGAATGGGTAAGCTGATGAATGTCTCATTTAATCACACGGAAACATTCATCAAGAGGACATCGTCGATAGACAATCTGATGGAGCGTATGGCATTGGCCACTGATGTGGTCCCTGTGTGTAGACCTGAGGATCACATCTACCTATATCGTTAAGTCTGACCGCGGAAGCAGGCATTGCGTCTCTAGTAGCAGGAAATATCACACGAACAGATGCCGGGGCAGCGATACACAGACAAAAGGTGATAACACAGACAATGACAGATAGAAACCCAAAATAACACATGGACCCCTGTAAAGTCGAAGGCTCCATGCACACTGAAAATAAGCCCTGCATAACTTTTGACCCCTGAGTTATTGTTAAAAAACTTATGGAAAACTCTTGTACGATGCAAACCCAATGGCACATTTTCTTATAAAGCAATAAAGCAGCCCCAATTACATATGAACCCATGTCATATTTCTGCCTCTTGGTAAAGTTAAAAAAATAGCTCTGTATGACCTTTGACCCTTGGACACATTTAAGTGGATTATTTGTGGAATGATATTACCAACACATTTTGGTACATACTTCTCTTGAGTGGTTAAATTATTAAGCCAATGTGACATAATTATAGTACTCTGTGACCCTTATCATTACGTTTCTTTGAAACTGTTGTCAAAACACCACAGAGCTTCGTGGCCATTCAGTCTTTTGATTAGCTTATTCTCTTTGGTAACTATTATCATTGATGCTGTCTGATCGCAAATTCATATGGAATTACAAATATTCAGATGTGCTCAGAGTTACTGGTTATTTAGTATTGTGCGGTAAGAATTTAGTTAATGGTATGACGTCATTTATTTGTGTTAAACAACTCGTGACCGCCAGAAAATAGTATAAATAGTCCTGTTCACCCGACACTCTTGCGCTGCTTATGTTCAGGGCTTCGCTGTTTACGCTCAGTATATACTTGTCTTACAGGGCGTCTGGGCATATAATTTTTTTACGTCCGATGTGCTCACGTCGGTTTATTTGCTGCTTTCACTCTGCTTATTTCCTCCTCCCACTCAGCAGAGTGCCATTTGGTTCTCTCTTATATATTTAATCAGTTAATTCATTCATCCGTGTTTTTTGGGTCTTTTTTTTTCTGAGTGACAATTACAGGCTACATGTTGATTGACGTACAAAAACAAACAACCTTTCGACGAGTGCAACAATACCAAAAAAAGGATAGCTCAATTTGTATCTTCACAAAATCCTAGATCTGCTTCAATTCTGCTAATATCAGCATTTTTAAGAATTGAAGAGTGGTGAATGCCTTATGGGGACATCCTTCAGGAGATATGTTAACAAAGCCACAATAAATAGACCTACGGCGTATTGTGTGATTTCTTACGAAGAAAAACTTGAAAGTACAATTCCCACAAACTTGTTCTTCAGAATAAAATGATATAAGTGACCAAAAAATAACCCCAACGTTCTCCTGAGTACTTTATTTCCAGAAGGGTGGAGTCTTCCTCATATATATATATATATATATATATATATATATATATATATATATATATATATATATATATATATATATATATATATATATATATATATATATATAGATATATATATATTTACAATATACCCGAACGACTATCTGTTGAGAGGAGTGATTTTGCGTGATCCAACGCAACATATCTCTAAGATGATGATTTTTAAGCAACAGGTTTGCCGACGTTAGATTATGAAATGACGCGATTCCATAACCACGATTATAACCCAACAGTCATAAAAAAAACTGACTCGAGAATATCATTTCTAAATAACATCAAATGCATTCACAAATGTACAGTATGCCATCTCCATATTGCCCATACAAGTGCTATCTATATATTAAGACTCTTTGTAATTTGAATAGTCAACTGATCACTGATGAGAGCTCAGCTATTTTTCTATTCCTTTGCATCCGCTATACCACCTGCCGTGATTGCGAAAGTGGCCTCATTCTCGGGGAGATCAGGACTAGAACGCCAGACGTAACAAACCAAACTCGAATAATTCTAAACCCACGTCATCGCGGTTTAATTAATGATATGATAACTGATAAGCACAAACCTGTCGTATATTTTGGCAATACGCATTTCCCCTCTTCCTTTTCTCAGACTGATTCTTGTTGTGGAGGCATGGGCTAAGATGTGTCCCCCTATTGGTTTCTTTGGGTCCGCTTGAAAACTAACAAGGCATGACAGACAAAGTATAGCTGTCGGTACATACTCTGCCCAACACAGGGACAACGAATTGGGATTAAGCTTCTTTTCTTACCATTGGGTCACAGTCATTTGTTATTACCTCATGGTAGCGCCCGGATCTGATGTCATCTGGTTCGTGATGAACACAGACACGTTGTATTCTGCAGTCAAAACCAAAAAGTGCTCTTTTGTTTGAAGAGTGAAGCATCTTGTAGTGCAAGATTCACTAATTAGGCCACGTGATATGTGACAAAACCGCTTCCCGCTCTAGGTGGGGGTCTGAGTCGCGCAGTAAATGATAGGCGAGATATTTGGTTCATTTGTTTCACTTGTGTCTTAATGTACTTTTGTATTGATGTTTCCTGTGTAGGTATATAATGTATAACTTGTATAGTATTTTTATGTTTATGCATTTATTATGTAACATTTCGCACTGATAACCGCGTGGTCACGTGACCTTGTTTATATAAGCTGTGGCATCTTCCGCAGCAATCAGATATCATTTTGGCAGCTGAAATAAAGACTTGTACTTCTGTCAAGAAAGCCTTCTTGAAGTTTTACTGGTGAGTTCCATTAAGCGGAACCATATTGCGAGTATTCGAGTCAGTCAGAGGTGTCAGGAGGTCCTGTAAAGCGGGACCTATATTCGGCACCTTATTCGACGGTATTATCGCTAATAGTTGTGGCTGAATCAGAACTAGCTAAGCTAACGGAAAGTCTGATAACGATCCCATTTCGCTATTTGAACCATACCACTCGCACGCTACATTTATATAATTGAACCGTCTTTATATAATTGAAATTCATTCATCAAAAACCAGTTTTACAGTTCATTTTCAGCTGTTCTTTTTCTCTGCTGGGCAGTACGTTACTTAGCCAAAGGAATGACGGCTTAGTGTTGCAATTACTAGTAGTGATTATACAGTTCACGAACAGACAAAACAGTATGATACAAAATATTAAATGATTAGAAACACCATATATATCGGTGACACATCCAGTATTGGTTTTATATAACGTCCCTATCCATGTTGTGTTTCTGACCTAAGTAGTAAAAAGAGTAGCGGTTATGGCGCAGCGGGGTACGGGTGTGGGACCACCACTCATCTATACTATTTCCTCTTTGGCAGCTTATTCAAGGTTTTTGCTTACCCTAAGTTAAGAGAAAGGCGCCTCGAACCCGACCCCCCAAACGGGGCCGAGGTAGTTCTGGCCCTGCTAGTTTGTAGGTAAACCAGTGTGCCCATAGGCCAAGATGTCCTGTTGATTTCTATACCTTATATCCTTGTTTATTCAATAGATCGGTATATACAGTGTATAAATGTCAGCGCAATTAAAATTATTCTATGTATTGAGGCGGTTCAATATCATTCACAGTCCGCTTAATGGTAAAGAAACACCCAATTTTTGTCTGATACCTTCCGATGCTTCGTTTTTTCCACGTTGGATCAGCGCATTTTTTTCATTGATTTCATTGATCAAGTGCTGTCCATACAATGTCAGCAATGGTATTCAATTTGTTCTGCGCTAGAATGCGGATCTGATCATGTTTTTTTCACCTTGATGGTCAGGCGGCGACTGACGAATTTTCCAGCAATTCCAAGTAGCCCACAAACGGCTCCAGTAACACCTAACAATGTGGCAATAGGAATGACAACTACTATAGACATCATACCTACACCACTTGCGCCAAGACACATACCCTGAAAGCTCATTCGTTTGAAATTTCCATGCTCGACTATCACCCCTCCCATCCTCCTCCAGGCTTGCCATTTTAGCTTCCCCTTGTTTTATCTCCCCTTCTAGTTCAGTAATCTTAGCTAGATTGTTGACCAGTTCACCCCTCTGGGTCTGCATAGCCTTGTCTCTGAGTAGTAGTTCGTTGTCTGTTTGTGTACCTTAGTCTTCTATAGCGTTATGAACGCCCTCTATGAAGCTTGTTTCATTTACACCACCTTGCTCTGTCACGGCTATGGGGCAGCCCATTTCTAACTTCTCCGCTTTAGCAGCAGCTTGGTCGATCCCTTGGAATGCTTTGCTGCCTTTTTAGATAGTTGAGGGTTCACTCCAAAAGCCCGAGCAAGCTGTGTACCACCGTACTTTTCTATACTACTAGGCGATAGGAATTTGCTGGGATTGGTCTTCCATGTCAGAAGCTTCCACTCTCGGCCCCACTTAACCCAAAGGTCACCTTCTTTAGACGATCTAAACTCCAGAGTGGCCTGCAGCCCATGCTTAGACACTACGTTCTTCCACCTCGTAACTATGACATTTGTTTCTTCTTGGGATCCGACCTGATCTTCTGTTTACCCAGCAGGCATTTCAGTAATAGTCTATGGTGGACTAGTCGTACTTGACGTATCTGAAGTTTCGTCAATGAGGTTAGTCTCCTCATCATTGATGAAGCTAGTCTCATCCCTCTCCCCTCCCATAGCCCTCTCCTACTCTGCAGCGTTAAATGTTGGGTTATCATACTCTGCCATGGTATTATGTTAAAGATATACTCGCTATTATTTAACATGAGTACTTAGGGATGCAATCTAAATCCATATCGCTGGGTACGCGAGCCCCTCCGGGTAAAGGGCGTGCAACAGTTTGTAGTTATTACAAATAATCTAAGTACCATAACCAACAACTGATGGTCCGCTTCCCCAATCTAGGTGCAGACGACGTCATTGTCCCACGGACAGCATGGCTGACCTTTACGATCACACTGACCTCAACCGATGCTAACCGCAGCGTTGTACAAAACCTGGGTCACGCCGTGGTTAAGAAAACGGCAATCAAGATTTCTGGCAATGAAGTCATGTCTATTGATGACAGCGATGTGTACCACTGTTACCACGACTTGCGGCGGACTGCACAGTAGAGACAGGGCCTCCAGTATCAGATCATTGACACATCAGATGACAGAAACGCAAGTAAGATACGAGTGGAGGCAGGAGACAAGGAAGAGACCGAGGAAGAGGTCAAGGCCGTAGCCGATGTTTATAGTAACAGGTTCTAAATTCCGCTTGATTTTGAACTCCTTGAGAGCCACATGCCATTCTACCCGAGTGCAATTAGTGACAGACTGGAATACGAGCTAACATTCAACAACTACAACCGCGTGATTCACGCAACGAGCGACACCATTGCCTGCTACAAAATTGATGGCATCTCCTTAGAGTATGAAATGGGTACCCATCCAGAGTTGGCCCGTATGATACGCACCCAGTCTAAGGTCGACTTGCTATTCTGTATGAGCGTGTGCTTCGTCACAGGAAGCTTGTATACAATAAAAAAGATACACTGTGGAACATCAACCTGAACGTGCTCACAGCATGAAGGGCATCCTACTGCTCTTTGAAGACCCAGCCAATACCTTATTCGCCAGGAAGACAGAGTCGTTCTACAACCCAAAGATTACAAAAGTTTAGTTGACCATTGAGGGCATCCCCAACCAACTCTATACCCAGGGCATGCGTGGCAACCAGCAGTGGGATGAGGTGAAGAAGGCCTTTGCAGCAAAGACTAAACGAGACCCCAGTGTAGCAATAGCTGTAGAAGACGTTTCCCTGGGAGAGTACCTGACCAGTAAAGTATGCTCTGTGGCTCAACTTAAGGACAAGTGATGACGACCAGCAGCACGGTAGTGGCAGCGGCGTGGAGAATGCTTCTGAGGGTATCGCCATTCAGATCACACAAAAATCAGAGGCAGCCGGTGCATTCAACGTTTATATGTATATTGTTATGAATGCACAGGTTAAAATTGATGACGGTAGGTTCGTCAGCGCAGTCTGCTAAGTTCACATTTCCAGATGGTCCCTGTTTGGCTGTGAGGTTTACTGGTTGATCCAGGGAAGCGACTCCATGACCACTTGAGGGCTTTCTACCATTTGTTTAAGGGCGAGGCTACCCTGCACATTATTGACGACTGCTCAGCAACAAAGGCCCTAAACCAAAAAGAAAGACATGTTATCCGAACTGGCCTTTAGCGGTCGCCATGTGCAGCAAAGTGTCTGGGTCCTCACCCAAAAGTACAACTCTGTGCTGAAGGACCTACATGAGCAGACCCGCTGGGTGGTGCTTTTTCACCTAAGGACCGTGACTCATTTGAAGAGGCCCTACGTAAAAATGATGTGATCCCAAAAAGGGAAAAACGTGCCGTAGTACGCCAGCTATTAGCAAAGACCAAGCACGCAAAACTGCTGCTGAAGACTGATCAACCAACTGCACTGATTGAAGCGATGTTGGCCCTGACAGCAGCCGCTACCTCGGTTACCAGTTTAGGTATAATTGTCTGGGTAGAAGTGTCCTACCAATGCTGGGTTCAGCAATATATTAGACTCTTAAACTGCATACGTACATTCATGGATCCTGATACCATCATTGATCAACTCCTTGTACAGGACCCTGCTATGGCTAGCCCAGTGGTCACTGAGTCTGAGCGAGCAGAGGCCAGAGGGGAAATGTCTTCTAAGAGAAATAGGCTTCCTGCTGTCATAGCTGGGGGTCAGTCCCATCAGTGCCTTGGTGAGCAGCGCCTCAAAATTGACCAGGTTAAATTAATGTCTGACGAAGAGATCACAGAGCTGTATGTGTGATACAAGGCTCGGCTAGGCGCTAGCATGACGCACACTATAGGTAAGGCAGTGCTAGAGCTATACTCGCTTGTATGTTTCTACCAATCCCACCAGAACACCAGCCAAAGCTATTTACAGACCTCAAGGCCGACCCGTTTGGTGGGCATGCGCTAAGCACAGCTACATATGAGCTATATCATCGCTATGGCATGTTCTAAGCTGCATTTACCGCGGCTTTAACAACAGTAAAGCACTGTCAATTTGAATGGAGAGGAAGACGAGGTAAGCACTACTAATTGCGTGCTATAGTGTGTGCTTAACTCTGCTATAGCATGTGCTTGACTCAGATATAATATGTGCTTAACTCTTCTATAGCATGTGCTTTACAATAGTTGTCAATTGGACAAACAAATTTATTAAGAAAACATGTCATTGTAGGAAACAAATACGAGCTGTCGAGCCAACATCAACATCAACGAGCAAGCCTCCGGAAAGGTGGGCTTGGTCAACATGGGCTTCGCCTTGTGTTGTCCGCACGTTTATTTAAAGGATTAAGATGACAACACCAACTACTGATGGATAAATGCCCGTCATCGCGCTGTACCACGGTGCAGTTGCTTCCGGTATATCAATAGGTTAAAGCTCAGTAAGATGGCTACCACACGACCTGGCTCTGGCTGTTGTCGATGTAGCAATAGCCATGGCCACAAAGGATATACTGACTAAAAAACGGATTATATCAGGTGATTACTTAAGTAATGTACTTGATTGTGCTACTTGTTGGAGGTGCCCTTGTCAACGCCCTGCTCAAGCGGCATGGGCTGAGAAGCGAACTGAGCGGTTAGACTTCATCGATGAGCAGCTGCCGCAAGGGCCATGCCAATCATACTTTCAGTCATGTTGACGAGGCTATGCGTGAGTACTACCTGATTCAGGGATGTGATAGCCCTGGCAGCTGAAGGGCTGAAATAATTTCGGCGAGAGGTTTGGGGGCCGCATTTTTTCAGCAAGACGCCATTGTTGTGGATCAGTATAAGAAGAAATTTGATTGGACTAGATTGTAGGTTTCGACCAATGAGAAGATGTGTATGAATAACCATTGCGCTGCGAGTATTTCTCGGCTCCAGAAGCCCGCGAAATCGGAAATATGCAGGGATCTCAGAGACTCGTCGACCATACCCCCCCTTCCCCCAAATATTTTTCCCCGGATTTACACGTTTCACTGAAATGTTCCCTGGAGCCATCGGGTCCGCGGAAATCGGCGAATCCGCGGACAAATCACATCCCTGCTGATTACAGGTAAATCTGATTACAAAGATGCTTAAGAGGTCGCAGGTGCACTAAAAAACCAAACTACTTCAGGTCGACCCCGAACAGGAGTTTACACGCAGGTGAATCAGCTGCTAGCAAAACATGTTTCAGGCGAGGCAGTGTGAATGTCCATTGAGACCAGGCTATAGTGGTTTACACACTTGAACGACCCATTGGCGAAGTCCGGCTACTGGAAAAGCAGGCTGTAGTCCTGCGATAAATAATGAGGTATTGGAAAAAAAACCCCGTTAAGATGGTAAAGATGCCTGACGTACAGGCTTAAACTAATGAGGAACCTCAATGGCATTTATTAGATGAGACCACCCCGTGGCTCGGACTTAAGCCTACTTTGGTCCTCCATCCCAGTCCACCGTTGTCGTGCCACTGACACTGTGTGGTCATTCAATATCTACCAGGTAGGATGATCTGTCACTGAACCTGGTGAACCTGTATTGTACTATTTGTTAGATGGACCACTCCGTTTCTTTGTAAAGTAGTAGCTACTTGTGGTGACATCCGATACCCAGTTGCCACCAGACGGTAAGTGTTCAGTTTGCCCTCAAGTAAGATTAGACATTATGATATCACTATATGTTGAGGCTGTATTGGGTAATAAGCAGCAGGTGGTTCAAAGATAATGGTAATGCTAATATCCAAGAGTGGTTGGAGAAGTGGACCAATAAAGGGTCCGGTTGGGATTTTGAGGCAGTCACAACTCTGTGAATTTATATTGCTAACTACTAGCCATTAAAAGGTGGCTCCTACTTGTCGCTACCCAGTGATCTGGCAGCTAAGAAGGCTATCATAAACGTAAAAAACGCTTACGACTACTGCCTTCTATGGTCTATTGAATTGGCTCTGCACCCGGTTGTCAAGGACCCACAGCAACCATAAAAATAAAGCATTCAGTGGCTTTTAACCCTGTTGGAAGACAACACCTGTGTCTATTGTGCCTGTTCTAGCCTTGAACATCTTTGGCTGGGATAACACTATCATACACCACACATCAGTAACATCTATCACTACACCTGATCCTACCAAGAGCAACCCAACCTCTTGTGGTGTATATAGATGCAGACCGTAAGCAAGGTGGAAGGGAAGATCAACTGTATCCAAAACAATATGGAGAGGTATATATCCCTATCGATCGAACAGTTACCCTTTATTTACAGTGCACAGTTCCTCCTGGTCTCGCTTGACAAGCTGGTGTCTTCAAATAACCCAGAAGCTTTTGCAGTGATGGCTAAGTATGAGCCTGATGAAACGAAACGCCGGCTACTACTGCGCAAGGGAGTGTATCCCTATGAGTTTTTGGATGGCTGGGATAAGTTTGACGCCTTGCTGCTGCCGAGTTCTACAGCAAGCTCTCTGAGCAAGGTATATCTGCTGCAGACTATGAACATGCAGAAAAGGTCTGGAACGTGTTCGGGTGTAAAAACATGGGCGACTATCATGACCTGTACCTGCGCACAGATGTACTACTCTTGGCTGATGTATTTGAGATATTCTGCAAAACCTGTCTTAAGCAGTATGGCTTAGATCCAGCTCACTACTATACCAGTCCTGGCCTTTCATGGGACGCGCTTCTTAAGAGCCCGGGGGTAGAGCTTGATCTTCTCACCGACTATGACAACCACCTATTCATTGAGAAGGGCCTGCGCTGTGGCATAAGCATGGTATCACGTTGCCACGCTAAAGCTAATAACCCGTATGTAGAGGGCTTTGAGCAGAATAAGCCAGCAAGTTATATCCAGTACCTTGACGCTAACGGCCTGTATGGATGGGCGATGAGTCAATCTTAGCCTACTGCGGGTATTGAGTGGGTAGATCAACCAGCCGATCTAGATATACCGGACCATCCCGACAATGCCGAAAATGGATATATACTCGAAGTTGATCTGGAATACGCTGCAGAGTTACAAGCTGATCACAGTGATTATCCACTGGCGGCAGAGAGAATGTGTGTGCAGAATAATTGGTTGTCAGAGCACTGGAAATGGAGTTGAGAAGCTGGTACCCAGCCTGCGCAATAAAGAGAAGTATGTGGTCCGCTATAGGAATCTCAAGCTTTACCTATATCTGGGAATGAGGCTTACCAAGATACACTGTGCGCTTGTATTCACCAGAGCCCCTGAATGGAGCCTTACATTCGCATGAACAGAAATGCGTAAGATTGCCACCTGTACAAGCTGATGAACAACTCTGTGTTTGGTAAAACCATGGAGAATCTCAGAAGGCGAGTCGAAGTCAAGATTGTGCGCTCGGCAGAAGAGGAGAAAATACGCAGACTTGTGGCCAGTCCCGCCTATGCTCGACATAAAGTATTTTATGATGACCTGGCCGCCTTGCATATGCACAAGACCTGCCTAGTGTTAGATCGTCCAGTGTATGTAGGTATGTGCATACTCGACCCCTCCAAGCACCTAATGTATGACATTGCGACCTTGGCCTGCTATACACAGACACGGACTCGCTGCTTCTGGAGATCTGCACAGCTGACTTGTATGCAGACATGAAAGAAGATAGTGACCTCTTTGATACCAGAAATAATGATCCTTCTCATCCCTTGTACGGTAACGTAAACAAGAAGGTGCTAGGAAAGATGAAAGATGAGTGTGCCGGTGTGCCATCAAGGAGTATGTTGGTCTGCGCCCAAAGATGTACTCGATCCTGATGTCTGACGAGAGGGAGATTAAAGGGCTAAGGGAGTGAAAAAGTTCTAGCAGCGCCAGAACCACGTCGGCTCCGTTTGGGGGGTCGGGTCCAAGGTGCCTTTCTCTTAACTTAGGGTGAGCAAAAATCTTGTATAAGCTGCCAAAGACGAAATAGTATAGATGAGTGGTGGTCTCAAACCCGTACCCCGCTACGCCATAACCACTACTCTTTATACTACTACCTATCACATCTTTCATCCCCTTAAACGGGATAACAACAAATCAAATAGATATGCAACAAAGAGGGAGTTTTATGAGCATCTAGTTGCTTTTTTCCTTGTACTAACCTTCTGATATTTTCTGCAGCCTGGAGAGCATTTGTGCCAATTTTTGTTGACGATCGGCCAGCTCACCACGGCCGCTGAAGTCCACTCGAAACAATGCCATAATGGAGTCGACAATCTGTTTCAGAAAAGAACCGTAGAACGTTCGCGCATATGGTATCGTGTATAAAGTACGGTAGCGGATTAGAATGAAAATAGGTTGCGCTTTAAATCTTAATGTATGGGTCGGAACACTTAAAACCCGCCACCTGGTGAGGATATTACACTGTTGTGATCCACTTAAACAAACAATCATAAGCAGACGTTTACCAAGAGTTTAAAAACTCCCATTTCTTCGTGGAACTTGGCTGCGACGCAGTCCAGTAATTCAAACTGGTGTTCACCTGCAAACACCGGCAAGGAATATATATCACTTTTCCGAATATTGGCTTATTATTTTCATCCTTCATTCTAGTGTACATATTAATTCCTGATGGTATTTAGCGACTTCTTTGTACTGTGAGAAGTAAATTGTTCTAGCGTTTCATGTGTACACTGCTACACAAACCTCTAGTCATTAGTTGGTTAAGATTTAGACAAAAGGTACTTATGCATGATATGCAGTCATTGACTTCAATGGATCATTAACAAATTATTTTATGTGCTCTCTCATAAACAAGCATTGGCAACCAACTTGTGTACGCTCTGGCATAAAGTACATTGTCCAACACAGCTTCCTGGTCCAAATTGAAGCGATCAGCTATGGTACGTAATCGGTCAGGGCGACTGACAGTTAGTTAAGAATGTGTTCATACATCTAATGGTCTCCGTCAATGGTCAAATGAAGAATATTTTTACTGGAAATATCAAGTAAGGATACAATGTGTTTTCAGTATCAATGAAAACAACTTTTCCACCAGTATATCCATTTGCTCCGGGCAACTGGGCTGTCACTACAAAAACGATAATCAACAAAAGATTAGCAGCAACACCACAAACAAAGATACAAATATATTATATAAATTTCCTTAGAATACCCACCACAGAGTGTATGAGACAACTGTGTCTTGCCAGTACGAAACTCGCCAAATGCTTCCGTGATTGCCATACTCTCCACACCACCACCCATGAGCTTACTGATACAAAATATAACTGTTCGAAATATGAACCTATCTCCATGCAATAATGTAAACATATAGCACAAGTAGCAAAACATAGCCGGCAGGTAAAGATTGTAATATCGTGTAATAAAAAAATGGATATTTACCAAATCCTCAAACGCTTTACCTATATATTTTAAATTCAAGGTGACTTACTCCAGTTCCTGACTGCCTGTACTAACTCTGAAACACTGCTTCCTCTTGTCCGCATATTCAAGGGCGGTTAAAAACCCACCTTCCTTCAAATCAAAATGAAAAGGAAAATTTTCTTATATTTCAGGGCTTTTTGAGGGAAATCGCAATGAATGCATAACAACATATAGGTACCCCTGCTAGTTTGGTTGCGACTTCTTTCACTTTATCGATCTTGGCTTCGGACAATCCCTTGATGGCACAAAGTCGCTTCTTGGTACACATTTGAATTCCCTGACAAAAAGAAATGGTAAAAACGTACCCTACTTGGGTAGCCAACATTCCAACGTATGATTTACAAATGAGGACGAAACTAAGGTCATATGTAAATAATGTCTCTCTTGGATCCATTGTTTATTGCAATTTCTGCATAGCAATTCATTTGGCTTTGGTTAACCTTTAAAGTTATTTTCTTCATCTGACAAATCATCGTTCTCTTATATATATATATATATATATATATATATATATATATATATATAGAGAGATATATATATATATATATATATATATATATATATATATATATATATATATATATATATATATATATATATATATATATATATATATATATGTATATATATATATATATATATATATATATCTATATATATATATGTATATATATATATATATATATATATATATATATATATATATATATATATATATATATATATATATATATATATATATATATATATATATATATATATATATATATATATATATATATCTATATATATATATATAGCATCAATATGTATCTTGGAGTGAGAGAGATATGTGTCATCAATTGGTTGATGAATTCGCGTTAGAAACATTTAAACAAAACAGATAAACGTATCATGCTTTAATCTATAATAACATTGAGCAGTAGCCTTTTTATGTAACCCATATAATTTACCAAAGGACTCGACACATTCATACGTCAATTAGTTCAGCAATAGCATTGGCATACAAAAATGTGAACGGGAAGATTTTTACCTTGATCGTACACACTCCAGCTTGCTTGAGCTTTTTTATATCTGCAGCATTCTGAAGAAAGACTTCAATATATTGATGCAGATAGCTAGATCCATCTGTTACACTGTATGACTGATATTTTTATTATATAAAGCTTGTTCAAAAATTGATATCAACTGCTCAACACAGAAGAACCAAAAAATCATAGCAGAGATCATTTAAGATACTTGACTCACGATGCCGTGTTGTTGGAGCAGATCAATGTCTTGAAAGAAAAATTCCTTAAATGCAAATATATAATTAATTACTCGTGGGCTTTTTAGTGTAACAAATCATTGGTAACCGAATGATGAGTTAAAAATTAGCTGACAGCAAAATAAGGAATTCTCAGGCTCTGCGCGTTGTTGTCGGATCACGTGACTGTTCAGTTAATCCCACTGAAGTGCAGGGCGTATAGGCACACTGGATTAGAATAACCGGTCTTCAAGTAATCATATACTTTTCGGTACATCATAATCACAGCAAGAACTCGGTTGACTAGACTATTCTTGCTCGATAATTATTTTTGGGGGAACAAAACTGAAAGAGACATTCTTATTATTCGTCTCAAGAGGAACTTAATTCATAACCTGGTCGAATTGGATCAAGACGAAACTGGCAACATTTATACCTCCTCGCCCCTCCATCCCCCCCCCACCACACACACACATACACACATACTCATACACACATACATACACACACACACACGCGCGCACACTCACTCACAATCATTCATATTCTTTGACCGAGTTTCGTAACATCGATCGGGGCTGTTGGGAATCAGTGAGACACGCTTTATGGATAACTGTCATCGTGAAACTAAGCAGGGTCATTTCGATTGAAATTTTCATGAAATACAAAAATGCAAACTTTACGTCTAACAAACAGTGATAATTTGAATGAAAATTTGAAAAACGCCATTGGAATCAAAGAAATACAGTGCAAATGTTTCAGTTCCCATTTTAAAAGGACAAGCATTATCTGCGAAACTAAGATAACTGGGCTCATAGCCGGGGTTCATAGGAACATTCGAGTAGACAAGTTTACCTCATCATCTGCCAGAGTTGGAACCGACAATTCTTCTACAACTTGATCTTCCATTGCAACTGCTGGTAAAACATTAACAACATTATTATCTGATATACTCACATAATTACGATGTTTGAAACAGTGTAAATTGCAATTAGGTCTAGTATTGTTGTAGAATTATTGTCCAGTTGCTTCGAAAGATTGAACAGGGCGCAGATCTGTCATCTGTTTGGAGTATGTTCCCTTCCGATTATTCATAGCGAGGAGACGGGTAGACCGCCACAAGTGACAATGCAGCTCGTTTAAAGACCTGAAATTCGTCGAGACTGAATTCCTGTCTACCAGTACCAGCAGCCGATGGTGGCCATCAGATTCAGAGTGACTCGTAAGCCAAATTTACAGCACCTACCTGGTAATAATTACTCCTTGTTTAGATATGTCATATACTAATATATACTCTATATGATAACCTATCGTTACGAAGCGTACCAATTTAGCTGATCAACAATACTTAAACCGCTGCTCTGTAATTTTTGTCGTCTGCTGAGCAGAAAGGGGTCAGAGGTCAATAAACACACGGCCTTGCCCTAATAGAACCGGAAGTATAAGCGTTCTTTCAATATTCACGTGCTTTGTGAAAACCTCGGTGAAGCTATCAGCGGAGAGGAAAACTAACTATATTGTTTCCAACAGCTTTATTACCACAAGAACATGGTATTTTTTAACTTACTATAGATTATTCGATTTATATCATTAATTTTTCGTTGTTACATCGTGAATCGGGTTGGATGGTGCGGTGTAATGTGAGCGATAATAACTAAATCTTTCATAAACTAATACTTCAGGTGTGGCTCGAAGCGCACGTGTCGCCACTTAAACGTCCCGGAGTAATTAGTGCCAAGCTAATGTACAATGTCGCAACGATCGAATGGCAAAAATACATTTCACAATGTTGTGTACTTACATATCTATATGAATCGAGTTTGTGATAATATCTCGAGAGCAACACTAGTGTGGTTATCCACTGTGTTGTGATTATTCAGCCGTACATAACGTCTACGTTGACGTCCTATGCAGTCTGAATCCCACATAGTACATAAATCCACAATTCAAATCAGGTACTTTGAACATCTAAATCCTAGTAAGTTATTTTTTTTTTTTTAATAATTATGAACAATTTGCACCTATTATCACAGGTGATGTTAGCAGCGCAAGACGGTAATATAAATATATACCGTTGTGCCTGAAAGTATGTGGGTCGTGTGGCAATTGTTTTTATTTCGCGTCTCCGGGGCTTACCACCAAGTTGTGTACTTACGTAAATATATATGCCGACAAATGAGATGAATATCCGCTTATGCGGCCTATTTTGGTTATCCACTGTCTCGTGATTATTAAGCAATTGTCAAATGAACTTTTAGAATCACAACTTTCGTTTACGGCAGCCCCAGTTTTGGAGATATGACGTCTAATTACGCAGTTTCATTTTCACTCGCCATGTGGCTGCAGGTCCCGGACGATATAGAGGTAGTTTGTGTCGGGGTAGACCTCCCGACAGGTATCTCATAATTGTAGGATGGGGTATGCTCTTGCCATTTTTACCTTGTATGACGGGTACAGGTTTTTGAGATCCTGGGCACACCCCTACGCAGGTCAAGGCCAAGTGCCCCCTCCAGACTGCGGGAATCAATAAGTGTTATTTTTTTTTAAATGTCAATGTGATATTGTTGAATACATATCGCCCTTCAAAGTAGATATTTCCAAAAGATAATCATTGACAAAATGACACATATACTTAAATAATAAAATTCAGACAGAAAAAGTTCGCTTGCAAAGAACCTTGTCTGTGCATGCGCGCAGAAACCGATCTTGTCGTTCAAAATAAACATGAACTTTTCAGAATTTGTGTGGCCGGATTAAATCGCCCTTGACGAAATCTCACCCGTAAACTAACTCAATTTGTTAATAAACATTCATTTATGTGAAAAATTATTCTTCATATGTACATTTGTGTAATTATCGTGTATAATTGGAACTCATGTATCGTTCACGCGCATTCGGTTACGATCTTTGCACAACGTTAATAAATGTCGTGCATGGCTAAGGTGATGTATTCAGCTGACATGGACTACCATTAAGATTGCGGTCGTGGTGGCATCATCAATGAGCACATGTAAATCTTTTCAACAATGCGGTAGCTGTGCACATGCACAGTCAAGGCTATATCAAACATGACAGTTTAAAAAATCATAGTGGCCATTTATAAGAGTTAGGAAGGTTTTTAACGACTATAGCTTTGTACAAAACAGAAAATATATTCTATAATTTCCCTAACTGGTGCTGTAAAGATTGTCAGGCTGATGTAAATATATTGGGGTTGGTTGCAAGATCCGTATTCGGATACTTTCTAGGCCTAATTTCAATCAGAAGGTTCATGATAACTGGCACTGGAAGAATCTGGAGACAGAACTCATTATTAATGTCTCTCAAATAATAGGTTTGCTCTTAAAGATAAATTTTCCGTTTCTGTGTAGATGCTGAAATTACTATTATTATCATTTCTTGATATTGTGAACACTGAATCATCTACAAATTATTGATATCAGCACATAGAAAGTAGCCTCTTAACTGATTGCTTAAATTGCAAATGAGAAAGAACCATGATGAGTGAATTAGCATGCATGATTCCATCTTTTTTCTGGTACTGTTGAGTATCCCTTATCTGGAATGTGCGGTGCCGAGCAAGTTGCAAATTCCGGAATTTTCCGGATTTAGTACAACCGTGTGTTGATCATAATGTTGGGGTTTTCCAAACAACACTATCTTGTCCACTTACTTGTAAATATTGACTTGCCGATAGAAATCGGAATATTAATCAGAAAAAAAAGGGTGCGTTAACAGTCGCAAGCGTACCTCAACTTTATGTTGGGGTGGGGAATCCAAAGAAACAGTCAAAATGATGCGATTGTCTGGGGATTAAAATCTCATTTAGACCCTGTTTCGTCATTGCAGCATACATGCTTGGACACAGGCTATAGACAATGTCAGTTGAGAATATGAGCCAAGGTCCTGTCACTCTTTTCGAAATATATAATGTGAGGCATATAACAGATCAACAAAACACCACTGATTTTATGTAATAAGTGTATCATGGTTGTTTTATATGCCATGCACGTGGATATGAGAGATCGAAACTAGTAAACAGCGTGGATGCTGTCAGAGACGAAGTTTCTTTGGCTAGGTCGTTTTACTGCTTGAACCGGAGCCGAACGGTTTCTGCGTTCATGTTAATTTTTCAGACCCCACATAGTCGGCTGAGAAGGGGTGACTAATTTAAGCACTTTGATAACGGCCCCACCACAAACATCTTGCCGCTGAGGTCAGACTTGTAAATGTCTGTTGTTTATTAGGACTTGCTGGCGCATCGCCTGAAATCTTCCCATGGGAAAATTTCTCTGTGGTGTCAAAACAGTGCTTGCCAAAAAATTCTGGATTTCGGAGGTTTCCGGATTTCGTAATTCCGTTTAAGGGATACTCAACTGTATAACAATTCGAGCTGTTGGATGTCAGCTTTGGATATCTAATAGTGTCTAGCAAGTGCCATATTTGGTTTGCGTGATTGGCATCTCTTTACTGCGCCCCCCAAAATTGCACTACCTAGTTGGTGTCTACAATTAGAGCTGCAACTCTTCTTCAGACTCATGATGTTGTTGTTTTTACCAGACCCCTGACTTAGTGTTCTGAACTTACTCCTATAGCACCTAGATGAGTGGAGCAGCCTTGACACATCGACTGCAAACCAACTTGCCATGTTGTTGCGCTAATATTGGTTGTCATGCCTTTGAATTGTCATGCGTCTTTCAGTAGCAACCCGTTTAATCTTTAAATCAGTTGTCTACAGATGTGTTAAGGGACCCTTTGGGCTGCTAATACTAGCATATATATTGACGATGACATGATAATGAAATGATAAGTCCATGCAAAGCTATACAATTACATGTTCTGTTAAAACAAATGTTAACAATGACCTATTTGATATCCCCATCTCCATGAAAAAAGGCATAATTGGCCATGACAAGGCTCAACAGCATTGTAACCTCCGTAGCAACACTACTTGTAAATAAATGTGTTGGTTGGTTCACAGGCTGACAGTGTCAATCCCAAAGCCTACCCCTTGGCTGATCCTGAACTTACCCAGAAAATCCTCAATTTGGTACAGCAAGCTGTAAATTATAAACAGCTGAAGAAAGGTGCAAATGAAAGTGAGTTGCATTCTTATACTTGTAATAATTATTTATCATCATCTTTGACCCTAAGAGGTTTGGGTGCCTTCGGTGATCTAGTCCTAGCTGACTTAACATTTATATTGGTAGAAGTAAGAACACTTAAATGACCTTTATTGTGTAGTTGAGTTAGCATTTTATCTTTATTGGTGACTGCAATTGTTGTGTATAGCTACAAAGACTCTGAACCGAGCTTTGTCGGAGTTCATAGTGATGGCTGCTGATGCTGAGCCCCTAGAGATACTCCTCCATCTACCTCTACTCTGTGAAGATAAGGTAATTGTCTAAACCTTGTTATAGTAACTGAGTTTTAGATGACTGATATCAGTGTAAAATAATCCCAAGAGAATTGGAAAGCCAACTGGTTTTCCCCTCATTTAGATTAATACATAGTTGTTTAAACATGGGCAATGTTTAATAAATTCTTTTTCCTGTTTCAGAATGTCCCATATGTCTTTGTGAGGTCTAAGGCTGGTAAGGCATAAAATCATTCATTTAGTTTTTGTTACGGTTGGTATATGAGAACATTGTTTGTATAATGTGTATGACAGATTATTATCTGTACTGATTGGTATGTGAGGAGGTCAACCTGTGAATGTTGAGAGTGTGTGTGATGTAGAGTTGGGACGTGCATGTGGTGTGGAGCGCCCTGTCATCGCCTGCTCTGTCATGATCCAAGAAGGCTCCCTACTCAAGCAACAGATCCAGTCCATACAGACAGCTATTGAGAAGCTTCTCATCTAGATACTCAGCACATCCTCTATCCTTTCATCATCCACTGTTGCAGACACACCTTTCAGCTATTTTTGTTTCTAACTTTTGAACATATAGCAGTTGAATCGAAGACAGTTTTATTTGAAATCATATTTGTTTTGTGTTTTAATGGTGATGATCGCTTATGGATAGGTTTATTTGCTGGTATTTATTGAATAAATATCTATATTTTTATACCTTGGTTATCATATGAAGTATTCTGGACGTTGTTACCCAGTGTACCCTGGTGTGTAAAACACTACCTCAAGGAAAGACTTGCAGATGTCAGATTGATACATTGGATGATTATCAGGAATGCCCATTGGGTACTTGCAGCATTTGGGGCTGGGCTGAATGATGTTGTGTGGTAAGCATTTGGCTGAGGGGAAGGGCAGGACTTGATTAGTGCATAGGAAGATTCTTTGGCCTTCGAAATAGTGGATTGTGACATGATAAACGTTATGACTCCAGTACCACGGAATGACTTCTAGTGATGTTAGGCTGTCCGCTCATTTGTTTTGCTGCCGAACGTCTAAATCTTTGCAAGACATTAAGGTGTTCTGGCTACATCCAGGCCACATCCATCTCTCAACAACTCCTGAACTATTTAATCGAAAGATTCACCGATCTTTGGGTGGTTTACCAGGCGGCCAATGAGTCTCAGACATGCATAGAAGATAGCGGTCCGCCTGTGGACCAAGTTAGTCGTCCGTTGGTATTCAACCGCATGCAAAATTCGATTAACCAACAACAAATATTGTGATGCTTCTTATTGTTTGGTTACCTCGCAACAAAGATTATTTTCCTGAGTACTTAATACATTATCCATTCCCGATCACACAGGATACATTTTCACCGTGACATGTTTGGAAGTACCTTATCTGTTTTATCTAATTTGAAGTACTCTCTCTGCCAGACAGTTACATGGTTAGTAATTCTACTATATATACGAACCAAACATGAGAAGGTGACTTTCTTTCCATAATATCAGTAATTAGATATCACATGACCACATCACTTCTACAACCTCGCTTCTCATATGAGCTCTACGATTTTAGACTTCAATCGGGGTGTGGCCGAATGGCGTGCTGATGGGAGGGGGTGAATTGGTATGGGGGTAGCGTGAGTGAGGTATTAAATACCCCCGGCGAGCTTTTGTTCAACTTAGCTTCATGGGTGGTCACATTCTCTTGAGCGGAGGATGATGCTCGTACGCACCCTCTGCTCAGGGAATAGAATGGTCAGTCTCTCGCTCAGAGCCCTGGGAAATTCTTTTGAAGTGTGACAAAGGATGTGTGTGTGTTTGTGAGGGGGGGGGGGGTGGGTGTGTGATTGAGTTTGTACGTGTGAAGAGATGTGTGTGTGTGTGTGTGTTGTGTGTGTGTGTGTGTGTGTGTGTGTGTGTGTGTGTGTGTGTGTGTGTGTGTGTGTGTGTGTGTGTGTGTGTGTGTGTGTGTGTGTGTGTGTGTGAAACATGAAGTGAAACAGACAGTCATTCCGACAGCAGGCTATTACCAAACATATCTCAGGAGATACCTCGACAAAGGTAGGTGACCCCTCCACCTTCACCCTGGCAGTCTGTTTCGTCGTGCGCCACACCGCGGCCAACGAGGTCCCATGCGGTATACATTGCGATGTTTTCTCCTTCAAAGCTCTGATCCGGCTACGCGAGCCTTTAAAAGCTGCGGGGCCGCTTTCAGTGGGGGACATACAGCCAGCATACGTACTAGGCCAGCTGGCTTGTACACATCTTTGGATCTCGTCTTCTTCATGTGAGTACTCAACAAGTCAATTAGTGTTAATCCCTAAATGTTGGTCTTGTTTGGCGCCATACGAATACAAAACCCTTGCGTTGAGTGTAAGACTGTTTGAGCTGTCTTGTTTCCGTCGCGAAAGCATAGCAGGATAGGCACGGAGATCACAACAGACGTATTTGTCTCACATTTCAATGGGCGCACCGCATGCCGGTCTCGGATCCGCCGACCGGCATTTAAGCCAGCCTCTATCGAGAAAAAGGGGCGTGGTTCAACGGACTAACATGATTCATGTTTCTTCTTAGTTCGCTACATTCTAGGATGCCGTTGTAGATGGAAGTGGAAGTGAAAGCTTTTCCAGCGTCCGCACAAATGTTAACCACGTCTTAACCCGTGTTGCTGTATTCATAACTATCTTCCAAGGTAAGAGTTGTCGAATCTTGAGGTTCTTCTCGGGCGCTCGGTTTCCGATTTCCAGCTTCCGAGGCTCGGCGCTCGGAATCTTGACGTTGTGAATCCGAGCGCCTGTGTTCATGTTGCTACTCTGGGATCTGACTGCTCTCATTGCTGACTTCACCAATCACATCGTTCATACTCTCGCTATGCTACGAGCGTTCGAACCATTACCGTAATATTGTTCTGCTCTCCCCATGAAGGCGTATAAGAAAGTAGTGACACGAGGCCATCCTGTTACTAGTATTCCCCGCGGCTTTATGACCTTGGTGTTGTCTAGTGATCGCTTCAGTGTTGGTACTTGATGCTACGCTCGGAATCTTGGCTAAGTTATATTAGGGCCACGTCATTCTTTGCTTTCCTCTCCGTGAGCATCTTTTGTTTCACGTTGACAAGACAAATGGTTACGTCGGTGTCGGGTTCAACTTCGCTTCTGACAGCGTCGGCTGTTTGTTACTTTAGATCTCTGATATCCGCGCTGTAGACTATGGGATTTCAGACTGTCAACCATGAGCAGAATAGGGGCGAGGTAACTTGCCTACCTCTTGCCAGGCTTACGAGCGACACATACATTATATATAGCATTATATAATTATTTAGATGTAGGCGTTCGGAAACCTCAACGGGAACCGATCGTTTGTGGGCTAAACATAATGCTTTACCCAGCCGCCAGTATTGACATCTTTTGAACATGCACTTCTCTGAGGTTAAAGTTAAAGCTGGACAAAAATCAAAAGCGAGCAGTTAGCTGGTGTAGTGCATAAAGCGTATCAGGGATCTCATTTCACTCCGCTGCAAGGCTTGAGTTGGGCGTTGACAGAGCGCCTACACATTTGCAGCGATACACAGCCGGATGGTGAGTCATTCCGGTCGGTATTCCGAGGCACTGGTCTGCTGATAAATAGATAACATATTTATACGGTGCGCCCTGGCAGTGTTGTGTACGTATCATGGTGTTATTCCACCCCCATAGCGTTTCAGACTGATATTTAACTATATGATGAGGCATGCATATACACTGACGAATCCGCTTGAATCTACCCAATCGGACAAATTACCTTAACGAACGCACCGATTATCTTCAGCTGACGTCATTTATGCCATGACAAGCGGTCCATGCCTCGTTGCGATTGTTAAAGCTGGCGCTTGAGATTGCGCTTTCAGCTCGTAGCATTCCACTATGTCCATAAATTTTGTCGACCTCAAGGCGCCGTGGTCCTTTCCGTATGAGGGATGTCAGGAAAAGATTAACTTTGGTCTGATCTTGGCGCTACGGTACGGGCTGGAATTCATAGGAACTACAACAATTCAAACCGAGCAATATACGGGTGTGAAGCAACATTTTGTTTCACTAATGGGCATTATGTCCCTCGGATGTGTGTTTGTGTATAGTTGCCACAAGCGCTGTATTTCACAACGTAACGACGTTTTCGACATTCCGATGCACACGGTCAGAAATATGGGAAGACCACATTGACCGGATATTTGGGCTATTTGGGCTGACTCGGCTATGTCGCTACGACACCGCTAGTGTGGTCCAGTGTTGGTCGAGAAACGGCAGCGTCGATGACTACATCGAACCACAACTTCAGAAGTTTTAGATAATGTTTCTTAGAATAGGTATATTAAGCCAAAACAATTTCATGATTCACAACACAGATATTTTATAACTGTATCCTGCAAACCGGTGGTGCATAAACGGCTCAGCCCACTTCGTATACGTCACACTTCCCCGTCAAACAGGGAAGTGGATGAAAAAAATTATAAATGATTTAGATATAAATTCATTCATGCAGGCGTGGCTGGGTAAATATGTATGTGCATTGCGCATGCTTCCCGTACCACAAAGCAGCATCGAATGCATTAC
Organism: Urechis unicinctus; assembly: GCA_034190875.2. Classification (NCBI taxonomy): domain Eukaryota; kingdom Metazoa; phylum Annelida; class Polychaeta; order Xenopneusta; family Urechidae; genus Urechis; species Urechis unicinctus. The sequence continues at coordinate 61,175,919 of CM067344.1, read as the reverse complement.
CCGTCCGACGCGTCCAGCTCAACTCCCGCCTGACAGCGGCGACTCGTGCTGAACGCTCTGAAGGTGTCAGAGCGGCAGGTACAATTCTGTACCAAAAAAGAGGCGATATCTGTGTTGAGATAAGGCGCACATTTCCCTTTTTTGCGAAGCGGATCTTCCCTCGGTTCACGTTTGTCATGAGTATGACACCAACGCGGTATACTTCCGGGTTGAACCCACACCTGTATTCATGACGAGTGTCAGATTTTGCTTTACTTGCGAAGCATTTAATTCCGTAATCCGATTTTCGAGGATCAAACTTACTGAGTACAAATGACGAGCTTTAAGTCGTGATAAACTCATAATCATGACGTAATAATCATGTTTGGCGATTCTTACGGACGGCTTGTCCTCGTATTTATAACACATTTGATTGGTCGACGACTTCGTGTCATTGACGCCAATCGGGATCATTGCAGAATAGGAGAATTGTTGATTTAAGCATGTGCATGAAAATAACATACCACGAGTGTCAGATTTTGCTTTACATGCAAAGCATTTAATTCCTCAACATGGTCAATGAAAGGGCTACTGTGTGGCAAACATTAGGATCTCCCAGTATTCGACCAAGCGTGTACGTTGATTTTGTATGGGCACAAGTACGTCCCTTCGTGCGTGTTTAATTTGTGGATCCCGCTTGAGTTGTGAGTCGTCGAGGATTTTTATTTCATTAAGATTACAATTCTAGTCTACATCAAATCATTGTCATTAGAGTGTGTTAAATGATGCTTAAAAACGTCGTCAAATCCCCGATATTAATTGTTTGAGTTTATTGACTCGGCAGTTCTATTTGATGAACTCGCTATCATTCCATTCAGCGTTTCCGTTACAAAGCCTTTAAACAAGTTATATCGAGGCAAAGGTGCATTTCAGTCACCTAAGAATAGCCCCGCGAATAGTCTCGAATGTCAGGCTTTGTAAAGAGGGGCTGCAGCGAATATGGTACCCCTATGAATCGATGAATGCTAGTCGCATGGATTTTTTGTCCGTTGCATTCGGCCATAAATTTTCGGATGTGTGATATATTTCACCAATGCCGACATATTTAATATTAAAACTTTGTCGCGTCTTAAACTATATTCGAGAAATTATATGGAACAAGCCCCGTGTATAAAAGCTTTTCTTTAACCGCTAGTGATGTGTAAGATAATGTATTTTTGGGGCTTAAGTCACTTTAAACTACGAGGTTATATCGCGACGGCTCCCTGAAAGGTGCATTTCATAAAAATTCATAAAAATTATGTTTTGGAAAAAACTTCATTCACCTATTCTCTACTACTTTTAGTGATGATATCCAACAACTCCAGTACTGTCAGTGACCCTGGCTATTTTATGACGTTTGTAAAGTCCGATTTCTTATTTTTTAGTGGACGTGAATTGTAATCCAAATACGGCACACGGTACGATGCATCCGTAGATGCGTTGGTTAGTTACTCAATATTCGCGCCCTCCCAGAACGAGGTCCGTGCAGCCGCGCCAAATTTTCCCCAATAGCAACGAGGTAAACACTCCAAACTGTTATCATCGATCGGCCGTGTCCCAGTGCATACCCACCGCCCGTCTCGACGGGTGTCCATGGAGCGCTACCAAATAAAGAATACATAGTGATATAAAAGTGTGCCGACGTCGCAGCGCTAGCTTATCAGGGCTCATCTTTGAATAAGTGGCGTAGGAACTAATTAATCCATTTGGAATTGATACACGAAGGGGCATTTCGTTTCGGGATTTCTGTGGTCGTATGTTGTGTCGCTGTGAGGGTAAGTGAATTGCCTTGAATGAAGGCCTGAATAATTTAACTCGAGGCTTGTTGTTTAAATATGAGATTCGGACGACATACTAACGTAACGACGGTGTCAAAATAAACTATAAAACGGTTGGGTAGTAAACGCTCTGCATGGGGAAGACGTTCTCGTATGCAGGTTTTTATGGGGGCCATTCCTGTCTGAGCATCTCCTATGGTATTTGTCACTACGTTGTGTATCATCTAATGCCTATCTTTTCGCCCATTTCCAATTTCATAATTTTATGTAATGCACATTGTCCGGCGTTCTTAGGAGCCAATCCATGCATTAAGCTAATGCGTTCAGTTAATCCATATGGTATACACCATAGCGCCTTAAGGGGTTCGCTTAGATGGTCTTAGTGTAGTAAGAGTTGTTTCGTTGACGACGTATCGCGAGAAACGGTGTGGTAAACTGACAGAATGGTCTGTGATATGAGACTGCGCTGCTTTAGGTTCTGATTACAATGTGCCACAATAAGATGACGGATTGTGTTATGTTTCTGCAGTGAAAAACTCATTGAGTGTGAACCTGTCGACGGCCTAATTACAACCCATGGCGCTCAACAAAAGTGACGTCGATGACTACATCAGCACGTACGAGTGCTCCGACAAGGGGATCGTCATGCCCTTCATCAGCGAGTACACCTGGTCCATCGGCGGTCGTGCCTTCATCTACCTTGTGGGTCTGCTCTGGTGTTTCCTTGGTGTTGCCATCATCGCTGATACTTTTATGTGCTCTATTGAAAAAATCACGAGCAGGACACGGAAGATCAAAGTGGCAAGTGTTGAGGCCGAGAAGGGGTACGAGGAGATCGAAGTGCGCGTGTGGAACGACGCCGTGGCCAATCTGACCTTGATGGCTCTTGGTTCCAGTGCACCTGAGATCCTACTGTCCATCATCGAGATCATAGGAAACGATTTCCGCGCTAAAGACCTCGGACCTAGTACCATCGTCGGTTCTGCTGCCTTTAATCTCCTCGTCATCATCGCCGTCTGTATCATCTCTATACCAGACGGCGAGTTTCGGACCATCAAGTCGATCAAGGTCTTCTTAACCACTGCCGTCTTCTCCATCTTTGCCTACCTCTGGCTCATCATCATCTTGGTCGCCATTACTCCGAACTTCGTCGACCTCTGGGAGGCCATTCTCACGCTTCTCTTCTTCCCCATCCTGGTCATTCTGGCTTACGTCGCTGACAAGGACTTCTGTGGGCGCAAAAAGGTCAAAGACGATACCAAAGTGGAACTTGGATTTGGTAAGGTGTTTAACTTACATTTTATAGATAAATAGTTTGGCAGTTTCATCTTGATATCTCAGTTTCTCTGGCGGAAAATGTTTCTTGTACGTCGTGTGGCATTCATTGTTAACCTCACTGGCTACAATAGTATTTTAAAACCAATACTGTGTTGATGTCTTCGCATAATGTGGCATCTTTGACACTAATGGTGCCTACGTGATTTGCCATATCATCTGTGCACAGTAGCTAGCAGAAATGGCAAACCATCTAGTGATCTTTAAACCACTCTCAGCATTAGAACATGATGTTATTCGTAGATCCACCTTGTGCTGTGACTTATATGTTGTCTGAAAATCTTTTTCTGGTTAGCGCTTTGGTTGAGTTAAAGCTGGCGTTATTGCTCAGAATCGTTGATGATCAAACGACTTGTGTGCTAAGAACAATATGTGTGTTAACTTCGGAGCACAATCCCGCAGTCTTTACACGCCAGTATATTGATTGTTTATTTCAATTTGATTTCAGCGTATTTTTTAATGTGTAATGATCTTATAGGGAAGTGTCTTTGGTTGGTTTTGTGTAGTTTGTACCATTGTTTTTTCGTTATAGTATATTTTTCATCATAAGCTCTCTTTGAAATTATGGTCGTATTGGCCGAGTCTGGTTAGCGGGGATGTGGTTGTCTGAATTCACGTCTGCTGGGCGCGGGTTGTGGTAAGAATAGCACCGATCTGCGCTATGTCACTAGGGAATCGGCCATGAAGATCTATTAGCCCCGCGCGAACGTATGACTTCGTAGTAGACGTCCTGTAAGGTTAGAAAATTTATGTGAAAAAGACCTTTAGAGGGTTGAAGCTCATCAGGAGAGACTATCTTCTCAGCAGGGTTAGAAGCGTCGAGAAGTGTCGAGGAGAGGTCATTATCGCCCACTGTTAAATTGGAAACCTGAGAATGTTGGCGCGCTAGCTGATCCTATTCCTATTCACAATGGAATGTTGTCATCATTCGACCTGTTCGGGCACCATGATGGAACTGAGTTTTGACTTCATGTGGCGCTGTGATATACGTCTCCCGTCACAGAGTGGAAGCAAAGTATATTGACTCAGGAATGGTCCCCAAGCGACAGCTGGGCGCGGAAATTCCTGCCCGGTTGTGGCGACGCCTAACCCTCGCGCATGACGTATACTACTTTGCCCCAGTACTCGGAAGGCGAGCATATCTGTTGGTGCGCGACAAGTCCGTGTAAGTGGGTGGACATTACTGGCACGGTGACGTCTATGGTCTGTTTTTATATCCTCCGTCATTTTTTGAGAAGCATGAATTAAAACTGAAGAAACCATAAAACTCTTTACCATTGACGTCATACTAAGTTAAAGCCATGCCGGCTGCCCTTAAAGAATCGCTCGAAGACCCTGTAACAAGCTACTATATTTATCATGTTAATATTTGAACGGAAACAAATCCATGCATAAAATGACGTACTCACCATAAATAACAACGTGGAACGAACTAATTATAGCTATCGGGTATGTCATTGCCGTCAGTTCCTTTGAATAATTACATTATAAAACTAAGCAACACTTTATTTTTGAACTGGTCTCCGCTTTATGGCCGGAGCGCTTGAGTTGACCCTGACTCATAAAAAACCCATAAACCCCCTTTCGAATGGTTCATCTCAGGCGCATTTCGGCGTGGTGATTTTCGGGTTCTTTTAAGACTGACTAAACACCCACACGTGCCGTTAAACCGCCCATTTCCACAGATAAACGAGTGCGAGTCTGTGAGTGCCTGTAGTTTATCCGGTGACCGTAAAACCTCTCGTTTTTATCATGTCTCATAAGTTACGTCACTAGAAGCTTGCAATGACTCCATTCTCGATTGTAAATCAAACGACGTTGGATCGCGATTAGGTCGATATTTAAGTATGCTACATTTGGCATGACCAGTATCATTGCCGGGTATCATTGTCCAAGTTAAAAGTTGATATACGTCACCCGTCACTGAGCGGAAACAAAGTATATTGACTCAGGAATGGTCCTCAAGCGACAGCTAAGCATTTATATAGCAAACGAAGGCCCATACCTTGTTATTGATTACATTGAGGTTTTGGCCTTGGTAGTATTTATAATGGTGCTCCTATACGTTCGTTATTTTGCCTGATAATCATTGTTCATGAACCCGACGAGTAAATGTTCCACAGTTAGTGTGGCCTAAGTTCAAATTCGTCCTACCAGCTAAGCTCCCACTTCCCATCACGGTAATACTGAGTGCATGGCCATAGCATCGGGGTCGATATAAAAGTTGTACAATGAATGATTCAAGCAAAACATGCTTGACAAAGGTTCTTAAGGGTGTCGCATAATATATTACCGTCAGCGTTTGGGCGCTGAGCTTGATCCGAAGCAGAGGACGCTTCTCGTGCCCCCGCGATCAGGAGAATGGGCGGTGAGGGGTGTGCCTCGGGTCAATAAAAACAAGCGCTTGACGCGTGCCTTGTTAACGAATCATCCTTTATAGAGCGAGATCCAATCAACAGTTATCGATGGTCATATCTTCTTGAAAACACGTGACCTGACGCGTGACCTGACGCGTGTTGCTATGGACAATTGTGCTCAGCTAAAAAGCACATTAGAGCGAATGCAGTTAGGACGTCCATTGATTGTTGTGCATCGGGTCGTTGATCATGGTTAACCCATCGTCGTCAGTTCTACGGTCGGTAATGTACGTGGGCATTTGGAGTATTAATAGACCCTCCCATTTGCAATCATTGGAAATAAACATGCCTGTAACTATGGGGATGAATGCTTGTATCAACATGCTTCTCAGCATGAAAGCTGCGGTGAACGCGTTGGATGGGGCGATGAAGAGACGTCGCTATAACATATAGTGAAGGTGTTCCTGACTTCCTCACGTGGGAACTGCGCCATACAAGCAACCCGTCGAGTACATAATTCAGACCGTAGCCACGGTTACAGTAAGGCGCCTTATGAATTCAAAGAACCCCCCCCCCCCCCCCCCCTCCCCTCCCATTCCTCGCCCACGATGCCTTATGGTTGTCATCTGTGCTTCTTTATTCTTCATGAATAACACACAAAGACGTCCGGCGATCCTGTCATGTGGTCTTAATGATAATCAAGCCGTCCTCAACATGCTCATTGAAAGGGCTACAGTGTGTCAGACATCACGATCACATATCGACCAAGCGTGTACGTTGATTTTGTGTTTTCTGAATTGTTTCCCTCTACACAGCTCTCAGCGTCGAGGCAATGTTGTTATCAAACTGTTTCTTATTCATGTTGTCATTGTGCTAAATTCGTTGTTTCCTCTGTTCGCTCTATGATCTCTTACAGACCAAGAAGGTAAACGTTGCACTACACCTGTGTGTTGATTCTGACAGTAGTCTAGTACCCAATTCACCTTTTACTCCCTCTCATCTCCTTTCATTTATCCAGTTATTTGAAGTGGGATGATTGCCTCTTGTTTCTTACCCCACACATTGCTATGTTTTCCAGTTGATTCGTTTTCAACAATGCCTATTTCTACCTTTTGTTAATACGTTTAATTTTTTTGTTGTTTCGCACCATGTGCGTATAAGCGACGCGTTATCCCATCCGCCACCATATTGGCGTCTCCATGCTTCTTTTGACAAGGTTTTTGTGACTCAACACTGCATGTACTATGATGTTCGTATTGTAGTCCATAACCTGTACTGGACATGCACATATACCAACTTGCAGCATGCACAAGACATATAGATATACCAGCTTGTTGTATGTACAAGACATGCACAATTTCCTACTTTGTATGTACAAGACATGCACATCCCTATTTGAAGTATGTACAAGACACCACATACCCATTTATTGTAATTGTGTACAAGACATTCAAATCCCTACTTGTCGTGCATTCTGTACAAGACATGTACATATACCTACTCGTGAGATGTCTGGGTGTTTTGACATTTAATCATTGCCAGAATTATTGTCGCAAATGGATGGTGCTTGTGTCACATAGTAATCTTGGGATGACTTAATCCTGTTTACAGCATGTTATGCATGCAACTCATCCGCCAATATGAAATATAAATGACCCCTAGCATTCGCAACCCATTCGCCGATATGAAATATAAATGACCCCTAGCATTCGCATAGCGAACATGGTATGAGAATGCATGGTATGGGTTTTAGTGGTGTGGGTGCGGTCGATTTGCGTACACACTAGGATACGGGTGCATTGGGCGCCGTGGCAGAAACGAATTCATCATTCAATTGGTTGGAACAGCTGTCGTTTGTGACATATCTTGTAGCTTCCGGCGTTGTCCATTGGGCCCATTATCAAGCATGGTAACTTTTGTTGAGTGTATATTAATGATTCAAGACAAATGGGGTTTGGAAGCTTCACGCCCTGTCTCTCTTCTTGTTAATAGATGTTGAAGAACCACCCGACACAACCACCCCACAATCTAAAGGTATCCCTTCTCTGCACTCTGCTAGTAGTATCAATTATACAGGTTTTTAACAGCCTCCTTCTATGGGTGCAGCATTGCCTGATAAGTTGACGAATATGTCAAGAAGCAAGCCTAAATGCTGAGCAGATCGATAAAGCTGTGCCATGTCACTGATGCTTCATTCGACATGGGGTATCAGCTTTTATCAGTTTTGACTTAATTTAAAGTTGACGTTACTAATTACCAGCACTAAAAGCAATCTACGCTGTCAATGCCTGCAACCGCTATCAAGGCTTGGTCGTACCTCTGGCAAAGTTAAAATTAAGATAATATGTGTGTAATTGACGTGGAATTCAGATTGGCTCTTGATGTGCTATGATGTTGAAATGTTAAGTGGTTGTGTCATGATCATTGGTCCTTATCTGATACCAACCGTACACACTACTTGAAATCTGATAGTAGCTGCTACTGGTCCGATTTCCATTGTCATCTTATTATGCAACTGCACTTCCCCAGCCCAACAGCTGCACTTCCCCAGCCCAACAACTGCACTTCCTCAGCCCAACAACTGCACTTCCCCAGCCCAACAACTGAACTTCTTCCCCAGCCCAACAACTGAACTTCCTCAGCCCAACAACTGCACTTCCCCAGCCCAACAGCTGCACTTCCCCAGCCCAACAACTGCACTTCCCCAGCCCAACAACTGCACTTCCCCAGCCCAACAACTGAACTTCTTCCCCAGCCCAACAACTGAACTTCCTCAGCCCAACAACTGCACTTCCCCAACCTAACAACTGCACTTCCTCAGCCCAACAACTGCACTTCCCCAGTCCAACAGCTGCACTTCCCCAACCTAACAACTGCACTTCCCCAGCCCAACAGCTGCACTTCCCCAGCCCAGCAACTGCATTTCCCCACCCCCCAAAAAACTTGTATTCAGTGAGTTCTGTGTCATATTGGCTTGGTTGCGCCTGTTGCTTTAACACAGTGCTTAAATTGATTAACGTCACCCAAGTGGGAGTAAATAGCAGCTTGAGAAAAATAAGGACTTAGAAAGGCCTCATATATTCCAATAATTTCCAATCGAAAATGCCACATAGTACCCAATGGTCTGTTGATGGTGGTGGGTCCGATCTAACATCTTTGCGCATACGCTGGGAACGTAATATAGCAACAATTTGTAAGTGGTTCTCTTTGCTTCCGCAATCTATATTATTGTCTTATCAGCAAACAATTTACGGTCATATGTTTGACCACAGCGCATATCTGCTGATGCTCACCCCATTCTGGTCTGATTTAGACACCTCAACAAGTTAACAATATTGTTTAATCTTTTCTGTAGTTATATTGTACCATGTTTTTATTCTGGTCACCAACAGTGGCATCAAATTGGTGAACGATGCATTACTGTATGTCTTGGGCCTCATTAATTGTACACCCGCTCGCTGATCCACCTAGGCATTTATACTGTAACTAGGCTTATTACTCAATTGCAAACAGGGAATGGAACTGCTGGATCTCTGTTGCGTAAAGAGGATTCACGATATATATCAGGTAACAGTGTCATTTTACAATCACGTGGTTGGCGGTCATTTATTTGGTTTATTAATATATAAGAAATGGATAATTATATATCAATGATTAAGATAACGATTACTCAACTACTGACTCTCTGCAGACTGATTTACTAAATAATTGTATTTAGCTGTATTAAGCACTCATTTACGAGAATAGTAGTTAACACTTTTATAGATGTGGTCGGATGGCTTCATTGACGAAACTTGTACACAAGCAACTTTTAATTTATTTTACCAGCGAGGCACATCATGACGTGAGAAAAATCATTACATGATTTTATATAATTTTATCATGTATCACAACAGATCACAGCTAATCATTTGACAATTAATAACTCAATAACTTCTTCAATTAGAAAGGACCACATATAAATGATCCCAAATATTTGACAAATGAAATACCTTATATTAGTTAGTATAATATTAGCTCTGCTTAATCCTACTTTTAATTAATTTAGCATCCTTTTTAAATGCTTTTTACTAAATGACAGTACACACAAATCACTGGCACTTGAGTTTTGATAATTCCCCCCTCAAACCACTCACCACTAGTATTGTGTTTTAATATTAGTGGTGAGCTGCATGCATGGGGTATTTCAAGTTTTGAGTGCCTGTGACACAAAGGTAAGTAAAGAGATACAGTGTGCAATTAAGTTCCTTTGTCATCAATTGATGACAATAAAATCAATGTATATAGTTGATTCATTCTGATACTAACTTTTACAGATTTGTATTATGTCAAATGAATTCATTATGAATATGAGTATAATTTATGCATGCAGCTTGTATATGTACCATATGCAATGTTCATTGGTTCTTTGCTGATGTTTCATCTGTACAATTGCTGGAAATTGACTGCTTCATCAATAGAAATATATACAATTCTTGCATTGATTTGGCATTTAATTTGTCAGAGAAGCCATATAATTCTAGGTTACTGTTGCAGGTCTTCCAGTCGATGAGGAAAAGGTCAGCGAGAGCAATATACGGGAGATCATCAAGGTAAAGGGTTATCACAAGTGCATGACAAATATACGAGGAGTGTTCAAATACAAGATATATTCTAGTTCAGGGCTTATACAAACCCAATATATATGTATCAGAACCAGATTGATTTGGTGTATCTGTGTTCAGGAGTTGAGACATGTCAACCCACACCTGAGTGAGGATGAGATAGCCAAACTAGCTGCAGCTAAGCAAGCAGAGAGCACATCACACAGTCGTATGTGGTACCGGATCAACGCTACGCGGCTCATCGGAGGCAACCCTCGCCTCTACCCCTCATTTGACGAAGGCTTGAAAGATGTAGGTTCTTATGATACTGTCAAGTTGAAGCACTACAGCAATCCAGGTTGCAATCCTTTGAATTTTTTTACTAAAAGCTTGAGTTGTTGGAAAAGTTATAAAACTTAGGGTGGCTGTGAACACTTAAGATTTGTTTATATGTGTACCACTTGTGTTTCAGGTCTATGATCACTTGAAGGAGCACGAGGAAGCCATAGAGAACCTGTCTGGTTCTGCCATGGACCTTAGTGAAGGTAACACTAAAGCAGTCATTGAGTTCACTGCTACTCAAAGCGCTGTTCTTGAGAGGGAACAACGTGTCCGCCTAAGCATCCATAGATATGGCAAGATCAACTGTAGGGTTATCTTCAAGTAAGCACCCTGTCTCCTCATATTTGTTTGATATAGCATCAGAAACCAAACAACTGCTTGAAAATATTATTGGCAATCCTGTATTTAGTGCTTTGGGTTGATAAAAAGCATTAAACAGAAAGATTATACCATTTAATAGTGTCACAGAGAGTGAAATCTACTAATACATTCTTGGCATATGATTGACCAATGTTATGTATAGGTTGGAAACGATTGACGGTACGGCTGAGGCGAATCAGGACTATGTGCCCGTCAAGCAAACCCTTGTGTTTGAGAAGGATGAGCAATTGAAGCACTTTGATGTGGAGATCATTGATGATAATGAATGGGAGCCAGATGAAGTCTTCTTTGCTAAACTGGCCATTGATTCCAAAGATGAAAACTCAAAGCAATGCATTATTGGCAAAAAGGCAATTCAAGAGGTCACCATTATTAATGACGATGGTGAGATTATCTATGGTCGCTGTTTAGCACTCACCTTTTGTTGTACGAATTGAAACATATTGAATGATGCAGTTAAATGAAACCTTTATTGAAACTCAAGCATCATACCAACATGAATGATGATGGAGTTGCTATTTTGTTTTTGTCATAATTCTGTCTCCCGTGTTGGTACTTCTTCTTGTGCATTGCTGGGACTGACCTGTTTTTGTATTTGCTTTACAGAGCCAGGCACTTTCGAGTTCACCAAACCATCTGTGCTCTTCAAGGAGAGTGCTGGTAAAGCCCTCATCCCTGTAGAGAGGAGCAACGGAGCTGATGGTCGTGTTGACATCAAATGGTGTGCTACGGACATGTCTGCTACTCACGGAAAGGACTACATTGGCAATGAAGGCTCCATCACATTTGAGCACGGAGAGATGTCAAAAACAATAGAGATTGAGCTGGTTGATGATCAGGTATGATACCACATGATGTCAATATAAGTCAGTGATATAAGTAACTTATAAGTTCACGTCCAAGCTGCTTTCCACTGCCATTAGACAATAGAACATGAACAATTTAGCCATTCATGTTTGCTTGATATTTTTCTCAATGCAACTGTAAGAAAGTGTATGACAGCCTTCTTTTATTCAATATTGATACGTGAAACCGCGTATGACCTTATCACAGCCATTACAGTACGACTGCTATCATTTATTCTATATTGACCAGTGAAAATGAATGTGACCTTATTACGGCTGTTACAGTTGTTAAGGGTTGAGTAGGGGTTTAAGATTCTACAGGTTTTATTTGATTGCAGACAGATTTAGAGCTTATATTGTTATGTGTGAATAGGAGAAGGAGAAAGATGAGACTTTCAAGGTGGAACTTACGGAATGTTCAGAGGGCGCCAAACTGGGTCGGATCAAGAAGACTATAGTGACCATTGTTAATGATGATGGTGGGTTCAGTTCAGTAGCATACAATAAACAAAATCACTTGTTGGCAACTTAACCATGTGGGAATACCTGTTTAATAACTGTTATTTCACTTGATACCGATATATTAGGCACAAGCAATCCCTGGTGAATTATGACTCTCCATGTGAACTCTAATACTATGAAATATTTTGTGTGTGCAGACTTTAATGGTATGGTGAGTCGACTGGTAGATATGGCCAACATTAACATTGATGCCCTGCGAGTGGACAGCAATACATGGGGTGACCAATTTCGTAATGCCATGAATGTAAATGGTGGCGACATTGAGTCTGCTACTACAATGGATTACGTGATGCACTTCTTTACCTTTGGCTTTAAGGTAAGTATCAGTAAGGGGTTCAGTTAAACTTAATCATCACACTGGAAAGGCATGATCACACAAAGCCTTGTGTTGCTACTTTCTGAGTTATTGCTTAGTAAGTGTAAATGTCTGAGTTATTGCTTAGTAAGTGTAAATATCTGAGTTATTGCTTAGTAAGTGTAAATGTCTGTATGGTTGCAGATCATCTTTGCCTTCGTACCTCCTCCATCGATCTGGGGCGGTTGGTGCTGCTTCTTTGCAGCACTGAGTATGATTGGTCTCCTCACTTTGATCATTGGTGACTTGGCCTCCATATTTGGATGTCTTGTTGGTCTTAAGGACACTGTCACAGCTATCACATTTGTTGCCCTGGGAACCAGCTTGCCTGATCTTTTTGCCAGTAAAACAGCTGCAGTAATGGAAAAGACAGCAGACAATTCCATTGGCAATGTTACTGGCAGCAACTCTGTTAATGTCTTCTTAGGTCTGGGTCTACCATGGGTTTTGGCTGCCATTATCGGAAATATCAGAGTAAGTGAAAGCTGTTAAAATCTAGTATAATCTGGGATAACTTTCACATTTGAGGCAAATTTTTAAAACAATTTTGTACTGCATATTGAAGTTCACGACAAAGATTGTATTTCATATATTGTGTTCTGTCTTCAGAATGAGAGGTTTGAGGTCAAGGCTGGAGCACTCGTCTTCAGTGTAGTGCTCTATTCAATCGCAGCCTTTATTTGTCTCCTTATGCTCATGCTGCGGCGTTATGTTGGCAAGTTTGGCGGTGAGCTAGGTGGTAACAAGGTTCTGAAGTATGTCAGTGCAGCTGTCTGCGTTCTACTGTGGATACTTTATGTTCTCCTGTCTTCCCTTCAAGCCTATGGACACATCAACGTCAATCTCTAAATTACTCTCTGGTGTATGTTATGATTGCTCTAACTCTGTGTTATATGTGGTGCTAATTTGACAAAAATACACTTTTCTTGTATCAGCTACAAAGAAACAGTTTCTATTCCTTTGGTAACTGCTGTTTATACTCGGAAATTCCTTAGTTTGCATGGTGTAGGGAAAGGCTTAGCATGTCAATACTCGTGCATTCATCAGTTCTTGAAATTCTTGCTTAAAATAAACACCTGCCTCACAGTTAGTTTCAGGGTTAATGATCACATAAATTCTTACAGGAGTATATAGTGTTACTGATAGTTAATCATGGCAGTAAATGTTTGTCTGCTATCTAATCTGATCAGCATGGCAGAATTGGTATTTGTATATATGTATTGGGTTCTAACAAAAATGTTACATTTTAATGATAACATTGTGTTTGATACCTTGTTAATATCTTAGTGTTTCATCTGAAACATTTTAAGAGCTTAGTTTTTAACTCACAGCCTGTGAACATGCTCACATTGTATTGATCAATACTAAAATTGTGGTCATCTGTATAGCTTACCAATAATGGTAATGCTTAAGCCACCAGATGGTTGATATGGTAAAGGTATGAAATTAGAGAAGACTAATATTTTAACCTGTACTGACTGGAAGCCTAAGGCTAGACTGCATAAATATTTTATCAAATGGATTTATTACTTATTAAAAGCCATATATTATCGCCCTATTCATGTAATGTGTAATTTGCTATGCAACTCATTTTCAATGTTGATTTCTGGTGAAGATTGTGAACATGGTTACATGCTTTCACATTTTGTTGTGTTATACATTGCTTTGACATGAGTTATTTGTTTACATTTCCTTTCCGCTATGTCTATGTGATTTTGTTATCCCCCCCCCAATTTGTCTTGGTTCTAGCAAGAGACAAAATCTCACAAATGATCATGTATATATATATATATACCTGTTATAAAATGTCACATATTATCAATTGCTTTAGTATTTACAAATTTTATGTCAGTCACTTTTTAACATTCTTTATATTAACATTTTATATTATAAATTTATTTCTTCTTACTGTTTACACCTAGCGCGATGAAAAACCATATTTTAGCATTGTGTTCCCATCATCATTTAGATATTCATACAATAAATAATTAAACAGACAACAGAACTGATAGATTTTTTGGATTTTCTTTGCTTTTGTCACTAAGTTTCAGTCATGATTAGGCAAGTAAGAAAATATTGGGATAAGGATGCAAATATGGAAGATAAACATAACTTGATGCAGAGGTGGAAACTAACAAAATTAGCTACCAGCCATCAAGTTACCAGCCCAACACAAAATCATTAATAAGCATATGCCCAAATATGAACCTTTATTATCCACTACGGTACATGTAATTCACAGATATGTACAAAGACAAATAGAATTGAACACTTAGTACGCCTTAACTGCAAAAATTCCTCACTTGTCTATACTTGCGAAATCAAGCAGTCTGTTTCCACCCACATACACGGTATCTAATGATTCAGTCTCACTGTCCGGATCAAAGTTGTGAATATCAGAGACCGAAGAATAACACTCATGTGGGTTAATGATGTAGAATTGCATGAGCTAGCCCGTCAGTAGCTGTTGGTTTGGCCCATCACATTGAAGCCTTTATCCCATTCTGTCATAGATGAACAAATTGTTGGTATCGGGTCGAACAATTACAAAGCACTTTCTCTAGCATACGACTCACTGGGGCCCAGCTCACACTGCTCAGCCCTATCGAACCAAGTACCGGAGCTGCGGTAATGAAACCTGAAGTTGGTCTGTTGGGCAACCTATCACATATTGACATGCGTGAATTTTATCGTTGAGGAACTGAGCTTATCTGGGGCTGTATTTATAAAGAATCTTAACTTCAGTTGTCGCAACTTGAATCTGCGATCTCAGCTGAATCCGAGATCTCAGATCATATTTATAATGACTAACGACGGAGATTTCAGTCGACCCAACGACTAATATTTTTTATGAATACGGCTGAGACAGCCAACTCAGCTTACCCCCTCAAAAACCTGACTTTATGAACACCTGATCTAAAGCTTGTTGACACATGCAAATTTTATGGTAGCTTGCGTGGACAAAAACTGAAGACAAACGTCTCAAGCACAGTTTTGATGTTTGGCAATGTTGCCGGAAAGTAATTAACCCACCCAGAGAGAGTGCGATAACTGACTCGCCACCCGGGCACGTGATTAGGCGAATTCGCCCGAAATCGTTTTTCAATCGCCATTGACGTGCGGGCGACCATTAGTTTGCACCCCTGTTGATGTGCTTGGGTAGTAGCCCTACAGACCAAGTTCAAATATTACTAAGCGGGAGTGTAGCAGTAGCTCATGTACTTGCAGGGCTGGAAATTAACTAAAATGGCCACCCGTCATAAGGACGGGTGGCCAGGAGATGTTACCCGTCCTTAACAGATTCTACCCGTCCAAACAAAAAAAAGGACCATCAGTCAGGACCAGGTGGAGCTAAACAGTCTTACTGGGTAAACAGAACCTCTGATATAAAACCTCTACTTAACCAGACTGGTGGAGCCATACTCACCCACAACAAATACAGATAATACTCGTTGTTTCAGTCATTTGTGTCATTCTGGTGGGTTTAACAACCATGACATTTAGACATTTGGTGAAGCCACAATATTGGTGAAGCCACAGCACAGGTGAAGCCACCACATTGGTGAATTTACCATTAACAATAACATGCATGCAGAAGAAAATAAATTTCCATGCGTGGTTGAGCACACAGACCTTAATATTGCCAATGTGACTCAATATGTAGATTTTGTGTGTGTTCTCAATACAGCATCAGCTTCACCTTTTCATAAATTCAACTTTTGATAATCTGAAACAGTCAGACAGTCTTAATGACTTATTTACCGTATAATACGGTATTAGTAATGTTACCAGGCCAAGGTTACACACAAAATTAACATGGGGGGAAATTTAGCCTCGGGACTTAAATAGTCGTCGTGTTAAATGCATAATGTTTCAGGTCCTGTTGAATGATCATGTTGTTCATTAGACCTACAGTAGGCCTCTATGTCTGCAGTAGACAGCTAACAGGTAGTAGTTAGGTCTGTTAACCGGGCTAGTTGTTCATATGCGACAGAGGTGAAGGAAGTTCAAAACGCACTTTCATTATTTCTTCCTCGGCCTAAAAGAGAAACAAAGTCAGCTTTCCCTTCCTGCAAATTGTCGACAAAGTACAAACAGGAAATACTGATTTTATGAACTTTTGAAAGGTGCGCGTGTGTGCGAGGGGGAGAGAGGGAAAAGTGAGTAACAGCGGGGTGGTAGGGGTGTTTGCTTGATTGAGGATGGCGTTGTTGAGCATTTACGCGTTAACCTGAATTGATATGATATGTTGCAATGGGACTTAACAAATTCATATACCATGATCCTAACCCCTGAGTTCTATAAAGTCATCAAAGTAAGAAAAATGAGCAAGAGCGATGTGGCTTCTAAATCAGCGCGTCAGATCAAATTACGGTTAGTCGAATAATAACCATGGCTAATCTTTTATGAGTGAACTGATACAGCTGCAATTGGGAAGTCGCCATACACGTCGACTGACTGATCTTGAAGCGGCCTTACTCAAAGAAAGGTGTTTCAAGTCTTTTAGAGTTAAAGAGCTGGTATATAGAGCAGACAGACTTGTAATAATATGTGTGCAAGTGTAAAACTACATCAACATCAGACAAATAATCGCTGGATGTGCGTAAACAGTACTTTAGATGACCCAAGCAGTAATCTTGTTGATTTTTCACCAGAACAGCTTTCGTTGTCAGATGACACGCTGCGCTCTCTGATTAGTCTCGCCAAGATTGCTATGTTCTTATCTGTCTGTGTAATAAACAAACAGTGTTCACCGTGAAAAGTTACCTGTCAGCAGGACGTGTGATTGGGCTAGATCTACCCGTCCGGCAAAAAATTTTTCACCAGGGTTGTCGGACGGCGCTGTTATTATTTCCAGCCCTGTCTGTGTACTTGGTTTGAAAGAGCTAATGTCCGGCAGGGCGGAGTGTTGATGTACTGGTTCTAATGAGAGTGTTGATTGGATATTGGGGTAGTCCTAAACAACATAATCATTTGGAAAGGGAACTAAGAGTGTATATGTGTCTTATTCAATTATTTATCTTCTAAAATACTAATCATATATCAAAGGTGGCTGTTACCTTAAATAAAGCTCTTAAAAAGCAAAAATTTATCCTAACCAATCACAATATGCCGATATATATTGCACAGACTTAAGTTGGGTCAGCCATTTACTTGCCCCAACTTAAAATAACGGTCAAGGTCTGAGATCAAACATCGCACTGCTAGGCATGTTAGAGAGAGTAATGGAGTGCTATTGAGAATTATTTTATTTCTCTATTGCATTCGTCCTTGGTACATGACCATTGATCCCTGAAGGCTTCATGAAAATCCATTCATAACTTGTCGATATATCTTTGCTAACAGACAAACAAACAGACAGACATCGGATGAAGACATATTTCTGCTGGGCGAATGTAAATTCAGCCTTGCTGGTACATCAGCGAGCGCTGTCTGTATCGCCATGCATTGCTATATACTTTGGCGCAACAAGCCGATAATGTAATAAACGCACCGCCGCTTTCCATACCAGTCGTGCCTGCCAACCCGCCGTCCAATTTTAAACGCAGTGGCTATCCGTACGGCAGCCGTACGAATAGCCGTTTGGTCTGCTGTATGTACGGCGATTTTCATCCAATCAGGAACGGCTATTTTTGCGCATGCGCATAAATTGATACGGCCGCGCCTGCTCAAAACTCCAAAAGAGTATCGTGCGGCATCTTTAGTTCGAATTCTAGAAGCGTTCGAGCAAGACAGAACTTCATCTTACTGAATAGTAGTTTATATTTGAAACGTTATTGTTGATCAACGATCTCTGTTAGCATGGCTGATGCGGATCACATTAAAGAGGGACAGGAATTTTCCTTTCCATCTGCGGGATAGGAAAAGAATCCGCCCTCATCAAAAGTAAGTCGGCTGTACAAGTAAATAATGCTGTACATTTTTCTGCTGTACAAATTAGCTCCATTTGAATTTCTGCTGTACGAATAAGCTCCATTGGAATTTCTGCTGTACGAATAAGGCCCATTTGAATTTTGCTGTACGAATAAGGCCCATGGCATTGGAATTTCTGCTGTACGAATAAGCTCGGCCATGGTCGATGTAAATTTCTGCTGTACAAATAAGCTCCATTTTTCTGCTGTACAAATTAGCTCCATTGCTGAATTTCTGCTGTACAAATAAGCTCCATTTGAATTTCTGCTGTACGAATAAGCTCCATTTTAATTTCTGCTGTACTGTCCATTTTACTTTCTGCTGTACTAACAAGCTCCATTTTAATTTCTGCTGTACAAATTAGCTCCATTGGAATTTCTGCTGTACGAATAAGCTCCATTGGAATTTCTGCTGTACGAATAAGCTCCATTGGAATTTCTGCTGTATGATGAATATGCTTATTGTTGCAGAACTTTCAAGCTGAACTGTGAGGCTTCCATTCTCCTTGTGGCCGACCGCAAACGACAGGTGCTAGTGGTGCAACAACTGCGGGATAACCACACCCACACCAGAAAACCGTTGACAGGGACCCCTCCAGACAAGAGGCAAGTCAGTACTGTGACATCCTGACACCATACGCCTACAAGTTGGTTGTCAAGCAGCTGTCCCGGGCAAGGAGCGCCAACTACACATTTGAAGAGGTCAATGGCTCTGTCATATTGACCAACTCAGTGGGCTATGAATCCACAGTCTCACCCACCTCATGTAATTGCTCATTTGCAATCTCCCATGGTTTCCCATGTTGCCACATCTTCATTGTTCGCAAAAGAAGTGGTATTAGTATTTTTGAGGACAGTTTAGTACACCAGCGTTGGCTCAAATCTTATGAAACCACTCGTGGATCCTGTCATGGACAAATGGCATCTGCTAGTGTTTCTGTGGCAAAGTCAGTGAAACAGCGCGCCCTCACCAGATCCGAAAGGTTCAAGTGGGCGAATCTCATCTGCCTTCAGATAGCCAGCACTGCTTCAGAACACAGTGGCCAGGTGTTTGCAGAGAGTGAGAAGTTGTTGGTAGCTGTCCTGGAGGGTCTCAAGGTAATGATTGCAAGATATTGTTATTGCAGTTACTTTGATGTAGTACTTGTGTTGCATTATATAATCTAGTTTACAATGCAAAACTTGTTATCCCAGCCTTCTTTAATTGCTGTGACAATATTATTTTAGTGATGCTCAGCTTACGCATTTAAGCGGTACACTTACTTCTTCAATGAACAATTTGCAATGTATATTACTTTGTTTTGCATGCCATTTCAGACTGGAACTGTTCCTGTGCTGAATAGGCATTCTCCAGATGTACAGTTTCCCCAGCACGTGGGCGGGGACAGTGTAGGTGTTGCATTTAATTGTCCGAATCCATATTGCAACCAGTATTAAAGTAAGGCAAGCTATATTATTTGTATATCCAGTGTGTGTACAACAAGTTATGTGTATGTATGGGTTTACAGGGGTGACAAGTGTCATCTCACTACAGCACTGATACCAGTTATTGAATTAAAATGTCTGATAACTCAGGTTGATGTTGTTCCTGGGAGCCCGTCTTCCGCTCTGTCGCTGCTGGGAGATGAATCCGACTCGAGGGTGTGCTCCACTCCTGACACGACTCCAAGCAGAGATGCCCCTTTGGTAATTTATAATTGCTGTTGTGAAGCTGACTCCTGTCTTCCTGTTCCATCACTCTTGGTGATGTTTACACATGCCTTTGTGGATTAATAATTCTCTGTTCCTGTGTAGGTTGTTGATGTTCCAGTCCGAGTACCTTCCGCTGAAGTGGTGGGGGTTGTCAGCTCGGATGTGGTTGATGTCCAACCAAAGATGGATGCTGCACCCGCCAAGGTTGTGAGGGTTGTTGATCCGGTTGCACATAGCCTCCCAGAGTGTGTGCGTGTGTTTCATGAACTGTTTTGTTTTAGTTATAAAGTAACAGTTTCATGCTGCAGGGCTAGAAATTCGCCAAATATTTCACCGGCCAGTCAGGCCGGTAACCTTGAAATTCTACCGGCCCTACAAATTTTCTACCGGCCCTACATTTTCAGTATAATATAGTAAAAAACAAAAATGTACGCGTTTTTATTGTTTTTAAATATTTTATTCTAATATTAAACGCAACATTCAAATCAATATTTACGAACTTGTCAAAACATACAAAAAGCAAGCATTTATTCAATGAGGTCAACAGCACAATTTTCCAACACACACATACTTTTCCTCATCTACATCATCACACTCTTTATATATAGTCTGCGACCTCTTAGTCCTGAAGGCACGACATCTTCAGAAATGTTGTACCGTTAACAAATCGCATGCAGTTATATAGGTATGCTTACTGACGGCTTGGAAGTCAACTCGCAAGAAACGCCACGCGCGTTACGTAAGTCATACAACTGTAGATGGGCCTATCGTTAAATGCAATTAGAACGTACTGCATTCGCAAAGCAGACGCAGACGAAAAGTCACGAGGAGAGCGCGAAGAAAACATCGCGCGCGTATGGGTGATGTTACGTCTTTCCGTCGCGTCACTTACAACTGTTACTGGCGCGAGAAGAGTTGACTTGTCTTATGAATACCATTCACAGATGATACATGGTAAATCAAATTAATGAATTAAAATAAAAATGCCTTTATGCGATGGAAAAGCGGTTACATAAAATTTGTCAACAGACAGGAAATGGGGAGTCTCGTTGATTCGTTGTTGCCAAGTAACCGTTCGACTTATTCAGGTCAGTAGATAGATAGATAGATAGATAGATATACTTTATTGCAGACACATCTGATAAGAAACAGTGGTCCATATATATAATATTACAATACATAAGTACAATACATAAGTAACAGTGAATAACTACACAGCAAAATCAAGTTCTTGGGTGCACATAAAGCAGTTTGAACCAGTGTTGTCTAATTCTGGAATTATAGAGCAGAGAACTTTGCAGAATGGATTGAACTAACCTATTTTCAGATTTATCTAATCTGCACATAAACTGATAAACTAACTTACGAATTACTGCAGAACAGTGGGGTACATTTAGATAAGTGCAAAGATTGCTTGTACTTTCATATTTAGACACTTTCAGGACGGATTTTAAGATATTATGATATGATATGTACAACTTATTGAGGGAGGCTTTCCTATATTTCCACCATAGTTGTGCAGTATACATAGGTTTACAAAACGTAGTGAATAGTTTTAACTTAACATTGTCATTACACATATGGAATTTTCGTATTAAGATATTCCCTTGGGCATATAATTGACGGCATTGTCTTGTAATATCATCATCATCACACAACTTCTCGTTGAGAACATGACCCAAATATTTAACAGTACTTGTAAATTCAATTTGCTCTCCATTTAGACATACAGTAGGTGCATGCTGTATTCAAATACGAGAGGCTGCCATTAGATAGCTTGGGAGGGAGTGGGGTGGGCTTTTATCCATATTCTTGTCTTCACACCAGATACCATGATGGGTCAAAATTATACACTGACTGCAGCCAGCTGATCCCTGATCTATGGATTATAAAGTATTCCCAAACAATCAAGGCACGTTAGTTGTATAACTTTTTCTGTGAGCCTATCTATGTCATCGGTTTATTAAACAGTTTACTTTCAGTTTATACACTATAGGTCAATAAATTATGCAAGACATGATAGTATACAGCCGGGAAGCTTTCTTATCTCGTGTGTGTGTTTGTCGGGTTTATCAGTTTATGGTTCAAGCGGCGCTTTAATCACGCGAGCCCAACTGCTGTTGTATTGAACTGGGCGCGAGGTGTTAGCGCGAAAAAATCTACCCGTCAGTCGGGCGGGTGGTTGTGATTATTTACCCGCCCGACTCAAATTTCACCCGCCATTGGCAGGCGGGCGGGTGGTAATTTCGAGCCCTGATGCTGTATGGCTAATGTTCTGGTAACATGTCATTACCGCATTATGTTATATGTATGAACCGACCTCTCTCGTATTACTACTTGTCTGTGTTGTTGCTGAGGTGCCCAGAGGCAATGGTTCCTGTCCTTTGGGAAAGGTGTGTTTGTGTGTGTGTGTGTTTCATGAACTGTTATGTAAAGTTGTTAAGTGTGAATAAACATTGTTCACAACTGTAATACAAATTATTTCTTTACTTTTACCAGCACTCAGTTGATCATTTCTATCAATCTATAGCTATATCTTTTAAATTTTATTACTAAGCCAAGGAGGTGTTTTGTGATGGTGGAAAAAGACTCCATATCCTTAATATTTTGGGTATTTTTCTAAATAGGCAAATACTTAATTACAACAACTAAGTTCCATCCAACTATTCCACGCTCCTAGGCTTTTCTCTTCTTACCTTGTACAACATTGCTTGGCAAAGTATTTACACAGCTAAGAGCATATATATTGAAGTTCAACATCCTACCACAACACTTACAATGACATGGTACTATGATGAAATATGCTGAGCTGTCCTGAAAGACATTAACTGTATAACTAGCTACTCGTATCGTGCGCATAGCCAAAACAACCGATATATATCTAATTCATACGAATAGCCAAAATGCACCCTATTAATCATACGAATAGCCAAAACACTTTTATTCGTACGGCTGCCGTACGAATAGTCAGTTCCCATCTATTCGTACGGCTGCCGTACGGATAGCCAGTTACCATCTATTCGTACGGCTGCAAAAGGTGAAAAAGTGCACTACGGCCATGGGGGAAAGGGCACGGCAAACTTGGCCGTAATGTTTGGTCATTTTCAAGGGGCATCACGGCCACTTGAAGGGCCGCCGTGAAATTCCAGGCCTGGCTTCTACTAAACGGTTCTAGATAGTTAAAACGCCGATGGGGTATTTTTTTGGGTAGCCTAGTGGGTGCATAGTACTAAACAATAGTTACTTTTGGTGTTCCCCTCCCAGTTTTTGGGTGCCAGCAGGTCCAAAGTGAGATTTTAGTCTTACTGGGGTCTCAATATATACATAGCTTCCACTAAATGGTTCTAGATAGTTATAACGCCGATGGGGGTATACCACTATGGTATAGCCCAAGGGTTGTAGATTAGTGAATCAGAAGACCTAGAGTGGGTTCCTTCCCAGTTTTGGAGTTATGGAATGCCCAAATTGAGAAATTCTCATATCACGACACTGCAATGTACATAATATGGACCAAGTGGTTTTGGGTAGTTATTTAGTCGATGGGGGTATACTGAATGCACTGTGGTATAGCCCAAGGTTGTCGATTAGTGAATCAGAAGACCTAGGGTGGGTTCTGTACGTTTTGGAGTTATTGAGAGGCCAAATTGAGAAATTCTCATATCCCGACACTGCGATGCACATAATATGGACTAAGTGGTTTTGGGTAGTTATTTAGTCAATATAGGGGTATTCTGAATGGGTTTCCCTTCCCAGCTCTTTTGTTTACTGGGGCCAAATCTGTTATTTTTGACGACTTTATATACATAATTTCCACTAAATGCTTCTAGATAGTATTTAACTTAGGCAAGGCACTCGCCCATGGTGTTTTGATGATATGATGCCACCTTAGGGTTTAGGGTCCGTATGGCAGAACCTTTAAGGATGTAAGCAAATATACTCCCTCTAGCAATGCAGACATGGGACAGTTTAAATAATATGCATTTTCATATCCATAACTGTCTCATCATCAATCTTTCCTAGATTGCAACAACAGTCATACTCCTTAATCAACAGAATCAACGAAATCCAACACAATTTTAAGAATTTTTGTCCAACATGGTTACAGCGCGAATAGAAAACGTGAGCGATATCACAGCGAATTAACTAAATTATGTTGCATTGTGGGGGTCGGCCATGTTGAGTTTTTGAACAAAGTTCCTTGATGTGCCGCATTTTAGTGCTCAAACAGAACAATTGTACAAAACTGTAGTAATAGAAACAGTCCTCGTGTCATTTTGTGATATAATCTTTCATTTTTTTTTAAAAAAAAATTGGCATGGAGGGCTTTTGTAAGTTTTTAGCGAGTTCATCTGTCATTTTGACTTCGAAATTTTGCAGGCAACTCTTCGCCTCTAGAGCGCGGATGTGAGAGATCAAAAGTAGTAAATAGCGCGGCGCTGTCAGAGGCGTAGTTTCTTTGCCTAGTATTAAACCTCTTCTTCTTCTTCTTATTCCATTATATGGCCAACTTCAATAGGTTGAAGACTTTTGCCAATTAGGTTGCTTAATGAGAGAGGAAATATAAAGTAAAAAAGTGATAATAATGTACAGTGAAGAGTTTAGAAAGTAGAAAAATTAGGAGTTAGGGAAAGTAGGTGGCAAGTTGAGTCTTGAAAGCGTCAACTGTGCCAACTGACACGACGGAGGTATCTAGCAGAATCCAGTCTCTGATGGTTCTCGGGAAAAATGATTGCTTGTGGCATTCTGTTCTGGATGGAAGTATCTGGAAAGCATGAGATGGACTGTGTCTTGTTGGCGGGATGAGGTAATTGGATTTGTTGATACATATACTGTCATTTGTGATTTTAAACATCATAGCTAGTCTTGTCTCTTTACGCCGTTGTTCCAGTGACTTCCACTTAAGATCCTCCAACATGTCTGTAACGCTTGACCGGTTGTGGTATCGATTTTTTACAAAACGGGCTGCTCTTCGTTGTACCTTTTCCAGGCATTGGATGTCACCTTTCTCATGAGGGTCCCACACTACGCTCGCATATTCTACTGAAGGTCTGACTAGGCTGAAGTAAGCTTGTTGTTTTATAGAGGTAGATGAGATGTTTAGGTTTCTTCTCAGGAAACTGATGGTCTTGTTTGCCTAAGCTGATATAGAATTGATGTGTTGCCTCCAGTTCAGTTCGGAGTTGATGGTGCATCCTAGGTATTTCGCCGAGTCGACATGTTCTAGTAGGTGGTTATTAAGTTTGTAGTCATACTTGATTGGATGTTTCTTCTTGGAGATTGTCAAGACTTGGCATTTCTGGGGGTGAAATTCCATTTTCCATTTTTGTTCCCATTTTGCAAGTTTGTTTATGTCTTCTTTGAGTATAGCCCTACAAGACGTCTGAGTAGGTATAAATTCATGTTACCGTTACGGTATAAATTCATGTTACCGTTACACCGGAGCTACGACCGGAGCTACTTTGAGTACCTTAATTACGTGTTGTTGTGCAAAAGTTCACCTAAGGGGATTTTTGATGCCCAATGATGCTCCATTATAGTTTGTTTTTGATGTAATGACTGAAATGAAATACATAATACCTTTAGTGGATTATTCAGTCTAAATAAGCTTTAAATCCTATATTTGGTTGCAGCCGACCAATCATCTGATCTGTGATTACATGCTAAAGTTCGGCGTAAGTTATTTGACGCTTGACTGCACCAGAAATATCTTGTCACGTCGGGCTCTTATTTGGTTCTACTATTTTGCGCCAGCTTTACACCGGTGAAAACACATCGCAGAAAACAGGGGGATGTCTGTGAAAAGTATGCTTAAACCGAAAGCGCTCACTCAGATTTTGAGTCAGGCTAACACAGGAGGCGTTCAAAGCACATTGTGCGTTTCCACATTTTTGTCCATGTTATTATCATCAATGCCAATCAATAGTTTAGTCTGGGGCATTCCTCTGCTCTGGCCGCTAGACTGAGTAGACTAGTCACAAGACACCCTTTCCTTCGTCACGTTCGTGTAGTAATAGATAGAAGCAGTCATCGTTTAATTTTGTGATACAGTCTTACATTTTATTTTCCCACAAATTGTATTTGACGATGTCGCAGACATTACGGACAGTGAGGTTTACAAATCGAGGATTTGAAAGATTGCATGCGAGGCTTATAAAAAGTTATATCATCATGATTGCAAATAACAAAACTTTTTAATGTATGAAAAGTCCCCGGGGGGGGGGGACACTTAGCCTTATGCCGGGTAGGGGTGTGCCGCGGGACATTGTCGTACAAGGTGAAAATGGCTAAATGCATAACCCGTCGTACAAGGTGGAAATGGCAAAAAGCATACCCTGTCGTACAAGGTATTTGTCAAATGCATAACCCGTCGTACGTCGTAAGCAGGATTAAAGTGTCAATCAAATCTCAAAATCTGATCAGCTGATTTCTGATTACATGCAGTAACAACTTTGTGTGTTTGCACAGTCGAGCGCATCGCACAGGGAGCATTCACTGCATTTGTAATGTCAATGATCGATGGGAAATCCGGGGAGAAAATCTCGACATACTGAAATAAAATATATATTTAACCCGCTGTACAGTTGGGAAGAGGAAAATATACCCTGTTGTACAAAGTCTGTTGAAGATCTTCCTAATGGAACCTTCTTGCTGTGATGTGAATATCGTTCAATAGCAAGAATGTTCATACTGTAATTGTGTGTAAGAATGGCATAATTGGTTATTAATAAGGATGGGTGCACCTTCCACCAGCTTTGAACTGGAAATTGGGGATATGCAACTTATCGTTTTGACTAGAAGTATTACCACCACATGACAAAAACAATATGGCAACTGAAACCAGATTTCAGCTTTCCTTGAATTATCATTAATTAATAAGAGCCGTTTTACTATAAGATGCAGTTTGGATGTAATGATGTGGCATCACTGTACAGGCTGCTCAACAATGAAGGGGCTTTGCTAGCCTTCTCTGGATATGGTGACAAGGATGCCAGAGTGACAGCAGCCATTGCCAGCAACATTTGGGAAGCTTATGATAAAACAGGAGGCCCAACACTGAATGAAGATGAGCTGAAGAGTGTGGTCATTGACTGTGAGGTGAGCAATCTTCATGCTTGCTTTTGTCATTTTTAGCTAAGCTCTAGAGCACAGCTTGTCGTAAACCTACGGTTCAGCGCCTGTCCATCTGTCTGTCCGTCAATGCGTTCACTTTAGGTGGCACGAATTCTTAAGCAAGCTACCTTTCTAAAATTACACATGGCTACAAAGTGTAACGTTACATTGCTGATAACATTCCCAGCTGGCTCCTTAACACCTTTTCTCTGTAGCTTATGGGCTCTTGTTAAAAGTAGAATTTTATATCTCAGTTTGAGATATAAGTTGACTGATTGAACTTATTTAAATAGTGATGTGGAAGAGTGACTCACTCATGGTGTGTTCACTGCAGGATGGCAAAGTTTGTATTGTCCCAGTGGCCAACCTTCTGTTGTGTGTTTATGGAAAGGAGACCGTTGGACTGGGCATGCTGCAGTCTAAGGTAATGTAATAGTACTTACATATGGTTTACTCAAAATGATGAACAGGTGTAGGGAGTGTTGGTGCTGTTACATTCCAAAGGTTCAACTTAAAAGCAGATGGAGTTTTTATGATATGTAAATATGTACCATATGATAATAGAAGAGACTTTCATCACATTTGTCAGCTGCGTTACATTATTCTGAAAGCTTGTCATAAATATACGTTACAAATATATTGGAACAAAGGCTACCTAGGTTTAGAATGTTCATTTTAGATTTTGAAATAGACGTGAAAGTGATATTGTACATGAACATTAAATATTTGTTGCATTGTTTTTTTGGATGTAATTTGTTTATGTTAATGCATGATAAGCTGATACTTAGGAGAATATTTATGTAAATTAAATTCACTAGTTATTGAGTTGAGCTTGGATGAATTGGTGGTTTAATGTTGTATTGCAGGCCAGAACACTAGCTGATTACCTGAAGGATCCACTCTCACAAGTTGCTGCGTCATGATACCTGCTCTTCCCATGTGTTGACATTGCTTTTCACCTGTTCTTTGCGCAATCTTTTTTTGTATGTGCCATTACAAGCAGTTAAATACCAAGATTAATGACATGGCACTGGTATGCTATTAATTGACGCCTGTTCTGTTTGTATAAAGATCATCCCAGATCACCCAGTGCTCTATGTTGTTTCTCAAATATAAACGATTCATTTTTATATTTGCAAAACATAAATTCTTATGTCACCTTCATAAATAAAAGATGACCCTACAGAATATTTACTCTTGGATGGCACTTATTTAGTAAAGTAATTATGTTGCTTAAATATTTTTTTATCAAGTCAATATAATTTCCTGGTTATACCAGTGTATGCTGCTATAATGTCTTCATATCTGAGCAATTGAAAAGTGATTTAGATTGGAGCAACAAGTCGCCCAATGTATTGAAATTGCTCGTATTTTCAATGCAAATCAGATCACTTGTGTTGCATGAAGTGTTGGTGCTAGTCTAATTTCTTCTGCCAAGTACCACGAAACAAACGCTAAACTTGTCAGACAATAGTAACTTTATTCTAACCATCACAAGATGCTGTGAACCTTATGTCCGATGCCACCATCATACATTTGGTGGCAGTAAGCAATTTAAGAACTGTGCATAGTCCACAATGCTAGAGCCCGAGTACACACATGACAAGCAGTAATATCTCATGTAGCAAGCAGCATTAACAAAAGCAGAGACTCTGCACACATCACTCCCAACAATACAATAACTGTCATCCCTCACAGACACATTCTTAAGCTCAAACTCAGTTAAAAATGGGGTAGCCATGCAACCATTAAGGGAATCCACCCAGGGTTGCTATTGCACTGTATTCAAGAGCACATATGGCTATTAAGAGTAGGTGGGGGTAAGGTGTCAACATAAGGAAGCTTCATTCCACAGTGAAACCACATGTTTCCTCAACAGCACAGGTCAGTTTCTCCACAAACTTCTCATAACTCTCGTATGGTGGGATGTCAATGCGATTGAAGCTGGAACACAACAAATAGGACAAGAATTAAGAAGGAAAGACCAGAGTTACCAGTGTCAATGAAACAATGCATGCAAGGAGCAAAATGGCAGTTTGCGAAGCCTACCATGTGTGGGCTTTGGGCAAGTTTTCGGTGTTGGTATCGACTTGATGGATGGTAAACAGCCTGGGCCCAGCAGCACCAGTAGACCCTATACACAGCCAATATAACACTTCTTACATGCCATCAGGATCTACATATCAAAGGAGCTTCAACATGACTACATATTGATGCAGGTAGTAAAAAGGAGCTGTAAAAGAGGGTTAAGGGATACAACAAGACAAGATCACAGACCTCTCACAAAACATCAACGATAGGGTGCTTGTAATCGAGGGAAAGGAGGATGCATCAACGATAGGGTGCTTGTAATCGAGGGAAAGGAGGATGCATCAACGATAGGGTGATTGTAATCGAGGGAAAGGAGGATGCATCAACGATAGGGTGATTGTAATCGAGGGAAAGGAGGATGCATCTTTATTCGAGGCTAATTAGCCTTCATGCCACACAGCCACATTTCATAATTGCATGAGGTGAAATTATCTGGAAATGAGGACAGCATGTACAGCTTCCTTTAAATGTCCTATTTATTATTTTATTATGATGGCAGACGACTGTCATACAAAACAGAGCAAGTGAGCTTCCTGGAAATCAGATGTAATGAGGCAGACAGAGAGAGGAGCAGTCATTGACAACACAATCAACAACCCAGTAGTGCCACACACAGCAGTAAAGGGGTAAAATCACATTAACAAGCTATGTAGATCAGAACAAGATCATTCTGGATGTTAAATAAGGATCTAATATGACTGACAAATTGACTTATGATTAACAAACATTTAAGATATTATATTTATCAAATTGAAAAGCAGTGGTTTGTTGATCATTGGTACAGATGTGGGTTTAGGAGCAAGATTGGGTGTCGGCCTGTATTAGATGACAGCAATCTCCTCAGAAGAAATGTTTACTTAGTACCCACCTTGAAGGGCCTTGAACCCTTGGAGAGGCACACGTGAACTGCCAGTTACAAACTGCAGCAATCGAGCTTTCTTTTCCTCATCAAACTCGCCCACACACTGCCAGAACCACTTGACTATAGCTGTGTCGTTGGAGCAGTGTTTTAACCGTGCATGTGACTTCCAGTCATCAATGTCGATTTTTCCCAGACCACTGATCATAAGCTGCAGACACAATATCATCAACATAAAGCCCATATAAAGGATATCCCTTCTGGTGAACTGATTACAACTAATCAGACACGGCAAAAGCAAACCATACCTCAGACAAATACTATTAACAGTCTGAGGGTGTCACTGAGAGAATGGGATAGCTACAAAACATATCACAGATATATATATGTATATATATATATATATATATATATATATATATATATATATATATATATATATATATATATATATACTGACAATTACAAGCATTCGTTGACTCCAACCTTTCGTGGAAAAATTTTTTAAGTACATTTTTACTATCATTATTTTATAATAATTAATTCGGCATATCTTAAATAATATTATAAAAAAGTTTAATGCAAATAAAAATCTTTTTGCCACTTTATAATCCTGGTATATACTTTTGGTCCTCTAAAGGTCGTCCACGAATTGTCTAGATACTAATTTATACGTATAAATCCAACCTTTAGTGCCCATATACATTTTGCGTATATTTGCTGAATGCACAAATTTTGAAATCATTTTCCGTCATTATGGATTAGAATAATAATATTTTTGGTAGATATGATCATAATGAGCCATAGGCAGCGTTTTGCGAACTTATTCAATGTGGTAGATAGGCGAATAATGAGAAAAAATAGTTTTTCGGTATTAAAATTATGAAATTTTTTCAAATATTAAAAAACTTCAAATAAAAATATTCTACGCTCATGTTTAAACATTATTTTGACCATTTGGGCCAAAGTGTATATGGATGTCCGGAAGATATTGAGGTTATCAGGTAATGCCAACGAATGGTTAGTTGTTAAAATTTAATTTCACTATAATATTCAAAATTCAAAGAAATCATTCCTCAAAGATTATCTTTGTACGTTATTACGTTATTAAAAAATGGCCCAGGCTATTATATTAAAAATATTTTGAAAGGAAAAAGTGCCAAAATATTTGTAAATATATATCCTTTCGAAAGGAAAAAGTGCATTTGTCCACTCTATGTGGACATAGTAGTATATCCTTATCGTGGACCCATGTCTATGAAATATATGGCGGGTTGTCCACTAAAGGTATCGCATTCGTGCTAATATATATATATATATATATATATATATATATATATATATATATATATATATATATATATATATATATATATATATATATATATATATATATCAATGTGATGAAATCAGGTTGTTGGGGTGGATAGACACAAAGAGGACCAATAGGTTAGTTGGTCAGATCTGAAGCCAAAATTGAGTTACCTCTAATTCTTTCTCATCAAAAGGTCGGAGCAGATGCTGAGGTATAAGCTCGTTGAAGCCTTTCTGTAGTGCCAAGAACTGAGCTTCGATGCCCCTCATGAAGCGCCAATTAACATACAATCTGAAAATTGAAAACCGCACCATACCTTCTCAAAGCATATTCAATAATATCACTAACTGTTCATTTAGTAATATATACCAATAATGATATGATTATAAAAGATATAACAATGAGATAGGACTGACTACCATCAGCAGAGGGGTTGGGCACGGGAAGAATCATAGAGGTGGGGTATGCCTGGGGTAAACACCTACCTCACATATTCTTTCTTATTGTCTTCCCCCACTGCAATGTCTGTGCCCCCAGGCTTTAACTCATGCATTTGTAATTTGCCAAATGCATCCGTTTCCACACAAAATGAGTGCTCAAGAACGTCTGTGATGTCATTGTCTCTGTGACGCACACACACAACATGTCGATCGTGTCATAACGGTCACACTTACATCATAATGCTCTTCTTTCCTCTTCCTCTCTCTCTCTCTCTCTCTCTCTCTCTCTCTCTCTCTCTCTCTCTCTCTCTCTCTCCATCCTCTCTCTCTCTCCATCCTCTCTCACTTAACAAATAAACTAGTTATGAATTCACTTACAGGATCCAGTTGAGACTATTGTGAAGTTCCGGGTCGACTCCTTCGATGTCTTCCAACGTGATTGGCTTGCCTAGGAGCTGCTTGTAGAAGGGCAGGGTGAAGCCACCATCCAGGTAGTGGCCGTGGAAGATAGCCATGCCAATAATACGCCCCACAAAGTGGAAGTATGACAGGTGCTCCTGACCACACAGGCAGCAGAAGTCACTCAACAACCCACACACATAGCACTCAAATCAACCATGTTAACAGTCAAAGGTTAGAGGTCAATTAGGCGAGTGCTCACAGGGTTGATTCCTGAGTCGGCATTGATTTGCAGGGTGTAGATATCATCACGGGAGTATTGAAAGAGGCCATAGTAAGGGTTCAGCATCTCGTGAGATAGGAGGTAGAGCCACTCTCTGAACACACATCACAACAACAGAGATCATGAGTGACACTCATCAACAACAACAGAGATAATGAGTTACATTCATCAACAACAACAGAGATAGTGACACTCATCAACAACAACAGAGATGAGTGACATTCATCAACAACAACAGAGATAGTGAGTGACACTCATCAACAACAACAGAGATAGTGAGTGACACTCATTAACAACAACAGAGATAATGAGTGACACTCATCAACAACAAAAGCAAATAGCAGATTAGCATCATCAGACAGTTATAGCATTTCTGTTTTCAGTGCATCACTCATCATTAAGCAAGAGATGGAGAACGGACCTAGCAATGCCTCCATAGTCGAGACCCTCTTCATTTCTAAACTTGACCATAAGCCTCTTCTTGAGGTCCTTAGGGCGCATCTTCATGATCTGCCGATATGATTCCTACAGCAAAGGGTCAACCAGATAGTGGAGGTTCAAAGAGTTAAACAATGGCACTGCCATATCCACAACATAAACCATGAAATAAATATGGTTTCTACCATATTTGCAATCAACATCTCAAAATTAGAATAACAACAAATTATTTGAGGTGTCCACTTGGAGATTTACTTTGGAAACGGTAACGAGGGTATTGTTGGTGTGAGTCTAGAAATACAAGATGTTATGAACTAGCACCCCTCACAATGGCTGGAGAACATCTGTCATAGCTATTGTTCGACAATTCATTTGAACCCACCTCAAAGATTTCATCTCTAGACACTTCCAGTCGACAGTGTCCAGCCTGAGGTTGCATTGTCTGCAGCTCTTGTTTCAGAGTCTTCATTTTCTGCACCAAGTCCCGTTTGTATTTGGGTAGAGGTGAGTTGCTGTCTTTCTTGTTATCAACCAAGCCACTGAGTCGGTTGTCTAGTGGTGTAGTAGAAGAAGCAGGGAGGCCAGAGTTATTGGAGGCATGATCATTGTTGACACCTGGTCTCTCTCTCCTTCGTCTGTAACAAACACCACACTAGTGATACACTCTCCCATTGATTTAATGTTCCACAGGATTAGTCATCCCAAATCTCACAAAATGTGTCTGCCATTCAAGTTCATGATAATATCAATGCATAAAGCCATGAGCGACGAGAATAAAATAAAGCAATGATGCGCTTATTCCTGTTTGTGGGGACTAGTATATGGGTCGTGGCATGCATGTAGCAAACAGGGAGAGACTAACTTCCGGTGCAAGGGTTTCAGGGTTGGTTAATGAAGATTAACAGTGGTGTCTACAGTATGGGTAAAATTATCAGCCATCACACATTATTATGTAAGTGGTATGGGGAATTAGCACCCCATAATATGGCAGCATTAACACCTTATTAAATATGTTTGTTTTTTTCAATCTCTAACTGCTTTGCTTGATCATAGATGTTTGTGTAGACAATGTAGCGGATGGTAGTACAATTCCTAAACATTGAGAATCAAGCAAGGAGCCTCTTACCTCTGCTATTTTTAACATGAACTACTGAGATAGAGCAAGGACCATGGTGAGAGAGTTGGGTTTCATTGTGAATTTGGCACAGCATCAGTTTGTTACATGAGGTAGTTGTTACAAGTTGTTTGAGTCATATTAGCCACCATGGCTATGTACATCAAAGATATGTTGCACCCTAATGCTAATATAGGACCAGTGGTACATGCAGGTTAGCAGAGGGGAATATATTGCCATAGAATTTGCCATATTTACACACAGGTGCAAAGTTACACAAAACAGACCTGGGTTGATTGTGGAGAGCATCTACATTGAGGGAGAGTCTGGGGTCAGTGAACTGGGTGGTGCGGTTGTTATGGTCAACAAAGTAACATCTGCCAGTGGCTGTGTGTCTGATCTCCCAGCCTGGTGGCAGTGGACCCAGATCATCTGCACAAGCGCTTGTCATGTCCCTGTAAACGATATATACATCAAGCATAACATCAACACAAAGCTGAATGGCTAAACTACACATATGAATATTGGGAAGATATGTTTGCACAGATACAAGCATTGATAGAATGACAATGGAAGAGATGATGGATGTGTACATTCTTGTCAAACAATAGGTACATATGTTTGAGGAGTCATAATTGGGGGCTGACCTTGGGACTCGTGGGTCATGCCAGGTGCTGACACCTGTCTGTGTGTGAAGGTAATACACTTGACCCTGCTGGGTAGTTCTCTGTTCTGTTAGATCAGAACACATACAAGGGTTACACACCCAAAGATTGCAAATGGTACACAGACAAATGGAAATGGTGCCAAGGACAATTCTTCTCCAATCTTGGACAACTCATATGTGAATCTACACCCATACTAGAGGTGTATCAACGAAAACAGTTAGTATTATAGACAATTGAGCATGTTGTCCGCATACTTTGTAGTCCATTCATACAAATTACTACAATGAATTTCTAAAGGCTTCGCTATGAACAAAATAAAAGCAATTCTTCTGCAGCAGAAGGATAAATGACAAATAAATGAGTAAGCTATGACAAGTTCCCACCATATCCGTCAGGGAGGTCGACTGCCTGGTGAAGTTGAGATCGGTTAAGGTAATTTCTATGGCGAGTAGACCGTCTCCGAGAATCACGCCTGTTCTCGTTCAAACCTCCACGATTGGCACCAACGACTCGTTCTGGTAGCGGAGGGGGGAGAGGGATGCGTGGAGGCTCTGCAGGAGGAAACACAGGGTGAGGGGGGTCAGGGAGACCAGGGGGAGGAGGAGGAGGAGGTGGAGGAGGAGGTGGTTGACTCTGAGAAGGGGACGGAGAGGCACGTGAAGGACTAGGAGCTGCAGAGGAGGAGAGGGGAGGCTGTGAGGATGATGGTGAGGACACAGATGTGGAATGAGGGAGGATAGTGTGTGATGATGATGAGTTGTTACTTGTGGATGATGAAATACTAGATGCTGATGGGGGTGAGGTAAGACTGGGTCCACTTGGGGAGCTGTGGCTGCTCCCACTTTGTGATACTCGCACACTCTCAGCTGCAGGCCTGCAACATCAAACTAACGGATGCCACCATAATCGCAAATACACAGTTAAAAGCTTTAAATTCCAACCGCATCTTATACAGCTTAAGCACGAAATTGTTTTATATTTTGGGAAAAATCTGACCTTGTGGGTCGTTCAAATTGTGTAGTACGGGTGATGTGATTCAGATATAGCACTCTTCCATTGAGGACATGCCGCTCTTCCCACCTGCAACATCATGGTGTTCACTGCATCATAATGCTATCATACAATTATCATGACAATGCACCCATTTTGGGGATGCATTACCATAGGGGTTGGTCATTCTAGATAAAGCCACAATCACGAGTTGGTTGCCTATACCTATGTGTAATATCTACCCAAGAATATGGTCATCGTTCACCCGCAAATTCACAATATTTCATGATCAACTTTTGTTCTAAATATGAAGCAATAAAAAGATGTGTGAAATTGCTGTTATTTTCTGGGTTCATTTGTCTCATAAGCACTTGAGTCAAACGATACCGACCCATATTGTAATGAGCTGAAGAAGAGATGCTTTACCCTTCTGGTAACTCTCCGGGGTCTCTGGTGATAACGGAGTTGACGTCAGTGATATCATTCACCTGTGGCCCTGCGCCACTCCCCCGGTCTCGAGAGATGAGACTCAGCACTATCTGACCCTTGACAGCCTCCCCATCATCATAGGAGGATCGCTGCAAGTCAAGTTTCTGAACTGCAACCAAAGTTACATGCACATTGACATTAGCCTATGAGAAATTCAACAGCATAAGAATGCAGAATAAATGTGCACAATTTGTGACAATGATGTTAATGCTTCTCATGTTCCAAAAGCTATTCCATACACTGAATAACTGAGTGCATATATCAAACACTTCATCAGTTATCTCCCCTACCTATTCCATTTCTCCTCCAGCCAATTTCATCTTTAGATTTCTGCTATTCTAACATAACTAATTTTCTTTGATATTTCTTCTCTTTGATCACTTCATAAAGTACTCACAGCCCGTGTCTTTGAGTCGTTGTATTGCATTGCACATAATGCGCACACATCCCAGGAATCCTGCACCCTGCTTCTTATGTATCTTTTTATTGTTCCACACACTGACTGTGATAGAGTCCTTAGGCCCCAGGTACCTGTCACACACACCAAATACACATCATACAAATACATCCACTCATACATGGACATGAAAGCTTACTAATATGGAGGGTAGGATACCATGGAGTCACAGAGAGGAAAAAGGAGGCAGTACTCACAGGTCATAATGCTGGTTCCACTTGGGGTCCAATGTGTTTTTGCATGTCTCGGTAGAATGACACTGCCCGGAACCATCTACACTAATTTTAGCAAAAGGGTCCGGAAGCCCTGAAATGAAACGTTTATTACCATTTGAGTTGAAAAGTTGGTAACGTGTAAAGTATTGTGACGATGACATGCAACCTTACACTGCAATATGAGGGCAAGCAATTCAGAATAAACAAGAAGCCCAATGGAAGTCCATGGAATAAAATACTCACTAAAGAAGTCTTTCTTGGCCAAGTTTTTGGCACAAAGCACTAAAACAGAGAATTTGGGTAACGGTTTTAATAATGCAGTTAATCATAAAGTATGCACATTTTCCTGGCCAACCCATGTGTTTAAAGTAACAAACAATAATGGTTAGAATCAAACTATTGGTTAATGGGGGATAACATCGATGATATCATTTTAGTTGTGAGTCATAGCGTAACATCAGATACGCCTGCATTACGTTAAAAAAGTGATCCTTCAGCGAGACCAATACACAATACCAGCATGAATGGAAATGACATCAGGAGCAGCACAGGTAGTGAGTGTGTTCACGGTGACAAACAGTCACTAACTACACAGCCCTAGATGACATCAGCAGTTAAACATCAAACATCACATAGTACTGTGCAACGCATTACGGTACAGCAGTTACACCTCCACTTAACACCATCACAACATTATGCACGTATGTGAGTATATATATATGTATATATATATATATATATATATATATATATATATATATATATATATATATATATATATATATTTATATATATATATATATATATATACATGTATTTATATATATATATATATGCGTATATATATATATATATATATATATATATATATATATATATATATATATATATATATATATATATCTATATATATATATATATATATATATATATATATATATATATATATGCACCTACACACATTGTAAAGTTAAATGTGGGCTCAGCTTCATGTGTCCTGGAGTGATATGATAAATAACCCTGACACGGGACAGTAAACATACATAGTACAATTGTGGACAGAGTTTTTTTAAATCAGTATATCGACAATAACTGATGTCATTAAAACCCAATAAATGCTTTACATAACTATTTTCAATGATAGTAAACAAAATGAATGTCATCTTGAATAAAAACAAGACATTTTCCACAAATTCACCTAAGGATCAACAACCAATTGCTAATGCAATAATACAAATATATTCCGACCAGTCAGCATAAAATTAACCATTTATTTTCTGCGGGACATAACAGGTTTAGATATCACGTCCTTGTTAGGATAGGATTGTCGGTATATAGTTCATCGCAGAACAAACACAACTGAAGCATCAGAAAGTGAAGTAATTGCAGAACATTCATCCTATGTTTGTG
Source organism: Urechis unicinctus (assembly GCA_034190875.2). Taxonomy (NCBI): domain Eukaryota; kingdom Metazoa; phylum Annelida; class Polychaeta; order Xenopneusta; family Urechidae; genus Urechis; species Urechis unicinctus. Next base: position 61,137,518 of record CM067344.1, on the reverse strand, counting down.
GCCATATTTGCCAAATTACTGGGGATATAAGCAATTGTTTGTATTTACAATTTTAAGAGACTAAGTAAATATATTTGTAGAAGTGTTCAGATAGACCAAAATATTGTCATGTGAAAACCATGTGTGAAGAAGTTGGAGGACCCAATGGTACCATGCATTGCACAACAGATCAGCACTAAGGCTTCACAGAGCAATTCTGTCACCTCCTCGCATGAGGAAGAAGAGGACTTGAAGAGTCAATGCCCTTCACCAGTTTGTCAGAGAACAAGAAGAACCAAGTAGTAAGAGAAAGATACAGTGGGTCCGTGAGTTAGCTGTTAAGCCTTATGCAGTCCAGTCAAACACTCAGTTAATCTGTTGATGCTGTTATCACCTTAGACAATATGCATTTATCCACTGGACAGTGAGCACCAACCACAACTCCACAGTGCACTAATTCTAACTGACCAGTGGTAGCCATGCCCAGTAGACACAAATCTTTGTAACTGGTGAAGCACACATCAATAACAGATCTCGAGTGTTGCTGGTATAGCAATGCACCAAATAGAGATAGCACAGCCTTTTGTAATATGGCTCTGATATTGAGAGGCATGTTATTGATGTGGCTGATGTAGAGTGAGGACATTTGTTGAATAGCAGGATAACCTATGATCTAATACCTTCAGCTGCAACACTCAAGCTTGTTTTAGCACTAACCAAAGATGGCAGAGTTCTGTGACAGGTAGTTCAGTATGATCAAACCTTTTGGTGACAGGGGAGACCAGGCAATTGTTTTGAGTTAATTTCTATTTTTACTCTAATGCTTATGATTCAAATCAACATGATAACATGCGTTTAAAATATATCACTAAACCATTGTAGTATGTTACGAAAATGCTTAATGAAGTATGTCAGTTCACACAGGATGTTTTGGTATGGTTTTCTGATCTTAGCTTGAGGACTCAGGCCTGTGTAGCTAACATACATTCCAAATCCAACCCTATAACCTGCAATGGTGAAATAAATGAGATTTGGACCTGCACACAATCATGTCACATTTACTGTTTCATTAGATTTTCCAGACCAAAACCATGTAACATCTCGTTGGTGGATGTTAGCTCACCTTTATTTATGGATATATTCCAATTTCCATCACCAAGTCCAATGTCATCGCTTTGAGAAGCGTTCTGTTATCGTCAAGGATTGTGCAACGCTATGATTCATAGATATTTATGCATTGGAATCTGGGTACAGTATTTAACTAAAACAATGACGAACATATTGACTGCAAGAACGATTCTAGGTCAAAGGTTGGCCACTGAACGAATTATGTCCCGTGATGTTGTGGCCGAGGTATGGTTTTAAACAACCGTTCGCGAATATAAAATATATATTGTCTAATTTGTCAGAAAATATTGTATTCTCATGCACCAACTCCACAAAGGGTCCTTGTATAAGATGCAGTTAGAGGATATTGCCTAGCCTGTCTGAGCCGCGCACGGCGGTAATATAAATATATACCAATAACATATATATATATTAATAAGATGTCTTGCACGGCTAAGCCCGCCATAAAAAAAGGAGATACTCTGCAATTAAAAATCGGCATCAATTTTTGCCGTTTGTAGCTTATGAATTGGAGTGACATTTTAACAAAGGCAATAGTCGAACAAAGTAAACTAATTCACTCTTTTCCACTGATATACCAGATAATTCTTCAGCCATACATCATGATTCATAAAAAGAGGCTGATGAGGTGCGAGGTCTATCCAAATACTATCTGTATCACTGCAACTGTATAACTGCAAGCGCTTTACCGACTTTCCTTCTGCCTATTGTAAACTCGTACATTATTGCAGCATTTGCTTAAGTAGCCTTTCGATACAAAACTGATTAATTATTGCAGATACTGAGATCCCTAGTCATCTGGTCATGACGACCCCTCCTCCCTTGTCAACTTGTTTCCGTTTATACACAATAAGAACAACTGATCTCCAAAGAACTGCACAAAATGAATCAACCAACCTGTCAGTCGCACTTTCATTGGACCATTACGACTCCTACTATTATGGCTAGCCATGTTTCAGACTTGATGTCATTAAATTTGTCATATTTTGTTCTGGTACCACTAAGGCCGCGCAGTGATACTTATATGAGGCAGCCAGTGAACAGTCGTCACTTGCGGCTACTTGGAGGGGCATCTCAATAATATTTGAAAACGACATATGCCAACCTTGATACGTACAAATGAGGTTTATCGCAAATTAGGAGAAGCCTAATCTGTACGAACAAATTTTGTAAATAGACAGTGACGTTGCTTTTCAGTTCATCTGAGAGTCAGATATATGACAGCTCAATATGTATTTCTGGGAAAAAAACGTACCCCCCATTACCTATGGGACTACATTTTCAATAGACAGTTTCCGCTCGCAGATAGAATAAGCCCGACATAAGTTGTGGGATTTTTTTAAACGCCATATCCGATTACAGGGGCAGAAATAAGCTCATTTGATTCAGTGGGCCCCTGCGTTTCAAAATCTATAGTAGTAGATATATATATATATAGATATATATATATATATATATATATATATATATATATAGAGATATATATATATATATATATATATATATAGAGATAGAGAAGATATCTATATAGATATATATCTCTATATCTATATCTATCTCTATATCTCTATATATCTAGAGAGAGAGATATCTCTCTCTCTCTCTCTCTCTCTCTCTCTCTCTCTCTCTCTCTCTCTCTCTCTCTCTCTCTCTCTCTCTCTCTCTCTCTCTCTCTCTCTCTCTCTCTCTCTAGAGATCTCTCTCTCTCTCTATCTCTCTCTCTCTCTCTCTCTCTCTCTCTCTCTCTCTCTCTCTCTCTCTCTCTCTCTCTCTCTCTCTCTCTCTCTCTCTCTCTCTCTCTCTCTCTCTTCTCTCTCTCTCTCTCTCTCTCTCTCTCTCTCTATATCTCTCTCTCTCTCTCTATCCTCTCTCTCTCTCTCTCTCTCTCTCTATCTTTCTCTCTCTCTCTATCTCTCTCTCTCTCTCTCTCTCTCTATCTCTCTCTCTCTCTATATCTATATATCTATATATATCTAAAATTAATATCGATACTGGAGCATATATATAATAAAGAATATTTGCGAAAAGAGTGATGAAGGTGCTATGAAAACCCTCTATGAAAAATTCTGGCACAGCAACACCAACAGCCTTTCTGGAAGAAAATGAGGCAATGAATTAAGAACCTACAAACCTTTTCAAACAACACTTTAGACTCGAGGAATATTAAATAAACATATTGACAATATCGACTACAGAACTGCAGTATCACAACTACGTCTGAGCTCCTATTTATTAAATGTAGAATCAATGAGGGGAACCATCTCCATACCAAATGATAGAATATGTCAATGTTGCGCAATGCAAGCTACGGAAGACGAAACGCATTTCATGATCACATACCCCAAATAAAATAAAAGACCTTCACTGTTTGATGAAATTGCCAAAAACAACGGAAATTTCACTCACCTGTCACTCAACGATTAATATATATGGGTAATGAGTAACGAGAACAAACTGTTACATAAAAACGTTGGCAATTTTATGAGGTAACCACTTGAGACAAGGAAAGTTATTTAGTGGTACCATATAGAAACTTAACCCTGTTACTTTATTTTAATGTATACTGTTTTTATTAATTTTTTTTTTAGAGTCGATGTAGAATTAGTTGCAATCCTGTTGTACACCTGTTGAATTGTATGCTGCTCAAAATCATGTAAATAACTTAATTGTATATGCGCGTGATTACCAATAATTTAAGCGTCATTGTCGTTGTCCCAACAATATATGAAGGCCAAACTACTTCTAAGCAATTGGTTTAACGTTGTGGTGCGTGAAGTCGATGTAGAATTAGTTGCAATCCTGTTGTACACCTGTTGAATTGTATGCTGCTCAAAATCATGTAAATAACTTAATTGTATATGCGCGTGATTACCAATAATTTAAGCGTCATTGTCATTGTCCCAACAATATATGAAGGCCAAACTACTTCTAAGCAATTGGTTTAACGTTGTGGTGCGTGAAGGCACTTGGAAGAAATAAAACTTCGTCATGGGGTGCTCTGCGTGAGTCAACGATACCTTTACAAGGTGACGCACGGAACGAACTGTGTTCAGACCAAAGGACAGCTACAATACACTTCCACTGCCTATAGAAGTATACAAATTACTTAAAAGTGAGCTGCAGTATCAGATATAATGAATGGAAATTAGTTATACCGAATCGCAGTCGATGCCGGGATCACATTGGGGATCAAAGGATAATGACACATGTCATCTGCCTACCCTCTGAGTCTCCGTCAGGATGGCTGGTACATGTTATGGCATGGAACTCAAGATCCATTATGTCCTCTGGCCATGAGATAGAACTATGAAATTCACTTTAAAAATCAAATCCTCTGTAGTGGAAAAGTTCCATTAAGAAAATCAAGTTTTTGAAAAATTCATTGATACACCCTTTCAAAGAATTACACTCTTCAATGTATATAATGTCGTGGATAGAAAAACTTAGTTTCCTGCCGAAATATTTAAAACCAATTCATGACAGTACGCACTAAAAATGTATTGGAATTTATTGGAACCGAACACTTCTAGACACCACTGGAAGTATGAGCAGTACAAGTCCCCCTGCGGCATATGTACGTGCCGCCAAAGTGGTATTTCGTTGAAGGAGTCAAGATTTCCGACAGCGTATGCGCAATCTACCCGAAGAGCTGCAAAGTAATTAAACTGTTAAAGAGCATGATGAAAAAAATAACAGGAAATGGAACTCTTCATATGCTGGCTGAGATCTGCAGTGGCGGAGAAATTAATTGAATGGCTGCGTCGCAAAAAAAAAAAAAAAGAAGAAAAATGTAATGTATTGCTAAATAATGTATTTAATGAATGATATATACAGCAACAGAGGTCCAGGAATTTAGAAGATTATGGTCTATCATCAACAGCGCACATATAGTAGACGAATTTATAAATATACAATTTTAGTTGCATTTTTGAGCTGCTGGATTATTTTCTGGGCCGTTTGATTTTTGGAACTACTGGTCCGAATGGCCAATGACAAATCTTTTTTCAAGACCTATAATTAATAACCTAATTTTATAAATAACCTGGGTAAAACTAAGAAAGTGACCATGATTGGATTCAGATCGAGACGAACAAATGCGTTCTTACAGTTCAGACAGCTAGCCGTGTCCATGTGGTTGACGATGACGGTCAGAGTACCAAGTCTTGTAAGTATATATACCCATGTCATTTGATTATTTCAGATTTTATTTTTGTGATATCGGATGAAAGATTTTATGCTTCATGTCCTTCCATCAGACACAACGCACGTTAATATATGGTATGCTTAAATAAAGAAGCAAGTTGTATATTTTTACAAGTGTAATAATCTGGCTGCATGGCGCTGCCGCTGCCGCTGACACACACGCCTGTATGACTATTTCTTTTTGAAAAGGATTGACTTGAAGCACAGGTGAAAATATCACTGAATACGCCGAAAAATGCAGGAAATCCTGATGTCAGATTTCGAGCGACCAGTATCTTGAGCACCCGGAACCTGATATAGGAATCCGAGCGCCAGTTGGTTTCGTGTTGAAATTGATTATGCTGATCATTTTCCGGTCACGTGAACGAAGTGTTGGTGAACGAATTGTGAGACGATAAAGAATTCGCAAGATTCAGTTGGTTTTCTTGATTAGTTATCTCTGCTATTTCATTGATCAATGGAAAATATTCGACTCAAGAACAATTCAGACATCTTTTTGTGAACCACGGTGAGGTGAAATTCTGCCCAACTGTTATATCAGGTGCAGTGTCGAGCTGTCGAACGCAGCCATTTTGAATTTACTTGTCAGGTTGGAAAAACCCGAATTTGTCAACATATTGTTGGTGTAGGTTTCCTGTATCGTCATCATTGAAAGAGGTGTCCCGTTTGCCATGCACCACGATATCTACATGTCTGTGCTACCGTTTATTTTTCACACAGAAGTAACTCTTTATACGCATATTCTGCGAGTTATGCGTACAAAATATTTTGTGAGCCTCTTCCATCCGAATCGCTTTCTTAGAATTCCACATGACGACCGAACATGCGTGACTCAACCGATTGGTTCGCCCGAAGTGGTAAAGGTTTCATGCGACGAGCGATTAAGGTGTTTCTGATAAATTTTATCAGTCATATGAAACTAACTTCATATCGCAGTATGAAAATCTTTTTCACATATGATTTCAGCGACATCTCGGTAACTGTTTACATTGAATAGGCAATCAAGAGTGACATCATAAGAAATAAGAACCTCTTTTAAAACTATCTGACAATATATTTGAATAACTTACAAACCAATACCATGCGGTTACATTCCATGAGGAAGAAATAAACACAGTCAATATTACTGCTGAAGACCTGCTTACCGAACAAAGTAACTATGCTTGCAGTGATCCATTTTAGGTGAAGCTTTTTTACCCTGATCACTTGAGTCGGCTACACAAGCTCTTAGCTGCAGCTTGCTAAAGGGGCATTCGGTATCTGTATAGACTCATGTTCAATAAATTTTCTGTCTTTATGAGATTCAACAACCCAGTAATATAAGTAGCACTTAAAAATATTCAACTGAAGTAAAGGTATGATTCTACATTCTTTATTTGACAGTAATGGTAATACAGATTGATTTGATTGACATTGTGATGCACAATGCAGGAGAATGTTTCATCATCTGAATAATATATCAGTATTAACTTGGTAGGCAGTATATTCATATATTTACCATTTAAAATCTACTTCCTGAAGTATGAAGCAGGAAATAGCTTGTTACTTAAATACCACACCAAGACACTTGGCAATTATCGCAAGTTGGTTTTTGCAGTGTTGTCAAAAGATTGGAAACATATTTCATTAAGACTGATTAGCATCGCTATTATTGTTCTGTCATAATTCAATTAGACAACACATGAAAGTAGGACAATAATTGCCCTTTAAACCACAGAGAATGATGTGCTTTCATTTTAATTAATTCATTCTGATCAAAATGACTATTAATACTAAGTATATTTGTTGCTGGTATTACCTAATTGAACAAATGTTACTGGATATTTAAGTATTTTTGGTGGTATCCTGAAGGGAGGAAATGGTTTTGTACTAAGCTTGATATATTCTGTGATAAATTAGAGTGGAGTAATGTTTTTCATCGAAATGGTATTTCTCTTTCATAATGTTTAAAAAAAAACCAACTTCAACAATAATAACACTTAAAGCACAATATTTGGTACAAATTTGTCAGCAGTTGAGGTTGTTGTGATGGAAATGGCCCACTTCTGACTCAATGTGTTGATAAACGGCACCAGAGGTGTTTAGCATTTTTTATAGGTTGCTGTTGGATATTCTTTGTTTTTTTTACTATGGTATTTTTGATCATTATGTTTAACAAGACATTCGTTTAATAAAATTGAGCAGAAGTAAACATGGAATCATTCATGGAACCAAATATGATGTTGCATCCGTTCATCAGAGAGGAGAACAGGACAACCAATGAGTTGAAATGGAACATGGTGAAGTTACTATTGCATCTCTGTTTTGAGACGAGGATACAGATTTACAGAATGAGATGACCTGTTTGACAAATGACTCCAGACCCATTTAGCTGAAGAGCAGCCACATCAGCAGCAGAACAGGAATGTTTAATTTGACTTCTGTTTTAGTTTGAAGATGGGTGGTGTTTGGTTGTGCATCAAGTGCTGTAATGTCTGCAGCTGAAACAGAGATTTGTTGTTTTTAATTTTAGTATAGCTAAATGGTGAGGAATTAAACATTTTCACAAGTACAATGTTTTAATCAGATGACCAACAACATACCGCAAAAGATATCTAGATATTGAAATGTGTACAAATCGCCCGCCAAATTTCTTCGCAGCCACAATTTTTTGTAGGCATTGCTATTGCATTTGATGTGGTCGATAGAAATTTTCAAGGCACTGGATGTTTCAGTAGTTTGAATAAATCAACTGGCATGATCACTGTACTTGAAAAAGATGACATCAAACGAGAGTGAATTTGACCGCTGGCCAACATCATCGTGCTTCAGAAGATCCGAGAACATACTTTTCCTATGTTCTTGACTCTTGACTTTAGTTTTGTATTTCAAAAATACACAGTTGAAAGAGCTACTACCTGAAATTATATCTTAGGCCAATTGATTATATATTGTAACAAATGCTCATCACCTTTGGCGTGTGAGCATAATTGAGATCACATCAAATTGCATTTGTATTGTACATGTCAATTTTAAAAAGATAGCTAAGGAGCCTATTACTATGTAAGAGCCAAATGCCTATCGTGGCCTGGCTTTAAAAAAATATGGAAAAATATGTGTAGTCGATATCTCTGAAGTACATTGTGCAAACAGTCCACATTCCGCTTTTTGCACAAAAGATTTCCAAGTTGTGTAGAGTCGGCCATAGTCACAATTCTGCTTCATTTTGAGTAGATATTGACTGATGACTGATTATTGCTCTAATATATCTTGTCTCCAATGTTCATGTTAATACAGGGTTATATAATTTAAGACCACTTCTATTGTGCTTTATACTATTCTTCATAAACTATTGGTGCGACTTTAAAAACTGCTTGTTGCATTTTTTTGATGGTTCATTTGCTTGATGATATGAAAGAGGTTGATGGTGTGTTAAATTAACTATAGGATAAGGTGATTAGTAGTAAGGAAATAATTACTTTTAGACAATGGGCAACCCTCTGTTTAATCCTATAGTATTTTGGTGAATATCTGTCACTCGTGGATATTAACATACTAGAAATTGTAATACATATTAAAAGATCTCAAAGCAATGCATTCTGTAGTCAATAACTAAATTTGAGCAAACTGTATTTGGTATTATGTGTTGGACCTCCATATAAGAAATAATTGATTTCTTAAGCTCTATTGTTTGAAATTGGGAAAAATTATGCTTGGTTTATGGTAAGTACTTATTATTGTCAAACTAATGGCGAGTTCTTGATAACAGCTTTGTTTTGAGTATTTTTCACTCACTATATTGACAGCTTATGAAAAAGCTTTTTTTATAGGCCCAATTGTGTTAACTTTTAAAAGAAACTTTTAGTCCTTGTCTGCTATGGTTCATGTATCCAGTGATTAGTCAACTATTGATGAGGTATTCTTTGGTCATTTTGGTGTGAAGAAAAAGGTCCAATACAACATCTGTTGCCATATTTTTAAAAAGGATGCAAGACCTCATTTCCAAAACAACAATCAATTGGCTGACCAACTCAAAGCCCTGACCTGGTATGATCTGAGTGGTATGAAGTTAGTAGTACATCTGTTGGCAGTGGGGCTAGTAAACCCATGTGGGCAACCAGCTTTGCATATCAATGGAGCTTACCATATAAATTTGCTCTTGCAAACATAATAAGCTGGCAATCCTTGATTCTTCTCATATCAACATCTTCTTGGTAACTAAAATAGAACAAAAATGTACTGCCTTACCTTTGACCACTGAGGAATTAGTAATGAACTTAAGAAAATCCCTTGCTGGATGTAAGCTTGTTGGGGAGTGAAGCTGCTGTTTCTTAACATTTTGACGGCCTGCAGTATTTTTCTTCTTGGCCAAATGGGAGGTGGGTTAGGAATCAAACAACATTGGAACTGCTCTAATTGCCTCATAACATACCACTCCTGTGTTTCTACTCCTAGACTTATTGTTACTATACTGTCCGTCCACCAATGTGTCCATCGGTAAAATTTGGATGGCCCATCATCTTTAATCTTTTTATAACCTGTGCCTCTTGATAGGGAATTGAAAGTGATGTTACTTAGCAATCAGAAGACATTGGTATTTCTTTCAGGTTCAATATGACCTTGGATTAGTGAGGTTATCCACAACCTTGTCCTTCACCCTAAAGTGGACTCCAATTAGAAATGTGTGTATCTGATATATTATGGTGGCAAGCTCTGTCAATGTAGCACACCTAATGCTTTCAATGCACTGGAAAACACCTTTTACATGCCTCTGATATGGTTCAATTCAGTGTGACATAATTTGATTGCACTGTTACCTTTTAAAATGTGTGATTGAAGTTTTATTTCAATCTATGTTAAAAGCAGAAGAGCTTCCAGAACTATTGGCCTTTTGTTTCAAATGCGCAATGGTTTTTAATCAGCCTTGGCCAAAGATATCAATAATTCTCAACATTTCCTGGACCTACCTCTGCATGTAGGAGGGGACCTTCATTTAGTATTATTTATGTTTATAATCAAAACATTATTATCCTTCAATTTTGATTGATATTAATCTATAGGCTTTAAAAAAGTACTCCTCCTTAGACAAGTAAAAGTATTTCAAACTTGTTGCCATAATGCTAATACCTATTTTCTGGTAACTTGATAAGAGACTTGATGAAACAGATTTCTTAATCTCAAGTCGGTCATTAGAAAGACTTCTTGGTGAATTAATTGTGTACTGGTTCATACTTCTATGTGGCTTGGTGTTTGATAGCTGGTTCCCATGTCATAGTGGTTAGCTGCGTGCTTTCGATACACAGATTGTGGGGGTCGATCCCAGGTTGTGAAAACCGGACAGGATACTTGTGACTCGGATGATCTGAAAGCGGATGCACACGATGCAATGACTCGGTGGTATCGTGCTGGACCTTCGTACCAGCTGCGTAGGTTTCACAGCCTGGTCTGGGTAATGGGTTTGTGCCAAGTGTGCACTAGCACTTTTGGGCAGCTGTCTAAGCATCTCAATCATTGTCACCCATTACCGTTGTGATGTCACCTCAATGAAAGTGAAATTAAAACCCGACATTTTTATTTTCATGCTTGATTGAACACATTTTCCTTATCTGGTTTAAAATTAACATTTTGTCCTTAATAGTGCAGCACTATGGTCAGAGTGCTTTTGTATAGGGGTACTTTTATTGTCAAAAATAGCCAGGCTGCAGGGAGTATATGTTGAAGCCAGGATTCCACCATGGAGCTTAACACCATACTGTCCGTCCTGGACAGTTTCGCTTATGGAACCAAAGGTAAATGTTTGATTCCAAGATGTGCCTTCCTGGCTTGTTACATAGGGGACTTGTGGTCTCGTTAAATTGCATTTCCTTCTCTGAAAGGGGATGTACCCCGCCTTGTAGCTCCATGGTATTGTGTTGTATGGGTGGTTTAATCAAGAGGCTATGTCATTTAAGGATTGCTGTTCAGGCATCACAATCAATTGATGGCATAGAGCCAGCCACAGTAGATCTCAAGTAATGTCATTGTCTTGCAGTCAGAGGGTTCTGTTCAAGGTCTGCTATGTGTTGGTTACATTAAGGTGATGGTACTTTAAATACCGTGCCTATTTCTGATAATATTGACACAATCTAGATGTTGGAAGCCAATTGATCACCTTAGTTGACCTTAACCTCGTAGAGTTGCATGATATCAAGTATTTTAGGTTGGTGTTGACATAAGCATCCCGTGGTGTCCTGTTGCTACTTAAACTTACCAAATGGGTACAGCAATTCCTCTTGCATGGTTAGAATAAAATGTAATACAGTAGCTACAAAATATTAATGAGTAAAGAATCCTGAAGGGCTAGTACAACCATTCTTCCAATGTCTTATATCATTGACAAGCACTGGGCGATTTTTTAGTTAAACTTCGGATACCCAAGTTTTAATCTATAAGGGGGACCAAACAAGGCTTTATCCTTTACTGTTTCCTTGAAAACATATCGGTCCACAGGCAATAGTGAGGTATCTGCTGGAAGTATAACTTGACATGCCTCCCCGTGCTGTATTTATCTCCAATGCAAGTGAAGGGGATTGCTCATGGTCTGGGGTTTCAAGACTTAGTCAAATGTAATGTTCAGGGCCCTGTTACATTCAATACACAGCCATTTCTGGCTAGCTGTTCTTGCTGTACCATTTAACCGATTGCTAACTCGGATATGTCTATTTGTGTTTATTTGATAATATTCAGGGGTATATATATAGATATATAAAAGCTATATATATATATATATATATATATATATATATATATATATATATATATATATATATATATATATATATATATAATGCTCTTCTTGTTTTACCATTTCACAGATCACTAACTCAGATAAGTGTTAAAGGTCCCTTCTGCATTCAATACACAGTCATTCTTGGTTCAGGATAAATTTTAGAAAGCTTATCTGCAGGTCACTAACTCAGTTAAGTGTTAAGTTGTGTTCACTTGACAATATATATATATATATATATATATATATATATATATATATATATATATATATATATATATATATATATATATATATATATATATATATAAAAACATGTACAGTTAAATGTCCCTTGTCCGGGCATCCGAAAATTGGCAATCACCGTTATGACGCCGCAGGTGATGCTCCAGCAAGCGCAAGTCCCAATAAACGAGAGACAGTTGCGGTCTGTCCTCTGAATGCTGAAACCGTGCGCCTCCGGTTCAAGAGGTAAAATACCAAGGCTAAGAAACTTCGCCTCTGACAGCGTCCGCGCTGTTTATCAGATCATCAAAAGACCAGTGGCGAGTGTCTCGCCTATAAAACGACCATTATACGCTTATTACCATAACCATCAGTGGTGTTCTCTTGATCTGTTATATTCCTCGCACATTAAGAAAAGAGTGACGGGACCTCAGGTCGTATTCTTAGCTGACATTGTCTGTAGCCGGTCTCCTTGAATATATGCGCATTGACGAAATAGGGTCTAAATGAGATTTTAGTCCCCACACAATCGCGTCGTTTTGACTGTTTCGTTAGATTCCCCACCGCTAAATAACATTTAGGTACGCTTGCGACTGTTGACGAACCCTTTTTATGTCGAAAATATTCCGATATCTATCGCCGAGTAGACATTTACGAAGTGGACAAGGCGGTGATCGTTTGGAAAACCGCAACGTTATGACTTACACACGTGTACACATCTCAAACAATGCATATATGTCGGTGCTCGGAATCATGATGTCTAGAGCCAAGCACCTGTGATTATTACCATGAGACATTCTGTTTGCTGCACTTCCTATGTGTCTTACTTTTTACTGTTCCTGCTCGCTTATGTGCTCTTTTTTTGAGGGGTGGGGGGGGGGGGGGGGGGGCCTGATGGCTGATCAAACATGGCTGATCTTTGATTCATGTCTATAATAATGGATTCTGATGTCCTCGAACTGTGGTGTGTCCTGTGGGTTTGGGGGCAGAATAGGCCCACTGTATCCTCCTGCATGTCGTAAGAGCCGACTAATAGTGGCAACCTGTTAGCCGTGGGCTGCGACTCGTCTCAGTGGACAATGGGATCCTGGTGGTTGAGTGGAGAGGTCCTCACGAGGGCCATATCTGTAACACACTTCTTTGGACCGGATTTCACCTAGACGAGAGGCTGGAATGGCCTGGTTAAGTCAATCGGCTGGTGGTGACTTGTCCTAGGATAATCGTTTCCATTTTTATCTATTCCATCTCCATTTTCATTTATCCTAGAAGGCGGCCGCTTAATCAGGTCAATCTTATCTATTAACCTTTCTTGGCACCATATAAAACATGAGTGTTGGTGTGCCGTTAAGCACTATACTTACCTTACCTTACATGCAAAATCATATAAATCGATTCGGAATGAGCATTGTCGTTAGGGCGTTGCCAGCGCCCAGCGCGTACTGAATATGTTTTAGGGGAAGTTTCGCCTGCAACGGACTCACGCGCGAAGAGTGTTTTTTTTTTGTTTCCTCGTCACTCTAAAGCAGAGTATCGGTGGCAAAAAAAAATCCCCCGAGGGTGTTTGGTATGGCGATAGCCTAATGCAAGTGCATAACTCAATCGAGCCTCAAAATGGGTAACAATTTTACCACCAACCACTGTGATTCTACACGTATGACTTTGATTAGTTTTTAGCCCAGCGTTGAACTAAAGGTGCAATTCATCAAAAATCATTTAAAATTCTGTATTGAAAAAACTTACGATTCCCTACTAATGATATAGAAAAACTGTAGTTAAATCGGTGACCCCGGTTATTTTTATCACCTTTGTAAAATCAGTCTTATTCTGTGACGTACGTGAATTTGATAAAAAATATGGCACACGGTAAACGCTACGATGCACCCAAAGCTGGTGATGGGTGGAGATGAACAACGGAGATTGCGCATGCGTAGTTACTGGTGCACTGGTGCGCTATTTATTTGATCATTGGCTGTTCAATGATTCTGTATCATTTAATTATCAACGATTTGGTGTTCCCAATAACATAACTACACAAAATGGAAGCAAAATGAAAATTGCAACGTACTTTTGTTTACTTTGTGGTATCCTCGCCTGATGGTTAAGATACAACACACAGGTTGTGGGTTCGAACCCTAGGTGTGATAACCTGTCCGAATCATCCTCAATAAAACGTTTCTACTATAATAGATTATCACAAAGGCCATAAAATGATGACTGCTGCGGACGATCTTTCCGTGATGTCGTCATAGATTGATCAATGAAACTGAAAGCATAATGACAAAAAAACTTCAGACAAATGTATGGTTGATGACATTGATGATATGCTCAATTTAAGGATATCGGCGCTTGGTGTTGATCAACGGACCAAAGAGGGGGAATCTTTAATTATTTTTTGTATACCTCTGGTCTGCCTCGCGGCACAAAGACGTTCCATGCCACCTGTCGCAAATCATCATAATCACTGTCGGTGTGATTTATAAATATTGTTGTTTAAACTTCTTTTTTTTTTACTTAAATCAAATGGCTTATAGTGTAGCTAAGAGGGCTAACTCACGCCATGGCAAACGCTAAAAGCTTTATCTCCTTATCTTATTGACGCCTCCACCCGAGAAAATGTGTGAATACGCCATCTGTTAGCAGCGTTGTGATTTGTTACAGCGTCTCTTAAAATCGCACAGAATTTTCTGATCAATTCGGGGGCGCTGTTGCAGCGACCAATCGGAAGACTCCGTATCTTCCATATAAGCGGCAAGATGCCACGCCCCTAGACGTCGGATCAATTATCCCATTCGATTTTGTTGCGCCACCTGACGAAAGCAAACATTTCACTAATTTGCTTATTGTTGGTCACCGCATAGCTAGTCGGAGTGGGCCTCTCTGTGTAGCTATTGGGCATTGGCTTAGATCATCTATTTGGCATGCGATTCAAATATATGCACTTTGGTTTGATCATTATAACCCATCGCGCTACCGTAGCATTATTCAAAGGAAAAGAAAGCAATACGCTGCCGCCCAGTCCGAAATTTGTGGAACGTGATACCCTTGGTCAACTTGACGTGCCGGCCTGACCTTGAACAATGGAGCCAGAGAATTTGAATACAATTTGGGCTCCTACTTCCAGCGTTTACTCGGCGCATACTCGGAGGTTTTTTCCGTTATTATGCACATTTAACTCATCGAAGTCTTCCAAATAAAAGAAAATGCTTATTGGCCTGTGAATATGCTTTATTTGAAACAAAGTTGACTATGCGCAATTAGTTTGACAACTGGATCCAAGAGATCGAAACGGCAGTTATGGGTGAAGTGGGGATTCTAATCTTATCAGCCTATTCATAGATTTGACATCCCATTCAACTTATGCCCACGTACACTGTATCGACGTCATACAAAACCATGACGACGTTATATTATACAGCAAACTTGACCACAAGTAAGAGCCCCATAACTTGTACATAATGCTATAGTATGCGAATTCGGTGGTTGGCTCATAATGGCCTTGGTGGTTGTTGATTCAATCTTACTCGTCTGCATTGCCCTATAAAGGCAGAATGTTTACAACTACTGTTGTGAAAATGTAAATGTAATAAAACTCTTCGTAGTTCGAATGTGAAATATGAAGTTCGTAACGTATAATTCGTTATTTTCGATAAGACGTGAAAAATATCCCCCAAAAATGGCTTTGGTGGACGCTATTAGGAGCTCGAGGCTGCAAAGAGGCGGAGTTTGAACGATGTCACTTGGAAATTATTTGATTACATATGCGTAGTGACTCCACCCTGTCGCTATACTCATTTGCATAAATATTGCACGAGATCACCGAAAAATGCATCTTTAACATTTGCACGAATTGCAATATTGATTGTTCACAATAGACACAAATCCGCTATGCAGAGGGTGAAGGGCTGTGTTAAATGCAATGATAATATGGCATTTGTATCCGTTATGAGCAGATGTATGCTTTCTTCAGCCGTATGACTACATTTCCTTAACTTTGGCAGCTATTTGTATTGCTAGATGTGCGGTACATGTAGCTGTTGTCTGAGCCAGGTATTGGGCTGTACTTGACAAGACCAACACAAGAGCATTGTGGTGCTTATGCCTCAAACAAGCCCTAGAGTGCCTCAATACCGTGGGTGAGGTTGGAACTGAATTATCTGTTAATAGAAATATCGTGTGGCCACTACTTAGATCAGCATTATCTATTCCTAACAATTGCCTGCAATCTATGTGTGATAAAACTCTGAAAACCTCCATCAGTCCATACTTATTACTGATACAAAGATCCAAAATCTTAACCACTAAAGTGAAGAAGATTACCTTGTTATTAGTGCATAAATTCTAACCTGCAACATCTGCTCGTCCGATCTGCTATCGATGTCAGGCATCCGAGCGGCGAGATATCTATGTAACCTTTATCACACACTAGCATATATGGAGGTCAGCACGTTTTAGGACAGTAAATTGGTCAATTCATTCTGAACCATGTCCTGTTTATTCATGATGTCAAATGCTCGAAAGCAAAAAGAGGTTATTGAATTGATGCAATGCATCGTGAAATTATTGTCAAAAGTTATGTAACCGGAGAATACCCAATTACAAATCGCATGTGAATTACAATGTATCTTTTCATCTTTTGCAGGATGTGACGGTGATTCTTCTTCGCTAACTGTATCCTTAAATCTATCTTGATGTTGGATGCGAGATGCTACCGCTGTGACTGTGGACTCTTCGTACTAGTGAAATGAGTGAGTGGTCTGATCAGATCACGCAGCCGCACCCTGCCCTTGACTTTAGTAGTGGAGACGAGCTGCCTGACCAAGCAGCAGTTTCTTCATCACCCCACACTTCCGATACACCACAACCTGTGTCCCATCTGGACACTCCTCTTCCCCTGCCGCCCTCGTATACAACTGAATCTAGTAACGATTCGACAGAAGACGAGGGGACATTGCCGACGCGGTGTGGAGCCAGAAGAGAGAGTTCCGAATCGCCATGGGGGTTGTCTGAACTCGACGTGTCCCTCACCGGGGTAAACATTCTACATGCATAATCCTTGCACAATCCTTATCTCAATACACAATCCAACGTATGTTGGCGACAGAAAAAAGATTAATAGTTCTAATAGTCCAACATGCTGTAAAATCTGCCGATTCGAACCAATGTTGCTCATTACTGCTGCATGACGTTGCTCACTCACAGACAATTGACAGTACATTTCTCTGACAAGATGTGACCATCATGCATTATTACATCTAGCATTACTTGAGAAGATTGTCCCGAAGGAGAAAGTCTCATCAGATCACAATACAACACATTGATAACTTGCCACAGACCTATTCCTCCGCTGACTATCAAGATAATGAATTCAGTTATCATACCTGCAACAGGTAATGCGCTAATTTGTAGCTTAGAGGTCATGATTGAAAGCAGATTGAAATATACGACCCCTTTACTTCAGTAAATCAATGCCTCTTATTATGACCACAACAACCACAGCTTTGTGGTCACTGAACCAAACTGTTGTTAGCCTAATAACCTGTCCAGGCTGACAGTCATTTACACCATATAATTGTCATGGTAGAAGATGAATAAACGTCGTCGGAATACAACCCCCATACATACCGAGATGTTCAATTGAAGCAAAATCTGGTATTCTCGGCAGCAACAAAGTTCATATGAATATGCTTACCATGGCAGCGATTGAAGTGTTGCATCCCGTTTTTTCATTCACTTGTATCGGGTCTCTATTGAGCTTTTTTATATTGATTGTAGGTTATTTAAATGATATCAGCACCTGATTCGATATTTTTATACAACCAATCTAGAAAACCCTATTTACCTTGGTTAATGTGAAGATGAAATATAATTGGTCCGTAATTTGTCCATTTCAGAGGACGAAAAATATCCTCTTGATCCATCAACATTTAACTAAATAAGTATACCACGTATGAATTAGTTTTGAATATCGATAATCCCCATAAATTGGTTTTCCCACTGCCTGATATTATCATATCTAGCTGACCGTAATCTTCTTTTTGGTGGCTTTCAGTTCAATGTTCGTCTGTAGACTATCTCGTTCGTCTTCGACTGATTAGTTAATGCCACAGATAATATGGCATCAGAACCAGAAACACTGCTTTTAACTACATTTATCCCGAACCCATGGCAAAATGGACACTCGTTAGACTACACACCTATAGTTTACTCGTAAATATCATTGACCAAGAAGTTTAAAAATAAAATGCATTGTCTTGTGCCACCGTCAATATGTATTTTAATTTGATTAGCATAAAAGACAGTTTGGCTTTGCACGGCCACTAGCTATGAAGATATAAAACCAAAGCTTGCTTTACATGAATTGCTTGTGTTATGATACCCTTCGCATAGATACATAAATTCTTCTTAAATGTAATAACATTAATTTGTACAACAGTCACTTTTGATTTATTCTTGTAGTAATTGTGTGACGACGAACTAATTTATTGACAGAATTCGTCGGACAACCAGCTATAATATGACCCACATTTCTAAGTGGCTTTTGAGTTATTGACGCGCATAATAAAATTGATGATATTGAGTGCCTCGTGCGCGACCTGCAGGGAAAGTTTAACCTCTTCAGCGACTTGAGCGAGGAGCACCTGAGTCAACTCGAATCGGCCGTGCTGTCAACGGAAGAGGGACAGCAGATATTGCAGCAAACCGCGACCACGCCTGAGAGAACGACTGCGCGGCCTGCAGCGGCCGCCACAATGGAAGACGAAGATGGGGAAGCATTTCTTCTGGATGACTCGCTTATCACAGTGTGTATTACTCACATCTCCTCAGACAATTACCTCGTCGGTGTCAACTTAGTTGGTAGTATATATGGTGATGCACCCATGGTATGCTCATTATGACGGAGCTCATATTTCATACTCCCCATTCGTCAGTTGCAACAGGATGCTGACTATCTATCTTACAATATTTTGATAGAAAAAGTTACCATAAATAGTTGAAAGGGTCTTACCATAAGTAGCTATCATTTCCTATAATTTCTGGATAGAGGAGCATAATTTGGTTCAACATCATTAACTATGTGACAAATTAACTTGGAATTATTGTGAATTTAACTATTGTCAAATGAGCCCAGTGGTAAATAATTCCTTTGATATAAGGTACTCTCTTGGGGGCTGTGTATAAAGTTTATACAGCATTAAATATGATTATCACATAATATTTTTGATTACCATGATAAACATTATTCCATAACAATGATTTCCATATTAAGGGCAGATTATATACTAAAAAAGTTAGATAAAAGAATGGGTTACAGATTTTACTTGCAAACATATGGAACGATCCAAAATTAAACGACATTGGTTCATATTAGGGACAATATAAAAATGAATTTCATGTGTGGGAATCCTGCTTTCCCTGCTCCATTTACCAGTTATGCTTATCCTGAATGGATACAATTAGTTTTTCTGCCATGTTTAAATAATCGCTGCATGTTGATGAGCTCACAGATACACAAGTAAATTGTGACTGAGTACATGTTGATAATAGTGCTTCGTCTGACATCATGGAACTAACACATTGTAACCCATTCTACGTAAGCTTGCCCTATGATGCCTCCTGTCTCTCTCTATAGTTGGTCATGAATGACATTGCCATCTTGGTGTTGAACTATGTTTTAAATTTGTCCATCAAGTAAGACAACTTTATGAAGGGAGTTCAGATTGCAGCAAATATATCCAACACATTGTTGTTTTTCACACATCTCCAACATTTATTCCTACTAGCCGTCAGAGAAACAGATTGGTACAAAATACTTAGCACCCAGATTAGCTCGGTATATGCACAATCCCCGACTATTGCGAAGGAGTGCTTGACTAAATTATATATGCAATTATATTTATAATAAAACCTGCAATCAAAAGTGCTTAGTCTACCCATGATCTAGTGATAACTGGTACCTGTAGCATTACTGATGGCAGTAACCATTTGCAGATAATCTCACTGAGGTGACCATCACAACACCCCCCCCCCCCCCCCCCCCCCCCCCCCACTGTATTTGAGCAGCTACCCATTTAGCCTATGTAGTGTAGTCACTATGATTGAATTAATATAAATATCAGCCTATTATATTCAATACTCCAATATTTCCTGATATTGATACCTTGATCAATCACCTAAGTTGTTATTCACTGGAATTTATTTGCTTAGAGATAAATTATTCACTATTCTAACAGGAATGTTCTTAACCTGTGTGAAGTAAGATGAATATTGATGTTTTACCAGGAGGGTCTCAGGGGTAGCCATCTTGTGATGGACTTTGCCCAGTCATTCACAGACCATGCTTACTGCATGAACTCCGAACGCACATCTGAAGAGGGTAAAGAAGATGAAGTGTCTGGAGGCGCACATGACGAGTCGGGAAAAACTGAGGATGACGAGGATGATGAAGGAAGTCAGGTGTCAGGTGGCCGTAGTCCTAGGGGAAAAGCTCCACCTTCAAGGTTTGTTAGATTTGATAAATACCCTAGTGAATGGGTAGATACTGGAAAAAGATTTATTAGAATACCTGAACTGACAATGTCTGAACACTGTGGAGCAGGAGGTCTACTCGCATCCAGGAGCATGAGCAGCGAACACAGGCAGAGAAAATCAGACAGGAAAACATCCAGAAAGAACAAGAGGCCATTGCATCTATGAAAGCAGATACCCGCAAGGTTTGTGTATAAGTATAAAGGAAGTCCTCTGGTGCATGTGCTTCCCTTCTGCTGATCAGCCCCTGTTCATTCTCCACACAAACACGTGGTGTTTTGCAGGAGTACAATATGAGAACGGTGAGACCTCAGCGTGATGATGGCCGAATTGACTACACCAAAAAGAAACCACAACCAAAATTAAATGACAGTCAATCTGATTTAGAAGAGGTCCATATCAATCTTCTAACCTTATCACAGAGGAATTAATTATGCTTTAGAAATCAAGTGGGACAATATGTATTTTCCTTTTACCTATCTTGAGGAATGGTTTTATTGTGTGTTAGATAGGGGATGAAGATCCTGATCAAACCAGCACTGGGGAATCCAGGGATGGTCTGTCAGACGAAGAAACGGAAGTTGTCCGGGGACTGGCGATAAGGTCAAGAGGCCGGGGCCCTCGAACACGAGGCCGTGGAGGAAGGGGTCTGGCAACTTATGGGACTCGAAGACTCAAGAAAAGTCTTGACAATAAAACAGACTCTGAATCTGAACATTCATTCAAAAGAAAGGCAAGACAAAAAGTGATGTTTCCCCAGAACCATCTACCAAAAGACTGGATGCATCTGCTATCCCAAATAGTGATATCCCTTCTTCAGACAATGAAGATAATCTTCCATTGAATGCCCTACAATCCAAGCAGGTATATATGTGTTAGCGAGTTGAAATGTTGATTTTTAATTCCAATATGCAGGCCTTCTCTTAGCCATTTAACACACTAACACATTTTGCCCCATTGTCACTCAGTGTTTTCCATTTCAGAGCACAAGTTTTGCTGGAAAGAATGAGATTAATGAGAGGCAGCCCATTTTACACATCCTGGCGTCCAAGGCTCATGTCCATCTGCAGCAGGATCAGGATGTAACAGAGGGTTCCGAGGGTGAACTGTCACAGACTGGCTCCATGGATACAGAAGAAAAGGTGCTTACTTTATGTTCCACTACATATTTTCATTTCCATGATTTGCCGCATTTGATACATACATTATCATTGGGTGAACACAGTAACTTTTTTAAGGTAGATATACCAATGCCATGTGATGAAATGTTATAAGCTACCTCATGAATTGCTTACTTGTTCTTTTCCTGGCTGGTGTAGTCTGATGGTGATGCCCCCAGAAAAAGTAACAGAATCCAGGAGCGAATCAAACAAGGAAAGCCGCCACTCAAAGTGTCGGAGCTCTTCAAAGTCAAGGCATTTAGTGAGGATTCTGTTAGCTCTAAAGAAATACTGCCTATGGTGCAGTGTTCAATCAAGTCAAAGCACCATATTTGTTACTGTTGTATGACAATTTCTCTGGTGCTGAATGTTATTAGAATGCTGAAGTGTGATGTGTTGCAGGATCCGGCCACGACTCTTCCGAGTCCGAGGATTCTCTCGATTCTACGTTTGATTCTGACGATGATCCTGAGAAGCTCTGGTGTGTTTGTCAGCAGCCATTCAACAAAAGGTATCTATTGTGTATAATATGTTCCACTGGCCAGTATTGATTGTGTGCTGTCTCTCTGGGTTTTTGTTGACATGTGAAGGTTGTGTGCAGGTTCATGATATGTTGTGATCAGTGCAGTGAATGGTATCATGGTTCCTGTATGGGTATCTCAAAGGCTCAAGGCAAAATGATGGCCCGTAATAATGAGGCCTGGATGTGTACTGTCTGTAGTAAGTATTCCATGTCAGCTTTTTTTTTAGCTCTTGTGATTGATTTCATGATTAGCTGATCAAGCTGTAGCCTCACGCAATGTAAAGCTCTGTGTTTGATTATTGTGTTTTACTCTATGTATCAGAGAAACAAGATAATATGGAAACCAATGATTCCCATGGGAATTCACCTTGGATTAGTCAGCCAGATAAGAGTTGCCCATCTTCTTCGTCCCCTGACTCAGATGATGAACTTCCATTGGCCAATCTCATAACTAATAAACAAAAGATCGGAAAGCCCAATAAAGACAATCAAGGGTCTTCTCAGGAGCAGAGGGATGGAGATGTTGATGAGGTAGCTGCTGAAGCTGGTGATGAGGCTCATGACAGCTCACAAGAGGACTATGGGAGTATCAGTGCTGAAAGCATCAGTGGGAAAGCTGAATCTATTGAGGAAGAAGTGCAAGCTATAAAAGACAAGGTGATTATATACAACCTTATACCCCTATTAATTTATTGAGGATATGTTCAATGTTGTGACAGGAAAGCTTATGATATTGATCATTGCTTTCAGATTAAGGAGGTGAAGGAAAAGAGGGTTATGAGAGATATAGAAGTGGAGGGGGAGACGATAAGAGACGACGACAAAATTGAACCCCCCTCTTCAACCAAAAGTGAGAAATCAGCAACAGAGAATGATAAGAACCAGAAAAAGAAAATAAAAGATGGTGATAAGACATCCAAGGACAAAGAGAAGGCATCAAAAGAGAAAGAAAAGGTCTCTTATGAGCTTTAAAAACAAAAAGCAAATATTTTATTGTATGAATGTTTCTATCATTTCTCAAACCATGCCTGGTTTGAATCTTGTTGATAGGATGGCGTCCCTAGAAGCAAGGAGCGGTGTCGTGGGCCAGACTGTCGTCACCGTGCCAGGCTGAACTCTGTCTTCTGCAGCGGTGACTGTATTGCTAAACATGCCAAGGAGTCACTGGGGCTTCTGGAAAAGGAACGCAAAAAAGCTTTTGGGGTAAGCAGATCCACAACTCTAGTATTTTTGAGAGCATTGAATTTCTTGATATATTTACAAAGTTGGCAATGTTTTCGATGGTAGGAACCCTCACAAAAATTCTGATGTTAGATGCATTGTATTACATCACCAACTGGAATCACAAAATGTCTTTATTTACAGAGTAAAGAATCAGAGCCTGTTGGAGGTGATGCAGCCAGTGAGAGGATAGTAGTGCTGGAACGCAAGTCAGGGAAAGTGCTGACTGGTCCAGCCGCACCCACACGCAAGACATTACTCCTGTGGCTTGAAAAACACCCCACATTCGAGGTCTTGCAGCCAGGTCAAAGCACCAAGAGCAAGTCATTTTACAGTGAGTTTTTCAATATTGTGTAAGGCCATCTAAAGCATGGTGTGATTAAAAGTGACAGGTACTGATTTGTTAAAGACGATGTGTTGCATACTTGTTTAACTTTTTGCAGAGAAAGATAACCGTAAAGAAGCAGACCTGAAAGCTCTCCGCGACCACCATGCTAAGAAAGAAAAGGCTAGAAGAGAAGCTTCGGTAAAAGAGAGGATGGAAAGAGAAAGAGAAAAAGCTGAGCGAGAAAAGATGGAGAGGGAAATGGAACAGAAACAAAAGGAATTGATTAAAAAGAAGAAAGTAGAAGTTGCAGCAAAATCCGCTGCAGCAGCCGCTTCAGGATCTGGGCCTGATCCCATTCGTATCAATGTTCGAAAATCACTACGTGAGATGCTGCTTAATAGGTAAATAGAGCATGTACAAAAAATAGGATGAAGTTATGGGTTAATGAAATGATTATATATGTATTTTATAGACTGGTAAGTAGCTGATTAACAGGTGGGTTTGTAGTAAGCTAGCCAGGTGATTCTCATTTGGTAAAGCATGTAAGTTGAGTATTCAAAATAGGTTGAGATCAGATCCAACATAATAATTTATTTACTTTTAACACTTACAGAGCAAGTAATGCTGACGATGTAATGGTTAGTGCCATGGAGATCAAAAGCATTGCTCTTAGTGTGGAAGAGGAACTGTTTGTATTTTATGGTGGAGTCAACTCCAAATACAGACATAAGTTCCGTGCACTGGCAACCCAACTGAAGGACAACAGGAACAAGGTAGGCTGCCCAGTTCAATTCCATTATGTGCTTTGTGAACTCCCTGAAGTTTTATTAATCTGGTGTATTCAGGTAATGGTAATATGTTTTGAAAACTAAAAGCCAAAAGTGTGACAAGAAAGTGATCCTAGTATATCACTTGTGTACATTGAATATACATTGTGGTGATAATATATTAATTCTCTTTGTAGGGATTCTTCCGCAAGGTGTTAAATGCTGAGATAAAGCCGAGACGTCTGGTGAGAATGACATCTGAACAGATAGGGTCACAGGAACTGTCTATCTGGAGGGAAGAAGGCCTTCATAAAAACGTACTTTCCCCTTCTCACATTTACTCATAAATATTTCATCTACGATGAAAATGTTCAGATTTTTACCCATTTTCTTACATATGATATCGTTTTAGGTGTTTGAGTTGATGGAAATTAAATCTCCAGAAAAGAAGCCTCAAGTGACAGCACCAAAACCTCAGTCTGTGTCTATTATGAAAAAAACGATAAAAGAGGTGATTCAGTTCTCTCCACTGTGTATGCTTGTTTTATTTTGTAAGCATTAATATGTGGTTGTCCATGCATGTTAACGTGGGCTGCTGGTGTTTGTGTGTAGGAGAGCAAGCCGACTGTGGCACCGTTCGATCCATCAACTGACTTCTTGTCTTCGATCATCATTGATAACACAGCTCACCATGGGAAGCATTTCTTTGATGTTAACTGTAAGATATGTACAGGTAAGGTACCCATGCCCACTGAACCTGTGAAAACTGAGAAACCCAAACCTCCCACATATGAAGTCAAGAGAGAACCGTCTGTGCATGTTGAGGAGCCAGCAAGGCTCAATGACACATTTGAAGAAGCACTACCTAAGCCTACCTATTCCACAAGTGAACCAGTTCCAATGAAAACTGTAGATAGTGTGAGTCCTGTAAAGTCAGTCACAACAGCTTTAGTGCCGTCGATGGACCACAAACCTGTGATAGATATCAAGCTGCCAATGGTGGTCAAACCGCCACCCGAGGTGGTCAAAGAGCAGAAGCCTGATGGTGATAAGCCTGTACCTCGCCCTCTGCCACCCGTGGCTCCTCCCCCGTTAGTCATCTTTATACATCCTACCTTTAAGTACACACAATGTTTACACTTAACCTCAATAACTTAAAGCATTTACAAGCACCTAAATCTCTGTGTGTGAATGGTTATTGAACATCAGCTATAGATACTTCTCAAATTGTTTTTAGTTTACCAACCAAGCCTGAAGTGCCCCTGATGCCTGGTGTTGTATGGAAAGGCTCCATCCATGCTCATGATGTGGCCAAGTTTGTGGCGTGTTCTTATCAAGTGTCGGGGTTCACCGAAACCTTGAAAAAGGTGAGCATGTCACCTGTTATGACATTAACACTGTATTTTGCCATCCGACATTGCGGGTCATACAATGCTGTACTTGATTGTGTGGGGATGTCTTTGTTGTGACGTTCAAGTCATAGAATTTATTATTTAGTTCATCTGTGATTGAAGGATTTACCAGGAACCATTTCCATATCTGGCCGCCTGTCACCTGACGTTGTGTTTGACTACCTAGGCAAGCTTAAGGCTTCTCACAGCCTGACCAGGGTAAGTGCAACCATATTTATTCAGTCGCTTCAGTGAATGTTACACAATGCATAAATGTCTTGAATAGCTTCGTAAATAGCTCGGGCTTCGTAAATAGCTCTCGGCATAGAATTTTGTGTTTGGTTTGCATCAGGAGTTGAGTCTGGTTCGTTTTGAGCCGTCTTCTGACGAGGACCACTCAGGCTACATGCTACTCTATGCATTCCTCAGTGGCCGTAATCGATGTGGAGTAGTGTCCAGGTTTGGTCCTGGTCATCCTGTCAAAGATGTATATATTGTGCCTCTCTCTGCACAAGCTAAGATTCCCTCTGTCCTCCTTCCATTCAATGGACCAGGTTAGTAATGCCTTGCAATCCTCATCAGATCAGAATATATATATTCCCGGTTTTCATCTGTAAATCTGACGGTGTTTTAGTGTATTCATTGTGGTTGTACATTAATGGCTTTGTTTGGGTCGTGCAGGGTTGCCAATGGACAGGTCACCCCTTTTACTGGGTGTCTTCATGATGAGTAAACCGAGCAAGATATCTCTGCGTGATCCTCGTCAGAAACCAGTACCTGAAGCTCCTATACCCCAGCATGTTAATCAAGAAAAGACAGACGCTAATGGAAGTCCTGCTAAAACATGGATGTACACTGAGAGGAAGGAATTCCATGAAAACGAAGATGATCAGCAACAACCCCTGGTGGGTGTTACTGGTTCCATCCACGACACTGTTTATAAAATATAAAACCCTTTTCTCATTCTTCTAAAGCTTTGAAAACATTGTTTTCAGGGTGAGGATGCTGATGAGGAAGAGGACGAAGAAGAGGAAGAGGTGGTTGAAGACGATGATCTTGAAGACTGCTCTGAAGCCACCAGGAAGGATCCCATCATTTCCAAGTTTTCCAGACCCGATCCTTCTCATACCAAACAAACCATTGTGAAACCAGTGGAATCTATGCCTCTAAAATCAACAGGTTGAAATCAATCCCAATGCTTCCCAATTCAGATTTACCTAGAAGCAGTTTTTGGTTCTTATTTGTTGAGCTTGTAAGATTCCTAAGTAAAACGGCTTCCTGTAGTCATTTACGTGGACATAGGCCATCCAGTTCAGTCAGATCTGAGTGTGGATAATATTACCACAGGCAGGTATATATATTTATGAGGCACAGCTGAATGCTGCATTTCTTTTCATAAAGCTGCTTGTTCTTGTAGGGAAGTAGATAGGATTCAGGTGAAGTGAAAGAGTTTTTATTACAAATGAATAAGAGAAGTAGCATACAAATGAATCAAAGGCTTATCAGTAATGGTTGAGTAATGAGGAGGTCAATTAAATGATATCATTTCCTATTTTGTCAAGTTACTGCGTTTTTTTAAGTTGTGATATTACTGGTGTTATTGATGAAATCAATGTAATGAGTATCAGTTTGTAATTGTAGGGAGGTTGTTTTATAACCTGCATTCCAATGCTGTCCAGATGATGATGCTGAATATGAGCCGGACAATGTGCCCTATGACCCTCTTATGCCTGCCACTGATCATATGGATACAGACACTGAGTCACCAATCATGGTATGTTCACATTAAACAATATATGATCAAGATGCTTATATGACCTAAATTGACCAAGATATTATTTTGGGAACCCTTGTTATCACTTGTGCTTTGTATTTATGTTGCAAGGATTCACCTGTGGGTGTGGTCACACCTAATCAAATCAGTCGCAAACTATTTCCTCAGTCAATCAAGCAGAACACTCCCCACTTACCTCATCTGCACCCACATCCAACCAAGTTACCAATCTACTGGATCAATTGGCAAAAAACCCGTCCAGTCCTACACAGATGACAGCTGCCATGTTTGCTACTCTAGCAGCAACATCGAGCAGCAGGCCCCTTGAGGAACAGAGGAATCTTCTGGCTCAGCTCACTGCTAAAGTGGAAGAGCAGAAACGACTTGTAGAAAAGCAGAAAGTAGAGGCCCAGCAGAGGGCCGAGCAGTTGGCAAAACGTAAACCCGGCCCTCAAGAGGCCCCTGCTACCAAGGAATCCTCCATGAATAAGCCAACAAGTCTGCTTCCTGCTTCTCAAGGTATCAATAAGGATCAAGCTTCAAAAGTTTTGAAGGTTCAGGAATCTAAAAGTCCCATACGGTCTGGTCCAATACCTGACCTTGTGCCTAAGCTTATTCCTCTTGAGCGGAGTTTAGGTAGTATTGAGGGAACACATATAGATCTTTGTCAAAGTAAGTCAGGCACAGCACCTAGTGTAGCAAAAGATCATCTTTCATCAAAGAAAGCGGAATCCACTGCCCCCTCTGTTGACCCGGCTGGTTTAACCGCACTCCCACCAGCTCTCCAACAGCTGCTTTCTGGGAAAAACCTGGAAAATTTGAAAAGTATTGTTGCTTCTGTGAGCAAGCCAAACCCTGATCAACCAGATTTAGATTCTGCATTAAATAAGGGTGATGCATCCAAGCAAGATGGCCCCATAGAGATGCCTGTACCGCTTCCTGGAACAAGTGGTGTAAATCCACATGGGGATGTTGACTACCGAAATGCAAAAGAATACAACCCCATGCAAGGCCCATTTGCATTGGATGAAGCACCTGCTACTGTAATACCAGGTCTTGGTGGGAATTTCTGTAATAATGTGAACAAAAGTGATGTTAAAGACAATAGCAAAAAATTACCAAATGATTTACCTTTGTTACCACCCCCAAAACCTGTGTTCTTGCTTGGGAACCATGCGCACAAAAGACCTCATCACAGGCTGAGGCAGTCAATGTTAATGTTACTCTGAAACAAGACAATCAAGCAGAAACAAGCATAAGACGTGCTGAAGATACTTCCACTGAGCAATCAGGACCAAGATCGAGACCATTGGCTTATCAGAGGGACATGCCTCTTGCGTCAGCCAGGTTGCGACATCCGGGAAGCTCCAGACTTCAGGGTGCTAGAGAGAGAAGAAGTAGGTCTAAGAGCAGAGATTCAGCGAAGCGCACGAGGAGGAGTCCTGTCTGGGAAGGTCGAGGTAGTAGACGCAGGAGAAGTCGCTCCAGCAGCCCACGAAGACCATATGACAGATCCAGACGAAGATCACCTATTCGATCTAGACATCGATCACGAGACCATGGCACAAGCAAAAGGTCTCGCTCTAGGGATAGGGGATCACGGCAGAGATCTCGTGACCGATCCTCAGACAAAGGAAGCTCACGAGAAAGAGTGCGAAGTGGTAAGAGGGAACCGGAAAAGAATGAAACAAAAAACGATACGTCTTCAAAACCAAACGAAGCAGCTATTGAGGGGTCCAAAAACACTACAGCTAAAGGTACCACTGGTAGCCATGAACCTGATAAGAGAACTGCATCTGCATCGAAGAAAGATGTCAAGGTAGATCTCAAAACACATGAGGTTATCGTAATAGATGATCCAACTACCAATGCATCATCGACCCATATGGAACAAAGGAAACGTAAGTTTCCCGAGGAAGATGCCAATATTCATGAAAAAGTCCCAAAACAGGATAAACAAGGAACAGTTTGTGTTCCCATTCCTTACCCTATTCCTCCACCAGCGCCCCCGGTCCCTCCCCAGTTGTTTGCTTCAGGAAAACCTATTGTGCCCATCAGTTTTCAAGGCACTCATCCAACCTCAACCCAAATGCCCCAGCAAAGCCAAGATGGCAAATTGGTAAGCGATGCTCGGTCATCGGGGCATGTTAAATCCACTTCTACATTACGAAAAAACATTAAAGATAGTGACATTACATCAAGTAATCGACCTCCATCAGATCAAGATAGTGCATCTGCTTCCCGTCCCAAAATACCTTTATTACCGACACCTGGTTTGTCAAAGGCCGAAGATTTCACTCTGAAACATAGGGTTCCTACAGGCCAACAGCCACCTGCCCAGGATCTAGATATGAGACTGGGATCTCCTGGATTGGGTATCCCTTCTGATACAGGTTCTGATGTTAGACAAGGACCCCCAGGCAAAGATCAGTTGGCTCCTCGGGACTACGACATGAGACAAGGTCCCCAAGACAAAGGATTACCGCCGAATACTGGTCATGATGCTCCTACGGCGAAGACATCATTGCCACCTCAAGACCGTGACATGCGTCAGGGCCCTCCGCACCTGGGTTCCCGTCGTGGTCCTACCGGCAATGGCAACATGCCAGGCTCTGCCCGTGATGTATCGTCCTTTCCTCGTGGTAAGGGGTCGAGTGAGGATGCTGCACCAGATGCTGATCGTGATTATAAGCGTGGTCCTCCAATCAATGAGCACAGCAACCCTGAAGACGCTGATATGTGGCGTATGCATCCTGAAGAGGGACATCATCCTGATCTCATTCATGGTCCTCGTGGACACATACCTCCTCCCGGACATCCCAGTATGGACCATCCATGGCCTGATGTGCCTTTTGGTCCAGGCTTTGGACCTCGCAATATACGAATGCCCCCAAGAAATATGGGGCCGGGTCCTCCCAGGTTTGGTCCACCCATGCGGCCTCCCATGCCGTTTAACCGAGGGCGAGGTGGACCATTCCGAGGATTCCCTCCACAGCGAGCACCGTGGAGCAGACCACCGCATCATTTCCCTGGGGATCACGTCACTAATGCTAGTGGTGATGTTGACCATCGATTTCCTCCTGGTCCACCCGAGCATGATATTATGCATGGGGAAGAGTGGAAATACGAACCCAAATACCACGAACCTGAAGAGGCTTATGAGAAGCCGGTATCCAAGTCTTCATCTTCTGGAGAAAAAAGCCCTCCACCTAAAAGACAATCTAAAAGCAATACAGGGGCTAAGTCGGTAGAAGGCTGGGATTGGGGTCGCGACGACAGGAGTGATAGTGATTCAAAAAGAGAAGAGGAAGTTAGCCGGGGTCCTCCTGGAGGGTACCCTGATAGGGCACACCGCAGCTACCGTGATACGCCCTACAGGGGAGGCCCGCGAAGAGGGGGGCCGAGAGGAGGCCCCCCAAATAAACATAGACCAATAAGGGGAAGAGGCTCTTAAGAAACAGGGACGAGTTCTCTGCTACGCAGGATGTAGAGACCAGATAATCGATCAGCTGATGAATCGGTAATAACGAACCGAGTTGTCCTCGCATGCATTCATTACGCCAACAAAGACCGCTTCTGGGCTGTGCCTTTGTTTGCAGGTTGCATTATCGTTGTTTGGAATGTCTGTTGCCTCCTTAGAACTATAAGTTGAATCGTAGTATAACGAATCTGATATGAAGACAGAACTGTTGTGGATTGTTTGGTACAATCATACAGTCTTCGGACTAAATCGTGCATTCACATGTGTCAACGTCAGTCTTTCGAGCTGGTCGTGTTGGATGGTATGTTATTTTTTATCATTTGGGGTTGTTATTGAATAATGAAATTGCACCTATTACTTTTCTTTATGTTGAATTTTCTGAAACATTCATTGTAAGGAATATAACGATCGTGTTTGACAACTTGATTGAAAATGTTGGGGTTACTAAATATCTTAGAGCGATGAAAGAGACCACACAAATACTCAGACAAGGGAACCAAGGCCATTGACGTGACGTGATCTAGTTGTGTGTGGGATGTGGCGTTTGATGGATAAGAAAAGGCAAGTCTGTGAGGGGTTCGGTTCACAAACCTTATTTTGCATTTACCGTTAGTAAATGATACAAGAAAAGTTAGAGTTGAGGGTAAGCCGAGGATTGACGGAGTTGCTGTCTAATCCTCGAAGACCAGGGCTACGCGGTAGAGGGTACACGAGTGAGGTGAAAGATGGAGAAATCTCGAAAAACTTGTGAGATGGTGCTGCTTTGAAGTCCAGACGACGAAATGGTCTGGCGTGGGTTTTGACTGTGAATAAGAAAATTGTAGAATTTAAGAGAAGTATCAGTCTAGTTGTAACGATGATTCCACCGAGATGTCTTCGGGATGATATGAGATGACATTGGACTGGCCAAGACATCACTTGCGACATTTGTTGCGTGATACGCTAGAGATGCAATGAATTTGGCAGGGCACCCAAACTTTGAGGACATGTCATCATACTTTGCACGTCTCGTTTAAATTAAAGTACAATCTCCCCCTGAGGGATGCTGTGATATTTTAAGTCCGGAAAATACTCCCATCTGAATTGAATCTTTCGGAGCTTGTTACCGTCTACTCTCGGCACAACAACACTTGCTTGCGCAACTCGTCACGGCGAGACAACGGGTGATTATGAGGTGGACGTCAAACTGTGACGCGCACGTTCTGATGGAACGTTCGATGTCGGTGAGTGCGTCATTGTTCCCTCATGGCACATACTGGTACTTGAGTGTCGGGACAGGTACAATTGGTATATGGAATAGGTAAGGTAAATATTATACCCAGTTTCATAAAGCGCCCAATACATGAATTAATCTTGATCTTGAGCGAAGGTGGACAGTAAATATCATACTCATTGCTAGATAGAGAGATAGGTAGAACTCGTATGAGTCATGTGGGCGCATTGATAAACTCGTTTTTTTATATGAAATGCCAATTATAATGATACTCCATTTTTTCTATTTCTGTCTCGCTGATTAATGATCAGTGCTACACGATTCAATCAACTGCATGGACCGCTGTTTTTGATACGAAATCGGCACAAACTGTGAGGCGACAATGTACCCTTCGTCCGACCGAGACTATTGGAAACCAAATGGGGTCACCACAACCTACAGGTATCCCCTGAACCAGCAACAATATTTTTTTATACGACTAATACAAAGACAGATACAGGGAAACAAAAATTAAAGTTATTGCATCAATCGATAAATTGATAAATTTGAAGACTGTTGTATTTTATTTTATACCGCTACTGAATTTAAGTTGATACACATGTGAAAGGAACTTCACGCGACGATCATCATATGGTTATAGAATAACTTTCCTAGTAATCATTCTCAAAACTTCACCACATCCCAAGATGTTAACTCCAAGCATACGGTAGAAGAGGATTGGTTCTTACGCCTTACATCCAGATGCATTGGCATCAAGGTCCTCGGTCACTTCACTAAATACTTAAGGTTGTGATAACTCAAAGCAGCTATTCCGTCGTACAAAATAAATTCTGCTGTAAATAACCCATCTTACCCACATAAAAAAAATCTTTACCAAAAATGTATCGCCTAATAATGTAGTGATACTCGTCGCATTTATATCACTACCAAAATGAGCTTCAAGTTTAGGGTGTTATTTTAAATACAGAATTATACCTGATTAATTCAATCATCATATAAGGTAAAAACTAACATACATGGTTCAATGCTACATGTCAGATTGTCAATGTTCAACTGTGAATAACAAATTACATATAAGCTGTAGAAATAAAACAGTAATGTATTATTTTGACATATGATACACCAAATTGGACAAAACAAATGACCAAAAAAACCCGTTTGCATTAATAAATAAAAAATAGCGCGGCAACTATCCATGTAACAAAAAGCGCACGAAGTAGCAGATTTCCAAATATTGCGCCGTATGGAATAGTAAAACAAAATGAGCACACAATAACCAAAATTACAACAATTCATACTCAACCAAAATACGATCGAAATAACAGTCGCTCGGCATATCCATGTAGAACAAAGCAGACACAAAAACAGAATATCAAAAAGCGCGTTTGATGGAAACAAAATGCTCTTTTCATGTGTCAAGGTAAATTATTCACGAAAAAGATAGATACATGGATCTTCAGAGATAAAAACTCTTACAAATAATCTACAGTTCATATGCACGTAGATCATACAACATGACTAATCGTTGCCTCATAAAAAGAGTCTGTTTCATGCGGCACAGCACAACTTTCGGACTACAAAATTTATACGAATTCCTCAGATGGCAATCATTTGACAGTGTAAGGAATCACTTGGCAATGTAAGTCAATGACAACCTGCCAAATCGGATAATTGCATGAGATATGCGAATATTTAGCAATTTAAAAGTAATAAGAATAGTCCAAAATAGTAGAATGCGTGGTCTGAAAAAAAAAACCCCGCTGAACGCAGCTACAAATATGATTTGTCATACATATACATACATACAAACATAGAAAGCATTTTTATAGAGCCTGTTTCCAGGAAATGATCCTGCCCATTGGGAATTAAGCAGACAGTTAATTGTTAAAGCACTGACTTAAAATAAATGTCTAGAGATTGGATTAAAATGCATCAAGTCCATTCCACAATCTTGGTGCGGTATCACTAAACGCTCTGCACCGTATGAAGACATTTGGAGATTTGGTGACTTGTAGCAGATGCTTGTCTGTCCATTGATAAAATACCCCTTGCAGGCTGGTGTTCAGCAGTAAGTTCCTGTAGGTAGCTTGGCGCAGTTCTATTCACAGCCTTAAAAATGTGTAGAAGAATTTTGTATATAGTGCGTTTTTCACAGGAAGCCAATGAAGGGTACGCATGCTGTGTTGCATGTTATCCCCGTGCTTGCCTTTCGCAACAAGGCGGGCAGCAGTATTTTGTGCGTGTTGCAGTTTTGCGATAAGGTACGAATGGGCTCCATACAGCAGCGAATTGTAATAATCAAGCCGAGATGATATAAAAGTGTGGACAAAAATTTCAGTTGTGGATAGGTTCAGGTACTTTCTTATGCTGCCTTATCTTCTAATCTAATGAAAGCGAGATTGAGTTGATTTCATAACATGTTGTTTTCCCGTAAACTGTGAGTCCATCAGAGTACCGTGGTTTCGGGCTGTTTCTTGAAAAAAGGCAAATAGAATAGTTCACAATTATCAGAGAGACGGGCTGCACAAAAAGGTTAAACACATCCCCATCATGGTGTTTCGCGTAGTAAGACCTGACTTTGTCGCACTGATGAGAGTTCGGAAATTACAAACATATTTTCGTAAAAACGACTGACACACAGACATTTGACAATCCGATGTCCTTGGCTGTAAAGGAAGGTGCAATGACAACACAACATGTGTAAAAGCCCCTTAATAAAAGACCGTTCACAGCATTAAAGAAATCCATTTCTAACTGCAAAATGGGACAAAATTCTTCGGACGGCAATCACTTGGCAGCATAAATAATTGCCGAATGAGCTAATGGCGTGGGATGTGTCAGCATTAAACGGCGAATAAGTTTGTGCAAAAACGGGTATTGCATGGACTATAAGAAACGGTTACAACGAGATATCCTTTGATATATTGAAACTGTCAAGGACAACATTCCGTTAAAATGCCGATACGCATAGCACTGCACAATGCGGGAGACACTAAGTGATTGCGGAATATGTGCTAATACAACTCATTTATATACACACAGAATAAAAAACAGTACATAGTCAATGGAGAAAAAGCCCCATCCAATCCTAAGAGAGCTAAGTAAATGAAAAAAAACCTGCTAACCATATTATAAAGCAATTGCGCGCATGAATTTATTTATGGGGACATAAACATATATATCACGGATATGCAGCACCATGTTAACACAAAGCAATGTTTATTACGCAAACAGACAAGAATCAACAGAAACGCCAATAACTATATCTAGAGCAGCAAGGTCCTTCCAGCACAACTCCGTTCTTTGTCAGTTCGTCCACTCAATCCATTGAATGAATTCATGATGGGTCTTGATATCTCTGTCTTCTGGCTCTTTGATGAGATGCTGTACAACAATAATCACTGCCTGGACCTCCGAAATCACCCTTCCTGATTGTTGGGAACATTTGCAATATGACACAAAGCATTATTCAGTAAAGCTGCACAGTGTAAAATATAGTGCCCACAAACATTAATAGCAAGTAATGGCGTAACAATGCGAAGTCATACTGTTGTAAAAGGGATCTACTAATAGTCATCAGATGCAAAAGTGACAATGTGAATTTGACATAACCCACAAACCACTATAATATAGCTGTAATACGTGACACAGATATTAGATACACGATCTTGGATAAAACTAGCAAATATGCATTGAAAATCACAAATCGCACGGCATCTATCAATTTGCCAACAAGTGCTTATCGAAGTCGGTGGAAGGTAAGGTAAGACTAGGATTTAACGCCTCTTACGACATGCAGTAGGACACAGTGGTCCTATTCTGCCCCCGGACCCACAGTGGGGACGTCGGTAGGAATCAGATGAAATATACCGGTGATGAATAAAAATATATAGAAAAATGTTGGTTATGAAAATAAAGAAACGCGCGGAGAAACAGATTCCACAGATGACAATAACTTTCCAATGTAAGGTATCGCTCGGCACAGTGCGAGGATGACAAAATCCGAAAATACATGTCAACATAAAACGATGACAAGGTACAAAGAATAGCCCGAAACAGTTTCATGCAGTGTGACGGAATGTTGTTGAACTGTTCAAATATTGCCCAAAAAAACCCGAATCACAGACATTTGGCAATTGGATGTCATTACATGTAGAAAAACGAAATAACCACGCAGTAAAGAAATGAACAAATGGATAATTATTACCAAGTGAATCATCGCGCGCCTACATTTACTCAGTTGGGACATGACATGAAATAAAAAAATCAACACAAACATGAATAATTGCAATGTAACGGTGGGTACAAATCATTACTTGCAAGTGGCCCATGCATACAACGCCAGTCGTTGTTAGTTGGTTCACCATGAGGATTTTACTTGGTATTCCTTAGCTGTAATTTTTACAAACGCACCAATTACTGTGAAAAAATACTCCCCCCATTCCCTTGTAGGCCTGGGGGTAGAAAAGAGCAACTGAATCCTCCTGCATGTCGTACGAGGTAGCTAATATAGTAATCAACCTGTTTGTCGATGGTTGCATTGCTCTTGTGAATCACCTTGCGTGTTAGTGTCAGAACTATGGCATGATTTGTTCGGCGACCTTTGTTTTAAATATTTTGTCTCTCTCATCACGACCTGAATAGTGGGCATACACTGGTAACATAATTGAATGCATGAATATCGCTAGACTTGAGAGAATCGCTTGCATGCATTCCGCTCAGGTCTGGCGGTTGAGAATGTATTAGGATGCTGCAGGTGAATGTATTAGATAGACTTCGCATCTACTTCATTCCGCTTCGGGAGGCTACGTTATGAATTGATAAAGCTCGAGTCATAACGACCTACATAACGACCTTCTTTCAGTCATAGCGACCTACTTTCAACTATGTAGTTCAAGTAGGGTATCATTTATCTTAAAACTGAGTCATTACTTATTCATATACCGAAAAGGTAGCATAAACCAGTGATTTCAAAGCTAAGCCATTTTGATCTACCACACGAACATCGCTCTGGTTAACTACTTTAACTTGCCTATTGCCGAGCGGTAGATCATTAGAAAAGACACAAGTTTAGATTTTCCATTTTCCAAGAACGGGATTTACAGGTCAGCGCAAAAATTACTCATACAAATGCTCCCGTCGATTAGTTTCAATTGTCATTTAAAGGCAGCCGGAAAATTTATGAAATGAAAAAAAAATTGCTGCTTTTGGCGTTCACCAGTATTGAATTTAATGTGTTTAAAATGCAAAACCTACCTTATTGAAAAAATATTATTTGTAGTCAAGGAATTTTGTCTTCGGTTGACGTGGTCAGACGTAATTGGCAGCGCTGTAGCTGTCCAAACAGCAAATCGACTTCTGAAGGGGAAATTTTTTCCTGTCAATGTTTTATTGACTACTTGGCCGACACAGTGTCTACACAGATATTGCCATTCGATATAGCCCCCAGCAGTCACACAACCTCAGCCTTCTGTACCTCAGCCATGGTCCTTATCAGCTTTCCCCAATAGCTCAAAACATTCACGGTGCTTTTTTGTTTGCCTTTGTATGTTTGGCACATATATTCCTCAATGTCTTGGCGCCAAATGTTTTCAATGGTCCATTGTCATATTTGATATTTCACATTAATCATACCGTGCTACTGTTTTTCATACGACCTCTTACATGGAATCATCGTATGACGACTCTGTCGTAACCTAATAATCAAGAGAATCCCACAGGCTTCACTTCAAAGACTGATATATATTGCATTCTGAAGGACAAATCTAATGACGACGTGGTTGAATTTATCATTGTCATAGAACCAGTATAATAACCCCATTCTTATTATTGTTAGTAGCCATTCCCTCTGCACTAAATCATAACTATGAGTTAGCAGAGATGCCCTGAAAGGCTGTTCTCGTTAGTGGCTACACGCAAATCATATTCTGCATTGACTTCATTGTCCTCGTTGCTGTAAGCGAGACCTTAATCAGAACGCAGATTTAGAATGCTTGATTGACATTACTACGCTGTTCTTTCTAATATTCTCTGATTGGACGTAGTCGAAATAACGAGATTTAGACGATCCATTTGGTTATTTGGCTATTTCGTTATTCATCGTTCCGACTGTTTAATTCCAGTTCCGCATGATAATGGCACAGTTGCATCCAATTGATTGTGGCAACTATGCACCATCCACTCACTAAATAATTTGCAAGCGCCATTGGCCTTCAACTTTCTGTGGTCAATCCGTCTTCAAGATTAATTAGCGTGGCGAGCATGGAACTCACGGAGTCGATATTGGTACACTGGTAGATCGTTAACTATATTATAAGTAGCAGCGAGACGAGGCTTGGCTATGCAGTAGGTAAAGCGTCAATTTCAAATATCTCCGTGTAGTGTTTCTTTACCTTGCACTAAAACGTAGCTGGGTTTCATTGTATGTTTACAAGTTGGATATTCTCGCCGGAACTTGCAGGTGCCCGTCCATTCAGAGCATTCCCTCCCGTTAGTTAACCCTATTTGACTTGCGAGAACGGTTTAAGCCTGTCGTTGAGATATATGCGCCTTGTAACCAACCAGCATCAAAACTCTTCCCTTTAACGCATGCAACACATGACCACATGGCTATAAGCGGTAACTGATCTACAGATTGAATCAGAGTAAATATATCCATAAGTTGAGCATGTAATCGATTTGGTGCTATAAAGGTGGTTCAGCATAGAGATTGATGGTAGGATAATTTAGAAACCACATACAAAAAATAACAACATGAACATTAAATTCAAGTCGATATCGGTTAACCAAACGTTCATAATCCGAGCTGTGATCGATTAAGGACGTTTTCATCCACTGCAGTGTCTCATAAATACTTGCTTCCGAGCCAAGTTATTGTCAAAAGCATGGCTGGTAACGCAAACGGAAAATCGCACGGACATTCCACCATAGTATGTATGTAATGTATGTATGTATGTATGTATGTATGTATGTATGTATGTATGTATGTATGTATGTATGTATGTATGTATGTATG
The DNA here is from genome assembly GCA_034190875.2 of Urechis unicinctus. Classification (NCBI taxonomy): domain Eukaryota; kingdom Metazoa; phylum Annelida; class Polychaeta; order Xenopneusta; family Urechidae; genus Urechis; species Urechis unicinctus. Next base: position 61,097,839 of record CM067344.1, on the reverse strand, counting down.
TATGTATGTATGTATGTATGTATGTATGTATGTATGTATGTATGTATGTATGTATATGTATGTATGTATGTATGTATGTATGTATGTATGTATGTATGTATGTATGTATGTATGTATGTATGTATGTATGTATGTATGTATGTATGTATGTATGTATGTATGTATGTATATGTATGTATGTATGTATGTGTGTATGCGTGTATGTGTGTGTGTGTGTGTGTGTGTGTGTGTGTGTATGTATGTATGTATGTATGTATGTATGTATGTATGTATGTATGTATGTATGTGTATGTATGTATGTATGTATGTATGTATGTATGTATGTATGTATGTATGTATGTATGTATGTATGTATGTCTGTATGTATGTATGTATGTGTATGCATCCATGTATGTATGTATGTGCATGTGCATGTGCATGTATGTATGTGTATGTATGTATGTATGTATGTATGTATGTATGTATATGTATGTATATGTATGTATGTATGTATGTATGTATGTATGTATGTATGTATGTATGTATGTATGTATGTATGTATGTATGTATGTATGTATGTATGTATGTGTATGTATGTATGTATGTATGTATGTATGTATGTATGTATGTATGTATGTATGTATGTATGTATGTATGTATGTATGTATGTATGTATGTATGTATGTATGTATGTATGTATGTATGTATGTATGTATGCATGCATGCATGTATGTATGTATGTATGTATGTACAAACGTATGTATGTATGTATGTATGTATGTATGTATGTATGTATGTATGTATGTATGTATGTATGATATGTATGTATGTATGTATGTATGTATGTATGTATGTATGTATGTATGTGTATGTATGTATGTATGTATGTATGTATGTATGTATGTATGTATGTATGTATGTATGTATGTATGTATGTATGTATGTATGTATGTATGTATGTATGTATGTATGTATGTCTGTCTGTATGTATGTATGTATGTATGTATGCTTGTATGTATGTATGTATGTATGTATGTATGTATGTATGTATGTATGTATATGTATGATTGTATATATGTATGTTGATGTATGCATGTATGTATGCATGTATGTATGTATACATGTATATGTGTATATGTATGTATGTATATATGTATAAGTATGTATGTATGTATTTAGAAGTCATTTATTTTCACATGGTTAGCTTAGCACCAGACGAGAAGGATTGTTATTGCTACACTAAATTCGCTGTTTTTAATGATTTAGAAGAAGTGAATGAGCACCGCCCAGATAACCACGTTTGGTAATTGTATAACACCTTCATATTCATATATATATATATATATATATATATATATATATATATATATATATATATATATATATATATATATATATATATATATATATATATATATATATATATATATATATATATATATATATATATATATATATATATATATATATATATATATATATATATATATATATATATATATATATATATAATAGCAAATCGCTTGTGAGGTTTTCACCAAATACAATATTCCAGGGTCATCAAACCAATGCAGGATTTACTAATGCGGGTGTTTGTGTTTCCTCAGATGTCTTTCGATATGGTTAAACACGAAAATGATGTTTGTATTATATCGTTGGGGATAATCCACTTCGCGACAGGTGACCACATGTTGGTGTGTACCTCTGCATTTAGCCAAAAACAGACGATATTGAGCTGACTGTGTGCACAGTAACTACAAGATTACATATAATTGTCGCAGGCCTTTGCTGAATTATTCCCTTGCGTTACTGACTATCATTCCACCACTTCCGTCGATTCCATGCATACACAATATTATGTGATTGCAGGAATTATACGGCATTGTCATCCATGTGAAATATTCATGCCAGTTTGCAGCCATACAATACGTGTAATGAAATAGTCCTTACTTACGTGTAGATGACGAGGTTTTAATGGCAATGAAAATTAAAACCCAAATTGAAAGCTTCAAGCTTACGGCTCATCAATGCCATCGCTTTTCACGGGAACCTATGGCGATAGATGCAGAGAATGCCGAGTTGGAAGGCATTGAGATGGTGTGACTTCTACTGCTCAGAACATAAGCTGGTAACTTATAGTTAGGAAAGCAGTTATTAATGTATATGCTGTTGCTATTTGGCAGGAGATTCAATGATACTGAAATACGGATATGTTTATCAGTTGTAGAGGTTTCAATTATGTAAAGTACCTTACAGTCTGACAAGCTTACTCGAATCCATTTGGTACCAACCGCTTACTTGTACCGAACCACCCCATATAAAAGATGCGCTGTTGAGAATCATATTCCACACCAGCATGACCAGCATCACATTATGTGATGTTAGCTTTAATCATTTTGTGAAACTAGCTACAGCCTTGATCGTCAACAGAACGTTTGTCTGTGAATAGATACTTGAAATACATTGTGCAATAAAGAATTGCAAATGAACTGTTGAATTGTTATAAACATTTAACAATCGTGTGTCCCATCAAGTGTGACAAACACAAGAAGCGAGATTGGGAATCTGGACACTCACCTCTTGATCTCGATCTCTAACAGTCAGTGTATCGGGTATATGGTCCAGCAATGCTGTTAAACAAAGAAAGCTGAAGGTGTTCATGATGATTGGATATTGTACCGATGTAATTGTCGATAATTTTGGTGCCAGAGATCAATTCCAAAAAACGTGGACTATACTATAGTCGCTTGATGATGAGGCAAATATGCTCTTACAGGAATTAGTTTTTAAAAAAATGGGCCGCGCAAATTGGCTATGCATAGCGTTGTCACATCGGTACAACGGAAGAGAGATCTGATGTTGCACCATACCATAGCACCTTAAGCCATGTGGTTTTATTATGTCATAGAGCCCAAGGAGACTGGTATACACGTTAATAATACCCTCTCTGACATAAACTAAATAATAACCATATTCAATAAGCTACGACTTAATCGTTGATGTTTAATGTTTCTTGATGTCATGCGTATTGATGAACTAATATCATGACCATGAGGGCGATATTTTAAGATGACCTAACAACCGTCTTACTCATGTTACCATTGTTATTGCACTTTGACGTTTCTAACGGTTACCGTCGGGTGGATGCCTGGTCGTTAATCATTGGAAATAGTGTTGACGCATGTGAAATAGTCGTGGCCGATTTTCTTATGGACTATCTCGCCGCATTATGCGGGGGTCTAAATATAGTGATTATGACCTTTTCATGCAGCGCTGCTAATATATAGTTCTTAGATTGACACAAGAAGTGTGGTTACCTTAATAGAATAAAGGTTCATTGGTTGGCAGGAAGAACAACTAAGATATTTGCCATAGGATGTTTTTCATCCGGAAGAAAAACAGAAAACACTCCTTAAACAAAATGCCACATATTTTGGTAACGTGAATTTACTAGCCGGGATTCTATAATAACATGCAGTCAGACATCGTTTGACCCTTCCCCCTGAAATCTATTTAATTACTACTTACGTAAAAGTAACATTTGGTACAACTTTCACCCCCCAACAAACGCATACATGCACGCATGCACTTGCGAACACATACACACACCACCTCTCCTCCTTTCCACCCCCCCCCCCCCCCACCCCGGCAACACCCCAAAAGTTAAAGTTAGATTTACAACCTTTCGGCCACTCGAGACATGAACACTAAACCAATTTAAGCAAATGAAATTCATCCCTTTTCACTCGTACCAGATTAATTGTTGCCCAATTTACATAAACCTTTAGAATCCCTTTTAAGTTCCGTACGGGTCAGTTTCCAAATTATATAGTCCTTAACCGAACCCACTCCTTTGATGTCCCGTCAATTCCCTTAACAATTAATTTAGACCCGTTTGATCTCCAATTAAGGCTCCGAATGACACCAAGCCCCGGTTTAACCAATCACAGCTCACCACATCAAGCCACCCGCACCTTCACTATAAATACGACAGCATCAGACACACAAGATTTATTCATTCATTTCACACTTTTATCTTCAACATCATTCTCAAAGCGACAACAAGAAACCGAACAAGAACCCGAACGTGCCAGTAAGCAGAGACAAATAAAGGCAATAGAAATTCGTATAAAGTCTCGGGTATTTCTAGCAGGACTTCAACCCTCAGATACCTGCAAATCACGTCGGCGACTTACGAATAATCGTCTCTCGTACCTCATCACTTCCCGACGAAAACACAGTGACCCAACCGGTCATAATTGGTGGAGAATTCACGGCTTGACTACTTTCCAGCTGGTCAACATAACTTTCGTTATCCCCGGTTTTACTTGGCACAGAGTCCGGCCCGATCACGTTTAGGCTCATCATCAAAGTTCCCCGCAAACGGCGCGACATTTTCATCGACCCCCGTAGAAGTGTATCTGCAGTTTTGAAACGGAGCAGCCCAGTCCGTCTTACAACATTTGTCACCCGCCTCACACCCCCATTTCTAAGCATTTCTAAGCATGGAGTGGTACACGCACGAGAAAAAGAATTCCGCTCGCCGAGAAAATGGAATTCAAGTCGTCACATTGGACAATGCAGACGCAAAAATGACACTCCAGTGACGAGGAAGCCAAACGATGCCTACAGGATGACGAAAAGCAAGGAATCACGGACACAGAGACAAGCAAATCGAAGGTTTTTTCTGTATTTTGTATTTTATTGACAGTAAATATAATGCTTTGCTATGTGATTGATATATTTTTTAGAAGCTTCTGATTGTATACTCCGATATGAAAATCTCTAAATATAATGAAAAAATATGAATTAATGTTAGATGAAAGAAGTAGGAGTAATGCGTGTACAGTTATCGACATTGATTTGATATGATTCCAAAAAAAAAAGTGAATTCGAATTATGCACCTGTTAAATATAGTTCTTTTATATATAATTAATTTCTTTTATTTATTGTGGATTACAATTATTAGTAATGTGAAGTAAATTATATATTTCTTCCATTGCGGGTCTGATCAGTAGTTATGTTGTTAACAAAATGTATCTTGTCATTTGGTCTAAGGGACCACCTTGAAAAAGTACACTGTAGAGCGACGGCTCAGAATGATTTAATGTATTTTAATGTATTGTCAATGAAAACACGATTATAGATGAAGATGAAACGAAATAATATAATGCAAGGTGACAAAGAGGTACCGTTAACACATGCTATTGTAATGATTTAAGTACAATTCACAGTTTATGAGAGAATTTTTTATTATATACTAGACAATTATTAATATGCTATTACTGTAACACCATACTATCAACCCTCTTTTTATTACTAGCAATTATTACACTTTTGTAGCAGCATTCATTATGTTGTTTAACACTCATGGCTTATAAATTAGTGTCAAACCGTTCGTGACACCTTGTAGGTATATTATGCCTAAATTTAGAAAAAAAATTGCGCAACCCTTTTTAGTTTACAGAAAACAATCGTGTCGCTTATCGGTTTATTTAGTTATAACATGACTGTAAACAATATATGTATCTGGAAGACATTGCTACCGTTTACAAATTTATTTGAAAATAGCTATATGTTCATCTGTGGTTTATAATTAACAACTTTACTATTTCAAGGCTATCTTTAGTTGAAAATGTATCTTTCACATTGCTATTGCATAACTGCGTCAAAAGTTATATCCAGATTCTATGTTGTATGTATATATTGTTATGTCTCTAATGTATGCTACAGGCACGCCCAAACAAACACACACACAAATGTAAATCACAAGGACAGCGGAGTGTCATTTTACAGAGGAAGGGCATATTTCACCCCCCCAACAAACGCATACATGCACGCATGCACTTGCGAACACATACACACACCACCTCTCCTCCTTTCCACCCCCCCCCCCCCCCAACCCGGCAACACCCCAAAAGTTAAAGTTAGATTTACAACCTTTCGGCCACTCGAGACATGAACACTAAACCAATTTAAGCAAATGAAATTCATCCCTTTTCACTCGTACCAGATTAATTGTTGCCCAATTTACATAAACCTTTAGAATCCCTTTTAAGTTCCGTACGGGTCAGTTTCCAAATTATATAGTCCTTAACCGAACCCACTCCTTTGATGTCCCGTCAATTCCCTTAACAATTAATTTAGACCCGTTTGATCTCCAATTAAGGCTCCGAATGACACCAAGCCCCGGTTTAACCAATCACAGCTCACCACATCAAGCCACCCGCACCTTCACTATAAATACGACAGCATCAGACACACAAGATTCATTCATTCATTTCACACTTCTATCTTCAACATCATTCTCAAAGCGACAACAAGAAACCGAACAAGAACCCGAACGTGCCAGTAAGCAGAGACAAATAAAGGCAATAGAAATTCGTATAAAGTCTCGGGTATTTCTAGCAGGACTTCAACCCTCAGATACCTGCAAATCACGTCGGCGACTTACGAATAATCGTCTCTCGTACCTCATCACTTCCCGACGAAAACACAGTGACCCAACCGGTCATACAACCATCAAATAACTATTCATTTTGATAGCATGATGTGTCAATACATCTTGCATTTACAAACAAATTTAAGTTCTTGTGGTACAATTGCTTGGTCAATGTAGTATAATTGTCGGGCCATGTTACACTGTAAAGTATGTTATGGAATACAATGTGATACCAAGCAGTGGTGGCTATGAAATTACGTGAAATACCTGCCCGTTATCAGGTGACGCTACCATGAAATCAACAAAAGCATATGGGACTGTTGATCCAACGTCTTTGGGCTCGGCGTCTGTTAAAGATGTGCAGTGATCGTATTGGTCGATGAAACCACGTTTCTGAATTAATCAGAAAATTCCTCGTGGTTTTAAGTGAAAAAATGATCTAGCTGACAGCGCGGCCTCCCCACAGCATTCGGAGCTCCGTCGCCATATTAAACGGATTTTATCCAGGTAAATTTACAACACGCCATTGAGGTGAGCATCTCAGGAAATGGTACTCATGGTAAGTGCTAGAATCCGAATACTGTTTCAGTATTCGGTGTAAGACGTGTTTGGACTTTAGAGTAGTTAAACGTAAGGAATGACGTTTATGGCGTTAATATCACCTTCGAGACAAGTTATTACAGCATTGCAGTAGATTACATGACGGATATAAGACATGAATATGGATGAGCTACTTAGAGAGTCAACAAGCCTATTATTTAATATCTAAATATGATCCATTCATAAACGACATTAGAGGTTATATGATATATAAATACCATACATGCCATGGATAGGTGATCTGCACTCGATGTTATTAAATGATTGCAATGCCGCGTCTTGTGAACTGGCTTGAATTTGTGACGGCGAAGTGCAAATGTGTAGTTCTCCGATTGGATGCTTTGTACTGTGTATCGTCCACGTGTAGGTTCTAGCCAAATGCTTAGATTTATGCTAGATTGTGCAGCTAAACAGTCAACACATTCGCTACTGATCAAGAAAGACTTGCATGCTAGGTGATTGCTGCTGGCTTACGTTTTGATATATATGGATGCATGAGAATCATGTGCTGTATGCTTAATGTATATATGCGCGTTCATCCACTTGATTACATTGCACATGATGCCTTTAAAGTACGTTTATCAAGCTGTGTACTTGACCAGTGTGTGGAAGTACGTTTATCAAGCGGTGTATTTGACCTTTGTTTATGTACAATAAGGTATACGTCTGAATCTAATAATTGTAAACATATATATCACTACATGATGAGGGAGTTCGGTTTTATAGTATCATGACAATAAAAGCACGAGGCTTTTGCTTAGCCCAGTAGGTGTTACAGCTGATTTGTTCTGTTCACCACATTATACTGCACATCTCTCCTTATATGCTTTAATATCATAGAAAGTACACCTAGTGGGGTACTCTTTTTACGTCGGTTGTCCATTTGAAGCTGAGTAATATCAAGTTTACACATCACTCTCTGTTGCGAGAATGTTGGCATTCCAGTCAAGCCAGGAGGTGCATTTTATTCATGTTGAATTAACCCTCAGATGACAAGGTGAGGTTGATCTATGGTATGTTGACTGGATGTGGCTTTATTCCCCTTGGACTACTTACATGGCTTGCTGGAGTTTATTAGAAGGAATGATTGATGAATTCAGGATAACGAATTTTGCCTCAATTGATTTTGCAGGTAAGGCAAAGGCGACTAAAACGCTGCGCTGACAGCTCTTTATAGGATTTAGTCAGATGATTGATATGAAGCGGTATGTTTTTTATACCATCGTTCAACGTTATAAGAGCAATTTCAGCGTGGGTGTGATTGTTATAAGTTTGAAACATTTAATGATACATAAAGTTAGTTCTCCAAATATCAGTAATAATATCAAAATAGAAGTGGCTCTTCTTTTGTAAAAATATACTTATAAAGATTTGCTCCAACATTAAAGAGAATGTTCAGCCCCATATTTGGAACGAGGTTGCCTAGCAAGCTGCTTTGCAACCGCACTTTGGAAACCAAAAGTTTTAAGTTTTCAGACTTTCAGTGGTCTCAGAAAATAGTTCCTTACTTCGGCTGTCGCCATTAATGTTGTCGGACATTACCCTTCCTGCTTGTCGGTCTAATGTGTGCGCAAAGATGCCCACAACTTGAATGAGTGAAGATTTGATGAAATCTACATTATGTAACCAAAGCGGAAGAATATACATCGATAGCGAGGTAAATTCAGAGCGCGTTATGATTACAGCTTACATTCGTGTGGTTCATGGTTTTAGGGAGGCGTCGTTATCGATGGAACGACATAATTGAATAAAACAGATTTCCACAGTAGATCATGAATATTTCCAGTCAAATAATAATGTTAAAAACTTATCAAAATTTTCCATCATGTAAACTTTGCGGCACAAATTAGAAGATGGCATTACTTACGTCTGCGTTAAACGTAGTAATGTAATAACGAAATGATCCCTGATTGCCTTATATGGGGCTGAACAGCCTCTTTAACATTGATTGTGAACGACGAATCCAACTAGGTTACTACCACGGATTATCAATGCTATACCCTCGTTATAAACGTGGTAAGAAATGTACTGGCCTATATATTGTGCGGCAAAGGGCTCATTGGTGAGATTTGTATTCATATGTCATCTTCTATGGTTGGCTTTCGTTTATGACAGCCCTAGTTTCAATGCGGGAGTAATAAATCATTGGTTACTACATAACTTGACTTCATCGAGATTCAATGCCAATAGACTCTAATCACAGCGGCTGTGACAGAAAAATACATTTTTTCAATAACAAATATAAGAAAATACTATAAACTGAGTACATTCAACGACACATTCATAAGATAAATTTTGAAACCAATCATAGTTCTGAAACTAAGATTTTGACATCCCCTCATTACTACCTATAAAATTGCCTGGTATAATCTTGTATGATTGTTTTAATCGTATAAAATTAAAAGTAACACATCGTATTGCACTAAATTCCTAGGTATACGACGCTCGCTTTCGCACATCTCATGAACAGTAAAAGACGCTGTTAATCGACATCGCTATCTGTTTGTTGTATTTTGAAAAGACACAACGTTCAATGGATCAGTTCTGCGAAACAGGACCGGCCAATTCGTTTAAGTTCAGGATTTTACAAATAAAGCATTCTTATCTGACTGCTACCAGCCCGTTACCTGAAGAGCTGTATCCCTCCTATTAATGCCAAAGCAAATGTTTACTACTATCTTGACTCTTTCCTCAATTACGAATTTATAATTCGGCATTTACTCTAGACATATATTATTGATTCAGTTGAATGATACTATACACTTGAAGCACATAACTCCGATTTCTGTGTCTTTGGCTTTCTATACCTAATGTGAAAGGAATATATATGAATTAATACAACATAATCTTTTCTGTAGCCGTGATTCTATTTTTCACAGACTTCAGATATCACATCTAGACCTTGATGAGGGACGCACCACGTTAAGCGTCAGAGTGTCAATTCATTTCAGCCTTATTTGATACCTAGAGTAATCACATATTTCTACCGATTTAAGTGCATAATCTGTGTCTGATTATGCATGCATCGCGGAGGACGTTTTCGTTCATTGTCGCGGCGTAGAGGCTACACATACTGCTGCATAATTCACATATCATTGTTTGTATTTGTTTGCGATGCTCACTCTTCTGATAATAAACTACCCCCAGTATTTCTACCAGTATTTTGACAGAAAGTTCAGATGATCCCAGTCTTTATATGCAACACAAATAATGGCCTGATATTTCGCTAACCTTTGCCAGGAGCTGGACAGAACTCACTGGCTGCAAAATAATGGCATACGAAATATGAATGTTATTGGCAGCATCTTATCATCCGGATAATGTAGGTGAAATAAATATTAACACATCCTTTTAAGGACGCATGAAAGCTGGTTCACGAAAGACGAAATGTTATTAAGAATGTTGGCCGATTGGGCTATTACAAGTACATCCAACTCTCACTCCATCAATATTCATCACATGACGAAAGAACCATAGTTGATTCGTTCGTTCGTTCGTTTAGTCGAGCTTAAAGCCGTATTGGCAACTGAGGCCATGTACGGCCCATGGTTGATGCTGTCGAGAACAGCTTATGTTTGCAATTAACCCTTCAATGAATATAAATGCTGTAGTCATTTGACATTTGCATAATTAATAACGCGTCCTTCAATTGTAGACTTGAGTGTTCCTAAATATTACATGTTATCGGGTGTAATATGGACAAATCTGAAATGAAGAACGATCAATGGACATAGCTCCATACAGAAATGTTGTCAGTAATACGAATATATGTGACCTCGTATCGCCTGACAATGACACGTTCAGTAATGCACCTCTTATATAAGACCGACAATCTACCTGCAGCCTATATTGATGTATTTGCTCCAGGGAGAATGCTTGGTCGTACGCCGTGTGATGCACATTAGAATAACCATTATTCATACGCAATCTCACAGTGAACTATCCCCAATGCAAACCACACGACCTTTTGTTGTCAGCAGGTGCATTTTATGACATTTAATCAAACCTCAAGGGTGATATATAGGCTTGCACAATTTCAACATTTACGCCTCATGAACTGATACTGGGAAAACCGGAAAGTAATCGAAGCACTGCTTCAACTGAAAGACTGAACCGATTTAAGTGTGGAAACATTGCACAATATGAATGCCCAATTTCCGCTGAATTTAGGGTGATGGATCGAATGTCGAAGGCTGTCATGACAGATATCGTTACGCATCGGATGGTTATTCTGCATGCTTGGTGAGGAATAATAAATGAGCCTTATTCGACAATAATTGAATTTCTGTTTTCAGGTCAACAGCCTAAATGTGCAATGAAATGAGTCGAAAACATTACCACAAAGCCAGTTTATCCTTGAAGAGTGCATTTGATGTGGCTTTAACAATTTCAGATTGAGTGCTGTTAGTTTAATCGTTTTGTCGCAATAGCAGGTAAATGCTATACCTAGGAGTTCACTAATGCAGGATGGGCACCACCAGTTAGGTGTGAGTGCAACATTCCCCTGCTACATTGTTGTAATGCAGGATGGGCACCACCAGTTAGGTGTGAGTGCAACATTCCCCTGCTACATTGTTGTAATGCAGGATGGGCACCACCAGTCAGATGTGAGGGCAGTATTCTCCTGCTACATTGTTGTAATGCAGGATGGGCACCACCAATTAGGTGTGAGTGCAGCATTCCCCTGCTACATTGTTGTTTGCTTGTTTAATTCTGTTGGCCGATGCTAGAAAATGGACATCACAGAAAGTATGCATATATCTGGCAAACTTTGTACACAACATGAACGAATGTTTACCCTAAACAAAGCATTACAGCAACAGATAATAGATATGACATGCTTAGTGGAAGATTATTTTACAACAATTTTCCGATCGTAAAGCTTGATCGTGATACGTGGTGAAGCCTGATGATACCAACTGAACTATTTTCAACGAATGAATGACATAGTTGCTTTTTCAAGTTACATGATGTGGGATTCGTTGTGCAAATAAACTTACAAATATATATATATATATATATATATATATATATATATATATATATATATATATATATATATATATATATATATATATATATATATATATACATATATATATATATATATATATATATATATATATATATATATATATATATATATATATATATATATATATATATATATATATACGTATATAAACACACACACTTATAAATATACACATAAATATGCTATTTATAGATAGCGGCTCGGCGCTCGGAAGCTTGGCATCGAAAACCGAGCGCCTGTGTGTATACAGATATATATGTGTGCGTGCATGTGTGTTTGTGTATATATACCCGCTTTGATTGTACGGGGACATCCAGTGCACACTGTCGCTGAGACAAAAAGACAGCATATACACGGACCGAGGAGAGCTGGTAACGCGCACTATTATAAGATCACAAGCTGCTGCCGCTTAGATGTTTTGACATGACCCCTAAACCAAGTCAATACAAAGCGAAAGCAATGAATGCCGCTGGTCGATTACTAAGGTTTGGCCTGTTTTGACATGACCCCTTAAAGCCAGCCAAGGTAAGCGATGAATGTCTCTGATCGATTACGTAAGGTTTGGCCTACTTAGACACGAAATGCAGATAGCCTGCTGCTAAGCTGCTGCAGTAGAAAACTTTCACGGTATAGAAATAAACAGTTGGGCGCATCGATTGTGCTCGTGTTAAGTATGGTAGACATAATACGCAACAAACACCGTAACTAGGACTTAATGATCAATATATACTTCAAGTGCAAGTATAGATGTAAGAATGGGCCAGTAGATATGTTGGTCATTTCGCTGTGCACAGTGGCCTTAAATATACCATTATGCGTGCACCAGCTAGCTCATGTGATTTCGTCTATATATTCATGCAATCTTGCAAGAATATAGTAATATTCGTATATTATTCTATGCTCTTTGAAGATATATATGTTATACAGAATACAACATTAGTAACACCGTTACAGTGTATAGCTGTCAGCTGACAACTGTCGGATGATGAATAGAAATAAAAGAGGCTGAAGTGATCTGGTTGGACCAAAACAATCGGGGTTTGTAACTAGTTCATCATTGTGTGAATCAACCCCAAGGCGTTTCCGAGGAAATTCTATTCAGAATGCAATACTTGGAATTGGAGCGCAGTTGGCCTTTTATGACGGTAGTACATGAAAAGAAATATGATTACATCCGTTGCAAAACAAATTAATGCATTATCCACATTCGGTCTATCACCTTATTCTAGATTTGATATGACTTTGGGACAGATTTTGAATTCCGTAGATTTGATAATGCACAGTGCAGGGATTTAAGTGATTAAAGTGACATCAGAATAACTCAGTGAATGTCTTATGGTGAATTAAGGAATTTAATATTGAAAACATGCTTCTATCAGGGCGTCGATGACGGTCCCTTAGCTTTCAACTATTCTCACAAATAATGTATAATTAATCCATACTTGATAATTCTCTTATCAACATTGATTGATTAATCTTGCTGGTATATCACAGTAGACCGTCATCTAAAGAACCCTTCTGGGATTTATCTGCCGATAGACTAAATTGGTAAACGGTGTATTTGCTTTCTCACAATTGGGGATTTGTTTGTCTCTGTAAATCTTCGATATAAACTTAACTTGTATTGAGGCCGCGTTATTTTCCTTTTTTCGAGACATTACAGTTCATATTACATTCAACGCTCTGGTTTATAAGTTCAACATATATAAACTTTCGCATTTCGCATCAAGTTAGGAAAACAAAACATATATTTCAGAAAATTCATCAGGTTCATCCTATTTGCCAATGAGTCATCGCCAAACATACGTCAGAACTTTACAAGTTGTATCGGTTTCTTTAGGTTCCCAATTCGGCAATGGTGACGTGTTCACCTTACAGACTTTGTCGGGTCGGGTCACGCAACGCAAATAAGAATCTGTATTTACCGCGACGTTAATGAGAATAAAGGAAACAATCAGCAGGTGTGCTGACTGCAAGATGGGACGAAAGGTGGGAATGTTGGAGCTAATGGGTGTCAGTAAGGGGGAGCTACTCAATCAGACTTTGTGTTTACATGAGGTAAATGCGGAGAACTAGATGGGTTGAAGGATAGGATGAGAATTGATGTTTTGAGCTCTGTGTAAGGATAAAGCAGGCATACCTCAAACAACTTATGACCCACGTCATCATTGGTAGTGTATTAGCATCGATAAATGAATGGCTCAGTAAAAGACGACAGAGTGTGGCGATAAATGGAATTGAATCGGATTGGACGAGGGTTTTTAGCGGTATCCCTCAGAGGTCGGTCCTGGGACTCAGTCGTTTCATTATGTACCACAATGATCTAGACAGCACTGTTGACATGATGTAGATAACAACAAGTATGCAGATAACTCCAAAGTCTACTCCAGAAACAGGACCAAAAACCAGGCATATAACTTAAAACAAAGCTCAAATAATACGCTAGACTGGGGAAACGATAGGCAAAAAAAGTACTGCATATAGGTAGGGCAAATGAAACGTTGTATTACCAAATGGGCGATTCTACTCTAGATGATGTATCCGAGGAAAGGATCTAGCTGTTATAATTGATCAGTCAATTAAATATAGTAAACAATGCAGTACAGCAGCACTACAGCTTACAGAGATCTCAGGAAGATCAGACGGACGTTTACTAAGCTCATAGCCAGTATATTTGAGTTAGGTTACAAACGAAAACTGCGTTTGGTAAGACTGGCAACACAGTTTTTTTTGTGGAGAGGAAATATGGAATATAAGATGCTCAAATGAGTGTATAATGTTAGCGTTGATTTGTTTTGTCAGCTTTGAACTATTTCTGATATACCTATGTCATGCTGAAGGAATGGTAACCACGCCTGAATATCATATTCTAAATGGGACATAACCAATGCTTTATAATGATTGATTAAACTAGTAAACGTTCGTCTATTCTTCCCGAGAACTCACGACTTTGGGGACATCCATATCCCATGAATGGGACAGAATTAAGAAAAAAAACTCCATGGAAAAAACCCCAACTTGGGCACCAATGGACGTAACGGTATATTTGCCCGTGCCATCATTGACCATAGGGTATCGGGTGGCCATCATGGTAAATCATTGTCAAATCAAATCATCGCAATCATGCACAGAGTTTGTTCAGTTGCGGAACACGTTCATTCAAATCGATACCTGATATACAAATTAAATATTAATCTCGACAGTTGCACTATGCATATCTGAAGAAAGCGCCGGAATGAGCGTGATATGTGTTATCTCGACAGCGGCACTTGTCCATCTTCAATACTGATTAGTCACGGCACATTAATCCCTCACGTGGCAAGCAAGGCAGATCAACTTGACTCGTTGAGTATGTAAGGACAGTGCAGCTAGAATGACTGGCGCCATTCTGGAAGGCCAGACGAAAAGAGGGACGAGCCTTTTAAAAGGTACTCAATTACAGACATGGTTAGTTATTTACGTACAGATACAGTCCCATATGTATTAATGTCACAATCGCTGACACACTATGTGTAGGTATCTATGGTACATTGAAACAGAAGAGGGAGAAATGAACACATGCAAAATGGAAGTCAAAGTAGTTTTAATTGGCTGAAAGTCGAGATTAGAGTGTACGTTATTTCTAAAGCCTTCCATGTCATCCACAGGAAGAATAGTGTTGATAAAACATACGTACATGTCAGCAATCAACATATGCTTTTGTCTTCATCTTTGCATCAAATATTCAGTTATACAGATATATGAATCACAAAAATATCACTGCAATTTCCATTTCCAAAACTCCATTATACATCCCACGTTCATCCCTCAGATTCTATCGGGCAGAAAAAATGTTTACATGACTTCCAATGTCACGTTCTATCTTACAACGTGAACATATCAATTAATCAACATTGTCTTCGTTATTGGTGTAACTGTAACATTCAACGTAAATGAAATGGAGGGGCAATTACTAGACCTCGCTCTGGGATAGCCTATCGACCTGTCAAGACCGTCACATGAAAGCTTAATACCTTCCATTCAATTATGGCGGCCTTGGGTAGGGGGAGGGGGGGGGGGGGGGGGGGGGGGGGGGTATAATATTTGCTTTAGACACAAAAGGTTGTTGTCCATTATTAACACAATTTCCTTTTCTATCTGATGCATATATCTATTACTGTGACCTTGCATTTCATATCGTATACTCATATAATCCTTATAGTTATTTTTACAAACATAACGATACTATAAATCTTTTATAATCATTGGCGACTTGGCTTTTTTATAATCATTTAGTAAGTAGAGAATATCACGTTTGTCCGCAAACATAGTGCAATCTTTTATGAGTACTTGGTAATTTTCAATGCAGACAATGCAATAACCTTGCGTTGGTCAATGGAATGAATCAATTTCCCTGGCTGTGCTCAAAGGAAATGTGTTCTGGTTACACAGTCACACAACCTAAGCCTTCTGTACCTCAGCCATGGTCCTATAAGCTTTCCTCAATAGCTCAAAACATTCACGGTGCTTTTTTGCTTGC
Source organism: Urechis unicinctus (assembly GCA_034190875.2). Taxonomy (NCBI): domain Eukaryota; kingdom Metazoa; phylum Annelida; class Polychaeta; order Xenopneusta; family Urechidae; genus Urechis; species Urechis unicinctus. The sequence goes on along the minus strand of CM067344.1, from coordinate 61,081,263 downwards.
CTTTGTATGTTTGGCACATATATTTCCTCAATGTCTTGGCGCCAATTGTTTTCAATAGTCATATATGATATTTCACATCAACCATACCGTGCTACTGTTTTTCATACGACCTCCTGCATGGAATCATCGTATGACGTCTCTGTCGTAAACTAATAATCAAGAGAATCCCACAGGCTCAACTTCAAAGACTGATATATATTGCATTCTGAAGGACAAATCTAATGACGATGTGGTTGAATTTATCATTGTCATAGAACCAGTATAATAACCCCATTCTTATTATCGTTAGTAGCCATTCCCTCCGCACTAAATCATAACTATGAGTTAGCAGAGATGCCCTGAAAGGCTGTTCTCGTTAGTGGCTACACGCAAATCATATTCTGCATTGACTTTATTGTACTTGTTGCTGTAAGCGAGACCTTAATCAGAACGCAGATTTAGAATGCTTGATTGACATAACAACGCGGATCTATCCACTATTCTCTGATTGGATGTAATTCCATTTCCGCATGATAAGCGCACAGTTGCATCTAATTGCTTGTGGCAACCATGACCCATCCACTCACTAAATAATTTGCTAGGTCATTGTCCTCCAACGCTCTCTGTTGTCAATCCGTCTTGACGACTAATTAGCGTGGCGAGCATGGAACTCACGGAGTCGATATTGGTACGCTGTGTGAGGGGGGGGGGTGAGGGGGGTATAATATTTGCTTTAGACACAAAAGGTTGTTGTCCATTATTAACACAATTTCCTTTTCTATCTGATGCATATATCTATTACTGTGACCTTGCATTTCATATCGTATACTCATATAATCCTTATAGTTATTTTTACAAACATAACGATACTATAAATCTTTTATAATCATTGCCGACTTGGCTTTTTTATAATCATTAAGTAAGTCCGCAAACATAGTGCAATCTTTTATGAGTACTTGGTAATTTTCAATGCAGACAATGCAATAACCTTGCGTTGGTCAATGGAATGAATCAATTTCCCTGGCTGTGCTCAAAGGAAACGTGTTCTGGTCACTCAGTCACACAACCTAAGCCTTCTGTACCTCAGCCATGGTCCTATAAGCTTTCCTCAATAGCTCAAAACATTCACGGTGCTTTTTTGCTTGCCTTTGTATGTTTGGCACATATATTTCCTCAATGTCTTGGCGCCAATTGTTTTCAATAGTCATATATGATATTTCACATCAACCATACCGTGCTACTGTTTTTCATACGACCTCCTGCATGGAATCATCGTATGACGTCTCTGTCGTAAACTAATAATCAAGAGAATCCCACAGGCTCAACTTCAAAGACTGATATATATTGCATTCTGAAGGACAAATCTAATGACGATGTGGTTGAATTTATCATTGTCATAGAACCAGTATAATAACCCCATTCTTATTATCGTTAGTAGCCATTCCCTCCGCACTAAATCATAACTATGAGTTAGCAGAGATGCCCTGAAAGGCTGTTCTCGTTAGTGGCTACACGCAAATCATATTCTGCATTGACTTTATTGTACTTGTTGCTGTAAGCGAGACCTTAATCAGAACGCAGATTTAGAATGCTTGATTGACATAACAACGCGGATCTATCCACTATTCTCTGATTGGATGTAATTCCATTTCCGCATGATAAGCGCACAGTTGCATCTAATTGCTTGTGGCAACCATGACCCATCCACTCACTAAATAATTTGCTAGGTCATTGTCCTCCAACGCTCTCTGTTGTCAATCCGTCTTGACGACTAATTAGCGTGGCGAGCATGGAACTCACGGAGTCGATATTGGTACGCTGGTAGGTTGTTAACTATATTTTAAGTAGCAGCGAGACGAGGCTTGGCTATGCAGTAGGTAAAGCGTCAATTTCAAATATCTCCGTGTAGTGTTTGCAGCGAAGCAGATTGGGGTTTCATTGTAAGTTGACAAGTTGGCTATCCTCCCCGGAAGTTGCAGGTGCCCGTCCATTCAGAGCATTCCCTCCCGTTAGTGAACCCTATTTGGCTTGCGAGAACGGTTTACGCCTGTCGTTAAGATATATGCGCCTTGTAACCAACCAGCATCAGAACTCTTCCATTTAACGCATGCAACACATGGCCACATGGATATAAGCGGTAACTGATCTACAGATTGAATCAGAGTAAATATATCCATAAGTTAAGCATGGAATCGATGTTATAAAGTTGGTTCAGCATAGAGATTTGTGGTAGAGTAATTTAGAAACCACACGCACATGAACCGGATCTAAGAACAACATGAACAAGGTTGCACGTTAAATTCAAGTCTGTATCGGTTAATCAAACATTCATAATCCGAGTTGCGATCGATTATGCACGTTTTCAACCACTGCCGTGTATCATGAATGCTTGCTTCCGGGCCATGTTATTGTCAAAAGCATGGCTGGTATTGCAAACGGAAAATCGCACGGACATTCCACCATAGCGGTTAAAGCTTGCGCCATAAGGGTCAAAAATTCTTCCCCGCAGTTCTGCGTAAATAGTTTCAGTGATGGATCGGGAAAGCAAAAGCAGGATAAGTCCTTTCCACCAAAGGTGAGTAACAACGGTTGAGATCATATCGCGGTTGCTCCCGGAATGATCTCCAAGTGGATAGATGCAGTCATTACATTAGCATAT
>CM067344.1:61066125-61073625 GCA_034190875.2 Urechis unicinctus | reverse complement strand
AAAGACATGCATGCTAGGTGAATGCTTTTGGCTTACGTTTTGATATATATGGGAGCATGAAAATCATTTGCTGTATGCTTAATGTATATATGCGCGTTCATCCAATTGATTACATTGCACAGGATGACATTTAAGTACGTTTATCACGCGGTGTACTTGATCAGTGTGTAGATGTACAATAAGGTATACAACTGAATCAATAATTGTAAACATATAAATCACTGCATGAGGAGGGAGTTCGGTTTATAGTATCATGACAATAAAAGCACGAGACTTTTGCTTAGCACAGTAGGTGTTACAGCTGATTAGTTCCGTTCAACACATTAATACTGCACCTCTCTCCTTTTATGCTTTAATATCATAGAAAGCACCCATTTTGGCGTTCCAGTCAAGCCAGCAGGTGCATTTGATCATGTTGAATTAACCCTCAGGTGACAAGGTGAGATTGATCAATGGTGTGTTGACTGGATGTGGCTTTATTCCCCTTGGACTACTTACATGGCTAGCTGGAGTTTATTAGAAGGAATGATTGATGAATTTAGGATAACGAATTTTTGCCTCAATTGACTTTGCAGGTAAGGCAAAGGCGACTAAAACGCTGCGCTGACAGCTCTTTATAGGATTTAGTCAGATGATTGATATGAAGCGTTGTGGGTTTTTTATATCATCGTTCAACGTTATAAGAGCAATATCAGTTATTAGTTTGAAACATTTAATTATACATAATGTTAATTCTGCAAATATCAGTAATAATATCAAAATATTGCGTGGCAAAGGGTTCATCGATGAGCTTTGTATTCATCTGTCATCTTCTATGGTTGGCTATCGTTTATGACAGCCCTAGTTTCAATGCGGGAGTAATAAATTATTGGTTACTACATAACTTGACTTCATCGAGATTCAATGCCAATAGACTCTAATCACAGCGGCTGTGACAGAAAAATACCTTTTTTCAATAACAAGAAAATACTCTAAATTCAGTACATTCAACGACACATTCATAAGATAAATTTTGAAACCAATTATAAGTCTGAAACTAAGATTTTGACATCCCATCATTACTGCATATTAAATTTGCCTGGTATAATCTTGTATATTTTTTTTAATCGTATAAAATTAAAAGTAACACATCGTATTGCACTAACTTCCTAGGTATACGACGCTCGCTTTCGCACATTGATACCTAGAGTGATCACATATTTCTACCGATTTAAGTGCATAATCTGTGTCTGAATAATGCATGCATCGCGTTTTCGGTCATTGTCGCGGCGTAGAGGCTACACATACTGCTGCATAATTCATATATCACGGTCCGTATTTGTTTGCGATGCTCACTCTTCCTACAATGAAATACCCCCAGTATTTCTACCAGTTTTTTGACAGAAAGTTCAGATGATGTCAGTATTTATATGCAACACAAATAATGGCCTGATGTTTCGCGTACCTTTGGCAGGAGCTAGACAGAACTCACTGGCTGCAAAATAATGGCAAACGAAATATGAATGCTATTGTCAACATTTTCACTAACAGGATTATCGCAAGGTTTCTGTTGCCTGCAAAGACCGTATTTACGTGCTATTATCATCTGGTAAATTTAGGTGAAATGAATATTAACACATCCTTTTATGGACGCATGAACGCTTATTCACAAGACGACGAAATGTTATTAAGAATGTTGGCCGATTGGGCTATTACAAGTACATCCAACTCACACTCCATCATTATTCATCACATGACATAAGAACCATGGTTGATGAATTCGGTCTTCCTGCAGATATTATTGGACATCGTATTGAATTAGTCGGACTAAATTTATTCAACTTATGTTGGCAATTAACCCTTCAATAAATATAAATGCTGTAGTCATTTGACATTTGCATAATTGATAACACGTCCTTCAATTGTAGACTTGAGTGTTCATAAATATTACATTCTATCGGGCGTTACATGAGAAAATCTGAAATGAAGAACGATCAATAGACATAGCTCCATACAGAAATGTTGTCAGTAATACGAATATATGTGACCTCATATCGCCTGACAATGACACGTTCATTAATGCACCTCTTATATAAGACCGACAATCTATCTGCAGCCTGTATTGATGTATTTGCTCCAGGGAGAGAACTTGGGCGTACGCCGTGTGATGCACATCAAAATAACCATTATTCATACGCAATCTCATATCCACACAGTGAACTATCCCCAACGCAAACCACACGACCTTTTGTTGAAGGCCTTGTTAAGTCAGCAGGTGCATTTTATGACATTTAATCAAATCTCAGCGATGATATATAGGCTTGCACAATTTCAACTTTACGCCTCATGAACTGTTGCTGGGAAAACCGGAATGTAATCGGAACACTGCCTGAACTGAAAGACTCAACCGATTATTGTTTGGGAACATTGCACCATATTGAATGCCCAATATCCGCTAAATTTAGGGTGATGGATCGAATGTCGAAGGCTGTCATGACAGATATCGTTACGCACCAGACGGTTATTCTGCATGCTTGGTAAGGAATAATAAAAGAGCCTTATTCGACATTAATTGAACCGTTTGATTGAAATTCTATTTTCAGGTCAACAGGCTAAATGTGCAATGAATTGAGTAGAAAACCCTCCCACAAGGCCAGTTTATCCTTGAAGAGCGCATCTGATGAGGCGTTAGATATTTCGGAATAAGCGTTGTTAGTTTAATCGCTTGGTCGCAATATCAGGTAAATGCTACGCCTAGGAGATCACTAATGCAGGATGGGCAGCACCAGTTAGGTGTGAGTGCAGCATTCCCCTGCTACATTGTTTTTTGCTTGTTTAATTCTGTTGGCCGACGGTAGGTAGTGGACATCACAGGAAGTATGCATATATCTGGCATAGTTTGTACGTAACATGAGCGAATGTTTACCCTAAACAAAGCATTACAGTAACAGATAATGGATATGGCATGCTTAGTGGAAGATTATTTTACAACAATTTCCCGATCGTAAAGCTTGGTCGTGATAGGTGGTGAAGTCTGATGGTACCCATTGAACTATTTTCAAAGAATTAATGACATTGTTGCTTTTTCAAGTTACATACCTGATGTGGGATTCGTTGTGCGAATAAACATAACAATAAAAGAGCAACTCATATTCCGAGCATAGAATATGCGAACCAGATCAATAATTTCAGTATACAATAGACTTCGGTGTTTGTGAATAATGTCCAATAACTCTCAATAACAGATTCGACGCTGGACGGATCTTTGCCTTCATTTGGCTATCCACTATGCCTACATATTAATCTGTCAAACATCCGTCAGTCCGGCGTATTACTTATACTTATGAATTTACCTAGAGATGATTTAACCCTTACATGAGTAATGTGGCACACAGAGTATTTGCCTATTTATTATGCAAAAAGAGTTTTGAATGTGTGATGAATGCTTTCAAATACTTTGATACAACTCTAATAACCTTCAAACAATGTCGAGTTGAACAGATATATTCTTTTACAAATCCCTGGGGACATTGTCTGTACAGAAATATGTAATACAAGATGTCGGCTCTGTTTTTTGTTCGCACATCCATCCACTATCTCGGCTTAGTGGTTCACAATTTCTATATTCAGGGTATGGGAATAAACAGGTGCGTGCTCGTGTTAAGCATGGTAGACATAATACGCAACAAACACCGTAACTAGGACTTAATCAATATATACTTCAAGTGCAAGTATATCATTGTAAGAATGGGCCGAGGGAGGAAAAGCCCCGTAGTTAGTTATGGTAATGGCTTGTCATACAATCAAAGGATATGCTATTGTCAGCTGATCCGCAGCTTTTCGGTCTTTGCGCTGTGCACAGTGGCCTTAAATATACCATTATGCGTGCACCAGCTAGCTCATGTGATTTCGTCTATATATTCATGCAATCTTGCAAGAATATAGTAATATTCGTATATTATTCTATGCCCTTTGAAGATATATATGTTTAACAGAATACAACATTAGTAACATCCTTACAGTGTATAGCTGTCAGCTGACAGCTGTGGTCTGGTTGGACCAAAACAATCGGGGTTTGTAACTAGTTCATCATTATGTAAACCAACCCCAAGGCGTTTCCAAGGAAATTCTATTCAGATTGCAATACTTGGAAGTGGAGCACCTTTTATGACGTTGTACATGAAAAGAAATATGATGACATCCGTTGCAAAACAAATTAATGCATTATCCATATTCGGTCTATCACCTTATTCTAGATTTGATATGACTTCGGACCAGATTTTGAATTCCGTAAATTTGATAATGCATAGTGCAGGGATTTAAGTGATTAAAGTGATATCAGAATAACTCAGTGAATGTCTTATGGTGAATTAAGGAAACAAAAGTGGACATTCACCAGGAATTTGATATTGAAAAAAAACCCAGTTTTCCTAATCACGTGTAATTCCATGGAAAAAAACAACTTGATATGTATTTTAAGGACAAAGGTTTTTTTTTGCTATTCTTTAACTTTACCAAATTAGTAATCAATTGTTGGTGACCATAGGCAGGGCACCAATGGACGTAACGGCATATTTGCCCGGGCCATCATTGACCATAGGGTATCGGGTGGCCATCATGGTAAATCATTGTCAAATCAAATCATCGCAATCATGGACAGAGTTTGCTCAGTTGCGGAACACGTTCATTCAAATCGATACCTGATATACAAATCAAATATTAATCTCGACAGTTGCGCTATGCATATATGAAGAAAGCGCCGGAATGAGCGTGATATGTGTTATCTCGTCAGTGGCACTTGTCCATCTTCAACAATGATTAGTCACGGCACATTAATTCTTCACGTTGCCAGCAAGAGAGATCAATTTGAGTATTAGTCGTGCTTCAAGTATGTAATCAAGGACAGTGCAGCCAGAATGATTGACGCCGTTCTGGTAGGCCAGACGAAAAGAGGGACGAGCCTTTTACAAGGTACTCAATTACAGACATGGTTAGTTATTTACGTACAGATACAGTCCCATATGTATTAATGTCACAATCGCTGACACACTATGTGTAGGTATCTATGGTACATTGAAACATTGGAGGGAGAAATGAACACATGCAAAATGGAAGTCAAAGTAGTTTTAATTGGCTGAAAGTCGAGATTAGAGTGTACGTTATTTCTAAAGCCTTCCATGTCATCCACAGGAAGGATAGTGTTGATAAAACATACTTACGTGTCAGCAATCAACATATGCTTTTGTCTTCATCTTTGCATCAAATATTCAATTATACAGATATACGAATCACAAAAATATCACTGCAATTTCCAACTCTATTATACATCCCACGTTCATCCCTCAGATTCTATCGGGCAGAAAAAATGTTTACATGACTTCCAATGTCACGTTCTATCTTACAACGTGAACATATCAATTAATCAACATTGTCTTCGTTATTGGTGTAACTGTAACATTCAACATAAATAAAATGGAGGGGCAATTACTAGACCTCGCTCTGGGATAGCCTATCGACCTGTCAAGACCGTCACATGAAAGCTTAATTCCTTCCATTCAATTATGGCGGCCTTGGGGAGGGGGGGGGGGGGGTGAGGGGGTATAATATTTGCTTTAGACACAGAAGGTAGTTGTCCATTATTAACACAATTTCCTTTTCTATCTGATGCATATATCTATTTCTGTGACCTTTCATTTCATATTATATACTCATATAATCCTTATAGTTATTTTTACAAACATAACGATACTATAAATCTTTTATAATCATTGCCGACTTGGCTTTTTTATAATCATTAAGTAAGTCCGCAAACATAGTGCAATCTTTTATGAGTACTTGGTAATTTTCAATGCAGACAATGCAATAACCTTGCGTTGGTAAATGGCATGAATCAATTTCCCTGGCTGTGCTCAAAGGAAACGTGTTCTGGTCACTCAGTCACACAACCTAAGCATTCTGTACCTCAGCCATGGTCCTATAAGCTTTCCTCAATAGCTCAAAACATTCACGGTGCTTTTTTGCTTGCCTTTGTATGTTTGGCACATATATTCCTCAATGTCTTGGCGCCAAATGTTTTCAATGGTCCATTGTCATATTTGATATTTCACATTAATCATACCGTGCTACTGTTTTTCATACGACCTCTTACATGGAATCATCGTATGACGTCTCTGTCGTAACCTAATAATCAAGAGAATACCACAGGCTCAACTTTTAAGACTGATGTATATTGCATTCTGAAGGACAAATCTAATGACGACGTGGTTGAATTTATCATTGTCATAGAACCAGTATAATAACCCCATTCTTAATATCGTAATTAGCCATTCCCTCCGCACTAAATCATAACTATACATTCGCAGAGATGCCCAGAAAGGCTGTTCTCGTTAGTGGCTGCACGCAAATCATATTTTGCATTGACCTATTGTCCTTGTTGCTGTAAGCGAGACCTTTATCAGAACGCAGATTTAGAATGCTTGATTGACATAACAACGCGGATCTATCTACTATTCTCTGATTGGATGTAGTTGAAATAACGAGATTTAGACGATCCACATGATTTTGTTCGGCGTTATTCATCGTGCCGACTTTTTAATTCCAGTTCCGCATGATAAGCGCACAGTTGCATCTAATTGCTTGTGGGAACCATGCACCATCCACTCACTAAATAATTTACTCGGTCATTGGCCTCCAACGCTCTCTGTGGTCAATCCGTCTTCAAGACTAATCAGCGTGTCGAGCTTTTAACTCATGGAGTCGATATTGGTACGCTGGTAGGTCGTTTACTATATTTAAGTAGTAGCGAGACGGAGCTCGGCTATGCAGGAGGTAAAGCGTCAATTTCAAATATCTCCGTGTAGTGTTTCTTTACCTTGCACTCAAACGTAGCAAAGCAGATTGGGGTTTCATTGTAAGTTGGATATCCTCCCCGGAACTTGCAGGTGTCCGTCCATTAAGTGCTTTCTCTCTCGTTAGTGAACCCTATTTGGCTTGCGAGAACGGTTTAAACATGTCGTTGAGATATATGCGCCTTGTAACCAACCAGGGTTCCCTTAAACAGCATCAAAACTCTTCTCTTTAGCGTACGCAACACATGTGCTATAAGCGGTAACTGATCTACAGATTGAATCAGGGTAAATCTATCCATAAGTTGAGCATGTAATCGATTTGGTGCTATAAAGGTGGTTCAGCAAAGATATTGATGGTATACTAATTTAAAAACCACACGCACATGAGCCCCCCCCCCCAAAAAAAACATCTTGAACAATGTTGCGCATTAAATTCAAGTCGATATCGGTTAATCAAACGTTCACAATCCGAGTTGCAATTAATTAAGCACTGCCGTGTCTCATGAATGCTTGCTAACGGGCCATGTTATTGTCAAAAGCATGGCTGGTCACGCAAACGGGAAATCGCATAGACATTCCACCATAGCGGTTAAAGCTTGCGCCATAAGGGACAACCAATTCTTCCCCGCTGTTCTGCGTAAATAGTTTCAGTGATGGATCGGGAAAGCAAAAG
>CM067344.1:61041125-61061125 GCA_034190875.2 Urechis unicinctus | reverse complement strand
ATCGATATGAAGCGTTGTTTTTTTTATATCATCGTTCAACGTTATAAGAGCAATATCAGTTATTTGAAACATTTAATGATACATAACGTTAACTCTGCAAATATCAGAAATAATATCAAAATAGATTTTTGCAAGAAGTGGCACTTCTTTTGTATAAATATATTTTTAAAAGATTTGCTCCAACATTAACACTGATTATGAACGACGAATCCAACTAGGTTACTCCCACGGATTAACGATTTTATACCCTCGTTATAAATGTGGTAAGAAATGTGCAGGCACCTGTATTGCGTGGCAAAAGGCTCATTCATGGGCTTTGTATTCATCTGTCATCTTCTATGGTTCGCTATCGTTTATGACAGCCCTAGTTTCAATGCGGGAGTAATAAACTATTGGTTACTACATAATGTGACTTCATCGAGATTCAATTCCAAAAGACTCTAATCACAGAGGCTGTGACAGATAAATACCTTTTATCAATAACAAGAAAATACTCTAAATTCAGTACATTCAACGACACATTCATAAGATAAATTTTGAAACCAATTATAAGTCTGAAACTAAGATTTTGACATCCCCTCATTACTGCATATCAAATTTGCCTGGTATAATCTTGTATATTTTTTTTTAATAGTATGAAATTAAAAGTTACGCATCGTATTGAACTTACTTCCTAGGTATACGACGCACATCTCATGAACAGTAAAAGACGCTGTTAATCGACATCGATATCTGTTTGTTGTATTTTGAAAAGACACAACGTTCAATGGATCAGTTCTGCGAAACCGGACCGGCCAATTCGTTTAAGTTCAGGATTTTACAAATAAAGCATTCTTATCTGACTGCTACCAGTCCGTTACCTGAATTTCTATATCCCTCCTAGTACTATCTTGACTCTTCCCTCAATTACGAAGTTATAATTCGGCATTTACTCTAGACATATATTATTGATTCCGTTGAATAATACTATACACTCCATTTTATGTGTCTTTGGCTTTCTATACCTAATGTGAAAGGAATATATATGAATTAATACAACATAATCTTGTCTGTAGCCGTGATTCTATTTTTTACAGACTTCAGATATCACATCTAGACATTAATGAGGGACGCACCACGTTTAGCGTCAGAGTGTCAATTTATTTCAGCCTTAATTGATACCTAGAGTGATCACATATTTCTACCGATTTAAGTGCATAATCTGTGTCTGATTAATGCATGCATCGCGTTTTCGGTCATTGTCGCGGCGTAGAGGCTACACATACTGCTGCATAATTCATATATCACGGTCCGTATTTGTTTGCGATGCTCACTCTTCTGACAATGAACTACCCCCAGTATTTCTACCAGTTTTTTGACAGAAAGTTCAGATGATGTCAGTATTTATATGCAACACAAATAATGGCCTGATGTTTCGCTAACCTTTGGCAGAAGCTAGACAGAACTCACTGGCTGCAAACTAATGGCAAACGAAATATGAATGCTATTGTCAACATTTTCTCTAACAGGATTATCGCAAGGTTTCTGTTGCCTGCAAAGACCGTATTTACGTGCTATTATCATCCGGTAAATTTAGGTGAAATGAATATTAACACATCCTTTTATGGACGCATGAACGCTTATTCACGCAAGACGAAATGTTATTAAGAATGTTGGCCGATTGGGCTATTACAAGTACATCCAACTCACACTTCATCATTATTCATCACATGACATAAGAACCATGGTTGATGAATTCGGTCTTCCTGCAGATATTATTGGACATCGTATTGAATTAGTCGGACTAAATTTATTCAACTTATGTTGGCAATTAACCCTTCAATGAATATAAATGCTGTAGTCATTTGACATTTGCATAATTAATAACGCGTCCTTCAATTGTAGACTTGAGTGTTCATAAATATTACATTCTATCGGGCGTTACATGAGAAAATCTGAAATGAAGAACGATCAATGGACATAGCTCCATACAGAAATGTTGTCAGTAATACGAATATATGTGACCTCGTATCGCCTGACAATGACACGTTCAGTAATGCACCTCTTATATAAGACCTACAATCTACCTGCAGCCTGTATTGATGTTTTTGCTCCAGGGAGAGTACTTGGTCGTACGCCGTGTGATGCACATCAAAATAACCATTATTCATCTCATATCCACACAGTGAACTATCCCCAACGCAAACCACACGACCTTTTGTTGATGGCCTTGTTAAGTCAGCAGGTGCATTTTATCACATTTAATCAAACCTCAAGGATGATATATAGGCTCGCATAATTTCAACTTTACGCCTCATGAACTGTTACTGGGAAAACCGTAATGTAATCGAAACACTGCCTGAACTGAAAGACTCAACCGGTTAAAGTGTGGGAACATTGCACATTATTGAAAGCCCAATTTCCGCTAAATTTAGGGTGATGGATCGAATGTCGAAGGCTGTCATGACAGATATCGTTACGCACCGGACGGTTATTCTGCATGCTTGGTAAGGAATAATGAAAGAGCCGTTTGATTGAAATTATATTTTCAGGTCAACAGGCTAAATGTGCAATGAATTGAGTAGAAAACCTTACCACAAGGCCAGTTTATCCTTGAAGAGCGCATCTGATGAGGCGTTAGATATTTCGGAATAAGCGTTGTTAGTTTAATCGCTTGGTCGCAATATCAGGTAAATGCTACGCCTAGGAGATCACTAATGCAGGATGGGCAGCACCAGTTAGGTGTGAGTGCAGCATTCCCCTGCTACGTTGTTGTCTGCTTGTTTAATTCTGTTGGCCGATGGTAGAAAATGGACATCACAGAAAGTATGCATATATCTGGCAAAGTTTGTACATATCATGAGCGAATGTTTACCCTAAACAAAGCATTACAGTAACAGATAATGGATATGGCATGCTTAGTGGAAGATTATTTTACAACAATTTCCCGATCGTAAAGCTTGGTCGTGATACGTGGTGAAGCCTGATGGTACCCATTGAACTATTTTCAAATAATATGTTACATACCTGATGTGGGATTCGTTGTGCGAATAAACTTACAATAAAAGGGCAACTCATATTCTGAGCGCAGAATAAAAACTAGGATATGCGAGCCAGATCAATAATTTCAGTATACAATAGACGTTTGTGAATATGTCCAATGACTCTCAATAACATATTCGATGCTGGCCTGATCTTTGCATTCATTTGGCTTTCCACTATGCCTACATATTAATCTGTCAAACATCCGTCAGTCCGGCGGATTACTGCTACTTATGAATTTACCTAGAGATGATTTGACCCTTACATGAGTTATGTGGCATATTTGCCGATTGGTTATGCAAAAAGAGTTTTGAATGTGTGATGAATGCTTTCAAATACTTTGATACAACTCTAATAACCTTCAAACAATCTCGAGTTGAACTGATATATTCTTTTACTAATCCCTGGAGACATTGTCTGTACAGAAATATGTAACACAAGATGTCGGCTCTGTTTTTTGTACGCACATCCATCCACTATTTCGGCTTAGTGGTGGTTCTCAATGTTTATATTCTCGGTATGGAAATAAACAGGTGCGCGCATCGACTGTGCTTGTGTTAAGCATGGTAGACATAATACGCAACAAACACCGTAACTAGGACTTAATCAATATATACTTCAAGCGCAAGTATATCATTGTAAGAATGGGCTGAGGGAGGAAAAGCCCCGTAGTTAGTTATGGTAATGGCTTGTCATACAATCAAAGGATATGCTATTGTCAGCTGATCCGGAGTAGATTTCTATTCGTATATTATTCAATGCCCTTTAGCAGTATACAACATTAGTAACACCGCTACAGTGTATAGCTGACAGCTGACCACTGTCAGATGGTAAATAGAGATCAAAGAGGCTGAAGTGGTCTGGTTGGACCAAAACAATCGGGGTTTGTAACTAGTTCATCATTGTGTGAATCAACCCCAAGTCGCTTCCGAGGAAATTCTATTCAGATTGCAATACTTGGAAGTGGAGCGCCTTTTATGACGAAAAGAAATATGACAAATCGGGACAAATTTTGAATTCCGTAAATTTGATAATGCACAGTGCAGGGATTTAAGTGATTCAAGTGATATCAGAATAAATCAGTGAATGTCTTAGGGTGAATAATGGAAACAAAAGTGGAGATTCACCAGGAATTAATATTGAAAAAAAAACAGTTTTCCAATCACGTTGTAACTCCATGGAAATAATAACTTGATATATATTTTAAGGACAAAGGTTTTATGTAATTCTTTAACTTTACCAAATTAGTAATCAATAGTTGATGACCATTGGCAGGGCACCAATGGACGTAATGGTATTTTTGTCCGGGCCATTATTCACCATAGGGTATCGGGTGGCCATCATTGTGAATCATTGTCAAATCAAATCATCGCAATCATGCACAGAGTAGTGCTAATCGCGTGAAAGTAGAGATTAGAGTGTACGTTATTTCTTAAGCATTCCATACCATCTAAAGGAAGGATAGTGTTGATATAACATACGTTAGCATCAGCATTAACATATGCTTTTGCCTTCATCTTGGCATTAAATATTCAATTATACAGATATAGGAATCACAAAAATATCACTGCAATTTCCAATTCCATTATACATTCCCCCGTTCATCCCTCAGATTCTATCGGGCATAATTTTTTTTTACATTACTCCTAATGTCAGCCTCTATCCACAACGTGAACACATCAATTAATCACCATTGTCTTCGTTATTGGTGTAACTGTAACATTCAACATAAATGAAAGGGAGGGGCAATTACTAGAACTCGCTCTAGGACAGCCTATCGACCTGTCAAGACCGTCGCATGAAAGATTAATACCTTCCATTAAAATATAGCAGTCTGGGGTATAATATTCGCTTTAGACATAAATGGTAGTTGCCCATTAATAACACAATTTCCGTTTCTATCTGATGCATATATCTATTACTGTGACCTTTCATTTCTTATCATATACTCATATAATCCTTATAGCTATTTTTGCAAACATAACGATACTATAAATCCTTTATAATCATTGGCGACTTGGCTTTTTTATAATCATTTAGTAAGTAGAGAAAATCACGTTTGTCCGCAAACATAGTGCAATCTTTCATAAGTAATGGGAAATTATCAATGCAGACAATGCAATCACCTTGCGTTGGTCAATGGCATGAATCAATTTCCCTGGCTGTGCTCACATGAAATATGTTCTGCTTATTGTGTAGCCAAGCAAACTGTGATCATGTTGCCGCCATTTAAATTCACTTTGCGACGCGAAGGGAAAACTTATATATATATATATATATATATATATATATATATATATATATATATATATATATATATATATATATATATATATAGAGATATATATATATATATATATATATATATATATATATTATGTTATGTTATATATCTCTCTATACTATATATATATATTATGTTATATTATATATATATATAAATATATATATATATATATTTTTTCCCTTCGCGTATATATATATATATGTATATATATATATATGTATATATATATATATATATATATATATATATATATATATATATATATACATATATATGCTTATATATATATCTATATATATATATATATATATATATATATATATATATCTATATATATATATATATATATATATATATATATATTTACAATCCTCAACAATATTGGCAACCACTAAGCGCTATCATTTGCATCGAGGTTCAATTGAATGTGGTCTGATTATTCACGAACGACATCTACCTCATTAGTGTGGGAGTTTAAGCGGATTTTTGTTTTATTCGGCCATATCGGGGTTGATATCGTATGCTTATAGACACATCTAATGACCATGTCGGCTGTGCGCTTTTCTTTGCGTCACAACACACATTGCAATGACCTTACCTTTGTTACTGCCAGTGGTCTTCGAACATTAATATACCCGTTAATTGGAGCCTTTTACCGGTGTACGTATTTTATGCGCTAATCATTGTTCCAAAAAAAAAAAAATAACCCTTGTTAAAAAGATCAAGCTGTTTTTGATTTCAGTACGTGCAGTCATATATGGGCATTTGCCCATTCATAATCAATATTTGGCACACTGAACGCGTTGTTTTGCTAAAATTGCTTTGGCTCATGGACTAATTGTTTATAAATGTCGTAGACTGTAAGTGGTTTTGTGTGATTTAATCACAGTTCTCTTAGATACATTTAGGGAGTAGGTTTAATACTAATTGAGCTTGCAAGAAATATGCACCCAAGTCTTTTTGCGACTTGGAATGTAATA
The DNA here is from genome assembly GCA_034190875.2 of Urechis unicinctus. NCBI lineage: Eukaryota > Metazoa > Annelida > Polychaeta > Xenopneusta > Urechidae > Urechis > Urechis unicinctus. The sequence continues at coordinate 61,054,837 of CM067344.1, read as the reverse complement.
ACACCAAGGTAGAATATTTATAAAAAATAATATAGCACAATAGTGCCTTAAGGCCATATCTAACCTTATTCATATATCATCCGGCATGTAGATGTTATTATTTTATTATACAGATGCCGTCACCTCCCAACATATTGTAACATATATCCTGCTTCCTATAGAAACAGAGGACGTTGACGTCTAAGTAATTGATACTCGTAGATATAGCTATAGGGTTACCTCGACGGACAATTATAATATAATGGCGCTAAAAAATCCGCTGTAGCTTTTAGCATCATATGAGATGAGGCGTAAAAGCATATAAAGTGATAACTATCGACATTTGATGTTTCTCGATCATCACGGGTGCTGATGGACAAATCTTGGGACAATGTAGGCGTTTTGCGTCATAAACGTGCTTATAGTGACCTTTGTTAGTTGCCGCCGCACATGGGAATACTTAAGTTACCACCGTTATGCTGCCTGTACAAGGCCGTGGTCGTTATTCGTTGGATACTGCGCTTGCGAATATTGTAGGTTTATCGGAGCTTATTTATGGGTCCATCTCGCCTCAGTGTGAACAAACCTAGTCAGGCAGAATTCGGCCCAGGTCACTGGAGCATACTTAAAGCAATAGATGACATCCTTTGGTCGATATGTTGCAAATCATACGCTTAACCAATGTAAATTCTCCATAGCAGCATACCATACACATGTAGCAAACACAGAGGATGCCCGGACGTGTTCTGTTAATGATTCAAACTTGTTACCAACAGAATGTTACGAACTCTAGACCCAGGTAATGAAGTCCAACAAGATACCAAACCAAAGTGTTTGTCCCGTATCCTGATAATGGGGAAGTGGAATGTCCTGGAAATCCCCCGCTTCAACTGTTAATAAAGTAAAACAGCCCAGCGACACAAAATTTGGTAATTTATTTGTGACTTATTTAAGGTGACCCATTGAATGACCCTACAATGATCCCACTCTGCACCCCATGATGAACCCAAGTTAATCTTCGCCGTGACCCCACCCTAAATCCCGTCCAACATGTCGCTTTACGACATTGTAGACCGTCCAAAAACAAAAAATTGCATATTAGTGTTTGCACTCCACACCCTGATCTTATGCAACCCATGTAAGATACAACTATTTCCTCATGCCGTCGATGTATGATTAGTTTGATGTAGAGTGTAACTCTACTTTTGCATCTGTATACTTATTTTATTCCATTGTGTACATTCACGCGGGCTTATTCAATGCAAGGACATGAATAAACATACTCGTCTTATATATTGTATAAAACAGATTCTCTTTGAGAACGACTATTGAATATATTGCTAATCATTATAAACATTGCGTATGCATTTCAGCAGCTACTCAGATTTAATCAATTATTGCATCTTAATGACATCTTAATACATTTGATATTCCCTTCCCTTTATGAAGCATGTTGTATTTTCCTAGGTTAAATAGCACTTGTCAATCATTGGCCTAAGCAGATGCCAACGTAGATTTAATTTAAGGTAGTTGTATGTCCTTCAGTTCCCTTTCGAGTTGTGGTTTTGTGTCACCTACAAATAAATTTATTGCATCATCGATGGCGCTATCTTTATCATTGATGTAAACTAAGAGCAGGACTGGTCCAGAGACTGATCGAATCCGATTCTGCTCCTTTGATCACATCACCAGGACTCTGTTATGTATGTAGGCGCATCATTAATATACTCTCTTTGAGTATGTTAAGCGTTTACGAAAAACGTCCTGTAAGCATTATTCAGGCAGTTCAATGCTATTCGTGCAATGTAACGCTGAAGTTGACTAATAATCTCTGTCAATACAGTCGAGAGCCATTTTTCGTGCCTGTTTATTGCCTACATAACGAAAACTACAAGCAACATTTGTTCCTACTCCCGAGCTGAATGCTGTACTCCAAGGCCTTTCTTCACAATTTACCGCAAGCATTACTCACGCAGTCAAAAACTATATACAGATGCACTTGCTAGATGGAGTGTGTTTTGCTGGTGGCGAATGCTGTTGTCTTCATGATTTATACCTATTGTGGCATTCTAGGCAGCATTATCGTGACTGATACTGAGCTCGGGAACGCATTTAATTAATCGTGCGCTGTTCGTATTTAGATGCATATCAGAACGAGCACATTACGCCATGATCTCACAAATACTCTGGAAATACAACTTCTCGGCGCGTGATTGATTTTAATTGTTAAATACGTTGCATTGTACATAACATATGTATAATCACTGCAGAAATTAAATTTTGTCAAGACCTTTCAGGGTTGGTAATGACCTGCATATATACTTAGTAGGAAGAGTTAATAACATAATGTCATTGTCTTGTCCTATTGCCCACATTCTGTACTAATAACAAAATACATTTCATTCATTCAGTTAGAAAGCCGTGTTTGGCAACAATCTACAGTATGGAGGAGGTCCTTATATTGACAATATCATTAGTCTTAATCAAGACTTGATGTTCGAATAATATCTTTTTTCAGGAATCCCCAAGCATGGCTTGATTTTCATTACAACATTAAATCATTAAGCCTATTATCACAAGAACGTCGAGATGAATTGTCTATGCTCACTTCAATAGTCAAGCTCATGTAGTAATCATTCATGCGGCTCTTCCAGACGTCAGATTAGTGAGGCTCGTGAGCTTCAAGTTGCACTTCAGGAACACAATGGTCAATAATACAAGAATGATTAATGTATCACTGATGAATATGAAGGCTAACATCAAGTGGTACAGAACCTCGTTAAAACATCCAAATCACGGAATTGTAGGTACAGTAAGTACGGCGCACCAACTACATGGTTGTTCATCACAGTGAGACTTTTCTTTTTTTCTTTGTTGCGTTGTTTTCCGATTATAACCCATCCTTGTCACTGATATGAAATGTTATAAGGGATGCTTTTCTATGGTGATACTCAGAGGTTTCGGACGAGAGTAAATCATTGTTTCGTTTAAAAGAAATAATAAAATAAACGGCCAATTGTAATCTGACAGATTCGAACACCCATAAGATATGCACACTTCCGCCAGCATCGTTCGGAAAGACGACATATTTGGTCACTTACTCTGACTATTCGGAATAGTTCGCGTTACAATTGTATAAAAAAGCAAATTAATGCACATTTCCCAAAGATTGCTCAATAATCAATCACACCAATATGTGGCTTCGTTCGCTTCTCTGTGTTACAGATAAAGAGACAAGGTTACATCTATCAGTTAATCATTATTGTCGACAAACTCATGTAACATACATGCATCATTGCCGGGGGTAATGCAGTAAAGAGGCCAATCGTTTCGGAAAAACATTTTTATGTATACTTGGATGCAGTTGAAAGTCGCACGCGTCAAAAAACAATTTGAAAATCTTTGACGTCATTGCGCAGCTCTTTCTGACAACAATGGTTGCGCAACCATGATATTCATATATATATATATATATACATATGTTTATATATATATATATATATATATATATATATATATATATATATATTTATATATATATATTTATGAATATATATAGAAATCTATATACATGTCTAAATATATATATATCAATATATATATATATTAATATATACATACATATATATATATTTATATATACACACACACATATATATATATATATATTAATATATGCATATATATATATACATATACAAAAAAAATATATATGTATAAATATATATATACATATATATATGCGTATATATATAAACATATATATGAATATATATCTATATATATATATTTAGATATATATTTAGATATATATATATATATATATATATATATATATATATATATATATATATATATATATATATATATATATATATATATATATGCTCGTCGGCACGACGATCCCATGCATCGATGATTTCATGCTTCTATATATATATATATATATATATATATATATATATATCATATATATATATATATATATATATATATATATCATATATATCTAGATATATATATATATATATATATTATCTCTATCTTTATATATATCTCTCTATATATATGTATATATATCTATATCTATATATATATATATATATATATCATATGTATATATATATATATATATATATAGTCTGTATAGAAATATATATATATGCATATACATAGATAGATATATCTATATATATATAATATTTATGTGTGTATATATATATATCTCTATCTATCTTATATGTGTGTATGTATATATCTCTATCTATATATAGATATATCTCTCTATCTATATATATATATATATCTATCTCTATATATATATATATATATATATATATATATATATATATATATCTATATATATATATATATATATATATATATATATATATATATATATATATATATGCTTGGGCACGATCCCATGAAAGATTTCATGCTACTCTCTGCTGTATCGATGACGTCACACATGTGATTATTTTCATTCGTGTCTAGGAGGTATTTGATGTTCTATGAAATTCGGCAAATAGCAGTTTCAAAGGAGAGAGGAAGTTCAAGTTCGTTATAAATAATTGTTTAATGGAGATTTGCCATTGCATGCCATCACTCAACCGCTTTAGATAGCTTGCGTTGGGAAATAGTAAGCAGGATGGAGTGCACCTTATGCAAGATAAGTGTCATTCACATTTTTGAGTAGACAGAAATACTCTCCGGCTCAGTTATGCTTTACTGTCTCCTTAATGGCTTGGTAATCTGTTCTGAACTGTAAAATATATTTAATCTAAAAAATAATAAATAATGGATCTTAGGTTTTTGGACCAGCTTACATTGATAGCTACGACGAAATACTTTGCAATAGAATGTTAGTTCACATTTCGGGAGCCTCACTTCCAAGGGGTGTCTTGTGCATTAGTCATACTTATGTAGTGATGCTGGATCCCAAGTTTCCAAATGAACACATTGTATTGCATCAGAGATGAGAGATGGCCCCCACACCACCACCCAGAATTTGTTACATGAAAATACAACATATGATGGCATAGGGTGTATCATTCATATTTGATTACCTGCATGTCTCACCAAATTTAATGTTCAACGCTACATATGAAAATCTTACCTTGATTCAGCACACAGTGGATAGTTACAATAGTGCAAAAGCAAATAGTTATGACGAATATTGAATATTAAAAGATATACCATACTTATCTGTAAGCGTGACTTTAAATAGAATAATTTCTAATTTGTAGTTCCATATGATTTATTGTTTCAATATATTGCGCTGGATTATCAAACTATATTCACCAAATTACATCCTTGGGTTAATAAACCAATCCACAGCGTGCACTTATTTTGCAATAGCGTAAACGCAATCATATGAAAAGATATGCAGGCGTAAGCAGTTTAACTTTAGGCATTAGCTTGATTTTGTTGTATATATCACAATAATTCATGTTTAAAGTAACTGTTGAACCCTTGTACACTGTTTGCAAAGATCTATCACAATTGATAGTTGTCTTTACTCACTGCTCGCTTTGCTACCTATTATAAAAACAGCTTGACGAATACCGGATGTAGAAAGCCAGTAAAAGATCTTTCAGTACAATGTTGTCTCTTCCGTCATTGCCAATGGCCAAAGAGTAGACAATTGCGCCATGGTGGAATTGAACATTTTCTTTCGGCAGCGGGAAGTTAACGCTTTCTCTATGCAGGATATAACGAAAGTGCAAAATGCAATTTCAGACCAAATTGAATCTTAAGACTCAATCCAAAACTACTGTGGGAAAATTGACTGTCGTCGATGAAAGCTAACGCCAACAAGAAATGAGTGATTACTCTATGTGAAGCTGATAAATGGTTTGGGCAGATAAGTGTGGGTAAACGCATGGTTCCCTTCTTATGTTACTTCAGTGTCAGAAACCTATGGTCGATATTGTATTTAAGTCCTAGCTTTGTTGAATTTAGGTGCCAGTGATATACTGCATATGGAATTATTCAGAAAAAAAAGTCTTTATTTATCAGGAAACACAGCTCAATCAACCTTAAGTCATACAATATATTCAAATGACTGGTGGTACAGTTTTTACACATGGTACCTTTGATAGCATATATTAATATGATAAGACATTAAACGGCTCATCTAGATTCAATAGTAGACGAAATATTATGATACCATGGTCTTCTTTTTCACACGAGCTTGCTATTAAGCGTCTGCTAAGGTGGCATCACATCGCGATCAGCATATCTTAACAACTAGAGTGATAAAGTATTGTAGGCAAAGACAGATGTGACTGTTGCTAGCATTGAAGCAAGGATAACAGGAATCACGGCTGCCGATAGTATTATTGTCTTGGACAAGACACATCTTCGACAATGACGGCATAAAGATCAGTAAACTCATAACAACACAGATGGCTTATTGTTGAATAACCATGCGATAATATGCTGTTTCCGACTAGGTACGATACATTTAAAAAATAGAAACATGAGGTAATATTGATTGGCGAATGTGGTCATGAATAGCATTAATATTCTCATTCGTCATTATGTCCTCTCAAGCAGTTGAAATGCATTCTCATTCGTCATTATGTCCACACAAACAGTTGAAATGCATTCTCATTCCTCATTATGTCCTCACAAGCAGTTGAAATGCACTCTCATTCGTCATTATGTCCTCACAAGCAGTTGAAATGCACTCTCATTCGTCATTATGTCCTCACAAGCAGTTGAAATGCACTAAGGAGCTTGTTGTGTAAATACCTTTAGCTTTTGTTATAAGTATTACTGACACATTATATTGCTTTGTGTAGAACTAGGAAATGGCAGCGGTAGCAGTAGAAAAAACCTTAGCTTGTAATGTACGCGACGGATACATAGAAAGAAATCGTTACAACCTATTCATTTGATATCATAAAAACAATATCGTAAACAGTAATAAGTACATGCAAACAAACTTAACAGTAAGTTTAAAATGAGATAAAAGGTAACATAGATAGCGATTAAATCCTTGTCGCTCGGATCGACATGACCCATTGATGCATGGTTGTGTATGTGAGCATAACTATCGAAATGGTGTCGATATAACTGCATATTGAAATTTCTCCCCCATTTTAGTAGTTTGAGTGAATGTTAACATATCGAATGTGCCGATTAAAGTAATTGGTCAGAGTAACCGAATCCCACATGACCGAATGACCCATAGCGCTGTGATGAAGTGCGACACTAAGTACACAACACTCCTATCACCAATGCATATTGTCGATATTAACGAGAAATGCATCTGTAGCGTGTGAGAGATGTAGCGATGCGCTACATGCAGCTGTGTAGGAGCGTTCAATTTACTATGTGTTGGTTATCGCATGGTCACGTGGGTGATATGGTGAAAGGGTTAGAAAGAGTGTCGTTCCCCATATCACCCACGTGACCATGCGATAACATACTTATCGCGATGGCACCTAAACGCGATAATCTGCCTGTCATGATGGTTTCAACTATAGGAGATCTCGGAGATTTATCTTTTTTCGACGCCAGTGATTTTGAGACGGATATTAGTGTTCCTGATAAGTATATGCTTCGAATTTTGTCGTGTGAGACTTGCAGAACCTTCCCAACTCCGGCAATTTCGCGCCTCAGCATGACTCCAGGGAGATGGGATAATACCGTGACTTTCCGATGAGCGATACGCAACCTGATTAGCGGCTGGCAAGCAAATGACTCTTGAGAAAACTTTCGTCATAAGACTTGCAAGGTGTGCGTGATATTAAGAACCTCCGTAGTGTTGCCATGTTAGAGCAGCGGTGCTCTGTGAGGGACCTTCTCAAATGAAGTTGTTTCTCGGTGATATTTCGACACGGTTGAAGTCATCGCACGACAAACTGTGCGCTTGAGGCGATATGGGAAAAAAGACCGTGCTTTTTCTCGAGCTCTGATTGGCTTAGAGCAGGGTGCCATGTGATAAGTTATTGTTATCGAAATCAACTTAATGGTACCGAAGTATTAAAGCGTGCTACTGAGACGGCACCTGCTCGGTCAATTTCGCAGATTAAGGGCGCCAAATAAGTGTGTAACCCATCGACCATGAAACCAACCTCGTGTGACAGTACAAAATATCAAGCACTTAATAAGATATCGAATCACCGCACATATCGGTAGACGATCAGTGCACCAAGATGGGAGTTATATAATGTCCAACAACAGCAGAACAAATATGACACATATACACCTCATATTTCAAGTTCATAACAAGTCCTTCAGAGAGGCCTCACAGCAGCAGTCCGTGTGAAAATTAGCCACCACGATACTCTACGGCTCTCCTCAACACAAATTCGGAATTTCCCTCCTCCTCGTCTTCATGAGCACTGGTCACGTGGCTTATCATATAAACAGTCACATCATTCAAATATTGCAAAATCGTATAACACAAACCACGAATACCAACAAACACGCCCACAAATTTTATAGCTTGAATTGAAACCCATTAGCCAAATACCCGTCCTGAAATTATGGCGTTGGAATTGGACACTGAAATTGGACCGGACGATTAAAGGCAATGACCTGGTGTAACCTGGATGTTAATGTGTATTTAAACCGAAGAAGCATCCCTTGTTGCAACTCGACTTTCACTTGACAAGTCACGATGCAGGCGCTTAAAGTAAGTTTGTTGTTGCTAGTGTTGTCGTTGGTGGCTGCAAAGAACAAGCGTCCATTGGTAAAAGAGAGAACATCTCTCACGAAGGTAACTGTTCTTTCTATATCATTTAGTCTCCTTCTACCAAATTGCATGTAATATGTGTTGTTGAAATAAATTTGGGGCTTTATAAACAATTTCGAAGTACGTTATTCAATATGACCATGTTGGTTTTGGTTGCAGCGTCAGATTGGATATGAAAGTAAAATTCTTTTATTTGTATTCATCAATGTTAATGATTGAATCATACCTTAAAGCTACTCAGTATCAGACAGTAAGGTCGTTGCAAATATTCTAATCCGAAAGAAATGTAACTTACTATAGAGGATATTCTCGCGACATTGCAGTAAACTGTGAAGAATTTGGTTTTGCGCGATGTGCAAATAGTGGCTGCTATTACCCGACCTTCCGTTGTGACGGCGATAATGATTGTGACGATGGATCAGATGAAGCAGACTGCGCAGGTAGTTAGAATGTTACTTATTGTGTCGGCTATATTGTTGTTGGTTGTCTGATTTTTAAAATCAAAGTCGTGTTCGGCTTCTTGGGCCTTGCACAAAAGCCCCATTATAAAGAAAATTATTCATTAACCGGAGCAGGTTGTTCCGGTGAACAATTTGAATGTGCCGATGGGAGATGCATCGACGAATTGTGGCTATGTGACGGCGACAATGACTGCCAGGATTCTAGTGATGAGCGAAATTGTGAAGCAGGTGATCGTTGTTATCTTGTTACTGTGTGAGTACTATCTCATTTGTGAGCACAAAGGGGACATTATATTGATTAAAAGTTTATGTTTGTTAAGGTTGCCGAAATGGACGCTTCGCATGTGTCAATGATGGCCTGTGTCTCCCTGCTGCATGGCATTGTGATGGAGATAACGACTGCGATGATGGCAGCGATGAAGCCAATTGTACAGGTTAGTTACATTGAACAACTTTGGGTATATCGGCAGCATAGGATGGGACAGATGTGAACCAAATGAGCTCTGTTTTGTATCGACTGTTATCAAAGACGAAGGGGAATTAATAAATTGATTTCAGATTATGTACCAAAGACGCGGGGAATACCAGTAAATAGTGTATCAAGCACGAATAATCATAAAAGCTGGATATGGGTGTAATTTCTCTTTTTTGCCATGCTTGTTCCGATGAGATGTCTCAGCAGTATATTCACCTCAGTTTCATGCTTGTAGAGGATTTGTGATGGAGACAATAATTGTGGCAATGGAAGGGATGAAGACATATACAATATTTCGTTTGCAAACCATTGTTACGATCTCGTGAATCGACGAAGTGATCAATAACCATCGAATATATTCCAGCTACATAGTTACCATGGATCGCTGCTGCATTGGTAACAAAATCCTGCACCTTTTCTAGGAAAGGAATAAAGAGTTGTCGTTGCATCTGTTGTCTGAATTCCCCCTCTTTCAACTTTAAATTTAGTACAGAATCTTGCTTATATGTTTAAGAAACCATTTTTGTTGAGAAGACTAAAATTGTTGTTTTATTGTTACTGTAATGATAATGATGGTTGTGGTTGTTATGTTGGTGGTAGCGCTAATAGTACTGTAAGGAATGAGCAGTTGTTGTCCGTGTGCTAATTAATGGCGAAGAAAAATCCATAATTCTGTATTGAATGAATAAAATCAAATATTCCCCAAAACGTAGATACCTATATTTCAACAAGTACGAATCTTACCATTTTGCAGATTTACATTCGATTATGCGTCACACCTGATTGTACTGATAACTATTGTTCATAAAAGGTATTGTGTAATAACAGAGGCTGATAATGAGCAATAATAACGACGATGATGATGATAGAAAAGACACGAAGAAGGTGTGTCGAGACTGGCGGTGATTAGACCGATAATGATATGCAAGAAAATAATAATCGTAATTTGTACAATCAATGTTCCCCATATGAGTATGCGCTTGGTGTTATCAGCTGTAAGGAAAACATTTTTACCATGTAGTCGCTCTAATACGCCATACCTAATAAACATAAGAAAGCCTTTGGTAGTGATTGACCCAGCTGGGCTGCATCAATATTCTTTAGGACGATGTGCATCACTTGGTCGAAACTAGCTCAACTGGTTGAACCTTTGTGAATCAGCTTTGTTTTTGTTTTTCTATTATAGTTTACCCATTATTTTGTTGTATAAAACATTTATCATCAATTACATTTTTGATGTTTGGAGAACGGTTTGTCAGTCATTTACAACCTCGTTTATGGATAACGATGCTTACATCGCGTGGAAACCTGTTCATTCTAACCGCTATCCAGTTTTCTAAATATATATATATATATATATGTAATAAAAAAGGGATGTATTTATATCATGTACATTAATAAAAGCAAAATAAAGGAAATAAAAGAGTATATAGCTTTATCGGTGAACCTGTTAAATAGTAGGCGCAACCATAGAAGAATTAACAAATGTTGATTCATAAAACATTGACTTTAGCTATCGAACTGTGTTGCAAAGAGTGCCGTATGTTTATTTCCACATAACACCACTTCATTGTTTTGAGAATGATCCAAGTGCTTGGTGGTAAATTGTTTATCTAGTTGCTTAGACATTGCGCCCTGTAAGTGATAAGTGGTCGTTCCATTCCAAAGCTTTGTGAGCCTTATTGTGTTTTTTTTTTTTTTATGGACTGATCACATGTATGCTTGTATGCTCCAAGAAGAGAAGCCACGTGCTTGGTCTAGTGCTATTAAGCAAATTCATAATCCTAGCTACAATCTTATGACGCAATTTCACGGCCACAAATAGACACTTACAAATGTCAGTATAACAATAAACTATAACTGTCACACAAAAATTGAAATCTTCCTTAGATGTGCTGCAAACCCTCGCTATATCCAAATGTTGCCCCCAAAGTGTTTTAACGTTTTTCAGTCCTGGATGAAATTTGAATTCAAAAGCATAACCGCTACAGACCGAATAGGAATCATTAACGATGAGGAGATTGGGCCTCAAACTCCTTAAGGCTTAACAGTGAAATGCCTGCATTATCGTTTCTTCACAGTTAGTATTTAGATAGCCTTTTGGACGGAGGGGTCTTGTTTTCGGTTATTGGCACTTACAGAAGACATTTTCATTTCGTGTCTGCGCAATCAAGTCGCCTGATTGTGCCAAAAGCATCCCTCACCCCCACGGATCGAAGTTGCTATTTAGGTATGTTTCTCTCCACTTGAATTACAGACGAAGGGTGCATGGTTTTTAAGTGCTTTTTTTATGGTGATATATATAAATATATATATATATTATATATATATATATATATATATATATATATATATATATATATATATATATATATATGTATATATGTATATTTATATACAACAGTCTATCAAAATTATCGATAGTTAGAATCAATATCGACGATAGTTATCGACGTCGGCGATCGCTATTGATGCATTGCATCGATATAGTAACAATCTGTTTTGATCTAACGTTAAACCATTAATTGTTTGTGTAATATCCTTGACGCAAATTACTCATACGATTGCATCGGTCATAAATTTCATTTCACTCATATTCCCATATCATACCAAGCGAAATCGAATACATGCTTTTAGCAATTTGCATATATTCATTTCAGTGGGGATTCATATCATGCGGCATCAAATATCTTGCTATTCAAACGGAATGATAAAAACTAATATTACGAATGGGAACAATCCATGCAACTGTTCGATGACAAAGTCGGAGAGCATCCACGCTCTCTCATCCATATAGGTTTATGGTTACATATGCACCATCGATTGTTGGCTAACATACTTGATGCTTTCGGCGAACAATCTCAGATGAGTCATCCATACGAAAGAGCAATACAGACTGGTATGATGTTCACTTGATGAAACGAGGGATATTATTCAAACTTCGCTCACATGCGCTCTCGTCGTCGCACTCTGCTAATTTCATCCATATACTTCATTACGAGTTCCTATTCATTATCTCAGTAAGGCATTTGTATAATTAAATCGTAGTCGTGGACTGAAGATCCTCTTGAACGGTTAATTTGTATTTTTTTTTTCATAAATCAGGCCTTGTTATCTCCAATGTGTGTTGACCGCACGTTATTTGTCGGTCAAGAGATAGAGTGCACCCTCTTGCGGCATCTGAGAAACCTTTGCAGCGTTCTTTCGGGTTTTTCTTTGGCAAAATGCCAGTTCTGTTATGTGTTTTAATGAAGCATAGGCAATTATATATTTATAAAATCAGGTATTTCAATACATTGTCATTTCACATTGAATATTTGCCTTATTTATCATGCCTTGGCCCTTCAAAGTTGTAGATTTGAACCTCATTCTTAGAATTTTGTTCATCACCAAGTTACACAAACTTCAAATTTCTACAAGAATAGACCAACAATATTTCAGTAGAAACATCCTGGCTAAACTGAATTTGTGAATGTCAGTCCTAAATAAGAAAGCCAGTTGAGTCTTTCACTTGATCAATAGCATAATGCGAAAGTTACAGGTGCATTTGCAACCGGTTTATGACAGCAGCAATTAATCAATGCCATTCATGTTCCATTTTGCCATCTGATCCGCATAGTGTTAACACAAGTAAAAGGTCAGTGAGGATTGCGCATATGACCGTCCTCGGAAACCTATCGTTGAAAATGTCTAGTGGCTCGTTACTTTTCTGTTCTTCGCACAATTAGGTTTAAATACGCTGGTCTTGTTTTCATGCATTTGCTTTTCTTGGATTATCTGATAACTCGCGTGAATCGGTCACTGTTGGATAAGTAAGCCGAAAGCGCCGGTGACTTGAACATATGTACGACGCCGCTGTTAAGAATGATCGCAGTTGGGTTGTACCTCTGTATCGTTACAATGACCCTATTGCCTTGATCATTATATAAATCCATCAAAGATATCCATATATTCCTTTTTTACCTATCACAAGGCTAGTATATCCGATTTATTTCACAGCTTCTCTAAACTACAGTGGCATTTGTTATGCTTAACAATTTGAAAATCATGGACTTAATGTCCGCAATGATATTTGGTAAATTGGTAA
>CM067344.1:60788625-61036125 GCA_034190875.2 Urechis unicinctus | reverse complement strand
GCCTTAGAATCCCATCAATCAACCCATTTAGGTGGTTGATGTTGGGAAATGGGAGGGATAAAGGGTGATGGTAGATTGTGATGTGGGGACTTAATTGTGGTATTCAAAAATAGCAGAAAAACTATCGCGACTATCAAACATGCTTGAGGAGCTATCCAGCATCAATAGATTCATCTCAATAATAATATTTCGAGCAGCTTTTGCAGAGTCGATACGCAATTTGCGGAAGGCCCGCCTGAGTATTCTATACTGCCTCCTTAATGGTTCTGTGATCAGATATGAGCAGTGAAACGTCGATCCTCATATGATAACTAACAACGATCTTTGATTTCAGGACCAGCGACCGTGATATCGCTACACGTAGTGATTTGGGGCATGCCTTCGAAAGAGCCTCTAACCATTTCGTCCACCTAATTTTCAAGTGGTTAACGTATGTATTGGTGGTACTTTGGATTAGTCAACATGCATGCTCGGTCTGGTGTTCCAAAATGGGGTGTATATATGTAATATGTTTATTTATCGATGATTGAATACTGCAGTACAATTGGAGAGTTATAATACTGCAAGTCAATGTTAAAGACTCGGAATGGTGATGCGGTTCGTTTGTGTCATCGATGAAACACAGATCACTCGCGTAACATCACTGTAACTACAGTTCTAACCATAAAGTAATTCCGCCAAATTCAACCATTCTATTGGTTAAGATTTCATTGAATTAATACACATTAATATTTCAAATATTATAAACAATATTGAATAATGTCAGCAATGGCTTGGAAATACAATTCTTCTTTGTGTACAGTCCCGGATCATATACATTATCGGCGATCTTTTCTACGATGTTGCATGTGCAGCTGTGAAATAATAATCTTGCTTTGTACAGCACAAAATACCAGCACAATTGACGACTACCATAATATCAGTTCGTGATCGGGCTTACAGTTATGTAAGGCAGTTCAGTTAATTAATTGTCTTCTAAGAATAAACTAACGTGAACAGTGTTGACGCTGATGCCTCCATAATAGCGTAATTAGAGAGACGTCATAACATATCGTTATCACTATGATTGCATCGTGCTATTTGGAAATGCTGAGCTTTGATGCAATAGCCTTGCTGTACAATCTCTTGTTACAATATATGATACAAATTTTAAGACCTGTAAATAATATTTCCGGAACCACAACATTGTCCATTATCAAATTATTTTGGATAACATTGAATCATGCGAACTCTGCGTGACGCAGCAAATGTTGAAACCGCTCTAATTGCTCAATTTCTATATCAATTAGCAAATGACTGATTAAAAATGTCAATGGCAATTTACAAAGCCATATCTATAACATTTAAATCGATCAAATTGCTCATTGCAGGATTAAATTAAAAGTGGAATCCAAAGAGCTAGAACCCATATCTATTAGACTTTAGGACCCCGACTCAGATGCCCACGGTAAGACACTTAGCTCCAAATATCGATCATCATTTATACCATCCTATGAGGCTTATACGGGAAGACAACTTCTTGATTGAGGTTGGTAAGTAAAGGATTAGAAATCGAGCAATGTGGTTTGATTAATCAAATAACACCGACAAGCACAGAGCACGATATGAGATGATCGCAATGAACGGTGTAAACCTGTGGCCAAATTGATTTCGCACTGTTATTTCGCAGGAGCAATTACAGCCAATCTTGAAGAAAAGTTGCACCCAGTAACTGTTCGGTTATCTATTTACTCTCAGGGTGCAGACGTTAAGGAGGTACAAATGCGCATTATCTATTGAAAAAATCCAATGTATGATATTGTGGGTATACTAACCAAATTAGCAGCTTACAAATGTTATTGTAACGAATGTCCATTTTCATACATTGATACAGATTAGCGATTTATAATAGCCATTCACACTAAGATGTAAAATAGGTGCCAAAATAAATGGTTCTTGTGACTTAATGTTCTGCTTATGAAATATATGCATCCCCATATGTTCCACTTAGTTCTGAGCAACAGCATATTATATCTCTCTGACTTTATTGAACTCATCACTGCAATCAATATACCAGTACAAACCACAGTGATTTTGAAACTTCTTCTTCAACCTTTCATTTCAAAGGTTGCGATACAAGACTGCATGCGGCGTGGACTGCTATGGTCTGATCATTATCAATGATTGGTTAAATTTAAAACGTGTAGATGCTAGTGTTTAATTTTATTTGAAATCATCTAATAAGTGTTGAAATCTGCTTCGCAGAGCAAAATATATATCTCATTCGATAGGCGTATGATAGTATAAATATATTATTTACACGTAGTCGTAGCAAGATTTTAAGTAGGCGTTTGTGAATATGTAGCCCAAATTACCTTTGTTATAAAGAGGCTAACACAGTTGATGCTTTCGGTTATCCACTATGTACAAAGAAGGTATCTGGACTCTATCTTTCATGCATCTTCACTCTCACTGTTTCTCTTCCTTATATTCAATCATTTTCTGCTGCAGAAGTTACAATTGATCATCTGAATATAACATGTACATTATGAAGATTTTAAAGGTAAATTTTATACTCTATTTTATATTCTCTTTCTTGTATGTCGATATCAAATTGATGATAAAAAACATAAGCGCACCACTAGAGTAATTTTATGCAGCTCGTTTGCAACACACTAACAAATCCAACAGACAATTCTTAACCTTAAAAGTTTTAAATCTAAATGCACTATCTAGGTCCCAAGGTTTTCATACATTCAACGCAATCGTGCTTTTTTCTGCCAGATCAGGTTAACAACAACGAAAAATCGTTGCTAGACTGATTTGGGTATTTTTTGTTGGATCCCCAAACATTGGTCTTAGATGCAACACGAAAATAGGCTGATCAATGGCAAAAAGCAAAAGTCACATGTGCAATTACCAACGGAATTCGACAACAGCTATTCATCAATGCCATTCATGGTCTACTTTGCCATCTGAGCCACATGTTGGTGCATGGACAACATTGCATAGCGCTTGTTGCAAGTATATTTCTAGCGGATCTTACAGTTTTTTTTAGTTTCCGTAGAAAGACAGGTAGCTGGTATGACCAACCGATACAATAATACAATTTGCAAAATTAAACCAAGGTTCCGAAAGATGTATTGGCTGAGGAAAGAAATATATTCTCCTGTTGGAATCGTAGGAACAAAAACCTTTGCCACAACCGAAAATTAAACCTAAAAAGATACGTGTGTATATGGTATGTTACGGTGCATACCAGGTTTTGTGAAATCATCAAAGTGTTGACATTACAGTGGCACTGCTTGGGCGATAGCGTGAAATATTGATGCAAGCAGAACCCAAAATTAATGATGTTTAAATGGGCGATATCAAGCGACCCATGAAGCCAATACCATACCTGAATTAAACACGACAACCGTTATAGACCAAGTTGTGCACACTCCCTTTGTAACAGTATCCTGTCATTTACCAGCCCACCACATTATAAGCACACACACACACACACACACACACACACACACACACACACACACACACACACACACACACACACACACACACACACACACACACACACACACACACACACACACATATATATATATATATATATATATATATATATATATATATATATATATATATATATATATATATATATATATATATATATATATATATATATATATATATATATATATATATGTAATGGGAGTAGATGTGACTTTCATGTGAGCTCATTGAATTGAGCGGTTTGTAACATATTTTGTTCTCTCTTCATATTTTGTTCTCTCTCCTTATTGCATCATGCTCCCAAATGTAGTTTTTGAATGATATGTGTGATGAAGCACATACTGAAGTATATGCCAGTAGATGAATAGAATGATGATATATAACACTTACCACGCGATAGTACTTTGTTAATGGCATTCACTCAAGTGTGCACAAGATTGCTTCTGGCAAATTAGAGGTATATCAAATTGATTAAATCTTTTTTTTACGTTAGCATAAATAATTCAAATAGTCTCATATCACGGTGATGAATTAGTTTTGACCATACACTCAATGCATTTGATATGCAACGGTCAGCATCATATCATAATAAAGGATGGATTTATGCCATTAATCAAACAATTAAGCAATACCATATAACTTTCCCCGGTTAATATGTTGTTTTTTGACCCACTTCCGGTAAAACTTTTTTTTTGGTGACCTATAAATAAAACAAAATCTTCTTTGTCATCCTTCTTCTTTTAGGCCATAAAATAATGTATTTAAACCCTTTGATCTTAGGATATATTCCGATGTATTTTGTTGCTATGTCCTTTTCAATAACATTCATTTAAAGTAAATTCAGTTGAGATCATTTTGACCTCAGCACACTCGTTATGGGTACAACATATCCTGCGTTATGTGATATCGATGTTAAAATATTTGATTAACTTGCCCTTCGGCTATTAATTGTGTGCATGGGATAAGTATAACTTAATTGTGCAATCATGGAACGTTACTACACATATCGCCATATCCGACATTAGTTAGGGTAGATGTTGGGATGTACGTTCAATATTCCGTTTTTTGTCTTGTGGCTGTAAAACCCCTTGATCATGAGTTGATAACAAAGCCTGTTGAATGGATCGCACCGATTTTTATATACAATTATCCGAAGAACTCTGTGTATCTTTGATATATTGGTATAATATTAAATGAGCAGTATGCTTAGGCACGTAAATGCATCTGCCGAATTGTGGATGGGTCAATAACCTATACATGCCGAATAAATGGATTGTGACATATTCACATGATGATCCAGTGCCTCCTAGCAAGTTAGCAAGATGACTCTTAATCTCTAGCGGCCGAAATTCACCACCCGAGCCTTGCGCTTGTTGCAAATACTTGCTTCCAGTACGATGCTGACAAAATTTTGAACGAAGAAAAGCTGGCCTACAATACAGTAGCTTGCATTCCACTAAGGCGAATTTATTTTGCAGTTGCTGCAGACATTCTTTGGTATTCAATGTACGGCCAATCAGTGTCCTACATTGAAGTCGATATTCGGTTCAATACCAACACGCTATCCGCTCAAAACCTCGTATGTGTTACTTCATCATACCTTCATGACTCAAGAAGGAAAGGTTAGCACAGCATACACAATTTATCAGAATGTTAGCCAATTTTACACATGAAAAGTGTCTGGAATAAAACCTAGTGGTGCCATATATCATTTATGTTAAAGTTACAGATGCAGTACGTAGAAGGTTGTCAGCTTACCTGACGTTCTAACAAGGCATATGAAGCAAGATCGATACTTCGATATGATCAGATGCTGTCGTTCTCAGAGGCTTTGTGTAACCATAGCATTCCATTTGAGCTTCACCAAAAATAACACTCTCGCATAATACGTCATCGTTATACGAGATACAAACCAAAAAGGGTAAAAAAGACGCTGTCACAAAATAACTAGTTAAACGGACGCGAACGGAGCTAGCAGGCATATAAATATTTCTTGTGATAGTGTTTTCAGACTTTTGTGATAAGCAGCTCGGTACAGGCTATCTCTGTTACGCCAGACCTACTACGAAGTGCACTATAATGTGAACAAATTAACCTCTAAGCTAATAAATTGGTCCTGCCGAAAAACAATCCATCCAATATTACCCCCAAAACACATCAGATGACATTATCTGGCGTAAACAAATAATAATAAAAATGGGTCACCCGTACATCAACAGCTACGTAAATATATAAGCGTATAAAAGCGTATATGCTTAGCAGGGGCGATTCACTTCCAGGGTACCAACTGCAATAAAGATGTTGTGCCTTCATTTTCCGCGGAGAAGGACATTTTGCGCATCGGTAGTGGGAGATCATTACACACGCGGAGTACCCCTGTCATCGTGATGACATAAACTGTGTTTGTACATATTATGCACCTACAAGCTACTCTGGTTTATGTGCAACGAGCAAACATGCGAATGTTCATATCAAATCAATACAATTCATTCCTACAGAATAGTGGATGCTTTCCCATCTATTAATGTCCTGCTATCCATGCCATTCTCAATCTGTGCTTAATAAGGCGCTTCACTGCTTGAATCCACAACACATTATCATGGCAATGCTGACATAGGAGCAACATTGCAGTTATAAAGATTGATAACAATGTAGCAGAGACAGACTAAGTAGAACTTTCCGCCAGATTTACTGTGTTGAGCATCGATATTACCAGATATCGCAATTGCTTTACATCAATGGTCTGGGAATACAGTATCGAATGCATCGATTTCTTAGTGGCACAATCTCACTCAATATGGTACCTTTTATGTCGAATTGAGTCGTATGTTGCGCACCTTCGATAAGCCCAACAATGTCCTTACCATATAAGGTACTCATTAACAGCAAGCGATTTCCAGGATATCTAAAAAAAAATTGCCGTCCGTCGTTTAAATCAGTAAATATCAACATGAACCATTGTGTCTGACAGGATTGAATGGCATTAAGAGCCAGTGCATTTCCGCCATCATGGTAATTTAGATTATTGTTGACTTTTGCATTGTAATTTGTTTGGCGCAGAAGGAGCCATGCAATTCCACACAGCGTTCACATACAAATGCTTGACTTTATTCCTATTGTGACCAAATCTGTCCTGGTTTTGGCGCTTCTATCGAAAGGTCAATCCTTGATCATTAAGTGCTCAAACTTGTAACAAAAGGTCGTGTTCTTGCAGGTCCCCAGAGAGGTTATTTTAATGAGCTCTTCGATTGTCAGCGAACATTTCGGTGAATGATTTATAAATCAAACATGACAATACATTCAAACAGTCGTTGCGTTAATTAATATATATCGATGTTAGATCAGTTTTGATCCCCAGAATGTCCATTGTGATGCCATATGGCTTCATCCTAACGCAGGATAGTGTTTAGGTGTTGATGTTTGGCTGAAAGCGTTCATTAAGCACGGTTCAAATAACGTATGAAGCACGCAAAATATGTCAATTTAACCCAAGTACACGAATCCATAAGAACAAACACATTCATAGGGTCTTGCAGCAGTTACAGTCGCTGTAATGGGAAATGATTTTTTCTCACTCATAAATATTACATGCTCAATGATGAATTGAGTTCATTTCGTTCGTTCTATAAAGAGGTTGCTATAAAGAAATCAATAGCTCCTACTGCCTTCAGTATGAATAGATTCACAATATAAATGTCTATTTTGCTAACCAAATGAGACCAATTTCAGGAGTTACGTGCATGTTAGGACGCTAGCTGGCTCAATATGTCGGACTAATTCTATGCAGAGATGGTTATCTGCATTTAGAAAATGAATTTCATATAGAAGATCATAAAAATTTTCCGGCAATATTCTCTGTTGCTTTTGTATGACGGGATGCAAAAATGATGACATCTACGAATGTACTGCAAGCGGATATACATCCGAGGCTTCAACTGCGGTAATCGTTTTATGCTTATTGTCATTTTTGCGCACTTAATTTTGTATATTGCCCATTACAACTTTTATAATGTAGCGTATTTTTGAATTGACAATTTTTGACAAAATAGATGTGACTAATTGTCAGAATAAATAAGGGAAGATGCAGCAAACATCTAATTATATAATGTGTATTGCTATTGATGAAAGGCTGTTCAGCTTGTGTGATCAATGTGGCCAGGTGCACGTTCAAATTCAATGGCCAAGTTTATAAATGGCAAGTATATATATGGCCACTTTATATAAAAGCAAGTATATTTGAATGTGCGACAATTATTAGATTGTAGTTTTAAGGTTTCATCAGGCAACCGATATGTATGTTTAAGATTTGATATGTTGCTGAACACATAGTATTTTCCAATCAATATCAATGAATTGTCGTTGTTATAAGTGAATACATTCTACAAAATTCTACTACTACATAGCATAACTACACTTTTGAATGGATAAATATCTTATCATTTTGCGCTTATTAGCGTATTTCGTTACAGACTGCACCATTGTATCATGTGACTTAATCAGCTTGTGATATAATTGATTGCTCATTCGAGCCTTCTTTTCCTGAATGATGGTAAAACATGTCGTCTGTAATAAGTGTAAAAATCATTACCGTTGTCACGTATCATAATAGTATGAATCAGGTATTTGATACTTTGAAATGTCACCACTGATGAACATTGACGTGTGCGTTAACTATTAGTCCGATAATAACTATAAAGTTTGTTCAAACCGTTAGTCGGCAAATACACAGCATTGCATATTTAACCTTTTGTTTACCTCATATATTTCATATCGTTGGGCATTTGCATCTGAGGTGCGGTACAACTCTGTTATGTGTAGCTACTCAACTGGTAATTCCTATCAATCATCGGCTTACTAAACCGCTACTTCTTTTGATGCTGCATGTTAAGCTATGTGGAGCTGATCGGTGCTCTGTAAACTGCCATACTGGTCACTGGTCATAGCTTTCATGTAGGAAAGAATAGCGTTCTGTGATGTTATTCGAATCCCTTCGGCGGGATTTGATTTATATGCAAATACAACACGAAAATCGAACTTCTGTTTGTACGATTACATTTTCAGCCTAGCATTATCAGGCCATGATCATGGGATAAAAACGATGAATAGCCTGCAACTAATGTTACTGAGAGCAACGTTTTTGTAGGAATGCTTACGTGTCTAGCTACTGACAAATGTTTGTGTACTAGCTGTGCAGTAATATATTACAGCTCATTATAATCATATATGTGAATGTACTCAATAAGCAAGCATTGGCCTGAATTCACAATAGTTTGTTACACGATATGTACATGAGATCAACCATCACGTCAGCAGCCAGTGGCACTTTGAAGGTCATTTCTAATATTGTACCAATCCCAAATTAGATGTATCCATGCGATTGGTAGATTGAGTGAATGCAAGGCATACGTCAATAATGCACGGATATGTGAAAAACAAATGCTCCTCACAGACTAATTAAGCAGCTGTTTAGCAGCTACCCGTGTGATGTTGTAGAGTTATGACACTTTACATACCAAGAGGAATAAATGCATCTTATCGTTCGATATTTTTAGTAATTCTTATTATACTTATCCGGTTGATTGTTGTAAAAGTGGAAATGGGTGGCTTTAAGCCAAGTTTTCTCGTGGTCTCTTCATATTTAATGCTCGTTTGGTATCAGCGCTGTTTTGTGTGAATACCGCAGCATAAGATTTACGACTTATACAGCCAAAACTCTTGTATTACTGTAGACGCTAAACACGATGACTTAAGTTATGCCTGCTGCTAACCAAAATGGATAGAGTTAATTTAATCTACATATAGACCATATATGAGTAGCATCTATATTGTAATAAATTACAGGCACGGGGTTCATAAGGGACCATATAAACAGAACGATTATCATTTCGTGGGGATTGTATCATTTACACTTACGCATTTCCCAAGATTTTGTAATCTGTATCAGATGTTCTCTTAATCTGTGTCCTTTGTTTGATCTATTTTACAAATGGGTTGAACAGTTAAACAAATGTTTAGCGCATGTGCATGCGCTAAACTTGGAGTTGCCAGAATTATGTGTAAGTTAGTTAGTTGTATCTAAATGTGTCTGGCAATCACTCAATGGTTTAACAAGCTATTTTAAATGCACCAAAAATAAGTTGTATGATGAAAATGGTGAATGTGTTCCATAACTACAGAGCCAAATCAGGATCACGTTATTCCCACAACGTATTTTATCGTCTGGGCTATGATGTAGACTTAGAAAGTATTCCAAAGACGCAAGAGACACGTAACGGTATGCGGCACTTCTATGATAGTACATAACATATTTTGCACATTCATTATCAAATACTTCCGGTCAAACATATTATGTGTGGTTCACTAATGATGGTCCGTAACTTTCTTTGCTACCCGATTTGTGCTGTCACTGTCTGTCTGGATGTTTTCTAATTCCTTAACCTTTATATCCATAAAATAATACTTCACTACGCAAATGATCAATCTGCTACTACAGGACTACATTTTTTTTTACAAAATAAGATTGTTCTGAACTGTCATTAACTTAGCCTACATTACAGGTGCATTATAAGTTTCCCTTCAAGCGATTGCTGCAGCTTTGGTGTCTGATTAACACCCTCCCTCTGTGGGCCCGGGGATCAAAAAGGCCCACTGTATCCTCCTGAATGTCGTAAAAGGCGACCAATAGACAGCAATCTGTTGCCCATGGGTTGCAATTCGTGTTGGTGGACAGTAGAACGGTCTTTTTGCGAGGGCCATATCTTTAAATCGCCACTTGTGTTCGGATTTCACCTAGGCGAGAGGCCGGAATGCCCCTGTCCAGTCTAGCGGCTGGTGGTGACATGCCCAAGGATAAATTATGTTTTTGTTTATCTTCGTCGGCATAGATTTCCTTCTCATTCCACCCCACTCATTAATCCTAGAAGGCGGCTGGTTAATCAGGTTTATTATATCTATTCACCTTTGTAGGCACCCTTTAACACATTAGTATTAGTGTGCCGTTACATCCTATGCGTACTTACTTATTTACCTGAATAACACCCCAACATTCGGCTCAATAATACGATAGATTGGTGTTGTAATAACCTCTGAGCGTGGCTCCACTTACAATCCGCTTAAAGGTGTATTTGTCACATATATTAACCATACATACGCCCACCGATTGTTGCTTGAGTATGTATGTACAGCAAATTAAATATGGTAAGCCATTTATAGATTTGGTGCCATGTTCTGAATTTTAGTTTCCTTGCATCCTTTGACTTGATGATGCAGACAGCCTCAATATAAATCGGTGAGGTGAGGACTACCCAAAGTATCTAACGCAAGAAGCATTTATCGAACAACCATCTCAAATAGAACACTTCTTCGTAAGCCACACAGGCTAATGGGGAAATGAAAATGCTACCACAAGTCTTCATACACACTTAGATTCAAAACATTTTGCAGTTACTATCTCGTTAGGAGAATTTCGCTGGGAACCTGGGAGATGATTTGAAGGAAAGAACCACTTATATCATAGAACCAGCATAACCGTAATAAGAAAGGGCTCTTGCATTGTATCCACGCCATGTATTACATACCAAGTGCTTACTGGTGTGGTGAACGTTTTGATAACGTGAATTGTACACGGTTTTATAATAAAACTATTACGAAGACTTCATTGTGATATATGCCACGTGGTTAGCACCAGTGCATCATGTTCCTCCGGGAAGATTTACTGAATCCATTCGGATTCGATTATTCCTGATCAACAGCCTGTAACCAAATATCTGCACTATTTGTGAAACAAGGTGTTTGCGCTTCACTGGAGTGAGCGACAATATATTCTCGTTACCACAGTTGATAATGATCGCATCAGTGCTTCATGAGAGCAGAGCGATCGGGTCCTCTTATTGAACATCATTGGAGCATGACCACTCTACTGTTCAAATGCATTAAGTGAGTCTGACAAACTTACTCCTTTCTATTAACAATCCCTACAACCGGATCTTGGTGAATAATGTCGACTCAAATTTTCTTTCAGTTAAGTCTTATTGCGTGGTGGGCATGGCAAGCACCAGGCAGCACATGACGAGTATGCCGGAACAAAAATTTCACCAAACGGAGCATCCAATGTTTATTATGGTGAATGCGCATGTTTATTTATAGAGCATCTCTCTGCTGCCTTAATTGGTGCTAATCAAACGGAAAAAGTGGTTCAGTAGCAACTGTACTCAGTCAACATTACTCATGTGCACGGTTGCATGCTTTGCGCATCGATCACAATAACATAGGCTACTATCATGGCATTGCATCAATTAATGCTTTGTTTGCAGGAATCAAGTTCCATTGTTTATGCTGGAACGGCCAGTTCTGTATCAGAAAGTAATCGCGAGATACCATCGAACAGTCGCTTTGTCTAAATATTTAGGTCTTCCCACGAAAGCATTAACAGCAGCAAATGCCCTAGAGGTTTTAGAGGTGTCTCTGTTTGTCCTTGTATTGCACTGATTCAACCGATCACGGCTTGACATATGTATCCGTTGATTTTTAATGTATTGAACACATGAACAATTATACTTATAACCCAGTAAAGCCCTTCAGCGCGAAAGTCAACACTGATATAAATGAATTGGTATTACTACGCTAACCTGACGAGTTGCAAACAATACCATTCAGCGCCAAAGCCATGATGTTCTCTCGGAACAGGGTTCGTACGCGTTCAGATACGGCTTAAGGTGTTGCTTGCTATTCTATACCTAGATTTCTCAGTCGCTCGTATTTAAGAACATCTCGCTAACGCTCTCTAACTTATTGACTCGTCCTCCTCCTAGCGGTGGATGCGGCATCAAGCGTTGTTTGTATTTCTTCACGTACAAGTATTATCTAATTAACTTTACACTTTCACATCCGTTCATCTGTAAGAGCATCTCGCTTACACTCTCTACTAGCAATGTGCTCGTCAATCTCTCATAACCAATTTCTGCATCTTTGCCAGAGCTTCATGAGTCAGTAAATAACTCCCAGGGCCAAGGTAAAATGATTATTTACTCTATCGAGTAACGACGTAGGTATGAATTTCTGCTGGTGATTCGTTCAAGTAGATTGAATCTATTTAGTCATGGTAGCCATTCTCGCCAATTGCTACGAGAGGGCTTTGTATAGAAAGTCACGCCAGAATCATCAAGGCTGAGATTGGCAGTAATATAATTCAAAGTTTCCCTGTGACAACCGGTTGTCCCTCTTGACTTTGAGATGCTGGAGAGTCGCAATTAATTTTACCAAAGTGATTCTACGGATTAGCAAGTTTACTTGTAGACCATCTACGATTACTCGTAATCGATATCATGTAAGAGCATTTTGGTACTGGTTGAGTAGCCAGTAGCTGCTTACGCCCCCGTGATATGAAGGGATTGTACAATCCCAAAATCGCTTTACAACTATGGAATGTGAGCCGACCAAGAATAAGACTAGATTACAAAACACTTCACAGCATCGCCCAGCAACACCTTAACATACTGGAGGGCTATCACAAAGGTACTTTTATGCAGATAGTGATTATCTGCCCTAAGACGCACCGTAACAAGGCGTACCAACTCATGGATGCTGAAAGACGATTAGGTATAAATTGCAGACATTGGGCAATGGCTTAATGATTGGTTACAACTATGTGCATCATCGACGACTGCTCTGCAATACAGCCCCTCATAAGGAATCATGACATGGTCTCTGAGTTGACATTTAGTGGAAGTCATGCAAGAAAGGAATGTGTGAGTATTGATGCTGTTACAACTCAGTCATGTAAGATCTTCGTGAACAGACTTGTCGAGTGGCTTCGTTTTCCTACAAAGATCGCGACAAAAATCTCCGAGACGTCACCCCCCCCCAAAGGAAGGTACTGCAGTGAGTTAAAATGATCGCCCTGTTGCTCTACGAGTTTGGATGGAAGAATAAGCAAATTTACACATTAATCCGATGATTGAAAGCGAACCCACTATCGATTCCACACAGCCCAATTATGTATGGTTGCTACTATCTTAACCCAATGTACATGTGTTGAGAATGCAATAGTACAATATTATCGTAACGGTTGTGGGCATGTTCAAGTTTTGATGTTGGATGCCAGAAAAGCCTTCGACAGAGTCGAGTATGTCAAACTGTTCCATGCGTTGAGATGTAAAGGATTTGGCCAGAAGTTTAGCAAATTGAGGTGTGATTTAGCCAGTAAAATTTTGATGAACGGTTCCAAAGACTTTGTAAAGCCGGTGAAGGGTATTACATCAGTAATACATTTTATGGTGTTATAGGATGTGCAGATGATGTCACTTTGTTAGCTCCATTTCGAATGTCATTTTAGATCTTAATAGCAGAATGTCTTGAATTTGCCAAAGAATAAAGCTTATTATTTAACATAGACAAGAGTAAATATAATGTATTTAGGAGTAAAATTAATTGGATGGCAAATGTACTATTTTAAAATCATAAACTTGAAAATGTTCGAAAAGATGTCCATCAGTTCTATAATGCCTCGGTATCTTTAAAATATCAATCGTTTTAATCGTATTGCATGTCTGCCTATGGTTGTCAGTTGTGGGACTTTTCATCAGGAGACTTTCAGTTGCTTTACGTTGCTTGGCGTAAAGGCCATTAGTCGGCTCATGGATCTGAACTCAAGAACCCACAATCATATGTTGCGCTGCATTTGTGATGATGTTTCAGTTGAGACACTGCATGGATGGTTTATGAAATGTTTTGACATTCTACCATTAGTTTTACAATTATGTATTCCAAATTATGTGCTGGACTTGCGCTTTATGGTATTTGGTCAAATGCATGCAATAGCCTTACATACATATGTGCAAGGTATGATATTGATAAGTTTCATTTTGAAAATGTTTCATTGACCACTGTTTTGAAAAATGGGAAATGACACAACTAATTTCATGTCTGACGATTCTTTATCTATAACTGGTGCTTTATTAGCACAAAATCCCTGCATTCCAGACATTTATAAGCGCGATTTACATGTGATTATAAATCACATGTGCTTAATGCAACATTTATTTGTTTTCTGTATTGCAAATATACACCCTTAGAATGCCGTATTTGCTTTGGAATGGCATGAAGGTTGTTTTCTACTTCACATTCTTGTTACTTGATGTGAAGTATAGTGGTCATTGTTCGACTTTGTTATGTCTTACAATAGTTTGCCAACCCTGTGACAATTGACTTCAATAACATACATACACAGTAAGCACCAACGTGAATCATGCATTCGTTAATACATACAATTATATGCGCAGTGTTAAGAAGATGCAATCACGCACAAGAAATTTGCCATAATTAAGGAAGTCTTATCATGCGTTGTGTTTTAACACCTCGTCCATTCCAAGTTGTTAATGAACAGAAAACTGTTCAGAGTAGCGCTGGTCTTTCCACATGTTTTTTTCTACATTAAACAACTTAATAGTATTTAGAATGATCTAAAGGCTTGATGATAGATCGTTTATCTACTTGCTTAGACATTGCGTCGTTGGTGATATGTGTATGTTGCATTCCAATATTCTATGAGTCGAATCTAATAGAAATATTGGTAGCGTGCTTTAATGTTACAAAACAAATACGTGCTTGACAGTGTACAATCAAACATATTTATCCTGTATAAACATATGTAGCCTACAACGAGCATGACTGTGCCTGATGTTATCTCAAGTAACCTACTCGGCTCGGTTACTCATCGTTAGTATTGGGAAACAAGGATTTGTGCAGTTATGCCCTAGTGGTTTATGCAGAGGAGACCAACTGTAATCACATTCACAAGCACTGGAACAATATACAGTTTGTGGGTCTTCAAAATACGCTACAAACAATGCCTTGACCTTCCACAGCACAACAGACCGTTAGCCTTACTTTGAAGGTTCAGCAGAATACAGAATGAATTCGTGCTGTCTGATTCGGGATTACTGCAAGTTATAGATCTGGGGCCGTTTTCATACAAAGTCCGCAAACTCAGATTTTTGAGATGGTAAGCTGAGTTGGCTGAGTCTCAATTGTATCAATAAAGAATCTTAGGCCTCCTAGTGATATCAACTCTGAGACGGCTTGGTAGCTGTCTTAAGATCACAAGCTTAAGCTTAAAATTACCCATGTTCATGTGCGATCAATCATTTACAAACCATATAATATTGATGCAGCTGACTGACTTAGAAATTGCTTTTAAACTGCGCCGTTATTTTTGCACGTCAATCCACCACTTTACGTAGCGGCCACAGATAAATTGGTGGTAGGGGAGGGAGGAGAGGGTGTTAGTTACAGTTGTTATGAAGGGTAATTTTCTTTTCCGTTATTCATGGCATCAATTGGGAAATTAACAATAAATGAAATAATGGGACTATCAAACATGCTTGAGGAGCGATCCAGCATAAATCTCATTCATAATATTTAACGTTTGGAGATACCTTTGCAGGATCGATGTGCAATTTGCAAATGACAGAAATACGTCCCGACTGAGTTGTACCTTATTGTCTAACCAATGGCTAGTAATCAGTTCCGAAGATTAAAAACATTGCCGATCCTCAAATGATAACAAACAAAGCTTCTTTGTTTCCCTGTCTAGAGCCAACCCGACAGAATGATCTGGGGCATGCTTTAGAACGAATTTCCTACCATTTCGCCCTCTCCTAATTATGAAGTGATTGCATTGCTCGTTGGCAGTGCTTAAACATGCATTATCGAAGTGAGGTCCGGTGTTCCAACATAAGTTATATCATATATATTGCTTTATTCATCAGTTATTGAATACAGCGGTACAAGTGAATAGTTATTAGTGTGTGCAATCAAATAGTTATGATTTATGAAACGCAGAGCACAAACGCACGATGGCTCGCCAAAGAATGAAGGAATACCTCAAGGCACAGCACGAAAACCTAACTAGAAATGGATGGGGTTGGTTTAAAGCAAGAGCAGGTGGAGTTGTCCATTGTGATTAGGTACAAATACGTCCGTGGGGCATAAATATCCTCTTTGCCTCAATGTATGACTAAATCACTTTCCAGCATCCTGGCCTCGCTTTACGCTAAATGATGCAGTACAAAATTATAGATCTTCCGTGTTAATCAATCGTGAAATAATGTAAAATGCATATATATATATAGATATATATATATATATATATATATATATATATAGATATATATATATATATATATATAGAGATATATATATATATATATATATAGATATATATATATATATATATATATATATATATATATATATCTATGTATATATCTATATATCTATATATATATATATATATATAGATATGTATATCTATATATATCATATATCATCTATATATAGAGAGATAGAGAGATAGAGAGATAGAGATTAGAATATATAGTAGTATATATATATATGATATATATATAGTGATATATATATATATATATATATATATATATATAATATATATATATATTATATATATATATGTATATATATATATACTTATATATATATATATATATATATTATATATGTATATATATACATATATAAGTATATGGTATATATGTATATATGTGCATATATATTTTTAAATACACATATATTTTAATACAGATATTATTACGCATATACATATATGTATATATATATACATTTTATTCATATATGTATATTAAACATATATATATTTATGATATTATATATATAATTATATATATATATATTTATATAATATACATATATATATATACATATATATACATTACATACATATATATACATATATATATATTTATATATACATATATATATATTTATATATACATATATATATAATCTACAAGTTATATATATATATATACGCTTTCCCATTGATCTTTCACTATACAAAGCAGTATCAGGCTTTAGTGCTGGCGTACGCGTCTTGAATACCGTAAGCAAGGTTAATATCGCCACTACCATACGAAGGGATATTATTAAAAAGAATTTATGTTATAATCTAGTACAACCATCTGAGTCGGCATGCAATGAGTATCGATATCATTCTATAATATGCAATTATTATGAATGTCTAAAAAAATATTTGATTGCGTGTGATGTGCTGCTGATAGTCATACAATTGTAGTGATTGCATTTGCATCTTAATATCGTCCTATACATCATTCAAGACACCGCGTAGTCAGTTTAATAATGGATGACCACATAACCCTCAGGTTTGCTATTATCAAATGACATTGCGTTCACAGCAATAATGTTACTAGAATGGTATCAAATGAAGTAGTTGGGTGTTAAACTTCTTTGTATTGTACCAACAAACTTCATTGGCTTATTTGCACATGTTCGTGTCCCATTTGCACGGAAAAATGCATCAGTGGTTGAATGATTTGAATGTCTAAAGACCGAGCAGTACATGTATTGCATTGCCGTCGCACCCATCGTACGCATCATCACTGCTGCGATTTAATATGCAGGAAGTTACGTTGCCCATGTGCCCGTGTGATCATTCAATAACAACCCCGATGATATTGATGCAGCTGACTGCTGCAAAATTGCGCATAGACGGCGCACATTTTTGCCCATCAATCCTCCTCTTTATGTAGCGGCCACAGATAAATGGTGGCGAGGGAAGAGAAGGGATGGTTGCAGTTAGTTGAGAGGGGAATGGACCTTTATTCATGACAATCGGGAAAAAAAGAAATAATGGGACTATCAAACATGCTTGAGGAGCTATCCAGCATAAATCTTAACGCTTCGTCTCATTCATAATATTTTACGTTTGGAGATGCCTTTGCAGGATCGATATGCAATTTACAAATGATAGAAATACGCCCCGGCTGATTTATACCTTACTGTCTAACCAATGGCTAGGTAATCAGTTCCGAAGAATAAAAACATTGTCGATCCTCAAACGATAACAAACAAAGAATCTTTGTTTTCCTGTCTAGATATTTTTCAGCTATTGAATACATCAGTACAATTGAATGGTCACAATACAGTGTAATCAAATAGTTATGATTTATGGCGGGTTGTGACAAAACAAAAAGGAATCTACATTACGTGTGTGCCATCGATGAAACGCTGAGCTCAAACGCACGATGGGTCTTGGTCATTACAACAACTCCCATCATAAGGTAATTCCACCTAACTCAGTCATTCTATTTCGACCAAAAACGCCGTATTATGAATTTCTTTGTCAATAAATATTCCTAACTTCAGGGTGTGCATGAACAGATTGAATATCTCCAACAACATTGAAACCTATCTCTTATGGCTTTGTATGGATTGAAAATAGACAGCTTCTTTATGATATAGAATTGGTTGATCAAGGTAATTTCAATCGATGATATGAATTGCTTTAAATACTTGCATGCAGTTATAACTTGTTACAACAATAAAGCAACACAAAATGTTAACTTAAACAAATGGAGCATGAATTACATTTGGAAAAGCACTGCCTTTTAATATTTTCATCGATCTTAAATAGAAATTCATTGCATATTATGATGCTTTTACTACTACCTGTATTCCGTAGAGCTATCTATAAGCTCTGCATGTGAATATGTAAGCAATAGCTTATTACACACTGAAATGTCAATAGCCATTGCTAAATTATAAAGCTGGTCTACTGCATAATAAGGGTAAAATGTGAAAATAGGGCATTTTGCATGCAGGGCGCTAAAACAACCTCCTCCCATACGTTACCTTAGCGTACATGCTAAGTTGGACACAGCATGGAGGCAGAAATGCAATTATGGAATCAAGATTGCTGTAGACTGCAGTATTGCTGCCTCGAGCATAAAGAGCAATACGCCTTTCCTCCTTACTTCAACGTTCGACAGAGAGGATATACATTTTCTCGTTATTCTCGTTGATTAAACTTCTTGCAATTATAGACGCAACGCCATACACGTGTGCTATGTGCCAATCCGCCTTTATCATAATTCATTTAGGTGTATAAATAACCATTTACGCGCCATGACTTGCTGTACAATTGAAGAGTGTATATGTTCTCATTAGTCATCATAAATTAAGCTGCATTAGGATCGCATAAAACTGATGGCCAGCAAATATGTATATATATATAAAAATGATACCAATGTTATCATTTCTTCTATAGCATACAAGAGCACTCCTAAGTATAACGAATCGTGCTAAAGCTTAATCACGTTCACTTTATTCTATCTTTGGCAACAAAATCTCATTCTTTGTTCTGTTATTGTTGGGAAATTACTGATAATTTATGGACCGACACTTATTCATAATTATGAGAGTAACGCAACAGTCAGTTATGTTACATTGTTTCACAAACCGACAGCAAAGTAATGGAACGAACATTGTGAATATCCAATGAAAGGCGCTACGTAAAACGATAGTATAACTACAAAAACGTAAATGATTCTTCCTCAAATTTGTAAAAGCATTACAATACAGTACAGCCATTTTTTAATGAGGTCAAGCATCAACTGCTCTGGCAATACAGCTGCATCTAATTACTCAATTGGCGCTCTATTTTCCATTCTCATCAATCACTTTGCAGTCAACACACATCATGTGTGAAAAAATTAATACAAATTAACCTTTAAAGGAGGTGTTCAGTCTACGTTACAATTATGTAAATGACTTACTCAGATAATTAATAGACACGCGTGATGCAGTGCAGAGGTAAAATGAGTCAAGCATACCATCTACCTGTTTTATCACATGGACATGTAACAATTCATCATAGATGTTTGTATAGTTTGGTAACACACCTTAAAAAGTATCAACTATTTCAGACAAAATAAGATGGTAAGTTACGGATGCAAACTTATACCTAAACGGAGAAAGGGCAAATGGGATGCTTTTCCTTAGTCTTTGTTCGTCTGCCACCCTAACTTTCATACGCACTCTGCCTGTCTCATACATACTGGATTATTCTACCTTAATGGAGTTGGTTCGTGATAGCAACGTGTTTGCTATACCGTAATCTCTTCGTAGGGTTTGTAATAAAGGACAAGTTTGCATCTATTTTCCCCATTCGTATTATCAATGTCGATAATCCTCGTTGTATAGCAAGATATTTCGAAAACACACCCCCTCCCAAAAAGCAAACATACATACATACATACAAATGCAGAATTACATGGATTCAATTCACTTGTCCATAAGACAAGGGGGTTTAAGCAAAATGTACACAAAGACCTATGCAGCCGTATGTGTTCACATGCATCAATTAGCAATGAAAGGATACCACTATCAACAATGACACACATGTCTTAGTGTTGGTTAAATATTGCTTTTTAATGATCAGTGTTCGTTGATGTTAATCGATGAATAGATCAAAATTGTTCAATGTATGATCTAAGACTGTCTAACACCAATCAATTAAGAGTCGTCTTCCTGTTCACACCTGGTAGGATGGCGTGAATGCTGATCGATATTGTGGATCAAGGGTTCTGAGAATGCTTATCGATTTGGGTAAAGGCTTGAACTCAATATCATCATTGCATGACAGGGTCTTGCATCACAAGATTATTATTTTTGAGGAGCACACTAAATACACCTTCATGAAATGAATGCGGGATTGATGCATGCTTTTGTCTCAACTAAACTGAACTGACCCGAAAAATGATAACTGTTTTCTGTAAGGACCAACCATCAATACTAGTAAGTGGCTTGATTTGTTGGGTAGTTACTACGTTGACATAAAGGTGGCGAACATACCTTAGTGTCATTCTATGTGTCTATGTGGGCTTCACGGTAGAACTGACCAGGTGACCATATACACACATACTCCAGCTACGGTTGACTAGATTACTGGCAATCTAGCACAATGGGTGTGAATATCTATTGTAAATATATATGATAAATATGCATATAAGTGGATCGCAAGTCGAGCCTCGCGCAGAGGTTAGCGCTACGCCAACCTGACGTCTGGAATTAGTGAATCATACCACTGTTATGGGAAGGATAAGGGCTTGTTAGTCAGAATTTGAAGGGATATCATAACATTTAACTCTATTGATAAGAAACAGCTTGATCACTTGTGTATCATGTTAGGGATATTAAATGAGTATGGAGTTGCAATGCATCAAGACAGATAGCGGCAGGACGATTTGTTCGGGGTAACGAAGGCATAAACGGACCATTGAGAATAGCAGAATGTGTTGCTCATCTTTCTTAGGTTTAACGATTTCCCTAAGTGACATCTTTATGTACCTTAAACTATTCTGCATTGCTATAAAAATGCTATATTAAAGAAGTGTAAACACTTTTTATTGGACAATAATACCTCTAGCATTTTAAGTTTAGAATCAACGATGTATTTGCTATGTTTTGGAGCCCGTACTAAGTAATTGGACCGAAACACAAAATGTCATCGTTGCAAATACTAGTTCCTGCTGCCAGCAGACTAAGTTTCACCATATGATAGATATGTGAATCATGATAGAAACGGGGTACTGCGCCCTAAGCTCCCACGGTTGCTCGACTATCGACTAAATTAACTACTGAATGCAGGTGCATAAGACCTATATTGCAATGTAAACACAGCTACGGCATATAACATTGAAACGTTAATGTGTGATCATTGTATCAACGCATTAATCTGACATTTAGCAGACCATCTATTAGCATGTGTATTCAGCATGAGGAAATGGGTATCCGCTGTGCACCGCTAATGACTTAAGTAATACGAATGTGGACACATGTGTTTGATTGACAGACACAATTGACTTGCAAGCATGCTGACTGCAATTGTCCAATTGACTTATGTGAGGTTACATTTGGGATAAATTGCATCGTGTTAAGACGCAAACGTAGTCAGGCAATGATCCATAATGTTTTTAGGCAAATGTGATTCATCGACAATTGCGCATGTTTGTGAATTTCAATCATAACCGATTCACAGGGCGCATTTTGTTTGTACGGACGCTCATGATAGGTCAATGTGGCACGTGGTCGACAGTGTCAGATATCCGAAGATAAAACGTGGACGGATTTCGAGCGATAGCCCAAGGAAATGAGTGGGTTGCGCATGCATATTCACTCTATTCCAGATTTGTCGACCCCTCATTGGACGATGTGATTCATAATCGAATCGGTAAGCTGAATGAGAGTGGGGGCCCTATCAAATCAGGCAATTCACAGAAGAAATTATTAAATCTCCATACCTTGTCTCACATGTCTCACAATAGTGCTAATTTAACACAACTTAACGTAATGATGTCGAGTGGATAGCTATGGTTAAGTTTAAAACCTTAAACAGCAGATAGTGGCAATACTACCCGTGAATGTTGCTGCTACTACCTTTAACATGCCTCCTATTTCGATATCAAACCTTTCCGCTTTGGTTCTGCAGAAGATTTTGGCCTGCGGTTGAGAATCGGGTGAATTACGTAGTGAAGGTTAACCAGACAACAGGAAAATGCATCACACTGTCACGATCGTTTGGTCTCGGTACTGGTATGTACGAATTTCAAGTAAGGTTACCATTGAAGTTGCTTGATCAGAAAATATGATTCATTGTATTGTAGATAGGTTTTTTTCACACCATGCTTTGCTGAGATATCCCATACCCTGCCCTGACTCTTTCTTAACCTTAGATAATCAGCCTAAGGTTTGTACTCTTTCAACAATCAGACACATGTTCTCTTCAATTGGCAGCCGCAGCAACAGATTCCTTTAACTTACATGCTCACATCAAATAAATCAATATTCAGATTACTATATTTTCTGGTAACGACAACTGACCAACTTGCTGATTTGACACATGTATTTATGATGCATGTGGGCGCAGTTTACTCACACAAGGCAGGGCAATGTCGGAAAAAAGATGACCCATGCTACACTATTTGTTATGCACAGATACATAAAGACTTTATTTTGCTTGCGCATTGGAAAGCACCTCATAATTGCCCACTTAGGCTCAATATGGAACGTTCATGGGTAGAAAATTCGTTGGTTGTGAATTATGTCGTTTGGAGAAATGTAGCTCTTATTTATTGATGGTGCATGGAATTTTTTTTATTCTAAACTGAGTTGAATTTTTTTCTCAGTTAAATGTCATTTCATATCACAAGATAAATTATATTATGATCGTGATTGTATAATATGAAGTATACCGACATTTTCAAACAGAACCGCTTCTGACGAGATAAAGTGTACAGGCACTCGCAAAGAGCCCTACTTCTACCGACTATTAGATAAAGTGTACAAACATTCGCTAAGAGCACTACTTCTACCGAGTATCAGATAAAATGTTCACACATTCGCTATGAGCACTACATCTACCGAGTATAAGATGAGGAGCTGGGATATTCACATTAAGTACTGAACACGTGATTAAATATTAAACACTAAGTGGCAGCTGCGATTATTGCTAACCCATTTATATCATTTAAAAAATCAACCAGACTTCCTAGGTCTAGAATATAAGATTATCGATCATAACTTACACCATCCTACGGAGCATGAATAGGCAGACGGCTCTCTCATTGATATTAGTGAGATATGGCTCAAGAATTAGACAGTTGGGATTGATTCATCGATTCGCACTAAGGAAAAACGACGAGAATGATAAAAACGCATTGTGAAATACCACTGAACCATGAGCTGTACTTTTTTCATAGCCATATTATTTGTTACAGGTCTATAACACCACAGGAGTAGCAATATAACAACTTCACATTCCGTTGGTTGTGCATTTGTATTCACATTCCCGTGTTATTCACGAGTGCATCGTATTGATTCAATTTACCACTGCATTAATGCGAGAATTTGTGATTATTATTGAAAAGTAATATACTGCTGCATTAGCAGTTCGCAAAAAATAATATTTATGGCTTAAAATGATGGCATGATATTGCGATGTTGTACATAGTAAATGGGTACTTGTACAGTCAGATCTATTGTAATGTTTTGTAATGTACTCATGTAAATCATATCCCGAGTGAATATAAAATGCCGAAGGCACATGTCCCGTCAACAGCCGAAGATTTCTTTCGATCATAAAAAATATATGCCTCGCCACCTATACGCCAGATTACTGAGTTATGACCAACAACACGAAAGCATTTACCGGCTCATCAAGTATCTACAGCATTGGAAAGTATTAGAATCAGATCAAATGCAACGGAAAGGCTGGGGTAGCTACAGACAGCTGTATTAACGTGTAGCGTAAGTGGCAGAGGCATATGATGATCCATAGTATAGGCAATTTAGTATCTCCAAATAACATTACTTTTCCGCTGCATGAGCCAAATACCATGTCAGACGAGATTGAATCAATGAGTTCAACACGAGGTCCAATACTAAATGCTGTGTATTTGCTGACTATAAATTCAATTTGGTGACGTAATTACATCTACTGAAAGAGATTATGCATAAGTGCCAAAAAGTGCCTTTTTTACTATTACAGATGTGGCGCGGATTGGCTATTCTGACCGTTAAGAAAGGGAGTTTGCTAGCATAAATATTGACATTGCTATATATTGCTAATTTTTTTATTTAAAACAAATTTTGATTTACAGGCATCCAATATGCATTACACGCAAAGGATTACACAAACATGTCGCTCTATTTTCTTCCATTATAAAACTCCGACCATCAAAAAATCCAAGCGTACATATGATGCTCTCATCATGACTTCATCATGATGAAGGTTTATGTGATAACATTTTCAGGATGATTTACCCAAAACTATTGATAATTTACAGATACGAGAGCTCCTTAAATTATGCTGGAAGGTGAGGTTTGATAATCTGATATGAGCCCCGCTGTGCGAGATCCGCATACTAAGCTTATTTTCATGTATTTTAATCAAACTATTAGTCCGCTTATGGCGCATTTAATACTGTGCCTTGACAGATGCAACTTAAAATTTATTGGTCTCAATTAAGTACAGCATTAATTTGGCGTTCATTTATAAAGTCTCGCATTTAAATGTAGTACTTTCTCTCTGACGATGATTGATATCATTCGGCATGCTACTGAGGGATATGTAGTGTTTGTGTGCCGTTGTGTCAAGAAAATTAACCCCATCTAGTTCGGTATATACAAAAACATTCACATACTGTCACTACCTTTTTCTAAGTATCATTTAAAGAAGAGTAGCCTCGACAGAAGTGGTCTGTATCTTTCAAATGATAATCCACATTAATAAGGAATGACTAATATATAACTTAATTGACCGTGGAACTTTATACCAATAAGTTTTATGATTCAGCAAATTCCTTAATCAGGACCATGTTCAAAGCAACATCATCATGCACACAGATTCTTTTCTATTTCTTTCGTAATTCTTGTCGTTGGAGATAAAGTGCCAATCCTAAAGCAAGCTCCGATGCATGCGGCCATCATGTTATGGTACTCTTGACTCTATGTTATGGAAGGGGGATTTGGTATTATAGTATGTGTATGCACTGTTAGGAAATGGTTATGTTATGACGCATTTGTTCGATCTTTCCAAGGTATTGAAAAACAACACATGGTTAATGCAATTTATTTTTAGCCCTCATTACGATTACCCCTGCATGTTGACACGCAACGTAGAGCTGAATAAATGCCCATGATTTAAGTTTACCTGTAAACTCCTACTAACATGTATGAGCTTAAGTACGCTAAGATATATGTTGGTTTCGCTATTTCATAAGACACCAACAGAACAACAGTCGTATATTATCAATCTATCGCAACAAAGGGAGGATCATTCGCTACTGTAAGGCTACGATAACATGTAAGAAATAATTAATTACAGGCCGATCTGTTTTACCTTCTTTTTTTAATTGTTCAAAAAGTAAAAACGGAGAAGAATGGTAAATTGTTTGAAAAGCGTGATACGCTAAGCATATATGAATTTGGCTTTAGCACAGGATGCTCAACAACTAGTCAGGTTTACTATGTTTGGATTTTTTTACTTTCGTTGGATGTTTGCGGATAGTATGACAACCATACATTTTTGGAAGCATTCTTGTCCATTTCCAAGCCAGAGTGCGGGGACAGGCCAGCATTGCTCTGCGGGATTCTCAGATGGATCCCCTACAGAATGGCTACCGCAAGGAGTCCGATGGCCAGCTGAAACCAACCATGTACTTCCAGTTCAAAAGGCCATAATTGGGATGGTTAGCTGTCAATGCAAAATACATATGCCAGATGTTCTTGCAGAACAAAGAACTTGCACCGATCTTTGCCAGTGTGGCAGTGCGTGTCAAAATGATGAGGACACACAGAACAAGTATGAATGTGATGATGAAGATGATGGTAACGATATGTTAAGACTCCTTGATTGCCTTAAAGATTAAACCCATTTCTGTCATGAGGAGCATGTTAATTCGTAATGGACATTAACTTAGTGGAACATTCATGTCTTATCACTTGTAAAACATTCAATAAACGGAAAATTTCAGTTAATTAAGTTTATAATTATATCTAGCTAATTTTTATACAATTGGATCCCTTGGCCCTGAAAATGGTAGTTTAACTGTCAAAATAAAAGCTCTAGGTTATTTCGAAACTGAAATATTGACGAAAACCTTTTTCACGGCAGCCATTTTGTAAAATTCTAGATGGCGGCTATAGAGGACTCGGGGCAAGTGAAAACATCGTTTTTCTGAATCAATCATGTTTGCCGATGAAACCTTTTATATAAGGAGGATAAATACCTCGCTACCTTAGAAGACGAAATAGTGCATAAAGACAGTACAAACATTGTTTAATTGAACCCTATAAATAAAGTATCACTGACATCACAATCAAAGTAATCAGCCAGATAACCTTACGGTATTTTGATGAATTTTAAACTTAAATGGAAATGTCGATTTGGATCCATAGTTCTTTGATACAGTAGATTTGTTTGCGATCAAATACACCGATTAGACTACATTGCCCATTGTAATATTACATGATCATTTGTACTAGGTAGCAATGTTTGTGATAATGTTAATTTATTATTGTTATTACCTATCAATGCCTAAGAGCGCATAAGCAAAATTAACTTAAGCTCCCATAATTTTCTTATTCATATACTGTAATAAATAAATCATAAACAAGTGAATTAATGAACAAATACAGAAGACGATATACTCTCCCTTCTCACATACACAAACACACACACACACACAAACACACATATATATATATATACATACATATAGTTCTAGATTGCTAAATATATATATATACATATAAATATATATAAATATATACATATATATATATATATATATATATATATATATATATATATATATATATATATGTGTGTGTGTGTGTGTGTGTGTGTGTGTGTGTGTGTGTGTGTGTGTGTGTAAGCATTAACGAATCTGTTAACGCGTAAAAGATTTTATTTTATGACCACAGCAGCCGAGGAAAGCAAGTTCTGCATTGGTCTTTGAGAAGCCTTATTGAATATATTCAGAACATTAATCCTTGTAGATAACTCCGCAAGTCGCCCACTCTACAAGGCCCTGCTCTGCTCTGCATTGCATTGATAAATATTATTCATGCAGGTGGCATTGACCGCTTTAGCGGTTAGCAGGGGTATTAATTGAACGCCGTGAAGCGTGACATATATCTATTCAATGCGTAATCATCGTTAAATCTACAAGAGAACAGCATTGTGAAACTTGCCTCTTTTTGTTATCAATGCTGGTAATCGGAGAGTCATTACGCATGCGAGACTCATGTAGGGGTGGTCATCAGGCAAAGCAGAATGATGTATCAGTCTCTTCATTTCTCCTCGAAATACAATGTCGCACGGCAGCTTCATCAAGTAACCAGATCATGGTTTATGCATGTACGACCAACCAACCTATATCTAGGCCGATTAAGGTTACTCGGTGTTAATTCCGTTAACAGGTTAAGCACTCTCTAACTTATCAAATGATTGTCACATGGCGCTCGTTGCCGCTTACTGTGGGTAGGAATTGACCAGCATTATTTGTTTGCAAGTGTTGAATAATTCATAGTGTTACAAATCGGAAAAAACAAGCAAATGGTGACCACATCAAACTCATTGGCGGTCATCTGCTGTTAAAGAACACAAACAGTTCATTCCTGAACATATTCATCTGTCGTATTCCGTGTTGCCAACATGAGACCACTTATTTACTAATGTGTGGTTCGTTGCGATATAGAGGCTCAGGCGATATCTCTACTGTCCAATAACAGTTATTTTCATTACATGGTTTAAACCCTAAAAGTCGTGAGTACTATGGTGTTCAAATATCAAATGGAACAGCGGCTCTAAAACTTGATGAAGGTATCAAACGTATTTTGCCAATGTCCACTTCAATGTTTAAGAAAAGCCGCTGAAAATTTGGTGGGCTCATACAAACGATGATAGAACGTATCTCAGACTATCGTCCCTTTATATACGTAAATTGCTAAAGGCATTGTCATCAACATAGCATTTCTTGTGCAGCGCACGTGTTCTAGCTGCAACAACAATGGCATGTATTTTTCATTTAAACAATTAAACAGCGGCCATTGCATTTCCCATTGAAGTGGTGAGTAACATGGCTTTTACAAACCGATGAACAGAATTGGTTGGTTGTAAAATTTTAAGGATTGCTGGCACTAAACGTGAAAAAATACTTCAACGACTGGATTTTAGCCTAGTCAGCGGAAATGAATTTGTACCTAGGCCAGGTTAAACACAAGTATTGATTTAAAAGGTTATCAAGCACTTCATTATAGCGTGTTTAGCATTAAGCTTGGCATATATTTCACCGCG
This sequence comes from Urechis unicinctus, assembly GCA_034190875.2. NCBI lineage: Eukaryota > Metazoa > Annelida > Polychaeta > Xenopneusta > Urechidae > Urechis > Urechis unicinctus. The sequence continues at coordinate 61,006,934 of CM067344.1, read as the reverse complement.
TCTTATTAATTACAGGTCTCATCTATTCATGTTATTGCACTGATGTTTGTGTATTCTTTACAAATGAATTTTATTTTAGATTAATTTGAAAGTCACATATATTCAGTCAAACTATTTGTTTGCGTACAAAACAACCACGTTTGCTGTTATAGAGCATTGCCATCTTTTTGCAAGCCGAATATTACAGTTGGCAGGAATCTTGTCGTCAGGATGATTATTTCCGAAGGACAATGGTTGACACGAGTACTTCTTAAATAACGTGAATAATGACAGCCCTTTACTGACCCTATTCATTACATATCACATAAAGCTTTATCGTATTTCCATTTATTGATAATAATGATGATATAAAAAGAAGCAGTAGGTGAACAAATTGTACATTTAAAATATCGAACCCTTGACATCATAGTCATATTACCTTTTATTACAGATGTAGAGCGTCTTGGATACAATAATAACAATATCTCGTGGCCCTAAACAAGGGGCACACATTTCAAATGTGGCATTTTTGATATTTCAGTATTTTCTTGTTCCACCTTAAGCCTAATGACTAATTACACATGTCAATTTGTTTCAGGGGACTATCAGTCAACTCGAGTATCTGTGTTGTCATTTCATGTAATTTAGCCTCTATGCAGATCGATATCAGCACAGTTTGGGCTTATCAAGATCCGTGATGATTAATATAGATATTGTTATTATTTAAGTCAGCTTCCCGTTTACAATTGTATTTACAATTTTATATCCTGATCAATTATTCATTGACGGCAAGCTGCTCAGAACGAGTATAAAATGCATAAAAAATCAATTTATCCGTCAAAGCATTCATTACCAGATGGGTACAACAACGGCAACATAGTGTTTCCTGCTCGCGTTATTACAGTAAAGAAGGAGTGGTTTCACTTGCAAATGCACGACACATTGTCTGCAGGATTGTATGTACATAAATGGGAAGGTATTCACGATCACTACAATATATCTAACCATAAGGTGGGAGAGGGTGTGAAAACCATGAACTGTCATCATCTTGAGTTGAAGACCTTAGCGACAATCTTCAACGCAATTTTCTGCCCAGTAACAATATTAAGTAAATTGTTCAGCACGTTGGCTGTCTTGCTTAATAACGTTTTCAAAAACATGGTATGCGTCATTCGCTAACCCGAACTGAGATCGTGGTTTGATTGCATGGGCGCATTAATAACGACAATCGTGTATTTAAGGGACAGGATCGGCCTATTACATTATTCCCTTGATATGCATACCTAGCGCAAAGAATATTGTCGAACGCTATTTTATCTAAACAATCATACACACTAATGTCAGATAACAAATGATCTGAATTAGGAATGCACTGTCATAATATCTGCATATAGCTGTTGTATCATAAATGTTATTGCAGAGCTTACAATAAGTAGAGCTTTCTATGATAACGACCACTCCCAGCGGTACTGGGTAACTTGCAGATCAAACGCTTCATCACAGTGACATCTTCTGCTCACCGCTGAAGCAACAGACCGCGCCTCTCATGATAACGCCGGGACAATTTGGGATGAATGAATCTTACTCCATCCAGAGATAATGCACGGCGAATGGCCGGCTGATGCCGCCAAACACTCCCCTAAATAAGTACACCTATTGGTCATAACATTCAGCTATCGTATGGAATTTGTCACTTGATTTTATATCAGGTTCTTTGTAAAGGTTCTGTAGTCGAGAGCATAAATCATCGAACCACGAGCTCCTGGCGCCAATGATGGGGAGTACTCGTCAGGGATTCAAAATAATGCTACCAATAATTGCATTTATTTGTAAGGTAATAAAAGGTAAGTTTTTATATTTTTCAAGACATCATAGACTGTATTATTTGTGTTATGAGTTTCAAATAACTTTTCTTTACGCAAAACAGGGTACTTGATAGACCCTGTATCTCTAAGATAAAATGTGGTATTCAGGACAACGTCAACATTCCTAGCATAGATTGTATGTATGTATGTATGTATGTATGTATGTATGTATGTATGTATGTATGTATGTATGTATGTATGTATGTATGTATGTATGTATGTATGTATGTATGTATGTATGTATGTATGTATGTATGTATGTATGTATGTATGTATGTATGTATGTATGTATGTATGTATGTATGTATGTATATGTATGTATGTATGTATGTATGTATGTATGTATGTATGTATGTATGTATGTATGTATGTATGTATGTATGTATGTATGTATGTATGTATGTATGTATGTATGTATGTATGTATGTATGTATGTATGTGTGTATGTATGTATGTATGTATGTATGTATGTATGTATGTATGTATGTAAGTAAGTATGTATGTATGTATGTATGTATGTCTGTATGTATGTATGTATGTATGTGTATGTATGTATGTATGTATGTATGTATGTATGTATGTATGTATGTATGTACGTTGCCACAGAGAACACCAAGACCAACATGGCAAATCACCGATAAAATAAATTGTTGGGTCATGTCAACAGATGGAATTGAATGATGTAACACTGGATTAACATCTCCAAAGAAGTAATTACATAAGAGTTTTTTTCATACAAACAGCTATGATCCTTGCAGGTTTTTGAAGAATGTCCCAGAGAACTTATGTCCGCTCGTACATTAGCTTCTTAAGTTCTTAAATTGGTAAGCTTAGCTTGTACCACGGTAAGGCATATAACCTGCGATAACCATCTTCTCTGATATAGCTACCCTGTCGTCGGACAAAAGAAAATACAAAGATCTATTATATATATATACATATATATATATATATATATATATATATATCAAAAATACCGCAAGGTCCATAGGTGCCTTGCCTATGGTCATCAACAATTGGTTGGTAATTAGCTTGAGTTAAAACATTACTTAAAGCCTTTGCCCTTAAGATAAAAACCAAGTTTGTTTTTAAAATAGTTAAGAGAAGTGATTGAATCTATCTGGGCTGATAAACAATTCCATAGTGTCACAACGTGAAAGGAGCAGCTATTGCTTCATAATACTGTTCTAGCCATGGGTTTTGTCAAGGAGTACGAACAGAAATTGTGTAGAAATCATGGCGCATGTTATCATCCAGTTGTCAGTCCAAGCAAGCGCAATTCTAATTATTATTATTCATATTCACACCAGAATATACCAATGTTATCAATGTGCTGTGATTGATAATTTGCTATGTTCAGGTTGCAAACAATCACCTCAGGAAGCAACAAATGGAAACTGACACATTTCAATTAACTCAATTTTGGTATAAAGCCTTAAGTATAAAACATTACAGGATGATGAAATGTGGAAATACTAGCGAGGGCTACCAGTCCTAGGATTATGGGAAAATATGAAAAGAGGTGCTAGACACACTAGAGCAATTCATTCGTAGGTGCATGAAGTTGAACTATTATGTTCTGGGAAATTGAATTCTTGTAGAAGTACGCTGTGATAACCCTCCAGCTATATGAGTATAATCTACAACTAATTTGCACTATCAATTATATTTCTGATTAACATATGCTTTATCATTATACTAAGCATCGTGCTCGGTAATGCTCTGTTACCTCCGAATAGTATGATAAAGAACATTGCACGATATTAAATAGATTTTGAGTCTAGAGACGATTACGTTCACTAAATTCACACTAACATTAAAAACACACCCCTAGTATCTCTTTCAATATAATGTAAATTACCGTTCATAGCAATTCATATATAAGTACATTTTGCGTGTTAATAATGATGAGTTAGACATATCTAAAGTAGGCATTTATTGCTACATGTGTGTAGAAATCATGGCGCATGCCTTTCTTCTGTGTTTGATATTACAGGCTTGCCCGACCGTAATAATATTGTTATCTTTCTAGAATTTCTCATAAACCATAAATAGCCTAATTGCCACACAATGAAGGGAGAGAGAAAGTTAATGTATTGAGCATCTTTAATGTACTTAAACCACACGTTACAACGAACACATTCTGACTTTGATGCCTCGAGAAATGTTTCTCAAGTTATCGTACTAATATATGGTAAAGATACCCGAGCGACATGGCTTTATAATCTCCGGTGACAAGAGCTCATTGTTGGATAATGGCAATATTTTAACAACCATCACATAGTTCAAAAATCATAAGATTAGTGTCTAACATTTTCCATAAGAATTGTATGCACAATGGAAGTGGGTACTAATGGAAACGAGTAAATATGTGAAGTAATTAATATAAATGGATGACAATAAGCCAGGCAAAGCCTCTAGATGGAGTAATATTAGGGGTCATACCTTTCATTCATCCAGCTTTTCCCGACGTAAGAGGTACTGATGGGGGCGTAGTCGGCTGATTCAGCGGTGGGTAGAGGGCAACTTATAATATGATTGTGATGCCGCCTTCATTGTTTGATTTGCCAGAAATCCATCTCCGTCGGAAATGGTCGCTCCCCGTGAAGTCTATGGTTGGTATTGATTTTCTTATGGCATTATCACAGGTATATGCAGATGTCATTGCATTGCATCCTATATTTAGATCATTACTTATCCGACACGAATGTGTAGAATATTTGTGTAGATTAAATGTAGTATGCAAATATAAATTCTTTTACGTATGCATATCAAGGGAATATTACATAAGTCTGCCTTCTTTTTTTCATTGCATCGGATCAGAGTGAACGGGATATCTATGCATTGACCGGTTGATAAATGTCTTGATTAACGTGCACATGCAATCCCACCATCGCCTCTACTTGCGTAACCGTATTAATCAATAATTCCTCCATATGCCTGTTTATTCAATACCAAGATCAATGTATTATCCGACAACAGTGACGAAAGCCTTGGTGTAGGGACACCCATTGCACACGGTGATCAATAAGGGTGTATCTTTTTCAAGGTTGTATACCTTTGAGCAACCGATATGGACAAATTATTATACATTACGATGAATGGCATAGCTGCCCTTCAACATTACAAGTAGGCATCTGAGCTTTGATGTTCTTCGTTAGATATCATGTGGTGCACAATGATGTGCTTGGGAATTATAACACAAAAGCAAAAGCTTGACTGATTGCCTACATCATGTGAACAAGTACAAACCTATAGCTACTTCAAACTAGACACTTTCCTCGATATCTAATATTGGATGGCTAAGTTTGTGCATCTACTCCTCAGTGTGGAGCTTAAAGGTACTTTTATGTACTCTGCATGGAAACATAAACAATCTTCAGATGTCGAATCATTCCGACGTATGGCAATCAAATGATAGCTCATTTGTGTCGGACTCAGTGCACATGACACAGAACTTCCGTGCAACTGGTAAACTTATCCTTACATTTTTGACAGCAGGTACGGTCTTTCATGTTTGCTTTGTACATGCGTTTATAACCACTCAGAGCCGACCTATGATTACAACCTACAACAATGCAACTTTCGTTTATCTTTGCCACTTAAAGCCAAATAAAAACTCTATGCCCTGCCCATAGATGCCCGTAACCAATTAAGTCATGTTCACAATATATATTACGCTGCAGCAGGCACACTCGACCTATTTATGTATAAGAAACTCTTCTATGAATATATATATGATAAATATATATCACAAGGAAGTCTTCAACACGACCAAGTAAATGCGAAATGTGTGTACATTGAGGCGCGTTATTTTATTTTATGTGTGTGTGTGTGTGTGTGTGTGTTTATATATGTATATATATATATATATATATATATATATATATATATATATGTGTGTTTACATATATATAGGAATATGTATATATATATATATATATATATTCCTGCACATATTTATGTATTTATTTAAATATATATATATATATATATATATATATATATATATATATATATATATATATATATATATATATATATATATATATATATATATATATCTACACCAATATATGTATATATTCATATTTATATATATAGATATAAATATCCATATATTCTCCTTACTTTCAATAAATTGCGTACCATACAATGGCAGTTTGGCATATTTCAAATGCTTATTGAAGTATTTTATTTAAGCACTTTTGTAATGTTAAGGGTTTGGAAGCGCAAGTTTTATCGATACGTTTTATGAAGCGTTATCATCTTTCTAATAATATTCTATCATTTAATCAAGCACACGTGGAATAGGAAATTATATTGATCAAATTTTTCATCAAACAACATAATTAAGCATGCAGACTGGCCCGACCTCCCTATTATAAGCTAAATTATCGTCTGAGGTGAAAACTTGTTGGTCATAAAAGTACATCAGCCTGCAAATGCCATCATGATTACATTAATGATAGTGTTATTAACTCAAATAAGTGCACACATCGCACGTCAAATGCGTAGGTGTGGGTTATCTAGCTAAGAGCTTTTCATGACAAAGTAAAATAACACACCCTAATTACTGAATTATGCAAATGAAAATGTCTCTCTTTATTTTTTAATCTAAATAAATTATTTTCTCCTTTGCAATATTTAATGTGGCCCAATAACGGTAAATATCCACACAAAAACAGCAGAATGAATATGATACTACAGCCAAATACGCCATATCGCGTCGTTCAGTAGCATGGGCGATTTAGGTGATTTGTTTATATATATCATTCTAAATGATACAATAGTATACAAATAATATGTTAGAATAACTGAACCCAGCCATTTGACATTCATCATTATAAGTGTCCTTTAAGCAAGTCATTGACAGAAATGAATAGAAAGAGTTTAGAGAAATTTACAAAACCGTTATATAAGTGGACATGAAGCAAGTCCCTTTCCATATCATGTATCTATTAATTGACTATATTAAATGGGAATTCCATATCGTAGTTGAAGAATTATTGCTAGAACACTGCATGTCATTCAATTGGTAATAAGCATTTAAGTTACAAGAATTTTGGAATAAACGACCCGAGATCGCCTTCAGACTTTAGAGTAAACACGGAATATTGGCATTCAGAAGCTTGCATCATAAAAGTCACAAGAACGACAATGACACACAAAGAGTTATAGAACAAAGTCAAGGTAATATGTAATCTAATTCATCACTGGCTCTTCTCCATCCATCACCCAAAAAAAGCACATTTGCCATATTAAAAGTGTTGCCAGACCCTTCATGCATCAATTATTGTGACAATGCAGCTGCATCTTATTACTTAAATGGTACCTTCGTTTCCTAGCCTATCAATCATATGGCTTACACATAAGGGAGAAAACAATGAATCGTGTATGGAAAATGATTACACCATACTTTTCAAGAAGATATTTTGTCTACAATCGAATTACGTCAACGCCATTCTCCAATAGCGTACAGTAACGTGATGTAGCCATTTCATTAAATGTTTATTCAGAAAGTATATATATCAATGCTGGGTCGAGTTATTATGTGGTTCAGTTTCTATCTGAAAAAAATATCCAGCAACTAGTTGCTGTAAACGTAATGACCCATTGTTTGGTATTTGAGCAAGAAAGTGAATTTCAAACAGCACACATGTCGTTCTTGTGAATATTAGCCTGTCAGTACGACATTGTGTATTCATCCCTAGCATGTGTTTACTTTTATTATTTTCAATTTATTCGTAGGAAGATATATGTATTTGATTAGATGATAAGAGCTTCAAGAAGATCGAGTGATTATTCTTATATCATGTTCCTCATTAATGGTATTACTTTCAATATAAGCTGGATCGTCATCTATTTGCATTCTATATCTTTGTTAATATTTGGCTTCAACAATGTGATCCAATTATTTGCCAACTCCAAGTGCCAGTCCCGGCAATCTTACCTTTGGATAACCAGCTACCGTTCTATAGATCTGTAACATAAATATATTTGAATGTAGATACCACACTCCACACTACACACAACCATGTCGCCACCCATATCGTCCATAGGATCGGATGCCTGCGTTTTCAGAAGCTTTGTAGTACCATATCATTCTATTTAAGCTCCATCATAAAAAAACACTTTAGCATTCACGATATTCAAATCTCATTATAAACAGTCGAAAAGGCAACAATGTTGGCATCACATAATGAGTTTGTATACTATTCGCAACATTGCGCTAATATATGTCTACTGATGACTTGCCATAATGATATGTTGAAGTGCATCATTGATTAGATGATCAAACATTCGTCAGACGGGAACGACAACTCACACACAAATCTAGATTTTTCTTGTGATATTGCTTCCAAAGGAACATTTCCAATTTTGAGTTAACCATTTAGTATGGCTTCAATACTGTTTATGTCATTCCCGACATCACAGATGAATGCCCGCCTTTGTAGCTGGCCCTACACAGGCTATCTTTCTTACGCAAGGCTTAATGCAAAATGCATTACAACGTGATAAAATTAACCTCCATGCTGGTCTTACCACACAGTTGATGCTACCCTTATCACCTAAATTGACGTTGTCTGGTGTAAAACAAAAATATAAACCAGAGTGGCTCACATCACCACGCAGGTAGTGAAGGAAATAGAACCACACAACGCGTTCAATAATGCGTGTACCACCAAATTGTGGTGATGAACTATTTCATATCGATGAATTCCATATGTGTTTTATCCATTGGTTAATTCAAAATGAATAATATTCAATGGATTTTATAAGAGAAGAGGATCAGTGACTAAACATTAGATATGGTAGATATTAATGATAAAGCGGGTCAGTGATCTCAGTCATATTGTGTTACTTATTTCACTCGCGAATTTCTATCAAATCGTACACATGGGGCTCTTTCCTTCAATACATGTTTTGGCTCTTGTAACAGACATTACGAATACCATCCTGACTGTCTTTCTATTGCGCTACTTTCACCAATCGCTTTATTTTATTATTTCTTCCTTGAATTAAAGCAGCATACTATCAATGTCCATTATCTTGCAGCTGAAAGGTCTATTATGAATCACTGTATGCTTTATCAATCTATAAGTTATCACGTGGGCGATCAAGCCAAGTATGGATTGATTTATTGCGCAAATGAAAGGATGTGGGTGCCGTCGATTGTATAGGTCAGGAGCACATAGTCAAAACAAACAAGGTATTCACTAGTATGAGTGAGATTATTGATCACAAATTAGCCCTAACATTCAATCTTTCATGATTTTTAGGATAGCAGTTGGAAACGCAACATAGCACTAAGAGTTTATGTAATATTATATTCCCTATTCCGGGGTTTATCAGAATGGAACACCTGCATGCATTTATATGACTTTTGTGAGGTATGCAGACAGCTGCACTCCCTTTATGATCTTAACCCAATAACACGAGCCGTAAAGGGAAAAATGAAAAGGCAAGGCACAGAATGACTTGTCAGCAAGCCCTTCGCACATTCGAAATAAAATGTACATTTACGTGGAAATAAACCGACTCTTCCATAAAGCAAAAATAAGCTATACACTGATGTACGGAATAAACAACAGACCTGGTGAACCTGATAATGGCTTGTTAGGTAGCATAAGGTGGTGTGGTTTATGCAAAACACAAAGTGTTCTGAGGTTCTTTTACATCAAGAAAAGTTTGTTCTGGTTGAGTTTTAATTCGTACCTATCAAACATTTTGTCTAAACATCGATGTTTGCACGATGAACAATCGTTTCCACCATATAGATGGGTTATAAGCGTCATAAATGTTAGTGTTATTCATAACTAATAACACGCTTATTAATGTATTATGTTCATTGCTCTCTTAAAATAAAAGGTTATCAATGAGTGACAATAAAGTACCACTATCTCCAGTTCAAGCAGTATGGAGGAGCACAATGCAACAGCCGTCGACTGACAACAATTGAAAAAGTACACTGCATATCTGGATGATGGCTGGTTGAATATATGTTTAGAGAATGAAATGCATTTAAACACCCAATGAATCTATCAAACACAATCATCTTGACAGAAATACCTTGTTATCATGCGGAAATTATAACTGATAATGGTTTTTTTTTGTTTTTCGCTCTCTCAATTCAATTGTTCTATCGCCGGCAAAACATTGGTTTGCCTTTGTATTTTGTATAATGCAGTAAATGGTATTGGAAAGATAATCACCTTTAAGGTGGATATTCATAACAAACCTATAAAGTAATACAGAGCGGCCTTGTGGTGATAGATTGGCTGTGTAGCTATGACTAGTACGGCCTATTGTAGCGCGTAGCAAGTTCACTGATTGTATCTGTGTTGCGCGAAGTCAGTCGGCATGAGATACTGATCATGTAACTCCTCATTGCTAGGGGCATCAATAATTAAACATACCATATTGTCGCAATGAAAGTGAGGTCAGACTTCTATCTTGTAGCACATCTCTTGTTGAAGATTGATTAAATTCCAACCAGCCCATTAGCCTTAGCAGCGATACTTATTATTGTTGGCTTGAGCTACAAATATTTTTTAACAAGGACCCATACTGCCACGGTGAATATCGTCAGTTAAATTCCAACCATCAGTGGAATAAAGGTCAAGGTTGTGTTTCATAGCATAAGAAGATACAAACAATTACTAGGTTAAATAGCAGCTGATGACATTTGTGAGCTCATTGTTTTTAATACAGTCGTACTCCTTGTTGTTAGCGTTGCAGAGGATTGCTGACTATGTTGGAGCACGGCGCGGTACATACTCAACCCAGAGGCTTTGTAGGATAATTTTTCGTTACATACCTTATTTGCGCTCTATTGTTGAACTCGTAGCAGCAAGTCGGCATTTATTATCATAGCAAGGGCGACATTAAATGCCTTCAATACCAAGGCATGGTCGTTTGCAATACGCACATGCCGATATTCACTTACAATGGATTGCAGACTAATGATTGTAGACAATCTTTCGTCAATGTGTATAATCTGCATGTCCCATTCCAACAAATCAAAATTAGATACATATAAAACAAACAAAGCATTTAGAGGAAAGCATTATTCACCAATTAATATTTTGGGCGAATCTCTGCATCGGATGGAATGTAAATCTAGTGAACAATTTCCTCGTGCTATCCAATACAGTCTGACAAAGCTAAAGATAAGATCAATGATCTAACGTATCTCGCAACGCTACAACGGAACGTGTAACGCCGCATGATATTTTACTTACTGTTTTCGAGGGATCAATTGTAAGACACAGTTTATATTATACGATTGGTTTCGTAACAAATCTACTCAGCCCGGCAGAACTGAGAGCAAGGCAAAATTGAGTATTTTACCTGTAGCGTTTGCTGTGGTATGGTGCTGTGTGGTAAAGTGTGCTGTGGTTTTTGTTATATGGTGTAGTGTGGTTCAGTGTTGTATGGTGTGAAGTGGTGTTTGTGATATGGTGTAGTGTGTAGTATATGTTTGTGGTATGGTGGTTCAGTGGTGTATGGTGGTTCAGTGGTGGTGTTTGTGATATGGTGTAGTGTGGTGTAGTGCTGTGTAATGATAGTTTAGTGTTTGTGGTTTGTGGGTGTAGTGTTGATACTGTAGGTGGTTTTGGTGTTGTGGTGTTTGTTATAATGTATTCACGTTGTATGGTGTGGTGGTGTTTGTGACGGTATGTAATGGTAGTGTAGTGAAGTCAAGCGCTATCTATTGGTGTATGGTAAGTGTGGAGTGCAAGGGAATACTATTTTGTATCTAGCTGTATATTGTACGGATTGTGAAAATGAAAAATATATCTGTGCTACATATCTAGTGTATGTGCAATGTGTAAGATTGAATTTGATATACATGACAGCAAGGCAATATTGGTTTCTGTATTTTGTGTCTAGGATCGAAATAACATCAAAATTGAGTTGAATAAGTGCTATGGTATGTGTCAATCTATGTGAGTGGTGTGGTGCAATGACATAAAATGTAGTGTGGTTCAGTGTTGTATGGTGTGAAGTGGTGTTTGTGATATGGTGTAGTGTGGTGTAGTGCTGTGTAGTGTGTTGTGGTGTTTGTGATATAGTGTAGTGAAGTGTAGCGTGGTGTAGCGTTTGCTGGTGTTTGTGGTATGGTGTAGTGAGGTATAGTGCACTGTACCACGCTGTAGGCCACGGATTTGTAAAATGAAAAATATATCTGTCAACATATCTAACCACCAATAAGATTTATACAATGACAGCAAAGGAATACTATTTTGCGTCTAGTCAATCGAAATAACATCCAGGTTGGATGTATGCAGTTGCCATTTCGATATTATGACTATTGACTGCAATTGGTCAAAGCCAATGTCGTGTCTAAGGATGATATTGATAAACGTGCGCAACAAAATGGGTTAGATTTTAAGTTATGTTTTCTGGTTGGCTCACATAGTCATCTCTGAGAAACAAATCATTGGACAACAAACATTAAGGGTGAGATTTATTCATTATCGCTTGAAACAGATGGCGGACAGTATAATTACTCATCTGTCAAGTAGAAACTTTCAAAAGATAAGTAATAATGCCATCGTGGTGAAAGCTAGAGGTGCAGACAGGTGTAATTACAACTGCTTTCAACGAATCCGCGTCGCGTCCTGTTCCCATAAGAAAATGGACGTGGACAGATAGTTATAGTAAATTTCGATGATGTCTCACACTAAAATTTATGAGCAATGAATATATAGAGCCCTGTCATACCACCGCAAGGGTCCGCCACTATTGCGGTCAAACAACTATTAAATGCTTATGTCTCGTCATATGAAAACAAATTGGTAATCAGACCGCCGTATAGCTCCATCATTGTAGAGAGTGGCAGCAATGATCGTATGAAACAACGAAACACGTTCACTATCAGTACGATAATCACTTTTGATTGTTTTTAGATCAACCGATGGTTTATACACTGCATTTATCATTTGATCATGTACTGACCTCGTTCATTCCATCTCGCCTGTCATGGTCCTAGGCATTTTCAACGGAACAAATGATACACCTCTGCTTTATGATGCTACTAAAATGCCGATTCCTGTAGATCCTCATTAGACATTATCACTCATGGTACAGGACCTTGATACAGACAACTACCGATAGCTACCCTAATAACCCCATGACATTTGTTCTGGTTCGTATTATATACAATTCTGTTGATGCTTTATGAACTGCTTACTGAACTGTGTTACGTTGATTGTTGCTCTGTAAATATGGGTCGCGGGGCGTGTCGATTTTATGTTAAAAGAAAATGCATTCTGTGACGTTGTTAAGAATGTATTCGGCTGTTGACTTAAAAAGGAATAAATACATATGCGTGCATTACTCGCAAATCGTACGATTCGCATTTAACACTTACAAACCTCGTATAACAATGCAATAATTTTGCGGCGAATGCTTATAGCTACTGAATATTTCTTGCATACTTGCAACGGGACAGTATATCATAGTTTATATTATCACAAACTTGTATGTACTTAAGTGCGAGAATTGACGTGCGTTCACTCACTGCCGTGTGTTTATCGCCATGTACAATGTTTATCCCGTATCAGTGTGTGCAGAAGAATTTCCTGAGATCAACCATCACATTAGCAGCTGATAGTGAATTAAGGATAATGTCTATTTTATCTTTAAAACGCACAAAATATCGTTTCACATAATTCAGCAATGTCGATTAGTTACACAATTGGTAAATTAAATGAATGTAATGCACTCGTCAAATATGCTCGGGACTGTCAACAAAAATGCACTACATCAACGAATTGTACAGCTGTTATGCAACTATTACTGTATTGTTATTAAAATTTGCCTCGTAGGCTACGTACAACTTAAACATAAACTGCAATATAAATGGTAGACATCGTTTGTACTTAGTGCGAATCGATGAATCAATCCTAACGGCCCTATTTGTTAGCCATAGCTTGCGAGCATCAACGAGCTGGCTGCCTGTTGATGCTTCGAAGGAACTTCTTGATGTTGATCGATAATGTTGATCTTGTATTCTAGACTTGGAAACTGGTTGATGTTTAAAAAATAGTGGAAATGGACTGTCGATAAGTATAGTTGTTTCTTGGTTTTAATCCTTACTCGGTAGAAGTGTTATTATTTATTAATGCATGTGTGTATTATCATATCCTCAGCAGATGTGTTGCTCTTTGCAAATGACTGTACATATCTTATACTCTAAAGGCGATAATATTTGCGAGTGAAGGTACATATTATCTTAATTTTCATAGACACGATATTGTTTCATTTTTTTTTAAAAAGATGATATGGCAATTAATTTATCTCCAAAGTGTTGGCATTTAGTTTAAAGCTGTTCTATAAATTGAGGCAAAATGAAACCCTCATGTTATCTTGAAACCCATGCATTACTGCGTATGTTTGAATATCCTCATCACATAATCTAAACAATAAAAGGATAATTATTTTGTGATAAAACGCAATGATCCGAACAACTTGATCCTTGGCGATCCTCTCAGCATTAAAACCGACGCTTTTCCTTTCTTAAAGCCTCAAATAATAATTATTAGGTGTTTGCTATTTGCCAGCAAAAGCATACCCGTACTGTAGATGCTCATGGAAATAGACGGTCATGGATCATTGTTTCCTCGATGTTGCTCGATAATGATTTAGTGAATCGTGGCCATATGCACTTGGTAGTCCTAGTCAATTTAGTAAATTATTCAGTTGTCGTTGGTTTCAAGTTGACCGGCATCAATAGTATTGTATCTGAATGCTTTGTTAAGTGCTTATGACAAACGGCGCAATTCGAGAAACCAGAGCTGAGTACCGCACTTATTACTATTCCTACGTCGGCTTATCTCTATTACCAAAAACATGCTACCAATTGACAAAATTGATTGCGGACAACAAATAACTTAGTGTAAGTATGAACTGATGCGCCAGTTGACTGTGTGTATTCACTAATTGTATTTAAATATAACAATATGAGGGAATATGTTTAGGTCACACACACACAATCGGGTGTTTGCTCAACCGTGACGAGAATGATAAGAATCGATTAGTGATTGACTTACAATTTGCTGTCACAATCCGTATAATCAATAATATATACATTCATTTGTGCATTGTACAGTTAAATCAAACATTAGCCTATAATTAGTAAATTGGACATTACACTCCGGATGAATACAGGATGTGAGGTTATATCAGGGCCATAAAACATGTTCATCAACACATGTTCCGTCAATGATCATATTGCTAATGTCATTAGAGAAGCACAACTAATAGCCACTTCATCATGCTGAATATATAAGCTAATAGGGGGGCCTACATAATGTCAAAACTAAGTGCTGTCACTGCAATCAGACATTAACGTGTCAGGGCTGTGTGATAGGGCAGTAATGACTGTTGTTTTTGCCATCGATTATGTCATACAATATCCGAGGTACATGACGTTCTAATTTCAGAAATCAGAAAGAAGTCCATGCTGTTGAATAATATTCTGTGAGCTCTATTTTGTTATTATATCATTCTTATGGTACAAGTAATCTATCCATCACACAGATATGACCCATCGTTAATCGGTAAGCACAAACACTGATTTTATCTGGGAAGTTATATGCTGCAATACTGTCGGGAAATGCGCCAAATGGGGCTTGCTGTTGTAATATTAATGGATCCTTGGGCAATCAATATGAAGATCATATTCAGTAACATGTGCCAGATATCCGCCTTCCTGCGAAATGCCCCATATTATGTTGATAGGCCAATATTCAATGGTATCACTGGCTATTGATATGGCTTTTGTAGACAGAGGTATCCTTCACATTGCAAATTCACCCAGCCTACCCTGTGAATCTATGTAGCATTTGTTACTGGCTTCGTTAAATCACCATCGCATACTGAGATTCACTGAGCGCACGATATTATCGTGTTAGCCATAATTGGATTATGACATGTTTATTACGCTTAATAGTCCCATCCATGTACACACTGAATGAAAACCTCCTTGTTTTGTAATCGATGCCTCTATATTTGTAGGTGCGGGGCACACAAAGGGCCAGGAAGTCTGCTATATGCTGTTAATGATCGGTATGATATTTATGATCTGAAAGCATCTGATTCAATGTTTATTATCAATTTACGAGTCTACTCGCATGTGGCATATCTAGTTTCACTCATGAATTGGAAATATCATTTTCTAATCAGTCTGATATCAGTGCAAGAAAACTGGAACTCACGATTTGTGATGTTCAGTCTATGCAAAGATTGCTGGGAATGCAATCTGAAGCAATAGAATTTCACCTTTACACTTCAATGCGAGGTATAAGTGTTAAATATGTTATGATGCATGTTGATAACTAAATCATGATATATCCAATCATTTTCTTTTTTTGTAATTGTTCTTTGTTCTAATTTGTGATGATCATGATGCTTTCAGAATCAGAGAAGAATACTGTGAAGACAACTATGACATGTTATCCACGTGATGATGACACTGAGAAAAGGCACTTCATGTTCGTCCAGATACCCGTAGCAGTATATCTTATATAACTGATACCTTTTTGGCATGAGAGGCACGTCTGTCAGATAAGATAAAGTGCAATGAGGAATCAAGATATAGCAGTTATCTTAGCATGTACGCTCGAAAACTTTTGATATACCATAACGTTGAAATGATTCAATCAGGAATAATAACGATTCACAAAAGAAAGGCTACCTATAACATCAGATTGCCAACAGCTCTAAAGTTGCATTGATATATGTATATATATATATATATATATATATATATAGATATATATATATATATAGATATATATATATATATATATATATATATATATATATATATATATATATATATATATATATATATATATATATATATATATATATATATATCACCATCGATTGCATTATTCCTGGTCAGCATCCCGCTTCCAAATACTAGCAGATAGTCTGCGCTATTTGTTTAATCAGTTATTCGTGCTTCACTGGAGTGAGCGACAGTACAGTCCCCTTACCACAGATGATGATGACCGTCTCAGTGCTTAGCGCAGAGCCATTAGGTCCTCTAATTGAACATATGTGGTGCATCACTATTAAAATACACCATCCTTAAGGAATTAAAGGAATTAATGAACGCTCTATATATTGTGGTCCTAGGGGGTGGGGGTGTGATGCTTAATGGGGATCTCTCTTCCTCCCTAATGGATGCTAATCGATCAATATCATCAGTGGCTTGCAGATTGTCATTCGAGTGGCACATCGATCATAGCTACATCATAGTCTCATAGGCTTTGTCATTGTATGATACAGATTTACATATTGTCCACAAGCATAATCTTGCATTCTATACAATTCGATGTATAATTTGCAAGGGTGCTATTGAAAGAATCATGTTTCAAATGCTATTTCTGTGTCAACGGGTAAACACCAGGAATCACGAGAGACTTCCTGCTTTCATAAATCGATCGCTTTGTGCCTGAATTCGACCGTAATAATATGCGATATTAGCGATGTCAGTCCCTGTTTGACCTGGTATTACATACACATGGATATTCTAATTTTTGCGAATGTTTCTCACAGTCAAGGACAGAATTGGCGGAAAACCATCGGAGCCAAATCATGGGCAGGTTATAGTTCATGTCCCCTCTAGGGTTTTGCGTTTACAACCGACCATTCCGAGTTAATGATGATCGAACTGATTCACACGATGATTTGCTGCACAAATTATGTTTCTGAATGGCAACAATAGTTTCCCTTTCCACTTTCCAACTACAGCAGTAAAATTTCAAAACGTTAAATATACTTTTGCTCCGGTTTATTCATACTTTTCAAATATTGGCCAATGCCACTACACATCATTTATGTAACTCGAAATAAAGTACATTCGTGCGTTGAATACATCGTGTAATTGGCTTATATCAATGCCTTGAGTACGTCTGGCAATAGTTAAGCTTTCACAACCATATGTTTATATATATATATATATATATATATATATATATATATATATATATATATATATATATATATATATATATATATATATATATATATATATATATATATATATATATATATATATATATATATATATATATATATATATAAAATATATATATATATGTATATATATATATAAATATATATATATATATTTTACATATATATATGCATATATATATATATTTATGTTTGTATATATATATGCATTTATAAAATATATATATATATACATGTATATAGTTATATATATATGTATATCTATATATATTTATGTATGTATATATATATATATATATATATATATATATATATATACCTGCATATATGTAAATATGTATATATATGAGCATAAACATATATATATATAAATAAACCTGTATAAAATTATACATGTATAGATATATATTATGCATATGCATATATATATGTATATATATATATATATATATATATAACCTGTATAAATACATACATGCATAAATATATATATATATATATATATATGTATATATATATATTTATATATATATATATATATATATATATATATATATATATATATATATATATATATATATATATATATATATATATATATAAATTGCGTGTGTGTGTTTTGTTAGTGTATTTGTGATGTGTGTGTGTGTGATAAATACACACAGACACAGCCATATATGCATACTCAATAATTAACGCATCCCAGTGCTATATTCCATTGAAAGTGCAAATTCGTGGTAGCCGATTACTTGGCCACTTGTAGATTTCATGAGGCATTTATGTACAATCAATATTTCGCACTTGTGCTAAATTCCATTGGACGTGCAAATGCGTGTTAGCCGATCGCTTGGCCATTGTCATAATTTAATGAGGCATGCAGAACAGAAAGACATCGATTGCATTACAAATGCATCCATTTATCCTGTTTATCCTGTATTGTAGATCAAACAAAACCAGCTGGGACAAGCCACAACATAGTGCTTTTGGTCTTTTTGCCACTCTGAATATGATGTGAACGATGAAAGACAGACCAGTGCCTCTCATGGTATATTTGTAAGGGACGATTCTCAAAATGTTATACATTTTCAGAGAAAGCCATCCAATAACGTTGCATCGTGGGCGTATCATTGCCGCCAATATTTCATCAGTAAATTAAATGACCCCATATGTATACATACACGGCTTCAGAATCAATGATTATTACGAATGGTACTATTTGTTTGGAAAGCTTTATGAATCTATTTTCGTCTCCCTAGGTTCTATTTGTGAGATATATAGATAATTTTATGGATGCTGTGATAGCATTATACTGCGCTGACGGGTTAAGAGGCTGTTATCAAATTGTGTGTTTAAATCAGTCAAAGGACATGTAGATATCGGCTATCGTTGGGCAAGTTACTTCCTTCTGAGCTCTTTGTAAATTCTTGTGGCCAGAGGCAACAATTTTAACATTCTTTGCATCTGTCTATCTCTTGCAATAGGACGGGAGGATAACCACCTTGTTGATCATTAGTCGTAGATTTGATGTCTTTCACATTGCAAAATGATCATCCCTTCTCGGCATCAGTCACCTTCATTCATTATTTTCATCGGCAGACAAGTTGTCCCTCTTGATTTCCACAGATGCCTTAATGTGGATAATACAGTATATCTTAGAACAGAGGCTTACGTGTTCATTGGCGGGTGTACCAGTGCATTAATGTTTGAACTTTACCATCACCTTCTTGCTCACATTGATACCCGGTCGATAGTCTGCTTTGTAATAGCTTTTCCATGACCGTGTCAAATAGGTTCTTGAGTTCCTACAGGTTCTTCCCGAAGTTACTAGCGGCCACCATCTTATGACGTTCATCTGAATGTATTTCTTAATCCAGGTGAAAGGTAAGGGCCCCTTATATAACTTGGTGACCTTCATTCCGAGTAAGTGGTATGGTTAAGATTTATGTGGTCCAGTATACTGAGGTCAGGTATGCACTGTTAAGTGTTTACATCCCGCGTATGAAGTCGTCAAGAGATCAGTTGCTAATTATATATATATCTTTTATGATGTCGTCAAGGTATTCATTGTTAAGTGTGTACATACCGTTCATGACGTTTTCAATTCATTCATTGCTGAGTGGAACGTTGTTTTGTTGCTATATTCACCATATACATTGTGTTGTACATGTCTCTAACTGAATACACTTATGTCTTCACGGCACAAATGATGTGGTCACACGCATCCATTCAAGCCTGTTAAACTCCTCCCTTACGCATGACGATTACCTGACAACACTATAGCCGCATTGGCAACACAACCGCACTGTGTTCGTAATAACCCTACCACAGTTTTTGCAAATATAAATGGTCTGATCCTAGAAACTGACCTGCTATGATCTGGGCGTAGCAACTTTACATAAGACCTATTGCACTGCTCTTTTTTTAATGTATTATCCTGCTTCTTGGACATATTGCGTACCTTATTAATTGTGGAAATTTAAATAGTGTGTCAAACACACACAACGCTTTGGCGTTGCACTGTACTAGAGCTTGACCAACCTTTGCTCTTAGCTATTGCGGCCAATAGAATACCAGTTAGAGATTATAGATGTCACATGGAGTTGAATAAACGGTTGTTTGAGCAGTGTTTACCAAGCAAAGTTGACTTAGTGTAGTTAAATAGTGTGCTATGTTGGCCGCACGAAGCTGGATGCTTTTGATGGTGGTTATAGTCTCATGCATGGCTGTGAGCGCTAGGGTGGTTTTTGATTGGTTATTGGTTGTGGATTGTAGGCTGTTGTGGTATAATCCCAGATGAGCAGTGGGCGGGACAAGTGTTAACTCTGAATCAGATGATAATGTTACGGTGACACCAAATACACAGCGCCTAATATTATGATGCCTATAGCTAATATGATTTTTACTTTGACTATATACATATTGTAAAGTATTGTTTGTAACGAAGTTAAAATCGAAGATGAAAGCACATTGCTTTACGGTGTGATTAACAATTACATTGGTGATGAGGTCGTTTTTCTTTAGTCTTAGTGTGCATGAATGGTTCCAGCTTCAATGCAACCCATTCAACAAAAGAAAAGCGTTATCAGATATCCACTGCAGTATATTCAATAAACAATCTTGTTTATTAAGATTCGTGCAAGACAATTTGGGCGTTATTTTGAATGATTTACAAAGGGATCTTCTGTTGTACTAATCAAAGTTTTTAAAAGGATTTGGTCGGGTAGGGAACTGCTGTGATGCAATATATTTCTCTATCCTTTTGACATGTTTTTCGAAGGAAAAATATAAAAAAAACAATTACTACAACTAATGACTGACGGAGCAATATTGAACAGATGGTGTAACTTAAAAGCGGAAAAAACGCATCGGCGTCGTAAATAGAAGAATCTTATGGCTATTTTTTTGATTGCGACGACTTCGTTGCTTATTCCTAGCACATTGCATCGTCGTGGTGTTATACATGCACTAAAAGTGAAAATAAAGTAGGGTTGTATTGCGCATTAAAGTTGCAAAAACCTGTTATGAAGTTGTGATATGGTGAGTATTAGCCATTAACAAGCAAGGTGACACGTTGTGTATTTGTTCAACAGATTGTAGATTATTGATTGTAAGCCTGTTAATGGTCTCGATAAAACGCAGCTGGTTCATTGGTATCCTAGTGTGAACTACCAGTCATATATCTCCACTTGACGAGGGCATCAATAATTGAATGCACGATATTGACGTTGTGAAGATCATCTGCTTGGTTAAACCCGTTATATAGTTACATTATATAATACAGGTGATGACAACAACCGTTTAATGGCCATGTGACGTCGTCAATTCCGCCTTGAGGACTAAAGACCGGATTGTGGCAGATACATTATTGAACGTTAACACCCGTTATCCGCAACGTTCGTTGCCATATCCCTGAGCTGCATAGCGTGTACGACTCTTGTATTGAACCACTGAACCCACAATGGGACAGTGCAATCGGGTCGACGCCAACGATCAGCGGCATGGAAGTCAAGGCTGTGTTTCAAAAGGTAAAACAGGAATAGAAAACCAATTAATCGGATGAAAGGGCATTTGAGAGCAGGTGTTGTGCATATGTATCTAAGAAGGAAAACGTTGGCTCATTGTTTGCCCATATTATTTCTGACGACAGGGCAGTTTATTTGCAATGTCTGCATCCATTGTTACAATGCTCAGCCGTCCCATGCGCGCTATGCCAGCTGGAATGAGCTTCCCGCGTCTTGTCTATGAAACCATGGTATCTATACACAACCGTCACGTCATGTCGCACCAATGTTTTAGTGATTGATATCGTCACCATATCACGCTCAACACACCGTTCTATACAATGGGCCCGGATTTGGTAGCAAGAAACAGGTTTTTGCTTGATATTAAGGGCCTGAAATGAATTAATGAAATGAATAGATAGACTGTCCTTGTTGGCTATTCCTCACTTGCTTGATCAGCACAATTACCTGTATTGTTTGTGATTTGAAAGAGAAGTTAATTAATGTTCAAGTACTGTTGACCACATCAGATTTCAAAATTAGCCTATCAGAATTAAGTGCTATTCGACAATGCGGACGGTTTAAACATACTCCATGTCACTAAGTCTTGAGGTTAATGGACGATGGAACGCTTCCGGCGATGTGATGCACGCCTAATATACCGAAAACTGATTGATTCACTGGCACACAACACTACTTACCCTACTCCCTAGGCAAGCGAGACTATATCATTTTTCTATACACACAATGTATGCTTCCGATGTCAGGAGGTGCTAAATATGTCCGCCATATTTTTCTCAGCCTGAGATTGAGACCTGATGTACAGCTGGGTGTTGGTGTCATTTAGTCCAAATCTCTTGTCGAGTAAAGTACTAGGCTGAACTTTATGATGCAGTCTTCGCCACATTGCGATTGCAATAATTGTCACATCCATATTGGAGTGACCTACATATCTAAGCATCATATTCTTCCTATTTAAAATTGGCTTCACGTTTGCTATTGAAGTGACAAAATACAGATTGTGTAGAAGTAATAACATACATATTTGGAGTGGCATTATACACACTCATTTAAAAACATATCGATTGCATTGACAAAATATTCCATAGTATTATCAATGCTTGCTGAGTCCAGTTGCCCCAATTCCACAAAATGCCACGAATTGACAGAGAATAGGAGTCTAATATCGACGAACGTTGTTCATTTGGTATCTGTAACTCAGAGAATCCCATTTACAATCCCTTTCGCTTTTTAAGATTAACAAACCATTATTCCACGTTCGTGGAATCTTACAAAAGGCGGTAAGGGGCATGAGCAAAGGAGCCTTCCATTGCTGCTTCACCTCGCCATTAGAACCTGAAAGCAAGTTCACACGCCGAACTCTACTCAAGACAGACATATTTACGGCCCAGTACACTCGGTAAATATTCCCAGTTATTTGCGTTACATTCTGTATACCATAAGATCGTACCCAAAGCAGAGGGAACCCATGGAGCCATTGCTTGCACTGTATGTGGTTGGCGGCGGTGTAAATGAATTACGGGTTTAGGGAAAATGGCATGCTGAAGTATCTTCAAACATTTTACTGTGATAATTTACTTGTATGCACGCGTTGACTCATTATGCACATTATGTTTTATGTGGAAAAATGACAAGCTAATAAGATTGCGTTTATTCCATTAACTAACAGAATACTTATTGATTTGTTCAGCCAAAAATTCCGGAGGCGTTCGATATTTTTGCAACCTGTGATTATCGAGGCTAAAACTAATTAAGAAAATTATGCTTCTTCACAGTTATAACTCATTGAATGACTTAACAAAATCACCCACATTTCTTGATTGCTTAACATAATTTATTACCAATAATTGATTCTACATGCCGCTGTTTTTATAGTGGATTAATAAGATCAGGCTGCGTCGATGTCGTCCAAGTGTGGACAATTTCGTGTTGTATACCTTAAGATCAGATGAATTTCTGAATGCAACATAACCCATTCAGTGACGGTTATTATATCTATTATTGGTTAGCCGCATATCAGACGTGATAATTTTACTGCAAATAAAGGTATGTTTTGTGCATAACTCTTTAAGCTTTGTTTCAGGAAACTGAATTCTTGCAAGTGAGAGCTAGCAATATATGGATTGTGTGATATTATTTTTCACATTATATCAGTAGTTACATAAACAACAAACATATTTCGTGGCAAAGCAGCATATGTTTTTCATGTTATGAAAGAAAAGGCAGCTTTCCTCATGTGGTCCGAGTTACACAGACAATAGTACAGCCAGACGCAATATACAATATAAATAAAAAAAACTCCTTCATAGCCAGTTTGTGTGTACACGCTAATATTCCTATGTTGTCTTCATGCACGCGAGCGTACTGTGTTGAATAGACCAGCGGGTAATATAATAGCTTGCCACTGACCATTGTGTCCGCTTTGTGACGGTATAGTTGTTTGTAGCAGTATTCTATAATAAGGAATTTCTAGCAACCCTCCAATGCTTCAAAGAAACCACCAAAAGAACATTATCGACCATAGAAACGTGCTTTCTTTGTTAAAATGCATTTATTTAGGCACTAGCCTGTGGCTAGAATGAATCAATGGCCTGTCAATCTCACAAGCCAACACAATATTACTATGTTAAAAGTGCTTAAGGGAAAGGATTAACAGTCGCTGTTGATAAGCCGTGAAATACTATCCTGCTAATTCTCAACAGGCGGAATATATAGGCTTGGTTACCACGCATGAACTTGACTAACATGTAAAGTTAGAGCTCCTGGTTTGTTTAGCTGAATGATCCATCTCAAGCTTATATACAAGTTATTTATGATGAGTTTTTTTAGCTTTGCAGTCATGCAAACTTGACCAGGAAGTCCATGAGACTATGATACTGCCGATGCAATATTTACATCATAATTAGATCACATGAAAGAAATTGCTAATTGAGGTATTACTTGTCAATTTGCTTACCAGTTTTCAAAACCAGCATCATGTGTATGGAAATGATGATGGCTTACGTTGTACACTTGACCGGTTAATATTGATTTATACATAATACATATTCCTTTGTAACTGCCATACAATGCTTTTCAGTGGGACCAGTTCCTTGCCCATATCATTCACCAACTCGGTCATTTTAGTAAACCATTATTAAGATCTATAATGGTTTTTCATGAATGCAAAGAATTACAATTATATAATTTACGTACCAAATGTTATAGGAGCGGTGTCCTCTTTTCAATTATGTTTATTCAAATCAAAATAGGAGGTAAATAGTCAAAACATGAGCAGTATATTCAGTGAACAATGATCAGTGATAAAATTCAACAAAAAACCCTTTACCTATAAGACAAAATCCAGATAATGGTGAAGTCACCAGTGATATGTTGACGTTCTCCAAAAATTTCAACTTGTGCAGCAATTACCTTAGCCAACGACCATCTGGTGCATGTGATATATGGCGCGCACATTGAAACATCTGTTGATTCATAGAGATGAAATACGCGATAATTCAATCAAACAACTGTGGGTCATAGAAATGCGCCACACCCAAATACACAAATACATTAACTAATCAATAGAGATGTTTTACGCACAATCACCATTTTGACCAGCAGCGTATACCCCTATATCTCATCATACAAGCCTAGACACCAATTTAATGTACATTGTTAAGGCTGTAAAACCCACATTCGTGGCAATGTGTGTTTGATCAAAATTTTGTCAATGTGCTGTAGAATGTTGAAGTACATGCAATACTGTGAAATGACACCACAGTGAAAACTCCAAAAGTTTCATAACTTGATTCTTGGCACAGCTTATATCAACAGGCAAAATTTGCTTTATGTGTTAAACAGCAACGTGCAGGTGTTACTCACAATACTAAAACATCATTTGATAATTACAGAACAAGAAGAAGTTCTTAAAAAACTATTAAGTGTAGGCGTCAGTAATGGGTGGTCAGACAAACAATGAAATTATGCAAATCATTTCACCGTAATTCATGCTTTAAATTCTCAAATGCAGGATGTTGTTGTATAATTGTCATGTCAACAATTGATGCATAAAATAACAAAAACAAGAGTACGACTTATGATACACTAGTGGGGCGGTATTAGGCGATCTGCAAGAGTGGAATTAAGATCACAAAAGAACAAAGGTATCATTATCCTCATCCTAAATAAATGGAATGTCAAAACTAATGCAAATGCTATCCACCCACATTGCAATCTCAGCGTATCAAAAAAAAAACAGTGTACCCTCAACACTTCACTCCAACTCAATAACGCTTAACATAATCAACCGCTCTTCGAATGCATATGAGTTTCTAAGTATCAAATGAATATAGTCAATCAACACGGGTTTACTAAGGGTATACATCTCAACAATGTCTTAATCAAAACAGCAACAAAGAGATTAAAAAGTGCTTTCCATATAAATATCCGAAAACATTCGCAAATGGATTGTTGTGGAACCAATTCGTACGGATTAAGACGAAGGAAATCCTCCTGGAAACTAGATGAAGATGCAAAGGGATTCCCCAACAATCACTTACCTTCAAAATAATTACTGAAAGTAAATCATCGGTGAAGTGAGTTATCATCGAGAGCTTCCATATGTCTGACCAGTAACATGCAGCACTGTTGAGTTGATTGCAGATTTAGCAGTATCACAGCTCAGGAGTAAAAAGTTACAAATCTCCAAGCATGAGCAAATACACCAAAGGTCTGTAGGAGATTCGCGGTGTCGACCTCCAATCGATCACAAATGGCTCTGACGACCGCTATTTATTTGTTCTTATGCTTGTGACCACGTGAGTGGGAATGTCCCTGGCCGTCAGCTGGCAGCTCTCGACTTGGGTGTCCATGAACATGGTAATGGCCATGATTGCCATGTGAATTAATGTCAGCTCGCCGCTGGGGGCTGTAATAATCTGTAGAATTACTGGAGCGGCTCTCTGGCCTGCTATCATATTCACCATGGTGATTCAGTCTTGCATCATCCTCGTAGCCAACTGAGTGTGACCGATGGTGATTCCGACGAGAGCTTCGCTCCGGATAACCATGCTTAGCTGGTGGCTCATAATGCGACTGCATTTGCTCATGGTGATGTTGATGATGTGGGTGATGTTGCTGTTTATGGTAGTGCAGTTGTTGCTGCTGCTGCTGCTGCTGCTGCTGCTGCTGTTGTTGTTTTACGTTCCCATGAGAATATTGATTTTGCTGATGATAACGTTGTGGCTGGTGCTGCAGCTGTGGAGATGGGTAATGTTGCCGATGATGTTGCGTCATTTCCTCGCAATAATCTGGTGACCTACTGAAATCTCGGCCGGACGATGATCGACTATGTACCTGCGGGGATCGCCTGGGAGAAACTGGAGAGGCGCGCGCGGGTTGCGGGGACGGAGGTCCAGCTCTATAACCGTGAGGCATTACTCTTGGTGGTTGAGGCGACACAGATCGCTCTGCCACGCGCCCCTGAGAACGAGGTGGGGCGGGAGCAAGCGATGGCGAATGGCCTGGAGGTGTCGGTGTAGGTGTACTTAATTGACTCGATGATCCACTACTGCCTGAGCTTTTAACTGTGTCAGATTTGTGTAATGGAGAAACTGGACTTTGCTCCTCCTTCTTGGGTTCCACAAGCAGTGGTGACATCATAGGCTGCAGCATGCTGACAAACTCTGTCAGAAAACAACAACCACATTATACCTTGTGTGTCTGCGAAACAAGATGACAAAGGTTATATTTCTCGGCCGTATATGCTTGGCAATAATCCATGTTTTGGGCCCACAATAAAAATCGCCTCAGGGATTAGATTAACTTGCTATTGAACCGTAATTTAATTTATGCATGCTGATGTTCCCAACACACACTGACCGTTGTAATCGACCTTTCCATCGCCGTCAATATCAACTTCTCGAATCATTTCATCTACTTCTGTCTCGGTCAACTTCTCGCCTAAGTTTGTTAGCAGGTGCCGAAGCTCTCGTTCGTCAATGAACCCATCACCGTCCTTATCAAACATTCTAAATGCTTGTTCGAGTTCCTCTTGTCCTAAACATTGTTGCTTGGCCATCATCACCACAAACTCTTCAAAGTCTATTGTGCCGTTGCCTGTATCACATCCATCACCATGTCTATCAGTCCGAGCTCACACAATTTCCTTTGTTGTTTCGTAGAGAATAATTGTATTGAAGCGACATTAAAGTGAATCGTTGAATTTGAAACGTCAACAACTTATACGCGGTATGATAATCACATCGTTGTTAACTTGGTTACGTCTCTGATTATCATGGAGAATGCTAACGATTCCTTACCATCTATGTCAACTTCATTGATGATCTCCTGAAGTTCCGATTCTGTAGGATTTTGGCCGAGTGAGCGCATAACGACTCCCAGTTCCTTCGTCGATATTGTGCCATCTTTGTCCTTGTCAAACATGGCAAAGGCTTCTTTATACTCTGTCGACAAAACACACCAAAGCATAAGACATAAAATATAGGCAATTAACTGACGTATACTGGTAGGATATAAGCGTTATTTGTACAGCATATGAAAAATATTTGGCAAAAAATACGGTCGATAATCTGTTTACTAATACGACGGTTTAATCCCTCGATATCTATAACTATTTCCAGTTCAAATTGTATACGAATAGAATGCTATAGATAACCACTAGTTTAATAGCGTCTCAGTGAGTTACTTCCGGTCGTAAAACAAACCGGCTAGATCCGGCAGTAGGTCTTCAACAGCCTACCGCTGTTTTGCGATATCGGTATACTACAAAAAAATAGTTTAATATATATAATACCTTCTATTTCCTCATCAGTCAAATGCTCTACCTGTCGGCACACACAAAGACATTTATACATTGAGGCACCTGACACATTTTCAATGGTTAATACCCGTACATACAGCGACAGACGAGGCTAGATCTAAACGAAATATTTTTGCATAATTAACTCCTATGGTTAAACGGGTGATACAATAGGTTATCCAAATGAAGGTTACAACTCGCCAACCAGCGATAAGGTTGTGAACCAATCAATCGTTGTGTTGTTCACTCATTACGGGCCTTAGACCGTTCAATAACTTATTCATGAGAGATAAATCGATGATCGAATACTCTTCGGTAATCCACCATATGTTAGCATACACTGCGCATGCAACAACTCCTGCATTGCATATACGACCATCTTCAATGGGCTAACTGGGTCCGCAGTTACGCCAGTGCCGAAGTTGGCACACGTTCACGTTGAATTTGTGTTTCAATAGAACCACATTTACATGAAGAAGGCAGCATGGGAAGTATCAAAGCTAAGGACTTTTGTTTCATGTAGTAACAACAACAGATAATGAAACCAAAATTGCATTCATATGGTCCGTATTGGCCTGAAAATTATCAGCCTGGCACAGGCGAGCGCTCGTTTGTGCGTAAGTTATCGTTTGATCCTCGGGAGACTTGGTATGGTTGCTTTTGTCCGCCATGACCTTCCTAGTAAGGACAGTTCGTGGTGACTTGCCATGGAAAAAATAATTGGATTAGTGAATATGAAATGAGGTACTGTGGCGTTGGATTATCAGGCGCAGGATGGCAGCTTGCCACGCGCATGGGACGCGGGGTCAGAGAGGGGCGGCCACTGCTATTGGGTGTAGAACTGAAGGTGATGCAGATTTATTTATATCCATTGTTCCAACGCTAATACGTCGTAGATGTGATGTGCGGCCATCACGATACCGGGAAGGCTAAAACCACAACAATGCAAAATTAATCGCCTTATCAAACCCCACGCATTGCGTGTCGTTTCGTGATGTGTGGATGTGGATTGGTGTGGAATGGATGGGGATTTGTGTGATGTGAAGTGGTGTGATTTGGTGTTGTGCCCTGTGATGCGGTTTGGCAGGGTGAAGTCACGAGTGGTTTTGTTGTATGGTATGGTGTGATTGTGATGTATGGTATGACATAGCGCGTCGTTGTTTGGTATGACATAGCGCGTCGTTGGATGGTATGACGTAGCGCATCGATGTATGGTATGACGTAGCGCGTCATGGAGCGAGGCGACGAGTATATTCAACAATTCAATGAACAACAAGTTAAAGGGGGCATTCGCTTTAGGGAAATGGTTCTTTGCAGATCGAAATTGGTTATAATGACCCAGCATTGACGTTGTTATTATGACGCCTGGTTCCATTGTTTATGAGGTCACAGCAGTCCCACGGGGTTTATCGCTTTTAGAATGAGCCGCACGCTACCACACACCGCGACGTCTCGGTTATAGGCCAATGAAACTTCATGTCACCACACGTCTCGGTTTTTTAATAAGCATTGTCTATGACATATTTGTCAGGTCGGTGAAATACGTATTTCACGAGTGATATATGCCTCGGTCTGTCGCTATACAACGGTCATGGGCAAGTTATCCCAAGAGTTCGCTCTTTATTTATGCATTGTACCATTCGTACTGATGTCAGGCTTGGACGGACTTGGTGGAGCTGGTGTGTTGGTGTGTTTTTATGCCAAAACCACCATTCCAATTGCCCTATTTCTCCCATTCTACTCGTGACATTTAAGTGGATTACAAGTGCTTTTGGCATCTACATAATTAGTAAATTAACTGATGGGTAAAGGGTTAGCTTTGTATGATCATAGGCCGCATTACAAACAGTAACTTTCTATTAATAGCCGATCTTAGTTGGGTAAATGTCGAATATTTTCTCAGCCATCTCTCAACACCTCTCAAAGCTGGACAGGAAACAAGGGTAATGTCCATAAATCACATAAAACTCATTCCGCATCATCAGCGTACAACAGCCTTCTATGAAAGAAATTGCATTTTCCCTGCGTCGAAAATGTATTAGGTTAACGAATGGTAGATGTCTCTTAGGTTTGTGACTCCATCAGGTGACTTACCATACTGTGGCCGTCCGTGATGAAAGCTTTAGTGTGACAGGTGGAGAGAAAGAAAGACCGGCGGTTGGGGAGGCCGGTCACCAGTCAAACAGCACGCGGCGGCTTCCGGCCCAGGTGTCGTCTGTTTACACGCAAAAACAAATAACAATTAATATCGCGGTGACAGGTTGGCATGACACGATCAAATGGGGTTTCGAGGGACTAACGAATCGGCCGTTCCCTGTTTTGGCCTTTGGAATGTGAAATTCGCCATCACTGACTGCATGAATCCACGAACAAGTATCGGTCCAAACGAGCGTTACTTGTAAGTCAGTTCTACTTATGGTATGCAAAAGTAGCCCAACCCATCGCTACGCTGGTGTAGGTAGCCCGAGTGATTGCTAAGCGGGCGTATCTCCATACACAGCAATGTCGTTGATCCAAAGGAACTATGTACTATGCAACCTGAAAGAAGATTGCTTAGATCATTACCATTTAGGCGTTAACAGCTCAGTCGAAGTGCTTTATTAGAAATTTACTAAGATAATCGTATAAGTTGTCTTCGTGGATAGTGGCATCTACAACGACAATAGCCAGTGTCATTCTTGGAGAGCTAGTTTAACCGAAAAGGACCACTCCTGAATGTCGGTTAAACTCGTGACGCCTGAAAAGTTAGTTTAAATTAAATAAGACCACAAGCAAGGCAGTTCAGCAGGTCGGATCATCCGATCTGGAAGCTGGTACTAGGAGCACATCGGATAATTCAGTTTAACTGGCTGGAACAGCATGGGAGTTAGCTGAACGGGTCGATGCCACAATCGATCTGATTGGACTGCTTTCAAGATTTGTACACTACTAGAGGCCACCACGAAACGAATTTAACTGATGTCGACAAGGTTTCTTTTACATAAGTTCTTTTGCAACAAGGCAAGATATGAGAGAAAAGTGTCCGGATCGCGGATTAACATCAACTGCGGAGCTGTAGAAGTGCAAAGCATAACAAAGGAGAAAGGTAGGGCGCGAAGACAAGATATGATGATGTATTTGGGTGATTACAGGCGCTGGGGCCCGCGCCACTCCTGCTAAGTGTAATCTAGTGCAATTAGCCGGGCCAGCTTGGTGAAGCGGTAACCAAGCCCCTAGTGTATGGCCATCTATTACACGGTCAACGGTAGCAAGGCCAATTTGACGAGAGTCATGATTCTCTCGGCTTAACCTAAGATGCTCTTTTATGGCACAAATAGAAGAGGAATGTCGTGTAGGCAATGTAGTGATTATATTTGAGCGCTTCTATTAAGTCAAGGTACTGAAACGACAGTGTGGTTCTTTAAAATGGGGCTAGCGTCAAGCATCAGACCGCATAAGTAAACCGTCGTAGCATGCAGCCTCTGGCATCAAATATCGCATCAGCCCGCCTACTCACCTACAGTCACGTTCTCGAGGGTTTTTTGAACTTTTTTTTAAGAAATGTAGTTCAACAACTTAAAGGTTATTCAATATAGAATAGATTTGTGCTAATGTTAGAAGTAGCGAACACGAAACGCTATGACTGGTTTCAGATGAGCATTATCGTGATAGCACCCCTATAATCAACGACCTTTCTCTGGCACGTTTTATTATATCTCATGGTGGGTGTATTTCATAGGTGTTTCCCTCTTCTGCCAAGAGAGGGTAGCATTATCACGCAGATACAGGCCGTTTAACAAATGAGCATCATCGAAGACTGCAGTGACATTTATGAACAAATTGGAAAATCGCGACTGAGAAGTCGTGCTTTCCCCAAACGCCACTATTCGCATTCATCAAGGGTTACAGCATACCCCAGAAAACGGATTTTATCGCTCACTTCTATACACGCGCAAGCTTCCATAGAGACGCGAGCTATTGACGCATGTACTCAGTGATATCGGAGTAAGGTTATGGACCCATATAGCTATAATCAACAATCCCCCTATCGACGTAACACAGACTCTCAGACTACAGCGTGCTAGTCGCGCTGATGAGCACCGGGTTCTCATTACCTCTCCGGCTTTATAAACTCGAGGCCTGTACTACAACCTGCCGTAACAGGTGCACGGTCCCATCACATGTGATGCAACGATAACAGGAGTCGCCCCGCTCGCGATGCACTTACCAAAGAGTAGATGATAAGAAGAGGCCACGGCGTTCTGTGCCT
This sequence comes from Urechis unicinctus, assembly GCA_034190875.2. NCBI lineage: Eukaryota > Metazoa > Annelida > Polychaeta > Xenopneusta > Urechidae > Urechis > Urechis unicinctus. Next base: position 60,974,018 of record CM067344.1, on the reverse strand, counting down.
TGCAGACTGATATCCAACTAGTCGATTAACCACGCAAATTAGAAGAGCACGAAGCTCGTCTTCTAGCAGATAAGGCGCTACTGGTGAGGTTAGGGTTTCAGGAAGCAGACCAAACCTGTCCTCGCATAAACTGGCTACAGCAGCTGATCTCCGTCCCATAAGCTCTCTCCTATAGTAATCCTCAAGAGCTTTAAGTCGTATTTGGTGACGCAGGTAGGACTCGATGTAATATTCTTGTTTGGCCAGCATGTATTCCCAACCGGCTGATCGGCCTGTGTAGCTGAAGTATTAGGTGTGTTAAAAGCGCGTTGAGCTTTAAGGCAACTACGATTGGCCGTCACACGAGGCTCGGGTTAATAGCAGCATCAGCATCAGCAGCAGCAATACGAGCAGCAGTAGCCGTATTAGTGTGTTGGTAGTTGGGAGCGCGAGGGGTTGAGATGGCATGGGCGTGGGGGAGGGTAGATGTGGTGCGTGTGACGGGGTGGTGGTATCATGTAGGTCCCGAGGCAACCAATGGGGCCCGACATGTTGCTGCTCGTGTTAAGCGTCAGGGGCTGGTAGACCATGGTGAGGCAGCCAGCTCGTCAAGACCTGTCACCAGCTCCACCAGTCAGCCACACAGATACCACATGGCCACACACCTCATATTCCGCCAAAGCTTAACAGCTGCCGTTGTACATGCTAGCATCTTGACATTGACTTTCCTGTGGACTATCTGGTGGCAGATGAGGCTCTATAAGAGAGTTATTGCTGCTACTGCCACCAATGACGGTGTCTTATATTCTACACACCGTCACAATCTTACAACGCCTTATTATCGACGGCTTATGTTACAATGCACTCCTCTAGTCCGTTAGAATCTTGCCTGCACGCGCGGTTGAGCCTCCATATCCTGTTGTCTCACCCCGGGGAAGGTTTGACATGGACGAGCACACCACTGAGAGCACGACGTCCTTACCTAAGTTGATGGGTGTTAAGTTGTGTCGATAGGGGGCAGGTCGTGCTCATTAATCAAGCTAATCTGACGAGCAGGATGCAGAGCACCTGCTGGGCTACCTGATGAATAGCAGCGTGCAGTGAATCGAGCCAAGCAACTCATTTGTGGAGACACCCGCATTTAAAATAAAAATCTGACGAAATCGCTTGCATTTGAGAATGAAAGTGCTTTAAATGAACATGGCTATTGAATAATACATTTCGATAAATGTTGAGACAACTGAGGCTCCAGGCAGAGAGGAATATGCGAGATATTGGGGCGAAGACGAGGAGATGAGGAGTGGGGGATAAAGAAGGCGGGGGGAATGAGATTACGTGGGAGAGGAGGAGACGAGGTGGAGAGGCGAAGGCAGAGGAGACGAGGAGAAGAAGTGGGAGAGAATAAGAGGAGGAGGGGTCGAGGAGAGAAAAGGAAAGGAGGTGGTGGAGAAAAGGCGGATGCAGTATTGAGGGGATGTTGAGAGGAGAAGTAGATGCAAGAAGGAAAGAGTAAGTGAGGAGAGTTGGGGGGAAATTGTGTGAGTAGTGTTTGGGATTAAATGAGGAGAGGTGGTGGGAGAGTATACGATGAGAAGTGGGAGAAGGGGGGGGGGGTAAACGAGGAGAGATGGGACAGGGTAAGGGGGGAGAGGTGGGGGAGAGTAAATGAGGAGCTGAGAGAGAGAAAATGAGGAGAGGTGGGAGAAGGGGTTAGTTAGGTTAGGCGGGTAAAGGGTTAGTGAGGAGAGGTGGAGAAAGGGTTAGTGAGGAGAGGTTGGGGAAAGAGTTATTAAGGAGATGTGGAGAGGTGGGAGAAAGAGTTAGACAGGAGATGTGGAGAGGTGGGAGAAAGAGTTAGACAGGAGATGTGGGGGAAGGGTAAGATTCAAACCTGCATACGACGAAGAACACATACGCAATATACATATCTAAACATGCCTACCTAAATGCCCAACAGGAATGCATGAACATCAACAGACCCAGATGGCGGAATACATCGGATCATATTTCTAGAAATCGGCCTATGAAATGGCCATGAACCAAGTCTGCCTAAATACTGTTAATGATGTGTCAGTCAAACTGTTCCAAAACGATTGAATTTGCCAGCTGAAATGGTGTACCTCACAATTCAAAATGATTGAATTTGCCAGCTGAAATGGTGTACCTCACAATTCATAGTTACGTTCATACATGCACACACACACACACACACACACACACACACACACACACACACACACACACACACACACACACACACACACACACACACACACACACACACACATATATATATATATATATATATATATATATATATATATATATATATATATATATATATATATATATATATATATATATATATATATATATATATATATATATATATATAATATATATATATATATATATATATATATATATATATATATATATATATGTGTGTGTGTGTGTGTGTGTGTGTGTGTGTGTGAGTGTGTGTGCTTAAATATGCTTATATATATGTATATATGTTTGTGTGTGTGTGCGTGTGTGTTTGTGTGTATTTGTGTGCATGTATGTGTATAACTAGTATCCTGTCAGAAAATTCTTCACGTGGATATTTTAATTGCATGCATGGTATTTACTGTGTAAATGATGGTTATTAGGTAATATTTGAATCATTCAATGCGGTGACATTGCTCCCGTCCTGTCATTCCCTATTGTTCCAGTCAAGCGTGTGGAGGTACCTGATGCGATGGACCCTGATCCGTTCTCACTACTGGCTTCTGACTCAGACGGTCTTCACTAGCTTCAGCAATATATCACTCACTGTTTTTTTTTGTCTGGGCAATAAAAGTGTCCATTTATTCTATTGGCATCCTTGAGAAGGACCAAGACAGAGCTTGAGGGCACCTACCTACCCAACGTGTCGCCTATTACCTTTTAGTAAGGTGCGATGTAATCAACTTTTAGTTGCGGCGCACCTAACAGCACAAACTATTGTCCGTTCATTATTAACCATGATGAACTTAATCCCTTGGGCCACGCAATTCATAATGCAGGACTTTTGGCAGCCGTGCTAGGCACTTTGTCATTGTGCTTTGTATGGTGCGGCGCCAAATACATTGATCCCAGAAGATCACCCTAAGCGGGATCGCAGCCTATATGCAGTCCGTAGAACCTTTCGGCAGTAGCTGGCAGGAGACCTCTTCACAGATCAATCCCCGAGTACCTTGCCGTGGTTGTATAAGCGTCAATGGGATATCCCATACCCCTCATAAAATACGAAAACTTGTACTTCTGGTTCTATTCAATTGAATTTCTGAGAAACGCCTCGAGTGCATTTGAGATCATAGAAGGTCCGTGTTTGCTAAATAAAGGGACTAATTTAGAAGGAAGTGAATATGCCTATGTTAGTTTAGACTTGCCTGTCGATATAGCGCAAGCGGCAACACGCCTTGCTTGATGCATATGTAAACAGAATAGATGTTGCAAGCGCCAATTCGTCCCCATAACACCTCCCATGCGGCAGTTTCTGTCCGCTGTATCTTTAGCTGCGGGCGGTTCATAATGCTGCTATTTATGTTGGGCCTATTTGTCTAGCCAGCTTGTCCGGCATGTATTTGTGTAGTGGTTATTTGTACAACGCCTGTTCGTACAATGGCTATTCGTGCTAACGCAGGTCCAAGTGGCCGGTTGACTGATGTCGTTGTATAGCGTGCGTCACGGCCACATACCAATCAGCATACTATACCTATCGCAACACGCCGTTTCATGCGATCACTCGATCATATCACATGAGAGTGTTTATAGGCAATCAATACAGGCAGGAGAAACGAATAAACCGGCGTGAGGTACTTCACATTCAATTTCATCGCATGGACATATCGCCAATCCCTCGCACAATTTCTCATCTAGCGATGTTCCATTGTTTACTAGATGCAGATCAAACCAATTGTGAGATCGTTTGATGGTCTGTAGCATGTTTGATCAGGGAGCGGAGAGATGCGCTTATCCGTGTTTTGTGCGAACGAAGTTTTTATTTGGATGGTGTTTTTGCCAACAAATTAAGGCCAGGAACTGATAAACGATTGGCGTTAGTTTTATGACCTGTCTTGGGTACAACCAGTTATGGCGGTTAAACATCGACTCGTCGGAGCATTTTTGCAACCCTGTAGATTTCTGGAGCTTTTTAGCTACATTGGTGATTGAGTTTAGTCAACCATCTTTTATGAGTCAATGTGATGCGTCCCACATAAGTTGAAGGTCACACCGCGAGCATCTAGGGATATTATCGAGGGCCATAAGTTTGTTGGCTGTTTCATCAAGAGCTCCCAAACGAAATAAAGAGTTTGGTTATTGACTTCTTGTTGGTATGCATGCGTCAAAGGGGAGGGGTTCGGGGTGAGGCCAGAAACGATCGACTCCACACCAGCCAAGTAGCGCCGAACACCTCGCAGTTGATAGCTGTACGTAAACACTCAGCTTCCGTCTGTATTCTTACGTACGATTGCCCGGTGTGAGTGAGATACCGACTAGGTCGAATACCAATGTTGTATTGAAGGATGTTGCAAAACTGCTTGATTGAATATAGCGCTGCGTTCCATCTTGTACGAGGCCCTGGTGCCTCTTTCCGCGCCACGGCTAACCACAACCCCCTCTGCTCAAACCTTAAGAACATATGTTGAAGCCACACATAAAACATCAAAGCTTACCGCTGAAATTGATTTACCGACACAACTCAATGAATTCACTGCCCATGTTGTCTTCCTAAACAAGTGAATATTGACCGTAACCTTGAATAAAAAAACTGGGCTCGATAGAGATCTAGCAATGGCGGGAAGTGTTCGTTTGGTGTAACTTAACGCTTACTGGTTCAGACAGAGCGACTACAAGTTCTTGCTTACTGAGCCGTCTCTTGCCAGTTATCGATACGCTCTGCAATGACGGCATCAACTCTACTCGGATAACGCTTGCTCTACGAACAAAGAAAGCAAAACAAATTGACGTACGTTGAGAGCTGCCGGACGACACCAGCGCCACCCAGCGGCCGAGGCGCCTTCACAAGGATCTGTCACGCTCACCTTGGTAACCATTGATGGGACATTCTTGACGGTAAAAGCCTATTAAACAAAGGCTGCAAGCGTAATTCTTAGAGACAATCAATCTTGTGGAACGCCGTCGAGAGAGTTACATCCGAGTGTCTGGTGCCATTGTGCAGTCAATATGTAGGCCGGATAAAATCAGAAAAAGTGCTAAACGTTTCCACGGCAACGCAATAAATCAAACACCTTGATTCTGGTAGCAAGAGAGCGAGTTTTCCTCCTAGGTTAATTAGTGTCCTTAATGCTGGCCTTACACCCACCTGTGGAGCCCACGGCACACCTGCCAGACTCAGGTAGTATCATTCCACACGATGCTATCCGCTCGGCATGGCAATCTATCCAAACACTGCATTTACGTCCTCCGCCGGCTTGCCACGAATAACAGAAAGCATGTAGAGGAAGTTCTTGTTGTGAAACAAGCCATTTAGGCATAGCAACTGGGCCATGGAGTCCTGCCATACCGTGATAGCGCTTGAATTACACACAGCGATCCATGTACCCGCAGAATGCCAGACAAGTATCTAGCACGCACTCATCAACGAGTGAGGTAATGTTTAAATCCACATCTGAAGCACTTCTAATCAGCCCAGGTAGCAGGTGAGGTGAGACCCCGAAAAATGGCACCCTGAGGGATGTTTTATGTAGGTCCGGTCTGGTGCTACTGGTATGGCCTGGGAAGGAAGCGATGGGCGGATGGATGGAGAGGAAGAAAGATTTGGAGAGGGTGGTTTCTAGCCCCCCGCGCAGCGCAACTTACATGTGAGCGATAGTAAATGGAAGTCTCTTACAAGACCTTCTGTACCCTTGACCCCATCGCTTGACCCCATCGCTGCCACATAGGTGAGGAAGCAGCACAACTTTCTCATTATCCACCTGCATTAAAATTACCGGTTAACGCCGACCCAACCACTAGAGGGCGAGGTAGACTGCTTGCCAGACGCTAGCGAAGTGCTGGTGTATACCCTAACACCGCCTAGCTTCAACAACCACTGTACTCCCATACCCTTACCGCCACAAATAATATACACCCTTACCACGCGAGGATGATGAGTTGGGGAGAACTTTGGGCAGGTGGTGGTAATAGGACAGAGGGCAGGCTATCTGACACCTACCTAACTCGATGCCGCTACGCCAGTATCCCGCCCAACACCAGGCAGCCGGGCATCATGGCTTCATCCCAACGGAAAAACACCGACTGGTGAAAGAGTACGATTTATAAAAGAGACGGCTTTCAAAGCAGTCGTAGCCATGTAATTGTATAAGAATGGTACTGATGAGCGTGAAGTGTGCGTTGCGGCTCGGTATTCTCCCTGTCTCCGCCCTGCTCTTGGCGTTTAGCATCTCCATATCATTGTATCACTGAACCGACGTCTAAGCGCTATACTAAGTATGCGTCAGAGCAGTGTGATGCCCAGGCTGCCATCTGTAGCGCCATGGTTACTGTGGCCGTAGCTAAAGCACATATAACAATGCAACTTGGTTGAGAATAGATGTGACCTTATTCGTGTGATACGATACATATTAGGGACATTCAGTAAACCTTGGCGTGGTTGATACCATGAGATAGCGGATTGATATTGCGGGAACATAAAGTCGCTTGTATATGGCGATGGGTTTCGCCCCATGGGTCAAACATAGTCCAATATGGCTTGTAAAGTATGATGTCATCCCCGTAACTCCATGGAAATATCGACCACCCCGTCGTTTGTAACCAGTGGAGTTTATTCAATCTGACAGCTCTTCTATGAACCTATTTTTGTGCTACTCACCCTTCGATGAACTCGCCTGTGCGATTTGAATGGAACTAACGACTCGTGATGGAATATTGAAGTCTCACTCCATAAACTCTAACCATAAACTGTCACCTACATCGCACGCAAATCCTGCACACCCTCATAACGGCATAGCCAACACGACCATCGCTTGTCAGCATCATGAAGGATGCTGCTCAGCTATAAAGATGTGGCTTTTAAGAATTAAGCGTGTGTTGCCGAACTCTCAGACGTGTGGTATCCCCTCGTGTTGTTTGACCTTCCGAAGTGTGATATTGAAATATCCGGCGCGCGGAATTAAATCAATCCATGTGCTCCACAAGCACTATTGAATCATTCAATATGCGATATTAACTTTTTTATTTCCCACATGTTATAAATCAAACACCCTGCTTTCGGCATTGAATCATCGTCGAGTATTTTATCCTCTGATGTGCAGTATTTGATAATCCAACGTGCAGTGTTTAATCATCCAATATACGGTGTTCAATTATCCAACATGCGGTGTTCAATCATCCAACATGCGGTGTTCAATCATCCAACATATGGTGTTCAATCATTCACAATACGGTATTAAATTATCCAACTTGCGATATTTGATCATCCAATGTAATTAAACATCGGATGTGTTATATTGAATAATCCGACGCGCGGTATTTAATTATGCAGCGTGCGATATGTGTTCATTTAACATACTGATTAGAATCATTCAATGTGTGTTATTGGATGTGTATAGCCGCCATGCTTGAGGGATTTAGCCATCTAAAGTTTGGTTTTTAATCTTCGTACATAACTTTATCTGACTTGCAATGTGCAGTATCAACCTATGACACGATATAGGGAGAATCGTATCACCAGGTGCCTCAGATCCACCAGATGTGGCGGAATTAACTATCTGATAAGTTGATCCTATCCGGGGTAGCTGCTTTAACCATATCAGACGTGAAGTATTTGAAGTATTAAACGACAGATATGTGTTATTTAACCATCAACCTCGTCAATCCTTGTCGTGTGTGGTCAAGGCTCTAAGTGAAAGCCTTTTCCTTGAGCCTCCGTTTTACAATTGTCCTCCCAACTATCGTAATGAGAACAAAGTGTTTCGTTAACAGTGATAGAGCGCATTCCTCGTTAGCTCAGCGCCGCCATCCTTTCGTTATTCACAACGACGAAAGAGCAGGGATTTTCTGGTATTTTGTTCTCTTTTCTGGGCGATGCGATTAGTAGGCACCACTGTTTTATGCCATTGATGACGAACACTTGGGATATCGACAGCAGAAGATAAAGAGATATATTGCAGTGCGGCGGACTAGAGTTGGGGTGGGCGGGGCATGCATTATATCTTAGCACCAGAACGCGTATGTGCAATATATTAGTGTAGTAGGTATACCACGATAAAAATGGCTACTGATAGAGTGTGTGTGATGATGTTCCAAGAACTATAGCTTTAGCAAACCGCCTATTAGATAACCTAAAAAAAGTCATCGAAATGACGTCAAACGAAAATTACGCTATATGTTCATCAATATGGCTGACGAGATAACTGCAGAAGCAGCCCAACAGGCTACATTATACGGCTGGTGGTGCGAGGTGGGCTGGCCGGGCGGGTTGGACGGGGAGGAAGTGGCGGTGGGGGAGGGGGGACGAGGGTGGGGTGGGGTGCGTTTGTGTGTGTGTGCATGAGGGTCGGATATTGCTGCTTCATTTCACCCTAGAACAAAAGGTCAGGCTTTCTTCTGATTGCTCATGGGGTTAATGTGAAGGTGGTCGGCTGTCTTGGAGATATTCTGAATTCATTTTGATGCAGGAAAAAACATAGTTACTCGTGTTCGTGATGTCTGACAATGTCATATGAATAAAGGAATGATGAAATGAATCAATGCAATATCGTCATATGCGTAGCATCACCTCTGCTGAAAACGTTCAGCCCTCATAATTATAACCATTAAATCTGAAAGTTATATTCTCCACCAGATCGAGCATTTTACAAATTCTAAAACGTAATGAACGGTGTTGAAATCTATGTAAATTTGCAAGGTGAATTACAGCAGACATTGTGCTAGTCGCCGCCAGATGAGTCGTGGAAATAGATTGGGTCTATAGGTTGAAATTGTTGAGTAGAGATGACAAAGTACCAATGAAGTGGTCTCATGAAGACTTCTGGCTTTATCATTATGAGCGCGTCACGTGGAATGTGATCGCGGACATGGTCATCGTCTATAGCTGGCTGGCGTCTCCACTCCCTATATAGGCTGCAGTGAAAGGAGCGCACCAGAATACTTGCTACCGATACCGTCACCAATAATCGGGTTTCGGGTAATGCATGGGCATTTAACTCCTTTCGGTTATAACCTGATAGGTTTCGGCCAAGTGGAAGAGGAGAATGGGTCTAGTTAGCAACAGCTTAAGCTTAGTGGAAGAGGAGAATGGGTCCAGTTAGCAACAGCTTAAGCTTAGCGGAAGAGGAGAATGGGTCCAGTTAGCAGCAGCTTAAGCCAAATGGAAGAGGAGAATGGGTCCACTTAGCAGCAGCTTAGGCCAAGTGGAAGAGGAGAATGGGTCCAGTTAGCAACAGATTAAGCTTAGCGGAAGATGAGAATGGGTCCAGTTAGCCAGTTAGCAACAGCTTCCAGTTAGCAGCTTTAGTGCCAAGTGGAAGAGGAGAATGGGTCCAGTAAGCAGCAGCTTAGGCTAAGTGGAAGAGGAGAATGGGTCCAGTTAGCAGCAGCTTAGGCCAAGTGGAAGAGGAGAATGGGTCCAGTTAGCAACAGCTTAGGCCAAGTGGAAGAGGAGTATGGGTCCAGTTAGCAGCAGCTTAGGCCAAGTGGAAGAGGAGTATGGGTCTAGTTAGCAGCAGCTTGGGCCAAGTGGAAGAGGAGTATGGGTCTAGTTAGCAGCAGCTTAGGCCAAGTGGAAGAGGAGTATGGGTCCAGTTAGCAGCAGCTTAGGCCAAATGGAAGAGGAGTATGGGTCTAGTTAGTAACAACTACGGTTTGTGCGATACGACCTTCGACGTTAAAATTTAGGCACCATATAGCACACTAGTGTTGGTGTGACGTTTAACCCTATACTTACAACGACGTTTTAAGCAACAGTGATCTACTATGTTTCATATCACTCCTGTGTGCAGTTGACGTTCGCGTTGAGCCGTCTGAAGGTCCGTTATGACGACTCATTTCATAAACAGACCAGGGTATCAATATGGTTCCCGAGGCCAACACACATAACCATGGGTGTAGTAAGCCGAAAAAATATGTATTGACTTCGCAGGTTGCTATCTCGTTCTTAAGATAAAAACCGATTGCTACGAATGTAATAAGCCAATGTTTTACATTAACGAACGCCGAGCTACATTTTCTTTCTCTGCGATATTACTCTCCGCCAATCGATGGCGAACAAATAATTTAGTACCTCATCAAAAGCCGAATTATAAGACGCGTCGAAGGTTGCCTATGACAACTGCTAGCAACTCGCCCCATTGATATAGCACTCAATGGTTCAAACATTTAGGTAGACATCATTCAAAATTTTGTTTGTGCTCAAAATGGTATTTCTTATCGGTATGAAACGAAATATTAACTGTATTTTGACACAGCATACCGTATATTTATGATCTTCAGCAGATGCTATTGTCCTCACGCACCAAAAACCTTACCCCCACTCGCCATTTTGGAAAATATTGGGTCGCGTGATTTCCCGCGATATTCCGCCGCCTCATCCGCCTTGCCTTAGCATTAGTCGTCGATGGGTCATGTCATTCTGAGTATGCGCGATGCACGTGGTCTTGAACTTGAAAACAAACATGTTGCTGTGTTTCAGAATTTTTTCCGCTTCCCAAATTGATCGAACGATAAATAATTACCATGGATGAAATCCCCAGCCGAAAAGGGATAAAATTGTCCGTGAACATCATTGCATTCTAAAACTCCATCACTTCGGTATGTTTGGTGTTTGGTAGTTGTCTGAATCGATCTCAAATTTTTACACTGCGTCGGTTCAAGAGAAAGTAAGACGTCTACTTAGACGTCTTGTAGGGCTAGTCGATACACGCCTCCTCCCTGGCCTACCGCACATCACCACCGATCTGACACAAGCCACTTCTTGTTTAGCATCTACTTTAAATATATATATATCTATATATATATATATATATATATATATATATATATATATATATATATATATATATATATATATATATATATGTGTGTGTGTGTGTGTGTGTGTGTGTGTGTGTGTGTGTGTGTGTGTGTATATGTGTGTGTGTGTGTGTGTGTGTGTGTGTGTGTGTGTGTGTGTGAGTGTGTAAAATAAATAAGTAACATTGACAGCCAGATTTAAAAGGGGGGTCAAGCAACAGCGTTTCTCCTGGCTGGTAGGTGCGGCAAAGGTTACAAGACCGTCCAAACCTCCTATACCGAGCAGAACTCTCTCCCAATGTGCCTCCGATATCGAACCGACCCACGCTTTACGTCTCCAATTAGATTGCTTGCCTTTAGATCATGAATAGAAGCTGGTACAGGAGAGGCCAAATGGGACAGTGCATGTCTCCCCGACTGAAGAAAGGATGAATAGACGAGATGTGACCGGAGGGGTAAGACAGAGAAAATAGAGACGGTTATGCCAGTGGTAGAGAAGAGCAGAGAAACTGATCTTCCTCATAAGTTTCTGACAGGGTCCAAGTTTTGTAGGGTTACCGTGCTTGACAAAGATTTACGGAAGGTAATAACAGCGTGCGTGTAGGTGGTGGTTACAAGTTCTAGTAATAGCGCACTAGTGAATGCAACAGTAGTTATCACTGATTTATATTTAAGGGTCATAAATTGGAGGGAACTCGTAAGGCTGTAAGAAAGAGTATAGGTATGTATGGACAAGGAGAGACAACAAAGGCGGTCATTTGGGGAGAAGAGCAGAGAAAATCTAACCATTTGGAGGCAGTGGTGGGGTGATACAGTATTACTGTTACACTCGTTGTATTGGTGTGACAGCATCAATGACACACGAGGCTCGCCAAAATCGCTCTTATGGGATTAAGTATATGCTATTAATCGCGAAAAAATCCATGCTTTCAAAAACACATATGAGCTTTATTAGGGTACAGGCGAACGTGTCATTTAAAGGCAAACAATCCATTAAAAATACTAATGCACTTTGTTAAAAGTAAAATATGATGGTTACGCAAGCCAACTGTGTAAAAACGAGGAAGCATTTATCACATAACACGAAATATTCTGATACCGTGAGTAGAATATCGTCGTTGATTTGCTATAGATTGTTGCGTGACAAAACATTATCATACATTCTGTAAATGAAATAATCACCGTTAAAATCATTATCGCATTTTGTAGGGAATGGCTTTATGGCAGGGACTGAAAACACAGCATATACGGTTACTGTTATGACCGAGTAACAACATTCTTGTCATTAAAGCTACATAATACAGTTCACATTCATTGTTAATTCACAAACATTGTTAATATCCCTTAATTAAACAGTTGTTTTGTATACACTGATACTATAACACATACAATAATATTGAACTTAAAACAATCAGGCAACAGTTGCATTATATTTGCTGAGTATCTCGTGTGTCGGAAACAGCATATGCATTGATATTCGCAATGTTTGCAGAAAGTAAATATTGTGAATTCGGAATGAAATATATGATGGTCCCTTGTATTTTCTAAAGCTAATCTGTTTATGAAAAATATCTTAATAAAATGAATTACTTAAAGCACACTTTTAAGAAAAAAGGTCTTATATCAGATCAAGTACAACACCATTTTACACATCTTAATACACATATTTGTACCGGTATATGAAACAGGGAGGACGACGCGTACAGAACACGACGCCTCTCTAGAAATGATACGTCTCCCCATAAGATTCATCATCAGTTTGCGATGGCGACACAACCTCGACTTTCGGTTTCAACAAATCTTCAACGATCACGTGTTGTGGATAGGCAGTGCTTGATACAGCCCCCACAGGCATATTGTCAGCAACCTGTGTTGGTGGTTGCAATAAGTTCTCAATGGGCTTGTCGTCAGTTGGAAGGCTGCTTTGTGATGTGTTTATCACGTACGGGTTAGCGGCCGCATTTGGCGATAAGGGTGGTGGTACTATTGCCACTTCAGCGAGGACATTCTTCTTCCGTTGAGAGTTAGACGATGACCTACTGGTAGCCATATAGTCTATATCCGCTGCTTCAGCGTCTCGTTCCTCTTCCATTCCATCATTCTGCGCTCTTGCAAAGTTAATGAAGATCTGCAAAATGTGCCAAACTCATGGATAATTTGAATGGATAATTCATACAATCATGCCAGGTTTGGGCGCCGTGCTCGACGCACCACGATTGGTTGGATTGGATGAAGAAGCTTACCTGGTCTAGTGTTGTTTGCGAGACGGAGTAGTCGAGTATGGCGAGTGATTCTTTGTTGAGCTCTATCCGGCCGAAGAGATCGGCGACAGTGCGGCGCTTTATTGGCACCTCGATCGTGATAACATTCATGTGTTGATCCTGCAATCATATGTGCATTAACAACACTCATATGTCCACCCTACCTTGACATCACTCAAATGGCTGAATAAAGGTGCATTGTAGAAACATCGAATGTTAATCAAGCGCTTCTGCCAACCTTAAGTGCAGCTCCGGGGAACGTTTCCTTCATATAATGAATAACGGGAGATATCCCTGCCTCGGCGTCCTTGACCCGTATGGTCACAGTATAACCTTGACCAAACCTAAAGCACAACACCGGGATATGGATAGACAACATCAATGATACCGAGAGTCAGGTGAGATTATGACGACATAATCAGTACTGAAGCACACTTACTTATCTTTGATGTGCTGCGCAGACCCCAGACATACTGCTTTTCCATTCACCATGATAGCTATCCTTGTACACAGCGCCTCGCATTCAGACAGGCTGAAAAAAACATTCCAGCGTTTATCTTTAGCGAAAAACGAGGAGAGACATAACGACGCCGTACACAATGAGAGCGTTTTTCAACAAGATGTTTTTCGTTAACGGTGAGCTGTAGACACCTGTGTGAAGTAAAGATGACGGATCGTTGATCTCTAATGACTTTATTGACAGCCGTCCACACCAGTCGCCTCGTCTGGACATCCATGCCCGTGGTCGGTTCATCCTACAACCGTAACACATCACAAACATAAACCTTCACAACAAGTCACACATTTTACCGTGCTTAGTGAATGATTTCGTTTTGATAAATTTTTTGTTAGAAGTTAATGTAGTTACCATGAGAATGATACTAGGATGACCGAGGAGGGCTACAGCTGCTGAGAGCTTCCTCTGGGTGCCTCCACTCAAATTCTTCATCACCTGATGCTCGTATTGCTCCAGCCCTAACAGGCGCGTCACCTCATCACACTCCTGAGAGTCACAGCGATGGACGGCATTATGATTTATCACCACCAGTCAACAATCGAGTGATATTGCAGCAGAAAGAGTAAAATGCTCAAAAGACGCCAATTAAAGGAAGTGTATTAAACAAAATAATTGGCTGCGGTAATTAGCGAAAAAATGCGGTATGACGCTAAATTACCCTGCGGATATCAGAGGAGGGAATGCCCTTGAGTCTGGCATACAACACGAGGCATTCGCGGACACTGAGGAGAAGGTCGAGGGCGGAGAACTGGGGACAGTAGCCGACGTCCTGCTTCATGTCGGGCTGGTGGGTGGAGATGCTGCATCATACGACCAACGGGCGTGAGTACAGTAATACGCGCACAACGTGATCAAAGAGCCAGTCGAGTGAGGTGACAAATATACGCATATATATATATATATACAGCGCGTGGACCTCTTCAGATATAACATCGTATATATATATATATCATATATATATATATATATATATATATATATATATATATATATATATATATATATATATATATATATATATATATATATATATATATATATATATATATATATATATATATATATATATATATATATATATATATATATATATATATATATATATATATATATATATATATATATATATACCGAATTGCGATGACTTGTATTAGATCAGAGATGAGTGTGGACGTACATGCTATTTCTGAGCTTGGCAGCGCCTCGTGTAGGCACTATTTCGCCGGTAACCATGTTGAATGTGGTGGTTTTACCGGCTCCATTGACCCCCAGCAGACCAAAGCACTGCACACAGCATAGTAGTTATAACCCACATGACATTATAACCCCGATAAACATATACGAAAGGCCCATTTTAAGAACTGCAACTTTTTGTAATATCGTACGTTAGTCAAGAAGGGTAGTATTTACCTCGCTTCTAGGCACTCCAAGGGTCAAGTTGTCGACAGCCACGACTTTGCGAAGGCCTCGGCGGAATTCCTGTAAAGCACATTTTAATAGAGTATGTCATGCCAATAGATGGTGAACATTAAGAAGTCGGGTGTCAGTGGTGAAACCTACCTTCCTGAGCCCTTGGAGCACCAACAGATCTTCCATGCATTCTTTGGATTGAATTCTCTGCCTCTCTAGACCCACATCACTGTCCTCCTTGTAATCAGCACCTACCTTCTTCCACCGCCTACGCACACATAACCACATAACGCACAATTACTGGAATCGTAGAACTCTCCAGTATATTAGGACATTTACCGTGAACAATTCTTTACAACAACAACAACAACTACAAAAGCATGAGGGATAACGAGTTAGTCACCTTGATGTTACACAACACTGGCACTCCACTATCATCACCAGAATAAGGAAGAAGCCGCTTGCCACGGCCATGGCCACCAGATTCCAGCCCAGCATTTCGAACGAGAATGGGTCCACATAGCTGTCGATATTGAATCGCTCATAGACGTCGGCCAAGAGCTGATTATGGGCTAGCTTCACAAGAGCATCGCCAAGACAAAATTGAGGGAAGATGAGGAAAATGTACTGCAGTTTGTCGTGGATGGCTTCAATAACCTGTACACATGGTGCAGGGCGTGTCAAGAGCTGTAGCCTTAAAAATCAATTAAACATAAATGTACATTTGCCATATATGGGTACTGAATTGAGAAAATGTCGCTATAACCAGTGACCGAGGTTATAAAGAATGGCAATATTTGATAACAGAGCGAGGTCGTCTACAAACAAGGCACATATTACAACTGTAATCTGACAATGTAACGAACAGAGCGCTCTGCTCGGCTCTAACGACACTACACTAGTGAACATGCTACAGACACAAAGTTGTACAGTTACAACTCGGGAACTGCAAAACACATACAATGACCAAGATACACAACCAATACATCGACGACAACACCTAGGAATAACCATGGTTTGACTCACTAACGAGACATCAGTAATACAATGAACACTCCAATTATTATTGACAAGCACTAATACACGAGTAATACTCAAACACAACGACAACCCAGCCACACAGAAGTTTACCACGTTTTCTTTGGTGAAACCCTCCTTTATCGCCTGGTTATGCAAGTACACACGTAAACGTTAAGCATCGAACATGAGACTCAATTTTAATGTCATCCTCCGCCAGGTACAACTATTCTATTAAATAATAGTTTACGTCGTGGGATTCAAGTAACACACGTTAATTCAGAATGGATTAAATTACAACATGGTGAGCCATGTTTAGGCATGGTTTGACCGGGCGTATATCAGCAAAATCTCACCCCATTGGTGTCGGCGAAGACACCGAGCAGGAAGATGCAGGCCGTGGTATTGACACCCAAGAAGAAGTTGATGACGAAGAGGAGCATGTATCCGGTGGCAGCCTCCTTGAAGTGGCGGGAGACAAGGTACATGATGGGGATGGTGGCCCACCTGAACAGGTAAACATCAAATAGGGCTTTGTCATACATTGCTTAGTGACCCTAAGTCATAAAGCGCACACAGTCCCGAGTCATACAGCACACTCAACCCTGAGTCATGCAGCGCTCAAAGCAACGAGTCATACAGCGCACACAGACCCCCGAGACATACAGCGCACACGGACCCCCGAGTATTACACCGCGCACACTCCTTGTCATAATGAAATGCAAACTAATACGCTTAATCATCGGTGATGTAACAATGTGATACATACCCGAAGAGCCAAAGAGAAACTGCAAAGGCCAATAGATTGAGGTGGGCCGTGTATGTAGACAGTTGGAAGGCGGCAGCTATTGCCACTGCTATACCCAACGTGATGGCATAGCTCAGCTGCAATCGGCAATCACAGTCATAAAACAACAGCGCAATCATGTAAGTAAGCCCACACATACCAACGTCATGGATGACACAGATTCAAAGCAATAATACAACATAATCGCTTTTAAAGTTTCATTATCAAAGTGACATTAAAGTAGGCTGTACCATGTCCCATATGATGGCCGTGATCCAGTAGAGTGTGGCACCAACACCGCATGTGTATTGCAGGCGCTTTTCATAACTAATACGTTCGCTGATGACGTAAATAGCCAAGCCAGCAGGGACGAAACAGAACGCGCACAAGATACAGAGGGCGATTCCAGTGTCGGCAATCCCATTCACCCTGGTCACAACACAGAAGTAACTTCATTCATAGAAATCATAGGGAAGTTATTCCTTTACTTCACGTTATGATTTATATTCCAAATCACTGCCAAGCCATCGATTATAGGTAAGAGTAAGATTGTACGATTTTGTAATAGCTATCAGATTGTGGTACACTCACAAAGTCTGGCGTCCCAGTTGTTCTTTCGTCTGGGGCAATGGGTGGTTATAAGTTGTAATACCTGCGTAAAACCGCCATTCAATAATTCAGCAATAAATTCGTCTGAGCAATATTTAGTGTTTACACATAAATCTATATTTATTCGTTTGTAAGAACCGATATTTTCCTTCATTATTACGATAAAGCTGAAAAGAGGTGGAGTAACGTTATGATGTTACCATATTGGCCAGCCATGGTCTTCTGTGCGGAATCCAGGTTGCCACGTAGCACCATATTGCTGTAAGCGTTGTAGTATGCAGGTAAAGTATGCCAGCCTTTGCTGTGATACCAAACAGTAGCTTCCACGTCGTCGTCATCGTCGTCCTGGGAGAACTCCCAACCGCCGTAAGATCTACATGCGCAAACAACCAACGTTAATACACAATACGCATGCAACATACTTGTCTGTTTAATCTATTGTAAGCTGACGCTAAATATCGGTACACCTACATGGAGTTGATATCGCTGGCCATGCGGGAGCGAAGTAAAAACTCATTGGTAGTGAGGTTTATTCCGGTGATGTCGTGGATGTAGAAATCACCGTTTGTCCTCCAGTAGGGTGTGATTGGGGTTGTAGCGTCGGCGGGACATTGCACTCCTATTTCCGTACACGAACAAGGCCGCTCGGCCGGGAAGGACTTAGAGGCGTTTGGGTTCACCCATGGTCCCGATTGTCCATCGCATGAATATCTAGACGAACACAGTTTAAATGATTTATGTAAGCGGTCGATATCAAAAAATATAATAAATGGCATAATAAACTAATCAAGTGTAAGATGATTACGACCTGTGAATGCTGGCTAATCTTACCCGGTGTGGAAGTCCTGCATACAAGCCGTTCCCACACCAGACTCCTCAAACAAGCTGTCTGTCATGGCGCTACTGGCAGCTCCGTGTCCATGCATCCTGTAGTAGGATATATATCTCTTGCTTAAAGCATGAAAATTGTACACATTACTACCCTATGACACGCATAAGAGGTCACGTCGACGGACATGTATCATTCAAATCAAGTTATAGGTCAAATACCTGCTAACTGCAGAGCCGTTCAGGTGGACGTAGAGTTCTGGCGTGAGCATGAGAGAGGGCATATTGGACGGCTTCGGTTTAATACTGGTGAAGGCCATGGCGAGGCACACAAATAAGCAGGGGAGAATTATCTGGGAGAGGTAACTTCTGTAGTCGCGTCGATTGTGGTGAAATCTTTTCACAATCAAAGCCCAGAACTGGCGGATTTTCAGTGACACTCCCTTGACTTTATCACCGGACTTCCTGGAAGCTAGTGTTTGGGTGGATTCCACACCGCTCTGCGATTCTGGATAAACATTAATTCTATTACATTCTTGATTTCTAAGAATGTGTCATAAAGCGCCCATGATACAGAATACTAATTATCGTGATTGAAAAAAATAAAATGTGACAGGGAATACTTTTTATTTGCATAAAACTTTCCATGATGCTTTTATGAAGGTAAACTAACCGGAGAAACCGGACGATCCTTCCACGCCACTGTCCAAGCTTATCTCCTCGACGTCAGCGCCGCCTGCCGAGCTGGTAGGAACACGCCAGTTGCGCAGAGCCTCCGCGTCATCGATACTTCTCTTCTGGTCGCACCACACGATGAGCTTCAGGAAGACCTGGTGAGGACATCAGGGTCAGAGTTGGCGTCGTCAATAATACATACAAGAAGGCGTTGTCATAATGTGTGGTGGTTATAATGTCAAAGGGCAGCTTTTGTCATCGTCATCTGATGCTTGACAGATGTTTTGGATTAAACACTTTGAAAAAACGAAACGCATCCGAAGATAACAAAATGGTAAAGCGTTCACCTCTTCCAACGTTGTGTCTGATACACCAAACGATACGATATGCAACTTCTCTTTGGCGTGCTCCAGAGCTGTGAAGAATTCGGCATAAGCCTGTCGTTTGCTGCTGGGTAACGCAAACTTCATTTCTGATCCAATTTCATCTATCAGCCGAGATCCCCCAAGCCCATTCGTCACAAAATCTTGAATGATTCTGCTGTTTTCTTGAGAGTCTGTCGACATGCAGTCGCAACAGAACCTTCATAAGGTTATCGTAATAATCGATCTGTTCCGCTATAAAGACACCACTCAGAATTCCAATACCATAATAGACGGTCATGTTTCCCTGCACTCAATTAACTCTCGTATTGAATGCACAGCAATGCCGTGTGCTTACCGGCACCAGAGACATTGCCGACCGGGCGGGAACCTTTGTCGACAACCAATTCATATCCGCTTCCGTACTCGGTCTTGAGGAAGAGCGGAGATCCAGTAACGACCAACTTGCCCTACGTACATAGGACACAGCGGATGACGACAAGTGCTACACGCTGCTTTCATAACGGTTTAATTATTCATTCCGAGCTGTTTTGAGAATTTATTGTGCCATAAAATTTGATCTGAGGACACCCATGTGTTTCAAATGTGACTTACCCGATGCAGAACTACGATTCTGTCCCCAACAATATCCGCCTCGTCCAAATAGTGGGTACTCAACAGGATTGTCCTTCCTGACAACACCCCCAACGTATTTACACATTATATATGTGTTTTATTACGTCACGATGTGTTTCTCTGCTAAAGAAGCAATGCACCCAGTCCAGGTCATAACAATTATATAAGATTCTCACCTTTTTGGTTACTGGCGATGAGATCCCAGATACTTCGCCTGGCACACGAATCGACCCCACTCGTAGGCTCGTCAAGAACAATGGTCTTGGAGTCCCCTATGAACGCTATGGCCACAGATAGACGTCTTTTCTGGCCACCAGAGAGCTGGCTAACTTTCACATTTTCAGATGGTCTCAGTCCAACATTGTCGAGCATCCTACAAAATGCAGCACAACCAATTCATTCAGAAAATGCGAAGCAACAGGGGGCAAATTATAGTAGGTATACCGGAGTTGATTGATATCGCTCTATTCTTTACTCGGATATCGCTTGATTGATCAACTTCTTGGAGCCAGACGACTTGAGGCAAGCATAGAAGTCAAGATGCTCATAGACTGTCAAGCTACACGCAAACATAAAACAAGGAGTACTATTACAGGCATTGTCATGAGCACCACAACTCTCAATTATCAATTCAAATACTTATTTAAATATAAAATATTTGACTAAAAATACACATATAAATGACCAGCAGACTAAATTATAAACTTATGGATTGACTCTCAGAATGAATGAACGAATGATTTGATAAACTAATTGATCAATGGAACACACTCATCAAATAGCGTATCATGCTGCGGACAGAAGCCCAGATGCTTGCGAGAAGTAGTGTCACTCAGGATGCTTATTCCGTCAATAAATGCTGTACCAGATGATGGCTCGTGTATACCAGTCAACAGATTCCTGATCCACACACATGCGGCCAACTATGATTTAGGAAGTATTTTGTGAGGTCTCTTAGTTTCATGAACTTCATTCGCAAACTTAATATGTCTAGAATTTCCTAGAGACCAATTAAACTTACAACGCTGTGGTTTTACCGGCTCCGTTATGTCCGAGCAGGGCAGTAACCTGTTCCTGAAAGATGTTGACTGATAGGTCTTCTAGAGCTATTTTATCTTTGTATATCATCTGGAGGTGATGAACTGATATGCCGATAGGTAGGTTATCAGGATCCCGCTCACCGGGCCCTACATCAGAGGAAAATAGCCTTATAAGGTTAATCAATGCGGTTATGACACAATGGAGTGTTACTGGTTCCTGAATGAGGCTATGGCATGATGGAATATTGTCATGGTCACAGAATGAGGCTATGATGTGACATAGTGATGTCATGGTCACAGAATGAGAATATGATGTGATGATATGATGTCATGGTCACTGAATGAGGCTGTGGCATGATGAAATGTTGTCATGGTCACAGAATGAGGCTGTAGCACGATGGAATGTTGTCATGGTCACCGAATGAGAATATGGCATGATGGAATGTTGTCATGGTAACCGAATGAAGCTATAGCATGATGGAATGTTGTCATGGTCACATAATGAGGCTATGCCATGATGGAATGTTGTCATGGTCACAGAATGAGGCTATGGAATGACAGATGTAGTTATGACACCAAAGAGTGTTGTTATGGTTACTGAATATGGTTATGATATCATGGAGTGTTGTTGTGGTTACTGAATGTGGTTATGACACCATGGAGTGTTGTTATGGTAACTGAACGTGGTTATGACACCATGGAGTGTTGTTGTGGTTACTGAACGTGGTTATGGCACCATAGAGAGTTGATAAAGTTACTGAATGAGGATATGATTTGACAGAGTGATGTTACGATTAACGCGCGAGGTTATGCGAGGAGTGTTGTTCAGATAAATATGAGAGGCCTTGACATGACGGAATGTTAATATGAATTATGTGTGTGGTCAAAGGTGAGGCTTCGACGGAAACAATTCTGCCACGTTAAATGATAACAGCGGTTGTGTTAACATCAATGGTAAAAACTGTCATGCAACAACGTGACGAAACAGACTATTGTTGTGGTAAGCATCGCACAGAACAGTTCATTCAATGCGCATTGGAAATGATTAATACACATCGGTATGAAATTCGGCAGTTAAAAATTGATAGCCTAAGTACGATAAGTGAATATGTGCTTGGATTAGAAGAAAAGCAAGGACTTTAAGCAGATGCATGCGGTTTGTGTGCGTAGATGGGGGAGGTAATTCAAATACATCATCCAATAGAACCGAGAAATTCAGTCTAAAGACAACCGCCAAAATTTACAGGCACGCTATTATGAAATGCTTATATTTGATTTACTATGATGCCGAAACCCCAGAGACTGCAAGGACTGATGTTCAAGCCAATAAATACATTACCTTCATTTCGTCTCTGATTGGTTGTGCTTAAGGGCTCCGCTTTGGCAACCACACTACTGTTAATTGGTTTACCCAAGCCTGCTTGAAGTTCTGTGGAAGGAAAACATGTTGAAAGAAGTGTGCTCTTTTGTTACACCGAATGTTAACCACGTAGATCAAAGAGAAGCAGTTAGATATTAGCAGCATACACAAGGAGAAGCAACAGAACCTTAAAAGACATCACCAAGTTGAAGTTTATTCAACACAAGGCACACCGTACGTACCTGGCTTTTCATCGTCATATGTATTGCTTTCAAAATCCCTGAATTTATATTTGTTCGGGGACTTGACATTTCTTTTCTTGCAGCCCCAGAAAGTTGGAGAGACTGGGAAGTACCATGGCTGCGACATGCCGTAGGTACCTGAGAAAGATGTACATGTCAGCAAAATCAATAAACTTCAAAGCAGTCTATTTAAAACAATCAAAAACTCCCTGAAAATACAACTGCACACATTTGGGAATCAGGGAACATATCATTCAAAACAACTCACCTGGAAATACATGAGAAAAGTACCAGCCAATGAGGGCGTAAATGGCGGCGTCAATGAGCATCATACCACCAGCCCAACCCAAATAGAAGTCGTTACTATTCAGCCCAAAATTGAATAGATTGGACCATGAGGCACCCGGCCCTCGAACTTCCAAATCAGCTATGATCATGCAGGCGTAGCTAAACGATGTGGGAGCTGACAAGCACTGGACATGTACAACAAATCATTCACATCAAGCGAACCCCGTCGGACGAAACGGACACATAAGCTCTGAGTTTTATCTAGTCTTCAGTCATGATCCAATCAAATCAACTTAATCAGTTTTAAATTCTGAACCACTTCTTATATAATCAAGCGATGCCAGGCTATGTTGCACCCACCAGTAGGTTGATATGCCAGCCCTCGAGTTCATTTCCCATGGCAACCAGTAGGATAAACGGCAAGTAGCAGAGGAGATACACCATAACGGCACTCAGCGACGCCAGCGTGGCTCGGTTGAAAAAGGCGCTCAACATATAGCTACAACACAACTCCACGAGATTAGCACGTCAAAGGGCGACTAGTGCAATGTCAGTTGTTCACGCTCAGCAAAGGAACGCATCGGAGGTCTCGAGATAAGTCATACACATGCCTATGCTGTTGGAAATATAGAAAACACACATCCTTAAATCTCTTGCCAACTTACCACATCATGGTGATTGCCAGGGAGAAACAGGCGAATAAGACGAAGATGAGGCTTGGATCCGAATAGGGCATGAGGTTACCCAGGTAGAGGAAGAGGACGATGACGACACTCATGATCAGCATGCTGACGAACGTGTTGATGAACCAGGACATCCAGCGAACTCCGGGGCGTAATCCCATCACCAGCATAGTCTGTCCAGCACACAGTGTGTTCCATGTGTTAACATTAATACCACGGTCTGACCAGCACACAGTATATACCATGCATAATCATTAATACCACGGTCTGACCAGCACACAGTATATACCACGCATAAACACTAATACCACGATCTGAGCAGCACACAGTACATACCACGCATAAACACTAATACCACGGTCTGACCAGCACAGCAGTATAACATACCACGGTCTGACCAGCACACAGTATATACCACGCATAAACACTAATACCACGGTCTGACCAGCACACAGTATATTCCACGCATAAACACTAATACCACGGTCTGACCAGCACACAGTATATACCACGCATAAACACTAATACCACGGTCTGACCAGCACACAGTGTGTTCCATGTATTAACATAAATACCACGGTCTGACCAGCACACAGTATATACCACGCATAAACACTAATACCACGGTCTGACCAGCACACAGTGTGTTCCATGTATTAACATTAATACCACGGTCTGACCAGCACACAGTATATACCACGCATAAACGCTAATACCACGGTCTGACCAGCACACAGTTTATACCACGCATAAACACTAATACCACGGTCTGACCAGCACACAGTATATACCACGCATAAACACTAATACCACGGTCTGACCAGCACACAGTATATACCACGCATAAACACTAATACCACGGTCTGACCAGCACACAGTTTATACCACGCATAATCATTAATACCACGGTCTGACCAGCACACAGTAATACCACGCATAAACACTAATACCACGGTCACCAGCACACAGTATATACCACGCATAAACACTAATACCACGGTCTGACCAGCACACAGTATATACCAAGCATAAAACACTAATACCACGGTCTGACCACACAAGTATATACCACGCATAAACACTAATACCACGGTCTGACCAGCCACAGTATATACCACACATAAACACTAATACCATACCACGGTCTGACCAGCACACACAGTATATATAGACATAAACTAATAATACCAGCACAGAGTATGACCATATACAGTATATATAGCATATATATATATACTAAACATATACCACGGTCTGACCAGCATATACCAAGTATTATACATTGGTCTAACCAATGCTCAGTGGTAAAATCCAGTATATATATATATCACGCATTTAAATAATTTCCATGGATGAACTTATCATTCCGGCTTCCGTGAAAGCACATATCCCAATCGTCTAAGTTTGTAAGGTTCCATGCAAATACAAACATTGAAAGCTTCATACTATGATAAAGAAGGATATTTGTGATAATGAATCCACCGATTGATGGCTGAGTGCTACCTGATCAGTGCCCTTCTCACGGTCGTACACGAGTACCCGGATACCATTGGCCACGGCTACTAGCCAGCTTATGATCATGACGACGGGCACCACATAGCGGTTAATGAGCGACTTAAAACTGAAACAAAACAATCTAACGTAAGTAAAACGGAAAACAAATGTGTGTATGTGGAATAATTTTGTGTTTTTTGCAGTGACATACTCATCTTTGACGTAACATGGGAACGGCATCAGCTGTGATTGGGTGATAGGTAAGGTAGCTTTGCCGGCAGTCTGCAGCTTAATGATGGCCCGGTCAATGAGGTCTTGTAATTGGACAAAGCCGCGTAAGTACCGCATATCACTTCCGACGTCATCTTCAGGCCCGGGAGTGAAGGTTCTACGTCGTGACAAACCAATAACTTTGCTTACATATAAGATCATCATGACAGCATGTTTTCATCCAGTTACTGGTTGTAAATTATTGTGAACCATTTAAGATGTCATATTATATATGCACGAATGTTAATCAGCGTCATAATGACGTAACAGAAGAGAAGAAATGCTGACCCTGATTTTAACAGCTTGGTGGATGGCACCTGTTCGATGTCCATTCGGATTTTGTACCGGATGTGTTTGGGCAAGTTCGGGAGGGATCTGCGGGTGCGATTGCCGTCCTCGTCTTCGTCAAGCAGGAAGACGACACCTGTAGCAGGGGACGATGAGCATTCACGATGCACGTGTGGATGACGGATTTAATTGGCAACCAATTAGTTCACAATATGTTATATCATGCTGTGTTAATCGCAAAACTGACTACGGTTATGCCAGGAAATCGCACGGCGAATCTATTCTCGTTCACTCGATGAAGTAATGATAGTAGTTATAATACTCTGCTATTGACTTCACTCCAATTTGACGAAATTTGTCAATAATTGCTTGAAATAGAACATGATAGCCATTGCAAAGATTCCTAGATCTACGAACACCTTTTCTTCCCATTTTAATGATCACAACTACAAAGTTCTCATTTATATGAAATGCACATATATTTTATGCTAAATACCAAAAGTGTACCTGCTAGAATACGGTTGGAATTGGAGAGGGCGAGTGATCGCTCTGTCATCTCTTCTTCGTTGTCAAAGGGCTCAAGTCTATCCAGCTCGATACAGTCCGTGAAGTTATCAGCTATCTGGGCTAACGTGTATATGGTGTCCACATCATTCTGGTCGAAGTCGGATAACCCTTGTAACTGCTCTAATAGTGTTCGCGCGTCGACGCCCATCAGATCAGCGATAGCGCTACTGACGAAGGGGTTCGAAAACGCTTCCTGTCATAATCAATACACAAATTAATGTAGTGTCAGACACATTAGATATATGGTTTACAACAACAACGTACATTGCAACTTACCTCTAGTAAGTAGATGTCATAAGTGTCGTTGACCAGCTGATTGAGGTTGTCCACACCGTCGATGAGAGCTCTACTAAGGTCCTGTAGTTCGTGTAGATAGTCAAAAACTCCCAAGGCCTGAAGAAGTTATAGCGCGTGTGTATAGAATGAACAAAGATAAAATGACCAGTTGATAACGTGTTATCCACAAGATAATAGTATATAGATGAACATTTGTAAAGAATGGATATTCGGAGTGAGGGAACTTTTGTAGGAGAGGACCTATACAGTGTTTCTGATTGTTGACAACAACTGAAGAATAATATGAAGCAAACCCCACCTCCTTCATTATATGCGCCGTCACTGCTGTGTCTGGCGAGTAAGGTATCTTCCCCAACAGCAAGGGTTTCAGATAGTTCCAAACCAGGCGACCAGTGTCCGTTTTTACGATTTCTAAGTAGACATCCTTGCAGAACTGGGCTGTAATTGCCAGCGTTTAGTACATTACAAAGGAATAGAGGATAGATGAAAACCGTACCAACTATCGAACATTTGAATATTTCAATAAATTAATGCACCATTAAACAGGGGTTGAAAGTTTTAGGATGCATTTACACAATTCTCCAGCACTTACGTGGAAAGAGTTTACCAAAGCACTAACTTTTTAAGCCATCCATTTCCAGTTGGTCATACAGAGGAATGTCTTTTTTCAAGGCTGAGTTCGTGCTACCAGGGGATGTGTCCCTTTTATTCCTGATGTTGTTGCTATTGAGATTCTCCTTCAGGTTATAAGAGTCATCGACATCAAGAGCGTTCTTTCGGCCACAGACAAGCTCACCCAACGAATTGACAGCAGAGGTTGCTGTGTACGCAAAAATTAAATAATACATATCATAAATGAGGGTCAAAAGAACATATTACCAGAAGCTATGTTCGTCAGCACGTTCCAACGCGATCACGATACCTTTTTGTTCTTGTGTGAAAGCCTGCATTACATCGGCGGGATCGAAAATCGATGGTAAGGTTACCCAGTCTGGTAAACACATTGTTAAATTGGGAATTCAGAGGCTTGAGATTGGCGGATACGTCTCTTAAGTCATCTTTAGTCACATTTGCTTTTCTGAGAATCTCATCAGGACTCCAGGCAACGATCTACAAGAAAGACCAACCCGCAGTTGTATATCATTAATGCTATGATCACTGTTGGAATGGAGTCATTATTGTGAACACAGGTGAATACGGTTCTACATGATTGTTTTCCTTTGCATAGTCTGAAGCTATCCAACAATGGTAACTTCACATACGTTCTTGACAAGGCTGCCAATATTGATGTGTTCTATGAGGTACTGTGTTACGGCTGTAGCACGTTTGCGATCCAAAGCACACAATTCCTGACCGATGACAGACGTGTTCAGCGACAAGGCAGCCAGTTGTGTGTCGTTGAAGAGAAGAATGCTACCCAGTTTGTCAGCCTCACACACGTGGCTGGCCAAGAAGTCCGAGCTGACATTGAACAGCTGGACACATTGTGCGTAATGATACCAATATTATCTATCGAATCGATGGTGCAATCGCATAAGTTATATGTGTCAATATCCCGCCCAAAAAATACAGCCTTATGGTCAATAAATTGAACAAGTAGTACTGACAATTAACTTCTTTTTGTTTGTCGCTTAATCAAAAACTTAATCATGAACTACCTGTACAAACGATACACTGGACTCAAGTAGTGCTTGGGCCACTTCAGGGTCCATGCCTAATTCGTCCACCATGAACGCGCGGAATATAGAGGGCGATTTGAGAAGAGACTGAAGTTGCACTGCAACAGTACACACACAGCGGTCAAATGCTGGACGCTTGAATATAAATGTTGAAGGATTAGTCGGTGAATAATGCTGTTGGGTGATACCTACCATTTTGAGGGAGAAACCTGTTCAAGACATTGAGACCTCTGATGCCATTGGCAACGATCTGCAGATCTCCTAACAAATTACCTGCCGTGTCATCGTCCACTTTCGACTTAATGCTTTCAATTATTGCATTAAAACTGAAAGCAGATAATAATGTGATTAGATGTCAAAAAAACCTTTTGGCATCGCCATGGAGGTATTTGGTTGTAGTACTCACTCATTAAACATTTGGTCCGGTTTGTTGTCGACCAAGAATTGTTGGATTGAAGGCAACATCTTCAACAGATTGTCGGTGTCAAACTCCTTGGTGGCGTCAAGAAACGAGAGAAGTGTATCGATATCTTTCCCCAGTCTTTCCACATTGCCAGAGATATTGCGAACCCAGTCATCATCAAAACTATACTTCTGTATTCCCTGAACCAGCTGAAACACAAACACAGAGGTGTCATATCACAGGTCGGTCAACTTACAAAGGCTCTATAGCATATTTCACAAACAACAATATATCATTGTATATAAGACACGCACCTGCATAAAAATATCCCTGGAATTCACGGCATTGATAATTGCTTCAACAGTTTTGTCAACGTCTTCGTCACAGAGTAGGTGACTTAGCTTTGTGGTATTCGCAACAACATCCGTAGGTAGACGGAGCCACTTGCTAAGTGTGACAGGGTCGCACAGAATGGCTTTGATTGCCTCCTCACTAAAGTTGTATCCGGGTAACTAGGAATGAAAAATCCTACTACTCAGCTCCGCACTTAAAAACTTGTATAAATGCTCTTAACACGTTTTTAAACAATAATATTGAACATTCATATGTTCATAATTATTTGCAACTTATTCTACGATAACGTAAAGTATTATAAAATTTGCCAAATCATACAATGTACATACGAGATTTATGTCAAAGGATGAACGAAGCAAGGCGTCGAGCATTGCAGGCGACACATTCGCTCCCCGTAGAATGCCTTCTAATGTCTGGCTGCCGTTGGTAAAGACATCAGCAAACTTAACCCACACTGGAACCAAGGAAATCGCTCTCAATAAGTAGCCGCGACCATGGATTTCACACCCTTTAAACAATAATCGCACCTGTAATGCCAGGTGTTTATATATTCTACCTGGCTTCTGTTGCATGACAGTATTCAAGAGTACTTGAATGAACGGCTCTAGTACTTTGATTTCCACATCATCGTTTATTGAACCCATAAGTTCAGTTGCGTCCAGCAACAAATCAAATATTCTGCAACACATTCACTTCATTACAAGCAATATCCAACCCTGCATCGTATACAGTATATTTGACTATCCAGCAACTTTTGATTAAGAAAATAACTGAAAGTCAACTTTAAGTGCTTGCAAGAGTTTTGTATTCTTATTCACTAGAGAATAACAACCAGGTTGACGAACTAAGATTGGGACATATGGTACTTACATATCTACAAACTACCATAGATCAAAATAGAAAGGAGCAAGATGGAATATCACCAACGATACTTGAGACCGTTAATTAACGCGTCGCTTACCCCTGTAGCTCCATGAGGGCAGGAAGTTGTTTGCCAGCGGTGTTTGCAACGCAATGAAGGGTAGAATTTAGTGACATGGACATTCTTGGCCATATTGTTGAAAAAGTTTTCTGCAACTCTTGTTGGGCACGTACCAGTTGCGAACAGTTGACGACAGACTGGTCTTTGTTATTCATTGGGACCTGAATACAGAGGTGAGCTGATGTCAATAACTGCACGATACACACCTTGACAACTTATTACTTATTGTCTAGTTCGTACCTCCATTATGGTATTCACAAGGTCCGAATGGCGTATTTGGTTGTACAAGTCAGTAAGATTTGTGTGTTCCATGCCGCACAGGTGAGATTCTATATCTGAATGAATTGTAACACATCATTATAATGTCATTGTAACAAGCGCGATCAAACTCATGTAATGCCTAAGTCACATGGGACCTACAGGTGCTTACGGGTGGCCTCATACGCAGTTGTGGTCACATGCTTTACGGGTGGTCTGCGGGCGTTCTACGGATTATTTACGGGCATCTGGCCACAGGGTGGAAATAACCAATACGTGCACTATACGGGTCCGTAGAGAACCCGTAGGAAAACCGTACGGGCCCCGCAAGGGCCCCGCACGACTGCCTACGGACCTTCTACGAGCTTAAGCCCGTGTCTGAAAGTAGTGCAAGTTCAACTTTTGGCCACAGGCTCCATGGGGCCCGTACAGGCCCAAAAAGCTTCACAGTGTGCGGGCCCAAACGGTTTTGGCCCGTAAGGGGTAGACAGCCCGTGAGTCTCATGTGGCTAAGTATAAAAACCATGCATGAACCTACCCGGTAGGGTCCGGATAACACTGGTGGTCCATTCTAACCAAGGCTGAACGTTGACAAACATATTCTCTCCCAGCTGGGAATTGAATAGCGCATCAAAGCTAGATACGTAGTCAACACATATCGTGTCCATGCTGCAACACATATCCGACAAAAGATGAAAAAACAAATTCAAATGCAATCAAGAGCAATAATATTGCTACTGCGTTGTCATACTAGTTATTATAGAAATTAGTATAACCTGCCATCCCATTGATCTGGGTTCTTGAATCCTTCAAGCATATGGAAGAGCGAGAAGTTGGCATTGGCACTAAGCCCATATAACGTTGCCAGTTTGTTGGTGAGAAGTTCCCAAAGATTGTCAGGGACTTCAGCTGGTTTGCTTAGCTGCAATCGTAATTCATGAAAAGATATGGAAATCTGTCGATGCTCGTTCAGTTGATAAATCGTAGACGATGTGTATTCATACATACCTCTTCGTAGAGGGTCTTGAAGTCCAGAAGTGTTGCGAAAACATCCCGAGTTAAGACGTCCTTCTTAGCAGCATCGCACAATTCCGATTGTACAGCAGGTAGGTTTGTTGCATCTGATATCATTACAACAGTAGAAAAGCGTGTTCGATTGCAGAGGAGGATCACCATATCCGATTGATCAGCCATACCGTGTAGCTGCAAAATATACCCAAGTTATGGATAAGCATATTGATAGCAATGCTGCAACACGGTGCACATTAAAGCCGAATTGATAACTCAATTATATTATCAACTATACAAGGGCAACATATCCACCACAACATTACAATGTTCGGGTCAATCGTAGCAGTCAGCAGTGCAGCCATGGTTTGTGACGTCAGCGTGGTCTGCAGCACGTTAAATTTATTCATGTTTGTCATAAGTGTCAGCAGGTCCATCGTGTCATTCTCGCCTGCAACAACAAGTCTTATCAGGTGAGCAGATAGACAATATTACCTATCGCCGTATGTCTTCACAACGAACAGTAAATGATTGGATGCTTGACAGTACATAACTGAATACCAGACAGTATATTACTGAATACCTGACAGTACATAACTGAATACCAGACAGTATATTACTGAATACCTGACAGTGCATAACTGAATACCAGACAGTATATTACTGAATACCTAATAGTACATAACTGAATACCAGACAGTATATTACTGAATACCTGACAGTACATAACTGAATACCAGACAGTATATTACTGAATACCTGACAGTACATAACTGAATACCAGACAGTATATTACTGAATACCTGACAGTATATCATCTGATATTGGAAAGTACATTTCTAAATACATGACAGTATTTCACTTAATATATGATAGTGTATCATTCAATGCCTAACAGTATATCACTTAGTATTTGACAGTGAATCGCAGTATATCACATAATACCTGACAGCATCACTCATTACCTGGCAGTATATCACCTGATACCTGGCAGTATATCACATTATACCTGACAGTATATCACTTGTTATATACGTCAGCATGTTGTTACACAAACTAAAGTATATATCTGACAATATGCAATTTAACTTCATATCTAGCAGATATAGCTTAACATTTGACAAAATGTTATTGCATACCTAACAATATGTTAATTTATATCTGACAGTTTGGTTTTTATTGGACAGGAAAAGTTTATTTTACTGTATATCCTATATGTCTAACACCATGTCAATGCACGCGTGGCAGTTTGTAACTTAATTCCTTACACTATCGAATTTAACATTTGACATTATGTCACTATATATGTGACATTATGTCACTATATATGTGACATTATGTAGCTGTATTTCTAATAGTATTTCACTCTATATCTGTCATTCTGTTACTTTATATCGTACTGTACGTTACAAAACCTTCATGACACTTATTATATATACCGTTGAATGTGTCGGCATTGTCCGTTATGAATCGAGTCACCAGGTAGGCCATGTGCACTTTTTCTTTATAGGACTGCCACTCCTCCAGATGACCAAACGCGCCGTCCAAGTTGGTCATAATTTCGTCAATCCTAAGTAAATGGATGCATGCAATTTATCGGTATTACATAGCTTAAAAATATTCTAAACCAAATCCATCAAAAGGATAAGGGATTTGCAATGGTTAATCTACTGACATTTTGAACACTGCCTCCGGATTTCCACCAGGTAACTCTTTCAAGCTGTTGGTTATTTGAGTAGGGTCCAGCCAACTTAAGTCAATGCTGCTGTTGGTCATCTTAAGCAATGTAGAGAGTCCGTCGATGAAATATTGAATGTTGGCTGACAGGATCTCGTCCACAGCAGGGAGCACTACGTTCGTGTCATTCTTATAGGTCCATCGCGCCAGCTTAAAATACACGATTAGCAAGGATTCAGCGACAAATGAAACGCTTTTTGAGCAAGGATATATCGCCTAATTTGGGTATAGATACTTACAGAAGTAAAGAAATCCTGAACTTCTTGATAACTAAGTCCTTCTGTGAACAGTCGTTCTATCCATTCGTCAGCGGCGCGGTTGCATAAAGCGTTCCGTAGTACCGCGGGATCTACATCGGAAGTAATGGCTCGCAATACTGTGTCGTTACAGACCAGGTCGTTGATATCACGCACCGTGCCAAGTTTCTGCAAGAAAGCAGTACACTTTATTGACATTACCTTGCTAAAACAGTATTCCACTGATATATTCACCTGTACCTAGAACATGATGAAATGTACGATAATCCAGGTAACACTTACGCCATACATAGGTCCCATAATGTGTGGTGCAAGCATGTTGTAAAAGGCTGCATCGTCCATCACATACGAGAGTATGGTGGGCTGGGAGAGTAGACGGCCAACGAGGCCTATGAAAACTGATGGCTTGCTGAATATTGCACCCACATCTGATGTGGAACCTTAGTAGATAAACAAAGAATACATAATCATAAACAGTTTGTGATAAACTATGAATAATACAATCTGCATGGCCCATTACATCACATCAAATGATATCTTTACCGTAGTATATACAATGTTTGTAAGAATGCATGCCACATTATTTTGAACAATGAGAACACGACCGTAACACATTCTGTACATTTGTACATTTTGAGCGATAAAACGCCGACTGAATGCCATGTTAACACTGCTTTTTCCTCATTCTCCTCCCTCGGTTAATGTTCGCATGCAGATATCTTATAATTTTCCATTAAAATAGTGTTCATTACCAGTGTTTTCGTTGAGCCATTCAGTGATGACTTTGGCTGTCGCAGCCAATTCACCCATGGATGTGTCGTTTAAATACCTCTCTATCAAGGCTATACCTGTATTCTGCAGGCTATAATCAAAAGAAAGCACATTAACTTTGCTTCCTATGATATAAACAATCTAAACCAATAATCTAACCTACATTATTGCCACGATCGTCTAACGATAATAGGTCAGTAGACATATATTAGGGCTTACTAAGCAGTGACTTCCGAAACCATCATTTTCTCCAGGAGAGACATCAATGCAGATGTGTTAAGCCATGCAGTGAAGTCGTCATTGACAGTTGCAGGTGAACGAATAAGCGACTCAATCAGCTTTGTATTTTTGCAAAATCTCCTCTAAGCGACGGCATGCCAGTGCTGTTCCAATTGTTTTGAGATTTCTGAAGCTGCAACGAAGCATCGAATATATGAGAGAGACATTTAGCATTGGTGATAGCAGTGGTCATAATAGGACACCTGTACTACCTGGGCGATGACTTGTGCGACGTCAATATGACCCAACAGCTGCTGCACCAGTACGCTGGTGTTCAGACGACAAATGGCGTCTTGGAAATCATCGACGTCTACATCAACTGAGCTATTCCATTTGACCGATCCACTCAGAGGCTCGGTACAGAACGTAGAAGCCGTCAGGTTGTCACTCGTAAGCAGTTCCACAAGCTGCAAATGTACCCAGACATTTATTGGTGGATTCATGATTCATATATAAATCTAACTGATGCTTAAGTCATAATTGCAGGAGAAACATATATTAAGCTTCTGAAATGGCGTTGAATATGAACATGTCTCACCGTGGTCGGGTCTATATTGGCTGTGAGGAGAGCACGGATGTAGTCGGTGCTGTTAGGACGGAGCAGACCAGACAGGATCCGGTGAAGCTGTGTTGTGTTAGACACAAGGTCACCAATACTCAGCTCGGAATCTGAACGTCCAAACATGATGCAAGAGAAAATAATATAAGTTCAGTGACACACAGCTTCGTAATAGCAATATGAACACCACAGCTTTTCCATAAGATGAACAATTGTTCGTGTTGGTGATTTACCGGACAATACCCTGCCCAAGAAGACATCGAGTGACTGGGCCAGCGCTGACAATGTGTGGGATATTTGCCGAGACTGAACGCTATCATATCCCTCCAGAGACATGGCTAAAGCTTCGAAGCTCATATTTAAACTAGAAAACATAACCACAAATGATTACACATATCTAGTGATTTGACAGTTGCCAACGTCAGAGGTTTATCATTATTCAATCCAACAATATATTTTAAGTTTTAATGAACGAAATATACAATCCACTGTGTTTTGCCTTAAGCAATGTAAGCTTGTCTAACCAAACAACTTACATCTTGGCTATATCGACATTCTCGCTGTCAAAAAGTGACGCCCAGTTATAATCCATCATGCCTTTAGGCCAGAACGCAGCCAGGGATTGAACTCCGTATATATCAGGACTAACGTTCTGCTGCAGCCAGGTGATATCTGAGAGGAAACTAGTCCAGTTGAATGGACCGGTTGGTACTGACGAATTCATCACTACAAACTGAAAAATTTAAAGTGAACACACTTAGTGTTAAACTCACCAAAACCTGCTATTTGTTTTACAAAGAAGGTATACCACAACAAATACACTACATCCCTAGCAAGACATAAAACAAGAAAAACTTCAATGGCGATATAACTGGATACGGGATTTTTAGGATGGGTGTAGAAAAATTATCATGAAAGGGTCACATACTGCATCAATGAGAGTGTTCCAGTTGAGAACATCGCGCATCTCGCTGACAATAGCATCAAAACTGGTATTACAGAGGAGGCTAGTAACCCGCTGTCGGTCGGCTTCACTGGCATACTTCACCGCATCGGATGAGCAGAACAGCTCGGCTACCCCCACCGCCTGGTCGGCACTCAACAGCGCCATCAACTGCATCATCATAACACACAGCGGTCACTACTAGGCTTAAATTATATCAATGTCATCCCGTGACAGATGTGAAACCTACTGTATCCCGCTTCAGAGGCTGTACATAGTAAAATTGGCAATGAAATGGTTGATGCTAAATCGTTATGTCTGTGATTTGTCACACCAGCTTTAATCCACACGGATGTCATACTTCTACATCCTGCTTGAGGCATTATTGGCGTCGCGTGTCGGATAATCACTTTGTTTTTAACTTTCTCACCTTTTGTAAGTCCACATTCGAGTACATCAAGGCTTCCAGAGTTCCTGGACTGTCTTCTAAGAGACGCTCCATGAGACGATAGGTCTCTGTCTGCTGTAGTAGGACATCCTTCAGCGTCAGATTCCCTGCTCCGCAAAATACACCAACAAGCCATGATCATCTCAGTTGTAATCCTGCCATTGCAAAAAAGGTCAAGGAAGTAAGATAAATGTTTGAAAGAAAATAAACGGTTACCAGGATTGACTGTAACGGAGTCCCTGAGACTGGCAATGAGGTCCTGAATAGCGCTCAGGTAGGGAACAAGCGGCTCGAGCAGCTGTTTGTCTTTAAATATCGAGTCAAGCATATCGGCGACCCTGTGGTATCACACAAATCACACCTTATGGACATATGACTTGAGACGCACGATAAACGGAATTCTACTCAGTGGCGTGGACCGGTATTTCGGTAAATCACAAGGAGCTGCCACTTACCATTGGTCAGTGTTCTGTTGGGGCGTTGACATGGCCTTGTTGAGGGCAGTCAACCAAGACGTCCAGTCGCCATCATAGAGGAAGAAGGTGGAGAGACTGGGTAGTCTGGCAACCTTGAAGTACTCCGTCAATTCCGTATTGAGAGCGAAGGCATCTTGGAAGTAACCGGTCCAGTTAAACCTATCTGTACTGTTTGCTAATGCCCACTTCGCGACCTGAAACAACGTTAGGTTATATTCATTTGGCGTCCGAACCACTCACTCACTATACGATAAGCATTTGACACAGCACTTGCCTGTTGAGTGATATACGGTAGACCTATGTATTCATTAATTGCCATGGAGATTGCAGAGTAATTGGCCGCACAGATAAAGTGGACGACACTGGCATTAACGGTGCCTGGGAAGCTAGTGACGTCACTGCAAATGACGCTAATGACGTCAGCGCCAGAGCCATCCATGATTAACTGAAACACATGGTTCAAATACGTCACATACGCTACGAGGTGATGGATGTGGGATTGATCTGCCAGGTACTTGTATGCCATAATTAAAGCTACCTGCGTGTAGTTGACTTGAGCCGACAGTAAAGCAGCTACAATCTCAGGGGACATGGCAAGTGACTCAGCAAGGAATTCTTGAGTCAGGGGGCTGTCCTTCATGAAGTCAGCCAAAGTGACATTCACTTCTGTAACAAGGAGGAAAAGTGTACTCCACTCTGCAGAGAGCGTATCGCCTCCTTCTTATGGTGAACGACTTATTTTCATTAATCTACAAGATATTCTCAACTGACAGCTACTTGATAAAACAAGGTCAACGCACCTGGGAGGTCGGCCAGGTTACCTCGGGCTATCCTGCATGAACACCTGCGCCCCGGCTACAGCAGGGATTACCTGCTGACGCCAGATGACCCCAAAGCTTGTATTAGCAATAGAGCTTCAAGCTGCTCGAGTGTTCTCACATACCTACAAAGAAACATTCATTTACTATACAAAAGACAGCTACATACATATATATAAATATATATATGTACATATATATGTATATATATGTATATAAATATATATTTAAATATATGTATATATATATATATATATATATATGTATATAGAGATTATATATATATATATATATATCAGACCTGGAATTTCGTCATATATATATATATTTTATTTATAGGACTCAAAAACTATATAATAGAAGTATATATGTGTATTTTCGTTGACAACAATCTATATCCATATGTATACATATAATCATACAGCGTATAAACAACAGTATGTTGTCATATCTCGTATTAACATATAGCAAATGTATATACATATATTTGGTCATTTTCATATCATTGATACCACGACGGCAATGGCCGTCGAGGCCGCTGTGAAATTCCATATATAATATATATATATATATATATGTATATATATATATATATATATATATATATATATATATATATATATATATATATATATATATATATATATATATATATATATACACTACTATGTTCTATGTATATTAGAAAGCAATGCGTCACTTGTGAGACAAAAGCAATGCATAATGGTCATTTCATGTCGGAAGGGATATTTCCCTGCATTATTCTTTGTCATAACCGTGAGTAAATATCAACACTTGGCTACAGTGGCATGTGAACTGACATTTGTAATTGGTCTTGTGACATAGGATCAGATGCGCCGCCTTGTAACGACTTCCATATGGCCGGCATTCTAGCGCCTGCAGCATAGTCAAGTTGTAGTGTGTTGCCCAGCCAGCTAAAGCACGTTGGTATGCATCCAGGTAACTCACGTTGCTGACTACCATGATATTTGCAACCAAGTCATTATATAGCTTCATCAACTCGCTGATGTTCACCGCACGAGGCTGTACCCAGGCCTGGCCTAGCTGTATAGTTCAAAAACACTCACACAGTTAACGGCAATCAGATTCATGTCATGCACAAAGAACGTAACCTGTTGATGAAGTGGCGCCTTACCTGGGCGATCAGGTTCTGCACACTGAGCTGCTGAGACAACTCATCCAACAGGAGGGACATGTTGATGCTGCAGAGGGCATCAGACAGGTTCTCTATATCTACACCATCGGGGATGCTGAAGTAGCGTGTGATCTGGTCTGGTTCACATGGCAGCTTGGCAAAGTCGATCGAATCGTCCGTTAACAATAACAGCAGCTAACAAGACATATAAATCCAGGGTTTTTTTTACATACGTTCAAACCAGATTATCGGGACATGTTTGTGATAACAGAAATTATTAGTATGATTGCCTACCTGGTCAGGTCTTATTGTGATCTGGGATAGTAACATGGCATAGTCTGCATCAAAGCCTAGGGTCCTGTTGATCAACTGGAGCAATTGTGTCGAGTCAGCAAATAGGCCCTCGACGTTGACAGTGCCCCGTTCCAAGTTGGTCAACTTAATCACCTTATTGACGTAGTCCATGAGTATTTTCGATACATCTAAGTATCTGTTCACTATGTAACTCATGTTGGGGTTTTGGGCGTAAAGAAGGTTCATGAGACCTTCATTCATTCTTATTACGTCATCGATGTTGCTGAAATTTGTACCAGACACTGCGTTGTTGAAAATATCGATAATGCGTTTCTCGTCGATGGCGGGAAGCTTGAGCGAAAAGTTGCCGCTCAGTATCATGGCTGTGATCTTATCACCGAGGCCTTGGTTGTTGAGAAAGTACTCCGTCCAATTGGTGTAGAGCCAAGTTATATTTCCCGAAGATTTATATGATTCCAATCTAGACAGGGTCCGGTCAAGCCCGAGAAGGCGCAACACTTCGTCCATAATCACAGTTTCGTTTGCGTCGCATAAATCAAACCACCAAGAGACGTTTACTGTGGCGGGAAAATCAAACATTTCTCCAAACACTTTCTCTGTCTGGTTACATATAAACATACTTTTATCTTCGTATTTCAATAATTTGTCAATGAATTCCTGCAATTTTTCAGGTTTCGTTACTGTGATGTGCAATATTGCTTCGATCGTATCTGGCAGGAATTCCAAAGAGTTTAGCAGGAATTCACGAAGTTTTGGTGTGTCCGGCAATAAGTGATTTAGGGTGAGTTGACCGGGGACGAGATTTCCTAATCTGCTGTTCATCGTTGCCAAGATATCAGCCATGATTCGATTACCGAGAAGCAAATGAGGGTCTTGTCCCTGTGTAAACATCTCCATAAGCAGCTTGTAGCTGTCAATAAGAACAACAAGTGAATATAAAACATCAAGCAAATAATAACAGTGCTAAAAGTTGACATTTCGCAAGTGTTTAAATTTGGTGCTGATGTTGAATTAAGGGTATGGCAACTCACGCATCCAAGCTTTGTTGGGGCATGTTTGAACTCTCGGCATAGTTGCCAAATGCCTGTAACCATTCGCTGGCATTCATCCATGGTAGGTTACTGTCGAGTGTGGGTGGTGAGGCCAGTAGCGCGCTGTAAGCCGCCCGCATCGACAGATATTGCTTGTAGACAGATGACATGCTCAGCGATTGGTTCGAAGACTGTTGGGGAACAATACAATTTTTTAGCAACCGATGGTCCTAATCTCTGACTAACCGAGACTTGCACAATCTGGACGGCTAATAACTTCCATGCCCGAAGGTTATTTGTGTACCCTTCATGATCATTGCATGGCATATTTGGTTAGCATCTCATATAAAATTGCCTTCAGAATCGTCCAGTACCTTATCCGTGTTGAATTCGACCTCAAACTCGGCGGCAAGCATTTGTAGG
The DNA here is from genome assembly GCA_034190875.2 of Urechis unicinctus. Classification (NCBI taxonomy): domain Eukaryota; kingdom Metazoa; phylum Annelida; class Polychaeta; order Xenopneusta; family Urechidae; genus Urechis; species Urechis unicinctus. The sequence goes on along the minus strand of CM067344.1, from coordinate 60,933,513 downwards.
TTAAGGCCACAGAATCTGTGCTGAAGGTCGAGTAGTTCATCTTCGGAGACTGTAGCAGGACGAGTGATGATGCGCGTGACGTCCCCCGTACACAGCGCAATGAAGGCAGCCGTCATGTTAGCCTCCAGAACCGCGGCAAACTTAAAAACCACTCATATAAAACATCATCGATGAACAATACCAATGCACATCAGCCGATTTCACCGAGCAACCATTAATGTCAGTTTGAGTGTGTCAGTTGTTTAGTACCTGCGGCGTTCCGTATGATGATGACACCAGAGAAAATATAGCAGGTGTATCTTCGAAAAGATCAGCTAACTTCTGTACATTTGGTGACCCAGGGAACAAGTCTCGTGGTCGTATATTCGAACCTGATGGTAATACATGACTATGAATATTATGAATTTGTTCCGCTGCCAGTATATGATTTTATGATAATTCATCACAATCATTACACAGACCATTTATGAGAAGCTCAATTTTGCTTGTCAATATATCCAAGGCGGCCGACCAGTTCTCTAACTGAGGTGTTACATCATTGGAAGTTATTCCTTGTGACAAGATGTCCAGCGTAGATATGAGTCTGTAAGCACAAATAACTCTTTAATATTGCTGGGACAGCGTAATTAATATTTGATTCACACCAGAGTCAGTTTGATGCTTTGAATCATGACAAGTTCGGTGCATGTGGAATAGTTACCCTGTGAGGTCCTCAGCTTTTGTGTCGATGCCGAAGTCTCCTGTGTAAATCATCCAGGTCTCTATATCGATATCGCTCAGCATTTCAAATACTGCCCGCCAGGTGTCGTTGTTGGACATGAGAGCTGTCAATTTCATTTGTAGATTGCCCACTTTTAATAAAATCGCCGTAACGTTGGGGGGTGAGGTTTCATTCGTTTTTCCCTACAACACGACAATTTACAGACACCTACATGATACATGAAGCATGCATGAAAAGGTGAGTAACTAGTGGTGAACGCTTATTCAAGATGGTATTACCAATGCCAGCAGCTGTTTTGAGATGTCCTGCATAATCTGGTTGGCCTCTATCGTGGCTGCCGTGACGTTGAGTTTACATAGATGTGATTGTAATACAGTAATGTTGAGGGTGGAATTCTCAGGGAGAGTAAGATATGCTTGTAGATCAGTCATGTTACATAAGGACATGGGGTTTTCCTGGAGAGCTAGGGTAACTGGTCTGACCTACAGTTTACAACAATGCGGTTAGTATATCAAACAAGGTATGTCACAGTGATGTAATTACATTTTCTTGTATAGAAATTGTCAGACTACCTTCTCAGGGTACATGAATGAGGTGACAAGCATTTGGACAATATCTTGTTGCCATTTTGACAGCTCTGCCAACTTGTGAAGCTCCTGGGTCTCTGACAGCAGCTTACCAGGGTCTGACGTCACACAGATATCAGACAATAGCAATCTCTATAATTTTATTATGTGACCAGTTGGGAGATCATCAAGGAATGATAATAATGATGTGTATTCTATCTGGGCTCACCTTGGCTGATCGCTTCCATGAATGTAACTATGACATCGATCGTGTGCATCCACTGAAAAGCACTGGGCTCTGAGTCAACAAATGCTTGCAACATTTGTGACAAGTACCTGTACAAAATTACACACATTGGTGACTTTTGAAACGTGTTCTGTGATTTACTTATAACCAGAGTTATATTAAAGGTGTGAACAAAGTACATGACTCATTTACCTCATTGTGCTGGTGGTGTCGGTGAAGCTTGGGCTGTCTGTCATCCATGGTGAAGTCCAGTTGATGGCGTTAAACCACGAGTAGTCCTGGACCCACTTGGTATCTTGGACGAGATCCATGAGCTGGTACAACCGCGAGAACTTATCTAGAGTTGCCGTCACATTGGGATCTGCTGTCGCGTTAAACACCTGTGAGATAAACCAAAATCACTCTTGTCAATCATGCTGTTTGAAGGCTATTGATGTATGAATATTGTTACGTAGTCTAGAATGTGTTTATGTACCGTCCCATTGGTATTGAGTCAGACAGCTCGGCCAGAACGATGGTAAGGTTGACAGCGCAGAGCTGGTCGAACACAGCGTCCAGTTGCTGCTGCTTATCGACAGGTGCGATAAGGATGCTGCTTCTTACGGTAGTGTTACAAATGAGGTTCCCGCTCAGCAGGTAGGACATCTGAACACAGACAACCCACCTGTATAGACCCAAGCTGCATAACATTCATGTTATGGTATTTGATAAGACTACTGGTCGATTGTTCCGGTATGCAGCCACATCATATCTCACTTGCTGGGAGGAAGACACTGCAGTCTTAACTAATGTCTCGTACAACAGCGGCAGGTTTCCAAGCTGTTTCAGAAGCTTCAGTGTTTCAGGTGACTCCGAGAATACATCAGTGAGGCTGACATTGCGTCCTTGTTTAACACAGATAATTGACAATAAAATGAGTTAGCAATGCTTAGCAACTATTAGCGCGAAATTCTTTTTTTTCAAAATCCACAGGGTAACATGCGTAAGTCAACAATGCGCTGTAAGCTATATACCTGCCCACAGTTCCAGTTGCTTGATCATTGCGTCAGCGATAGTATTGTACTGTAACAGGGTGGCGGCTAAGATATCGGGGTCCATAATGGAGGCGAAGGTGGATTCCATCGCCTGGCGAATACTCTCCTCACTGCATCAAAACAAACAGGTACATCACAATCTGATTACAAGGACCTTGATGATCAGACATCATGATATTTTCCAAATGACGAACATCATAATGCTAGCGTGAGCGTTGACACCCTATCCGGAAGACAGCATTTCTTGCCGGTGGAGTTCGATCGTAAATTGAATCATTCGATTGAATTTAACTTACAGAACATATGACATTGAAATATTGTACATATTTGTGTGCAATAGCTCACATCCTTGGAGGATTCATGCTGTTCTCTACCAGCGCGGCCAAGGCCGATGTCCAGTTGGTGTTGTGGAACCAGGAGTAATCCTGGATCCATCGAGTCCTGGGCACCTTGCTGATCAACTCATACAGGCGTGTCAGACTGGAAGCTAATGGTTCTACGGTCATGTTGCTGCTGCTGCTGACGTTCTCCTATGATCAGCATCCACAGAACAAGATGTAGATAATGTGCGCAGATTGACCCAAACGGATGGAATAAAATGAAACATTGAAATTTGACGCCGCGTTTGATAGGTAGACACTATGGTAACAGTGATAGATGACAATGATTTGGTAGATCTCTTGAATTGCCGTCGATAACATGGTGCCAATCCGTTGCCCACATCAGGTTGCAAACCCTCGCTGGAGGGATTTAAAGTAAAACGCGATAGCATTAAGCCACCTGGTCGTGGCCCATTGGAATTAAGATAAATTGTAGCGATTGACACCCGACAGCGCAGACAACAGATGGGACAGATGAAAATATGATATCATTATGGCATTTTAAGTGCATAGAACCACTTGAGAACCAACGGGCTGGGTTTTGATTTGCCTCTACTTTATTCTACGTACCAATTGAGGATAAAAGGTATCCCCCAGTTCTTGGATAAGCAGCGTGTAGTTGAACTGACACAGGTCATCAAGTGCAGCATAGAGTTTCTGGCGCGATGATTCCTTGACGACAAGATACGCATCCCGTTGTGAGGGCTCACAGAGCACGCTCACATCCCGGGACAACCGTGACAACTAAACACAAACGAGGCCAAGTCAATTCTGCTATCACCGGTATAGGAAGGCCGGCGATGATCTGCAGACAATACCGACCTGACTCACGTCGCTAGACGTTTATTATACACACCTTGCTGGGAGCCTGTGTGGAGGTAGCCGCCCACACCTCGTACAAGACGGGAATGTGATCGAGGAATCCAAGCAAGCGCTGAGTTACCGGTGAGTCTGGGAAGACGTCGACTAGACTCACATTCCTCCCTTAAAGTACACCAAAACACAGCTCTAATATGGGCGTTGACAAAGGCCTCAAGGTAATACAGCGGGATGTTTGAGTCCAATAGGACTGATAATGTGCAACAGAGAAGATGTGTTTCTGTCCATACGAATTGTAACATCATGCAGACAACAAGTCCTGCTTACCGGCCCATGTGTCCAGCTCCTTTGCTATGGTTTGAGATACCTCACCCAGTACCATCATAATCTGTAGAGACTGTCTGGACTGCGAGTCGGCTAATACTGCCGTCAGCCAATCAGTGAGCGCCTTATCTTGTACTATGCCTGCTATATCAGCCATGCTGGAAACAGAATGAACCAGTCAACCATTGCCTAGAAGTGAGGAGATATGCAAACAATTGGTTGAAACTCGAGAAACAAGGCCATTGATTCGGCCATTCAATCTGTATCGATGTACCACCGAATCGGTGGCCCATCCCCACCCCTATTACACGTGATCTTATATAGGAGCCAATAGTATTTTATGTTCAACCACAACATCACTATTATCTTCTGCTTTCAAAAGCACTGAAAAACCAAGAGAGATGTCCAATATGATAGAAATGGCTCCATCCCCAGAATACAGTGAAGCTACCTGATGTTAGCGAGATTTGAAAACATCCCCAAGAAGTCCTCCTCATCCCACGAGTCAGATTCCATCCAGGTGAAGTCACGATATAGGAGGTAAGTGCGGGGCGTGTTCGTTATTCCGGTGAGGTACTGTGTGTAGGCCGTGTATACCTGCGTGTACGCGGACAGGTTGACAGCAGGCACTTCTGTTTCGCCCAGCACCTGAATAGATGGACATTGGCATCGGAACAAATGATACGTCCGCTGGTCTGTAAATGGCAGTGTAATAAATGATACATGTGAAACAATAACAAAGCCGACCACTTACTATCTTGAGATACTCGTCGAAATACGGATGAGCTTGTCGCAGCTGGGAGAGGGCTAGTTCATAGTCAAAATTGGCGGTCTGGCAGAAGGTGGATTGTAACTGTCTTGCGGTGATTGGCGAGTCCGGGGGAAGTTCCAGGATCTGCTCCGCTACCGAGGAGTCATTACAGAAGTTCATCAACCTATCCACCTCCATCATCACCTGTGCCACCTGTATACATACACACATGCTGTAGAACACCTGGAAGTTGAACGGAGAGGTGATTCTAGATATTCGCCTTCACTATAAAGGCAGATAAAGCCAATTAAGACTTACCTTGCCTGGCTGCATCAAGATCAACGCGATATTGTAGGTGAAGGCTTTCATTATCTCTAAGCTATTGTTGCTTGATGTTGACTGGCGGAGCAGTCGTGAAATCTCGGCCGAGTTGAGGAGCTCGTCGATATACACAGTCTCAGACGCTGTCCATCATACAGACCACACGTGTTAGCATTACAGAACGGACCTACGTTCACCCCGATGGTAATGGGGTCATGATTCCAATAACATGAGTCAGGGACTTACCATTAATCATCTGCATTAGGGAGTTGACAAAACGTAAGTAAGTGACAGTTCCATGGAAATAGCCCATCATTCCGTGCCAGACGACGGAGTCATTCCCCGTGCTCATACTGGTTATCAAGTCGTCCAGGGATCTGGTCAAGCTGAATCAACCACACACATCAGGTGGGTTACAATATGTCAACTAACTCCATCAATATGGTTGTATTCTCATAGCAGCTGGCTGTACCTACCCCTGTATCATGTCATCCGGATTCATGCTGTCACCCATGTCACTCAACACAGCCAGGAGCCGAGTGACATTCAGGGGTGGAGCCAGCGTCGCCTTCATCACCATGTTTTGAAGAGTATCCACAAGCTTCCCCATGTTGACGTTCATCTGGTCCTCGGTGAAGTTGGCCGGTACCAGTTCCGGGTCGTAGGTCATCATCTGATTTATCTGAGATCACAAAACACACTTGGTACTTGTGATAAATATTCATGATTTTCCACACACGATATCAATCAGATATCACGAGGACGAGATATGCGTAGGAGTTGATTAGGGTTCACTTTGTTTGAAATGTGACCTTTGTGTCAGAACATAACACAGCGACATCATATGCCTATTAGCGCTTGCTTGGCTTACCATTTTGTTGAAGGATTTGATCATGAAGAGTTCTGATTGCATCTCTTGGAGCAGTCGGGTGGTGTCATTAAAGGCACACAGCACGTCTTCAATTGCATCCACATCAGCATCACTGGAGAACGTGATGACGTCATTGAGCTTCCCGCCATCGCATAGATTCTCCACTGGCTTGATCAGCATGAGGGCCATCTGTTACAGCAGACGCGCTAATTGACAGTCTCTTAAATACTCCCTAAGGTATTAGATCAATGTAAACAATGTCGCATAGTTTGACTACGATAAGGCACTGGTAAAGGGTGAGATACAATTTTGAAAATGTAGCGCCATTATAAATCACTCTGTTAATGGTGCGTGTAATATGTAATGACACAGAATAAAGTGAATTATATATTATACACGATCTATTGCACTATAGTCAATTTAAGACTTATTTGATGTGGTCAGGTGCGTGGTGAAATAATCACCTGCTCTGATGAGATAACTGCTTCCTGTAAGGATTTCAGGATTTCTGGAGTACTGGCCATTAATGCGTCCACTGCATCCGCCATCTTGCCATCGGATACTAGGTTCCCAAATGTCACTTCACCCTCTGTTCAGCAACGCATTCAAATCATGATCCATTCAGAGGTCAACATTGAGGATACATGATTGCTGCATATTTACCATTAATTAATGCCACCTTACCTTGGACCTCAGCCATCCTGTCGTTCATCTCAACCACGAATTGGTTTATGGTGTAGGTGTAGTAGATATTGTAGTCTGTCTTTCCCATTCCACCGTACAAACCCATCATCTTCATGTACATTCTGTAAACAATATCTTAATTATAAAACATCTGTATTAAGGTGCGCCTCGATGTCTTCATCCATATTATGGTTAATTACCGGGTAAGTTGTTGAGGGTCCATCGCGTTATTTTGAAGCTGACTGATGGCTTGCATGAACTTGGTCATGTTCATCTTCATCAGTTCATCCACCCAACTGGTATCCATGCCAGCAGTAGGATCCAGCATCTTCGTCAAGATGTTTCCCATTTCGTCAACCATTAACCACATATTGGCATAGGCTACATCCCAGTCAAACGGCATCCCATCGACCACACTAGGATCCATATAGATCGCCACGATTTTCTGCATGGAAATGTGAAATATAATTATTAATTCCTGTGTGTTTTGTAAGTTGTGAAGTGTCGCGATCAGTGAAGTATTCGATATTTCAAATAATCGACGAAATACTGAATAACATTGGAATTGACTAAATAAGTCTAATCGTGATATCAATGATATATTGCAGTACCTCGGTGATGATGGATTGTTCTCGGGAGAAATTTGTCCATGTCTCTGCCATCTGCAGTAAAGGACACCAGCTCTTCTGTATCTCCGCTAGAGGGACGTCCTCCGGAAGCGTGGACAGCAAGTTGGCTAAATCTTCTTCATCACACAGCAAAGACGCCCAATCTTCTCTTTCGAGAAGCTCGTCCACCTATAAAACATCACTCAATATTAACTGAAATGAAGGCATCGTCGGTGGTTTACGGATAAGGATAAGTAAGCCATGTGATGTGTGTATTGATTGGTACCGTAGCACTGTCGTTCAAAGCCTGAGAAAGCGCAAGAATAAGGTCAGGTCCGTAATGGATACCAAGATACCACATTCGGTTCGTCTCCCCGGTAGTGGACAGCATGTCTGCATCATACAGGCGTCAGGGTCAGTCTGTGATCGGTCAATTAATGTACATCTCATCCAACCAGGATTAATGAAAAATCAAAAAGGCTAACTATGCTTCAATGAGGATATGCAATCAAGTGAACTACCACTGTAAAGCTGTAAACTGGAGCTGATTAAGGAGACGTAAAGGTTGCCGATGTGAAAGTAGGGCCCAAAGCTCGACCAATTGGTGCTGTTTTCAAACATAGGACCCACGGTGGTGATCGCTGTCCTGGTGCTGCATAAAACCAAACCATACTCGCTGTCATCACACGCACTGCTCGTCATCCTGTGCATTAATGTGGCTCAAGGCGTGCAGCAAAGGAGTACTTACACAATGGTCGCGTAGAGTGTCTGAACCTCCTGAGACAGCTCCTGCCAGCGGTATCCGCTGGGGAACATGGCTTCCAGACGTAGGTTTACTTTCTCCCAAGTGCTGTCATTCAATCTGAGTGCAGCCGTTAGCTTTTCAATGATGGCTTGTGATCTCTGATATGTTTCTTCGGGTGAGGGCTGTGGGTCTGACGTGGCATTATATCCAACAATGATGGCATTGATGTGGTACCTCAACTGCAATGCAACCAGACATTTAACACTCAGCCACAAATATAAGGCTTGACCTCAATTCAATGTGTACTGTGATGTACGTATGCACATTGAATGCCAACAATTGAATGCAGGGACAGTGCAAAGAAAAAGGGGCCAATCTGACCAAACAAGACGTCACCGCAGATCTGGCAGGAATTTCTCACCTTCTCTTCCAATTCATTTACGTCCAATAAATCCACAATGCCGTTGAGCAGTTTGATGATGTGAGGCCGGCACAGTATGGACCTCAGTTGAGTCACGTTGACGTGATTGTCTTTGTGGTGGGGAGAGAGGAAGAGTCTGAGTTGGGTCTCATCACACACAAGACCCTCTACACCATCATCACGTCCTGCCAGCATCTGATGAGAGAGTAAAGGTGCATCTTCGTCATGACTAGTAGAATTAGGGAGCACATTTCCCATTCGGGTTCTCGGTGTCGACAAACGAATTTGTAAATCATCGATGATAGTGATCGTGAGCTTATTGTTACCAGTAAGTTGTCTGGGGAGAGCCCTGCGAGAGCAAGCGACCACAGAAGCTCTGGGTCCGCCTCCACTAGCTCGCTGACCAACCCTTCAAACTCTGTGTTGTGTTGCCATAGATACGCGCCCAGCTCTAATCAGAACACCACACACACGTCCGGTTATATTACAGACACTACTATATATATACATTGGTACATAAATGTGAACAGTATACGCGATGCATCACCTATTATTTGATGCGACATTTCCTCCAAGAAATCCATGAATACGTTAGCGTAACGGTACACATAGGACAGGTTTTTGGCGGAAGCGGGATTCAGAGCTGCCAGATTGTGTAGGTTCCCTGCTATCTTGAGCAAGTCAGCCAAACTGCACACCAAAGTACAAACTGGTGAGAAAATAGCTTCCGATAATTATTTATACGACCATTAGATGCCCCTTTTGATTCGACATACGCTGATTTACATTTGAATGGGGTGCGTTGAATTTGATATGAACGAGCTATCGTTTTTTGTGAAGAAATGAGTACCTCTGATTCGATGCAGGGTTTAGTGAGCCTGCTATACTTTGCGCCGCATCAGCGAACTGCGCCCATATTGAACCCAGACCATCGGGGCGCATGCGCACTACGGTGGCCAGGTGTTCGATGTCACCGCTCAACTGCCTGTACAGCGCCTCACCTTGGCTGATTAACTGTGTCCAGTTGAACTGATCCAGATCGTGTAGGTAAGTCTGATGCTTGATTTTGTCAATCTACACAGGTTCGTTGCAGATATGAATTTTACACAAGTCTAAATCTGAAAATAATATTGTTTTAATTTATCTGTGTTTGTATATTGCAGGCAATGACTACAGGGGTGTCGAGTCGCGCTACCCAACTACCGGGCATATCTGGGTTTTATATCTGGACTTTCTGTAGGTAAAGAAAGAACTAAGTGTTAAACAGACGAGCCGTGAACTCGTTGCTCGATTATTTCGGTAGCTGGACTCCAGATATGCCGGCATATATAATTAGCATAACATAACATACATCCTGGGCTTTGCGACTACGTCCCCTTTCGTCTCTAAGTTAACTCCACCTTCTCCAGCAAAGCGCTGAAATCGAACGTGGCCGCCAGGGTCTCGTTCCAAAGCGAGTTATTGACCGCACATAGAGCCCGCTGCATGTCATTGGCCAATAACTGCTGTGTTCTATTGGCGTACACGATGAGCGCCGCCACCCCCGGGTCTTCACAGAGCACGCCGTACACGTCACCAGACACGAGCCGAGGAATCTCTTCACTTAACTGTAAGTTCAATATGAGACAGTAAGTACAGACCTCTCACAGACAAGTACCACGATTTGTTAACTCTCCTGCCACGGTGAGTTTCATTTAAAGACTGCAGATGTTTTTCTTAACACAGGAGGCCAAATCAATGCTAGTAAAATAAACAGACTGCAAACTATAACAGTAATACCCTAGTGACGTCAATTTGGCCCGAGGACGCAAGAGCTATCAATTCTGAAGTCTGATTCAGGTGACCTTTTAGAATCTCGTTCCATATTGAGTCGGACCCTATAAGGTCACGGAGTGTCAAGGACAGATCTGGAAAACAGGCAGTTCTTTCATTAGGGTCGCCTCAGCGGGCCATGTTGTGACGAGCGGTATGATAAAGCTCCTAGTCTCACCATTCAACGAGTATCGACTGTTAGTGAGGAGACGGGACACTTCAGCAGCAGAAGCCAGCAGTTGTTTGAGCGCTTGCCACCAGGTGGCATTACCTGTGAGCGCCTCTAAAACTGGACCGATGTCGTTGGCCAACATCCTAATTCTATAAATAGAACACGAACAAGGGTTTTGAAGAAAAAATAATCAACGCAATCAATTTGTACAAAATATGACGCAGTAGGACACGAGAGGGCATCGTGGTCTTGTCAATAACGACAAATATTTGTACATTCCTTCGCTCTGACGCATTGACTTGTGATCAGTTAAACACAACACATCATGGCTTTAATATTAAGTCCTGTACTTGATTATAGACCACCCCTCTTACTACTCTTAAGGCCTTTTTTAACGATTGAGTGCTTTTGAGAAGAGTGCATATAATGGAGGCACGAAAGCATCGTGTGTGAATCATAACTTATAGGGGGAGATCATGGGATAGTATGAGGAATCATTTAAGTGGCACTCACAAATGCGGGTCGACTCGTCCGTCTTGGAGCGACAGGTAGATGTCGGATGCTCTGACAAGCCAGGCTACAGCGTGCTGTGTGTCGGCCAGGTTGAGGGAGGGCAGATTGAGAAGGAGCTCGGCCATAGTGGCCACATCCTCTAATAAGAGGGCTTGTGTATAGTTTCCCAACACTCCCTCTATCTGACTTATCTGTTAACAACATCATGTGGTATGTATAAGGAGTTCCATCTTTCTTCATAATCAGAGCTGAATATGGCTGCCATAACACGATGAACCTCGTGTACCAAACTCTTCGGGACATAGTTAACGGTCATTCTCCTTGCAGTATTGATTGTGAGAAGCACCCATGGTTGGCTGGTTTTTTTTAAGTAACCTACCAGTTTGATGATGGTGGCTACATCGATCTGCTTCTGTAGTGCCTCTGCTATATTGGGTATCTGGGAGTTGTTGATGGCGCATAGTTGATTGGATACGATGGCCACGTTAATACGCTTTGGTAATATCAGGTATGAAGCAAGTTGGTCGGGGTCGCAGGCGACGCCTTTAAAGTCTACATACCCACTCCATTCAAATATCTGTAAAACAATCAAATCAATATCATAATGAGACATATTCAGTCGATCAGTTTCTGCCAATCTGAGTAATTTTGTCTTATCGGAATCGATACTTCTGAACGTGTATGGCGCTCGAGTCTCACCTTCGACACGTTGACGTGTGCATTGAGCAGCGAGTCGACTGTTGACTCCGACAAGCGGTACTCCTTTTGCAGTAGATGCATGCGCACTAAACGCTCGTCCAGAAATAGATCGCCGACGCGATATTCCATACCTGCAGCACCATTCATATATAAGTAAAAACGCGTGATAATGTGTGCAAACTTGAAGACACTGGAAAATGTGTGGAGGGAATGGAAGACAACGGTAAGGTCAATTGGACGACAATGGAAAGGTCAATTGGACGACAATGGAAAGGTCAATTGGACGACAATGGAGATACCATGACGAGCAAAAGTGCTAACGCTGTTGTAGAATAAGGTTTATGACATATGTGAGCGCTTGTGATCGCTTTTTGTAGAGTGATCGCCATGCTGGTCCCACGAGCAGAACCTTGTTGTCAGTAGTTTCTTCTTCCATTCATCATATACAGGTTTTATAGCTTACACTGCATAACGCGTGAAGAACTCCATGATTTCATAATTGGCAATGTAAGATTAATTGACAGCTTACCAAGCATTTTACGGACTTCAGGGTCTTTAAAGATGTCATTGATCTGTTTCAACGCTCGTGACGCCACAGGTAGCTCGGCTAAGAGGACGCGCGTCGCATTGACATCAGAACGCAGCGGACCCAGAACTTCTAGAAACGTTGCCATCCTACACAACCAAACAGTCAGTGATGCAGGTCATAGTTTATGGTTACTTACGATTCTGGTATCATCTGATCTGCCTGATTTTGTGACGTACTGTGCGTTTTGGATAAGGACTGCTTCACTGCTGTTCTTCTTGCATTGCGTGTCCAGATTACAAACAGTACTTTGTATAAATGGCAAACCAGTACTGGGCATGGCACGGGGTGCGTAGAAACCTGACCACGAAACCACACAAGTACACTCAAATAAAGACACAAGTCACCCGTACGCCGAATCCTGTCAAGATCCCAAAGAAGCGGAAGTATATATTTGCAAACAAATTACGCAGATGCCAGGCTTATGGTTAATATTACAGATATAATAGGACAAGATATGCACGGATGCTAATAAAGGCACTGACACTCGGTTTCGGTGGTAGGGGGAGCCCCTCTCCGTACCAGGACCACAATGAGGAAGATGGCGATTGGCCAGATGATCTCCAGACATAGCACCACCTGACACGCATAGCAACCAGTCATACGTAAGATCACCCACATACCGCAATACGCGCAATCCATACGGTAATGATAAATATGCAGCCACAGTCCACTCAAACACTCATGGTCAACACCAACATCCATAGTCCACAAAACAGCTATAGTCCACAATAAGTCCACGTAACACCAAACATGGACAGAAGCATCTATAGTCCAGAACAACATCTATAGTGCACGATAACTTTCATAGAGTACCACATCAATACTCCATAAAAAATGTTTTATAGTCCGCAATAACATATACACTCCACATCAATTTTGACAGTCCACAATTATATCTATCGTTCCCAACAATTTCAAAAATCCATAACAACATCCATGGTATACAATTATTTCCAACACACATATGCCACAACAGGCACATATTCCACAATATACACAGTCCACAACAGCATCCACAATCCACCGGAACAATCACAATACACAAGTTTCTACTCTTTCATACTGTATTTCGTCATACATAATTCAGACTGTTGTATTCTATTTTAAATATATTATACTATAGTATGATTACGTTGGTTTTTTTGTGTCGCATTCTTTTGTAATATTTGTCTATTATTCCACTGTAGTATAGGTTATATTAAGCATGAGATACAGTGGCTGTATGTATCCCTCCTTACCGGTTGCCTCCATCGCTGTAACAGCGCCTTCCATAGCATGAGTCTAAGCTGCCCAAACACTCCCATCCTGTCTCGCTCTCGCTCTCGCAAGATAGAAGATCGACTAAATTGACAAAGTCGTCATTATCTGCAAAGTGAACATTTTGTATTTTTCAGTTACTTGTTGAAAAAGATAACATTTTGAACTCTTCCTGATGAAAAGCTAATGTATGCTGCCATAAGCTTTATATGTATACAGATGCCCATCGAGCGCTCGCTGAATGAATTGACCTAGGTCAACTTCGTCATTAAAATAGAAAAACCTGAACCTCGTTGACAATGAAAATATGTCAAAATTGAAACAGTCGAGTAGCAACATATCAAGTCAACATAAAATACTAGTTTGAAAAAGGATTCATATTAAGACAAAACATTAACACCAATTGCTAAAGTGAGAGCGTGTCGATATAATACTGTTGTGATGAACCTGATGCTTGTCAGAAAGGTTTAACATTGCTAGACTTATAAAAAACGATTTCTCGCCATAAAACGACTGAAATCATTTATTACGAATTAACTGCGAATAAAATATTACCACGCACGAGTCAATTTGTCATTCCAGATAGACCATCAAGATTCATATGGTAAGAGATTATCATACCTCCCTCCCCACAACCCGCTGTTTGCATTAGCTAACACAGGCACCCTTACTACAACAAGAGATAAAGTTGGTATCGTTATGGATACTTATAAGATAGAATGATCTAGATATTTAAAGTCAAAGTCAAGTTACTGACAACTGGGCCACGTAACATCATACTATATGACAACTTCTTTTATCCACTATTTATGTTCTTACCGTAAAACGTAAAACTTGCGATCTTGGAGTGCAGCTTAATATCTAATCATTCAGTGGGGGCCAGGTAACATCACCGGTAACCGCCCGCACTCGATCGTGTTTGAGCATTCCCGTCGTTAAACATGGACCCGACATCCGAACTGCCCTGACAAACACTCTTGCACACCCGCGCATATTTTGTTTGTCATCCTAAATTCATTTTTACCCAGAACAAGAGAGCATTACCCTTTTTGACCTTTAATTGATACTGAAAATGACTTATCGTTAACATATTTTGAAGGTGAGTCATCGGATGAGTGAAGATTACTCAGTTTAGTTTCATGGGTCAGTGAGTAACACTCGTCATCGTCATATGACTGAAAGACGACCATTACATCTGATAATTGGTTGGTAACTTTTTTTATCCGCTATATATGTTCTCACCGCAAAACATTAGATTATCAATATTGGAGTGTAGCCAAATATCTATTCATTCAGCTTTACATTTCACACAACCCCGATTTTGAAATTGTTTGCGCACACGAAGGCAATCGACCTTCGCGGACGAGGGTGACATAGGTACACGAGCACTTATGGGGATCGCTGAAATTCACGCAGGTAGCTACTGACACTAGGGTGGACTCAATGAACCGTACAGTATTCTTCTGTGATGGATTTAACCAATCAACAGGTACAGAGGGTTATGGAAAATTGGCAGATCGAAGACATGTAGAGAATTTGGCAACATTCATGTAGAACATTTGTTATGTGGCGTCTTTCATCACATGATTGGTTACCAAAAACCCCATGTCTCCAGCTCACTGTGTTTTGCGGAACCCTGATTCGGGTACTGTAGCCCTACAAGACGTCTAAAGTTATAATGAAATGAAGCGTCAGCGCAGGATTACAGGTACCTATGAGGTAGCCATGAGTGATGAGTGGTGAACATTAATGCTTATTTCGTAAACAACTCTTCACGTTGAGGCTTTCAATAAAATGTCGCTCATTAATATATCTGACCGGCTGCATGAATACATGTAGCATACTGGACAAATTAACACACCTACATGTAGCATACTGGACAAATAAACACACCTACATGTAGCATACTGGACAATTTAACATACATACGTGTAGTATACTGGACAGATAAACGCACCTACATGTAGCATACTGGACAAATTAACGCACCTACATGTAGCATACAGAATAAATTAACACACCTACATGTAGCATACTGGACAAATTAACACACCTACATGTAGCATACTGGACAGATAAACGCACCTACATGTAGCATACAGAATAAATTAACACACCTACATGTAGCATACTGGACAAATTAACGCACCTACATGTAGCATACTGGACAAATTAACACACCTACATGTAGCATACTGGACAAATTAACGCACCTACATGTAGCATACAGAATAAATTAACACACCTACATGTAGCATACTGGACAAATTAACGCACCTACATGTAGCATACTGGACAAATTAACACACCTACATGTATCATACTGGACAAATTAACGCACCTACATGTAGCATACTGGACAAATTGACGCACCTACATGTAGCACACAGGATAAATTAACACACCTACATGTAGCATACTGGACAAATTAACGCACCTACATGTAGCATACTGGACATATTAACGCACCTACATGTAGCATTCTGGACAGATTAACGCCCCTACGTGTAGCATTCTGGACAGGTTAACGCACCTACGTGTAGCATTCTGGACAGGTTAACGCACCTACGTGTAGCATTCTGGACAGATTAACGCACCTACATGTAATATTCTGGACAGATTAACGCACCTACATGTACCATACAGGATAAATTAACACACCTACATGGAGCATACTGGACAAATTGAAGTACCTAGTTTGATATCTGATTCAACGAGGAGCTTTCAAATGTCTCGTGTATGTTTAGTACATTAGCGGCTGAACGGAGTTATGTGGTTATTCATGTCGATTCCCATTAATATGGTGTGTAGTCGATATGAGCACAGGCTGTCGGTGACGACCCGTTTTATAGGCGCCCTATGCCCCATGTACGTTGCCTACCATCCTTTGCCATGATGCATTAACACTCTCACACCACCCTACGCATCCCGCCAGTACTCGCCCCCGTTAATTGTTGTCATAACCGATGAAAATGGCATAAGGCAAACGAAATGAAATTACCTGACAGAATATGCGACGTTGATTCTAATGGAACTTCAGCACGTGGAGCGCGACTCCTATAGATAAGAACCCTTAGGGCATTGCCTTATATGCCCTCAAAAAACACTAGATCGTCGCCGAGGCGCCCTCCGGTACCTCTAGCCAAGTGACTCACATCCACGGGGTGGGTGCCCGATCTGAAAGGCATACCTTGTCACTGAACCGTGATGCGCAGGTCTCTCACGCTCGCAATGGCTTGAAGGGTGCAGAGTAAGACAGCCCGCGTCATCGCGCTTTCACGCATGCGCAAAACGCATGTTGACTGCTCAGAGTTGAGGTACGGAAAAGTATCACGGTCAACATTGCCTAAAAGAGCCACAGGTTTGTTCTACTTCAAACATTGTTGGCAAATCGAGGCATGCTTTAACTGTCGGACAAATGATGAAGGTCACTTTATTTGCAAACCGATCAACCTGACGGCATTCGTTTCCAGAGTAAACTGGCCGTCGCGGGGGTTAAAGTTCACCAAACTGCTCATACAGCGAGTAGCATATATATTGTGGGTTCTGGTGGTAAGATATATATATATATATATATATATATATATATATATATATATATATATATATATATAGAGAGATAGATATATATATATATATAGATATATATATATATATATATATATATATATATATATATATATATATATATATATATATATATATATATATATATATATATCTATATATATATATATATATCATATATATGTGTATATATATGCATATATATATATATATCTATATATATATATATATGTATATATATATATATGATATATATGTATATATGCATATATATATCTATATGTATGTATATATATGTATATAAATGTATATATATGTATATATATATATATAAATCTCTATATGTATATATATATATGTATATATATTTACAAATATATGTATATATATATAAGTGTGTGTATATATCTCTTCATATATACAAATATATATATATACATATATAATATTTATTAGTTTATATATATATATTTTATGATTATTTAACGTCTATATATATATATATATATATATATATATATATATATATATATATATATATATATATATATATATATATATATATATATATATATATATATATATATATATATATATATATATATATATATATATATATATACATAAGAATTAAGATAGACCACACACAAGAAAACAAGGATCAGGATCGGATCGGTGCCTCTACACTGATCTCGTTGGAAACGTCAAGAAAGTTACATGTAGATGGCTCGAATGGTGAAGTGATGATTCACAGAATCAGAAAATAACAAGGATATAAGCCAAAGATAAATCGATTAGTCATTTGATAAGCAAAAGCATATTCAAGACTAGAAAGCATTGAAACGATCAGTGAATACAGGGGAGAAGGCCATGAGCCAAAATGCAGTGGAATATGGTCAACATCTATCGTAGTTGACATGCCAGATGGAGGTGGTGGGGGCAGGTTCTCTCTTACTGGTACAAACAGATGACCGCCCCCTACATGAGCTGGAGACCATCGTACTGAATGACAGACCGGTGTAAGACACGATCAAGAGCGACACCTTGAGGACTGAACGGCATGAGGCTATGCATATATGGATATATTGTGGTATTGCAGTCAAACACAACCTTCAGTTGTATATGAGGGGCCAGACACTGTTATGTGATTTTGGTGCTCATAAAGAAAACTGTACGTGGAGGGTGACCCGGTTTGTGGTTGCTTCAATACAAGAGGAAAGTACAGGGCAACTATGCCCATTTTAGCTGTATGTAACTGTAGTCATTTCAAGCATACTTCAATCAGAAGGTTGCAGACCAGCGAGCTCTACTTACGTCGTCGGTCTTCCACGACCTGTTACAGTGAAAAGCCATCTTCCGCACGAACTGCACGCTGTGCGCAGCTGCCATTCTCCACCAATACATATACCAAAATTAATGATCCCAAATCAAAAATACGTGCCTATTGGTATACAAGGTCATTGCCAAACAAACCGACCCATTGCTATACCTGTCTTCAAGAAATAACGACCCATTTGTATACCAAAAATGCCCAAAAACCGACCCAAATTGGCGGCACATCCCCACTAACCTCAACATAGTGAGAACCCTCCCCCCCCCCCCCGTTGTTTTGGCTTCCTTTATTATTGGTCCGTTCACAAGGAGGGTATATTAATTGACATGTGAATTTAATGACAGAATTTGATTTTTCCGAAAAAAAAAAAAGCAAGGTGTCGCACGATACACTGCGTAACTACAGTTACCTACAGCAAAAATGTTCATCTTGAAATTGTTAAAGCGATCTCCGATCACAAAGAAAACCCTTTGACTGGAGTGACTGCACTTAACAAGTAAGCATCCGTTGAATATAAGATCTGCTATTCAGCATGAGTTTTGCACCAAAAAATTTTAAAGACATTTTCTGAGATATTGCAAATATGCGAGTCATCATCGTGTGCTGGGCGTGAAGCGCCAGAGGTCCCTCTCTCTTCCACAATAACCGATTATTGAGCATTACTCTTTTAAGGAAAGCAGTTGGGCCAGGGTACAAGTCTCCCTTTTCTGGATGATGGTCAGTCAGGTGGTGGCAGTGCTGGTGAAGGCAGAAAGGAGACTGTGAGTCCTTTGGGAGACATCACTAGCCTCTCATTACATTGGTTAGTCAAATCATCGCCGTTTGAGGAAGCCATGGTTTCACACGACTAGCAAGCATTCCAGTTCTGTTGGTGGTCATAGGGAATCTTTCAGATATTAGACCGCCATTGAACATGGTCATCCCAGACATGAGATTTCATGTATAAGAAAAAAAACTCAAAAATAGCACACCAAACCACATTTAATACTTCACCCTATACTTGCTTTCTTTTGTCGGTTGAAGCGAAGCATTCGGAAACAAAAGTCAACGCACTTTCCAAAGCCTTGACATCATAACGTTCTAAATTTGCCTTGCTCTACCAATTTGAAGTATATATCCTAGTCGCATGCGCGCAGAATTTCCAGTAGGTGTTTCACTGATAGGTCTGCTTATAACAAGTATGAATCATGGACTCAATTTCAATAACGATGAAACACCCGCAATATCCTGACAACAATAAATTGATACATTAATATCTAAATAAATATATTTTAACATACATGCAAATATTACGTAAACAAACAAACATAAGTATATGCATACATATATGTGCAGCCGTGCACGACGTCTTTTTGGTAATCTTGGACGTCATGCAAATATTACGTAAACAAACAAACATAAGTAAGGTCTGTCATACATCATTTGTGATGTGCAGTCTGTGCACGACATCTTTTTGTGAAGGTCTGTCTGTCCTGGACATCATTTGTGAAGGTCTGTCTGGACATCATTTGTGAAGGTCTGTCTTGGACATCATTTGTGAAGGTCTGTCTTGGACATCATTTGTGAAGGTCTGTCCTGGACATCATTTGTGGAGATCTGTCCTGGACATCATTTGTGAAGGTCTGTCCTGGACATCATTTGTGGAGATCTGTCCTGGACATCATTTGTGGAGATCTGTCCTGGACATCATTTGTGAAGGTCTGTCTTGGACATCATTTGTGATGGTCTGTCCTGGACATCATTTGTGGAGAGGACAGACCTTCACATCATTTGTGGAGATCTGTCGTAGACTAAATTTGTGCAAGTCTGTCCCGGACATCATTTGTGAAGGTCTGTCTTGGACATCATTTGTGGAGATCTGTCTTGGACATCATTTGTGCACGTCTGTCCTGGACATCATTTGTGGAGATCTGTCGTAGATATCATTTGTGAAGGTCTGTCCTTCACATCATTTGTGGAGATCTGTCGTAGACATCATTTGTGGAGATATGTCGTGGACATTATTTGTGGAGATCTGTCGTAGACATCATTTATGAAGGTCTGTCCTTCACATCATTTGTGAAGGTCTGTCCTTCACATCATTTATGAAGCTCGTACATATTCAACATTTGCAAATGATGATTTAAAAATGGGTCTTACAGGAGAGTCGGCTTAAGAACGTTAAAAAGCATCCGTCTAAGGTTGAATCATTGCTTGGTCTATTGACACGATCGCGTTTTGTATTAGCATTCTTAAGGGGAGCTTTGAACGTGCCATCTTAAAATTACTTGCTGGTATGTGAACTAGGTATCTCTCATAGTCGTAGGACGGAAAGTGAGGTGTCAGGTCCGGCAGTATACGACGCAATACACGTACTACGAGGTACGATGCAGCACACTGCCTCCTGGACGTAAAGTTCATTAATCAAACCCAGGCACTATTTATTTTCGTTTGGTCAAATGTATTTCACAAATGAACAATGCAAATTTCATGTATATGAAAAAATAGCTAAAAATATACTTCACTCAATAATTTTCCGAGATACATCATCCTGTACTTTCTGTTGTCGGTAAGATTGAAGCATGCGGAAACAAAAGCTAACGCACTTTCCAAAGCCTTGACTTCATACCATTCTTAATTTGCCATTTGAATCTCTTGCGGAACGCGCCGACGTCATTCCATTCCAAACAGCAGATGTATTGCGCGAAAGCAAATTCCAATTCGAAGTATATATCCGGGTCGTATTCGCGCAGAATTTCCAGTAGATGTTTCATTGATAGGTCTGTAAATAACAAGAATGAATTATGGACTCAATGTCAATACAATGAAACACCTATATTATCCTTACCACAATAAATTTATATATCAAGATGTAAATTAATACGTATTAACTTTCATGTAAACAAACAACCGGACATAAGTGCATGCATTCTTATATGCATATATACATACATTTGTACATACATTTGTACAAACATACTTAGTCGTGTAGAAACGTCCAGAACAGGTTCTAAGGGATTCTGACCACATGATGTCTGCTGTGATGCGCTCGACACAAGAACCAGGATAAGGAACATGGCTATCTGTAGCTCACACGACGTGGGCGAAGATGAAGATGCTTTCCGACCGCGGGTTCCTCGCATTGTTAAACCTGTAATCATGATGCAACTTTTATCAAACCACTTCTCTAATTGACCATCAAATGCTCAACTTCGCTGCGTTCTTTCTCACGACATGACCATAAAGCAGTGCTTAAGGTACATTAATTACACCCTGCACTTTGTAAGGCGGGATTGGCCTGGAAAAAAGTCGATTCAAAAACAGATCCATTATCTTCACGAAGTAGCCCAACAGTCGATCGGGTACCCCCTTGTTGGCCTAACAGGAACACCCACTTTTATCGGTAGATTGACAAACCTGCTTAACTTATCACCACTCATCGCGTTAAAAATATGGTGATTTTTTTAACAAATCTCCGGACGAACACTTGATTTTCGATTAATTTCTAACTTTTCGGCGAAACTCCACTCCGAATTCTGGTAGTTATCAACAAACGGTCTCTTGTATGACATTGTCTTAAACGACCGCGCGTAATTTGCTAGGTTTTTATCATTCCATCATCTGCCCGATAATACATTTCACAGGTGAGTCAGTTTATACTAGATTTATACCTTATAACTTTCCAACCTAGTTGCCTTTTCCTCTCCTTTGTTCAGCATCATAACAAGTCCGTTTCCATCCGGCTTATGTTGCGCAATCTCGCCGCCATATTGGAATTTAGTCGGAAAAGTTAATCGCCTCGCATATTTTAGGCGATTATGCATATTTACAAATAATTGCGCTTCCTGAGACTCTAATGCTGTACATAATACTGATTGCTTATTAAATTGGACTTGTTAAATCAAGTTGATATCGTGAAGGTAAGTTCTTATCATCGCATTTTCTTCATAGGAAATGCCCACTTCGAGAACCAAGAGGGAGCGCAAGCTCCGCTTGGTTCAAAAGAGCTATTACAGGCCCACTTCTTAACTTGGTTCAAAAGAGCTATCACGAAGCCCTTGTTTATACGCATAGTGACTAATAAAAGTTGTATATTGAAGAACCGAAAGTCTCATGAAATAAACACTGACTTCATTCATTAACACGCAACTTGTAAGCAGCGCGCAGCTTTGGCATCAAATCTCTCTTAAAACCATATCAGAGGCTCCATATCTTAAACACATGCCGCAATGCTGTAGCCCCAGAGATGCTGGATCAACAGTCTCGTGTCCTTTTGTTGATTTTATGTTAGCGCCACGTGAAAACGGGCATGTTTAGGACTACCGAGGCTTTTACGTCTGTCAAAGAGAGATAGTACCAGCAATCACACAAAAATGATAATGTACAATCACATCTGCAGCTCACGTTTTCAATAGTATTTGATATTACGTTAGAAATCTGCTAATCGTGTCTAAATAACATATATATGATACAATCTAAGGCATCTCTAATGAAAGGCACAGGGAATACAGAGAGATTTATCATCTTTAGCGTGTGTTTTAATATCAGTCTTGCCAGTCAGGTTAAGTCCGTTGGCGAATGACACTTAGAAGACACCAACATTCAATGTAAAGCGTATATACCCTTACCGTATTCCGTTGACGTTCGCCGTGAATCTGGCTGCGGATGGTTTTAGTATATGTCAAAGGTTTACTTGCTATTTAACGTCCGGTCTAATTTGCCTTCCATTATTGACACCTCGATAAACGGTCATTGTAGGTGAAGATTTTACTGTTAATGTACGATAACTGCGGCTAGGTCGTGATTCACGCCAGACTGGCTATAGGGCTACAGAGTTTGACGTCACATCCCTGATAACAGTCATCAACTGGCTCATTAACACCTTTTCTCTATAGCACTCGTCTGGGAGGTACAATCTCATTGACCAGGAATAGGATCTTGGGATGGAGCCGGATCGATGTCATCATGGCTGCCACTATAGCACGATAACAATATTTTATTTTATTTTTTTTTATTAGCATATTTATGCATTAAATGGTTTGCACCGAAATAAAACAATGTCCTGTATGGACAAAATTACACAAAAAGAACACTACATGCACAATGAATTCACTACACAGACATAAATATAAATGATGTACATGACTGAATAAACAGAATGCTTTCACAACATGTCATCGTGATAGTAACCTGAACAACATGCAAGGTAAAACCATTGTTCTATTATTAATCGTTCCTATGAATATCTGCGATGAAGTTATTGCAGAAATACGACTTCAAAGTAACATTAAAAGATGCACGATTTTCTATTGATTTCAGGTATGATGGAAAAGAATTCCAAATAAATGGCCCTCTGTGGACAATGCTATTTTAAAAACGCTCAGTGTTTGGATAAGGTACAATGTACATAGTTTCATCATGCAGTCTTATTGACAACTGTCTTACATCACGAAGATTACATGAGTTTTTTCAAACTGAACATTAATTTTACAATAGATAAGTTTAAACGGTATTCTACTGGGAGGATATTTGCGTCAAAATGCATTTGGTTTACATGAGCATAACAATTTCGTTTGAGAGCAAGTCGTATTACAATATTACAAGAACCATATCCATTTCCAAATAGCATAGCCTTACTTTTTACATACATTTATACAGTTTGTTATAACAACACTATTTTGATATTACATCGAGATCCAGTTGCAGCTGACATTTAACATAATTAATATCCTTATCATTCAAATATATCACAGTATCATCTGCAAATAATGACAGTTTTGACCTTAAATCTAATTCAGCAATATCATTCACATAGAAAAGAAACAGCAGTGGACCAATAACAGAACCTTGTGGAACACCGCATAACGTTGTTTTTTTTTGTGCGAGCGATTTCCCGTTGTCATAACGTATTGTTTCCTATTACACAAATAGTTTGAGATCCAAGCAAGTACATTTCCTCCAATTCCAATGTCTATAATTTCTGTATAAGTAAATTACGATTAACAGAGTCAAAAGCTTTTGAAATATCTAAGAAGAGTGTATTCTTTATTGTTTTTACCATTACATATGTCAGATACTACCGAAAATGCTGATTCAATAGTGGAGTGATTTTTTTCGGAAGCCCCCTTGCCCTAAATATAACAACTTATTATTTTCTAGATATTCTCTTACGTGATTAGTTACATATCTTTCTAGTAATTTGCCTATAATTTGAGTTTGTGTGATAGGCCTAATGTTGTTGACGTCTGTTGTGTTTCCTTTTTTGGGTATAGGGGTTATTTTACCTTCCTTCCATACATCTGGGAAAATTCCCGATGTAAGAGAAAGGTCAAATAGTTGGATAATTTGCGTAGGTATGGCTAATAAAAAGTAATAATGCATCTTTTAGTAGTTGAGAAGGTATTTTTTCAACACATGATGATTTATGGATAGCTATTGAACTTATTAGATTGATAACCTCGGTCTCGGCAATAAGTGGAATATTATCAAATTTACAGTGAGTGTAACGAGCAGTGTAGGGTTTCGGAATGGAAGGAAGGCTGTCTGATATGCTTGGCCCTGATCATATTTCTTTACCTTGATGGTCAGTCGGCGACTGATAAATTTTCCAGCGAGTCTAAGTAGCCCATAGGCAGCTCCAGAAGCACCTAACACAGTGGCAATAGGAATGACAACTACAGCTACGCCACCTGCGCCAAGACACATACAAACAGTAACTAAAGCAGTCTCTACTACATTCACTGAATTAACTGCACGCCTATGTTCATTGTACATAGCAGAATATTTTCAATTTCTTTCTCAAGATTCTGCTTCTTGAGGCTGATCTCATTCAAGCGATAGGAGTGCCCTGGATTCTCTTTAGTGGGGGAAAGCTCATGATATAACTGTGCCATCGGAACAGATGGTTGTTGTTTCATACAAGATTACAATTCAAGTTCATTTAACAGTGATACTTCACAACAAGTCTCTGCTCTGTTGGAGTGGTTGTATAAAAGTTAATAACAGTGCCTTGTTCCAGCTGTAAAGGTTGGTCTAAATATATTACCACAGCCCGTGTTGGTCAGCAAGCCTACTTATCCCTACCGCTTAGTTTGTTCCATTTATAACAGGAACAACTGTTCTAGTATCAATATAAGCGCAGACACCGGAACACCGCCCAATACAAATGATCTTACCACTTAATAATATGGTATATCCACAGCTTGAGTCTCGTGATGTTTGACCAATGGCCCCATCCCATCACCAAACGACGATACATATCCTTTGGGATTGTGCCACTTGCTTTTGCCCAACTATTAATGAGGGGGATTCGTCCGTGAGTCTACATATTGTCTCATGTCTCTGTGCTGTCATCAACATACCTTTTATTAGCAGGATCCTTTGCTGATGGTGGGGCTCCCAACCGAAGGATTTTATTATCTCTCATATGAAGGCTTCCAGTCATAGTACCGCCAGCTTTAGCCATGTTTTGTGAGTCACCAATGGATACATAGGTCTTTGTTGCATATTCAGATAGGGGGGATTGAGTGCTTGCGTTTTTAGTCTAGTTCCACAGATGTAAATTCAAGAACAAAACTACCAGGAAAGTCGTGGTTATCCAATCAACTTTCTTTACCATTCCGTAACTGAACCTTCAACCCATTCACAGTTCAGCTAGTAACACGCTTAGCGATAGGATAAGCGATGTTTGTGGTTATTATATCACCGAAAGAGCCCCATCTAGCATGCTGTGTGTGGTACTAACTTGAGCAAGGTGGATATGAAGTGTGTTGAAGATGCTAAAGTTGATGGGTTGGCTACCCGTGAAATTACCTGAATAAATCCACCGCCTACCAAGACTCAACATAGTCAACACACCATCGTCATATCGCGCAGTCCCATCTGGAATTATGAGGGTAATAACCCCATTTACAATTACAGCATCAACTTCCAAACCAGGACCGGAAACTTCAGAGATCGGATTTTAATTGGATAACTACTCCTTTTTCAGCCGTTTCTGACCACCATGCAATGATGTCTAATTTCTAAAGTAGTGAATAATGAACGATCCCCTAGCTCATGTGTCCTACATATATAATTAATGCTCCCTAGAACCGGAACCAGTTTTCCATCCATCTTTATATCAACAAACTGTCACTTCCAATAACCTGTTTGTATATTGTTTGTGGACATGTTATATCAATCAATATGTGATGAAACAAATGGACTTCGTTCTTATCTATACAAACACTCCTTTGACGAAGGAGCTAGCGTGGAGAACTGTGGCACAAGGTATCGAACTTTACAACACATCACACGCGCAGCACATAAGTAGGCCTAGCAACACTTTCCCGTGGGACGCTGCTCAGAGCTTCAGTTGAGATACACCATGGCCGTAAAACTGAAATACCCGTACCCTGATTGTACATATGAGACTGACGAGTCGGAGTCACCTAGCAGATTGGTCGCGCTACTGACCATTCTCGGCAACATACATCAGCATGCAGGCGCCGGAGCTAACAGCGTGAAGGTAGAGAAGCTAAAGAGGCCGACTATATCTCTAGCGGGTAACGGGGAGGAATGGAATTACTTCCTGACGAGGTGGAAGGAATACCGCAATGGCACCAAACTGACAGAAGGCGACATGATCCCACAGCTCCTCGTCCAGGTTCAAGCGGAGGAAAGTAAAGGGCCTGTTTGAACACTACGTGAAGCCAAACATAAGCGACGATAAACTTATAGTTGGCCGGTGAACCAACCACAAGCAATACTGGCAGAACCATGTAAATTTTGTTGTTTGGTGCGCAACCTCCGGTTGTGGTGTTTCCGCGTTGGACCAACTCAACTCTAGAGTCCCACCAATAAGTGATCCCAATAGGTTTCACATGCACTACACCATGCAGAGACTTCTTAACGAAATGAGGGTAGCGATACCGGATGACGCTACATGGTCAGCCACTGGTAATACCTTTGACAAGAGAATGTACCATGAACTCTGTCAAGAGTTCAGTGTTGCCGAAATAACTGACCGGAGAATAAAAGGTGGTGACAAAGGCCTTTGGCAAATTTACTTAATGACCCTGATACAGATGAAGTACGGCCAATTATTCATTATGGGTTGAGTTCCAGGGTGAGGATAAAAGAAGGGACATTGGAGGCATGAGAGGAAGCTTGCCAGGAGAAGCTTGCCAGAAGAAGCTTGCAAGGAGAGACGGAGACTGTACGAGAGGCAATAAAACAAAATTATCCAGATTATACAAGTCTTCGAGTTTTGCACAACAACCCGTTGCTAAGAAACTACAAAAGACTCTTAGAACGACTGGTGGAGAATTCGACTATAAAAAAGACTCTTAGAACAACTGGTGGAGAATCCGGGTACAAAAAGACTCTTAGAACACAACTCACCAATTGACATTTCCTCATCCATCAGCAGGTATCAAAACCTGCTTCACAACGCTTTGTCAAAGGTTGATTATGTTGTTTAGAACGGGCCTTTACATGGCTCCGTCAGACACGAGCCTCACAGTTGGAAAAGTAGCTGGGTACAACAGCCTGATTACCATCGCGAATGAGCAACAGCAGATTGGAATCAACACTGATGTCAAAGAGGATGCCGCACCTTCTAATGGAGGAAGCTTTGACACACAGGACCAGCTGGATGATATGGGTAGTCAGGCTACCGCAGCGTCCGGAGGTTTTGTTGCACCCCAGGCCCACCCACATGAAAATGGAAAAACCGCTCTTATTGTGGGCAGAATCGCGATAGGCTTTGTTGTGCTTTAGCTTGCTACATAGTAGGTAACGGAACATTAGGAGGATTACTCCCTCAGCGCGCCCACTGCGGCCCGTACATACCATCCAACCAGCCACTTTTGCAGCTGACTTCAGCAGCTATGATACGATAGACCCATTGATCCCTGGAAGGGCAGCTGCTGCCCTACCGGCTAGGCCCTTCAGGGTGTTGGCCAAGGAGTTCAGCTGTATTTGTATCAATTCCTTCACACCGGGCTTGTCAGCTGGTGTCGGGGTTGGTGCCGGGGTGGTACTAGTGCTCCCCCCACCCCCGGGGGGGGGGGGGCACTTGGCCTTATTCTGGATAGGGGTGTGCCGCGGGACCTCAAAAACCCGTACCCGTCGTACAAGGTCAAAATGACCAAAAAGCATAACACCTCGTACAAGGTATTATGCGAATGTATACCCCGTCGTACATATTGAACCTGAAAAACATACCCCGTCGTATAAGTATGAGGCCCAAAAACCCATCGTACAAGTGGAGAGGCCCAAAAAACATATCCCATCGTGCGGCACATACATACTACCTCTATACACTTAAGTGCCCCCCCCCCCCCCCCCCCCCGGGCCCCACACCTGTCAGAGCAAGTACCAGGGTTGAGATTACTATCCCAATCGCAGTGATGATTGAGGCGGTTGTAATGCCCTGCTCCGGGAACAGGGTGCGGATATGCTTGGCCGGTGCTGTGTCCTCGTTAAGAAGTCCGTTGATCGTTTCCCTGATGCGGTTGATTTGGGTCCGCAGCCATTCACGCTTTACAGAGGCGAATTCTAGTCTAACTTGCCGTTCTTCCCACAGTTTCCTCTCGTTTTCAGCCTCGTCTCACGGCTCCTCCAGCTTACGTCTGACTGGCTCTATTTTGCTAAGCGTCGACGACGACGTCTCGGAGATAATTTTTTTTATAGGAGCCACGCCCTTTTCATCACGTGGACACCATAACAGCCCACACAAATCTGTCAGTGAATGCAGATAACTCGCCACACACCACCAATGCTTATTGACGAACTATAGGCTTCACAAGAGGTTAAATATCAAATCCAACAGATATACAAATTTAATGAATAATAGTACCTAAACGCAACATTCTTATAAAAGCAACATAATAGTACCAACAAACAAACATGAGTTTGGTGACAGACTGGAATATGAGCTCACATTCAACGACTACAGTCGTGTGTGGCGACGCCAACTTCACAATCGATGGCATCTCCTTGTAGTATGACAAGGTTACTCAACCAGAGCTGTCCCGCATGATCCGCACCCAGTACACAGGTTGGCTCACGATTCGGTATGATCGTGTGCTCAGTCACATGAAGCTTGCATACAATTAAAGTAACTGCGGCAACGAGTGAACGAGACTCCAGTGTGGCATTGTCCCTGGGAGCGTACTTACCAGCAAGTATGCCCTGTGGCTCGACCTGAGGACGAGTGACGACGATCAGCTCCATTGTAGTTGCAGGCGCGTGGAGAATGCGTCTGAGGGTGTCACCATCCATCACAAAAAAGCAGAGGCGGCAGGAGCATTGAACGTCTATTATGTATGTTGTTATGGGTGCACAGCTTAACATTAAGGATGGCAGGTTCTTCAACGCAGACTACTAGTGGCTTGTTAAGCCCCGACTTATTTACATTTCCAGATGGTCCCTGCTCGGCTATTGTCTGTGGGCAGGTAGGATTTGGAAAAGGCGTCTTCATGCTCGACCTACTCGAACGGCCCCTTTTCTTCAGTGCCTTTGAGCATATTGCGATCCTCTGCCTTACCATCCTTTTCAATGAAGCCTATCAGTCGCGGCCATGGGTCTGATTCAGAGGTGTATGTAGTTGATCCATGGTAGCGTCTCCAGGACTATTTAAGGGTTTTCCACCATTGTTTTAAGGACGCTGCTACCCTGTTCATTATGATGACGGTTCGGCCACAAAGACACTAACCAAGAAGAAAGGCATGTAATCCAAACTCGCCTTTAGTGGACGGCACGTGCAACAACTCTGTGCTGAAAGACCTACGTGAGCAGACCCGCTGGGTTGTGCTCTTTCACACCAAGGACCATGACTCGTTTTAGACGCTCTACGTGAGAATGATGTGTTCCCAACAAGGGAGGAGCATGTCGCAGTTCGCCAGCCCTCTGCTGAGACCAAGCACGTAAAGATGCTGCTGATATTGATCAACATAGCGACATATGCCGTTGTCTGTGATTGAAACTATCTTGCTCATGGCAGCAGCTGTGTCATCAGTTTCCGGGTTATGTATCATTGTATGGGTATTTTACCAGTTGTCTTCAATAACAATTAGACTTCTAAAGTATATATGCAGTATGGATCCTGATAGCATCATTGATCAACTCGTTGCTGAGTGTCTCATCGGTCCACCCTGGACCTGCCCCAATCTGCAGCTGCCAAAGGACCTGTCCCAGCTGAACCCAGAGCGGACACAAAAACTACTCATAAGCTGCTGTCATAGCTAGGCGTCAGGCCCGTCAGTAACTGGGTGCCCAGCTCAGAGGAGGACTGACAATTGACCAGGTTTAATTAATGTCTGACGAAGAGATCACCAAGCTATATGTGAGATACGAGGCACAGCTATGTGCTAGCATGACGCGCCCTCTAGGTCAGGCGGCTTTGCAGCTATACTCAGGTATTACTTGTATGTTTCTACCAATCCCGTTAGAGCACCAACCAATGCTAATTACAGACTTCGAGGCCGACCAGTTTGTTAGGCACGCGCTAAGCACTGCTACTTCCCGCAAGCTATATCACCGCTATGACATGTACTAAGTTCCGCTAACCGCGGCCCTAATAACACCTAAGCACTGTCCATTTAGACGAACAAGTTTAGTTAGCAAACGTGTCATCGGCGCTAACGAACCAACCACTGGCGGCAGAGACAACGAATCGACAGGGCCTGGGCGGAGGCAGTGGGGACTAGTGAACCGGAACGACCTATAACAAAAACCTAAAAGGGTTGCTGCAGGGTGGAAAGGTGCAGCAGCTCGAAAAGTCAATCAGAATAATCTGAGAGAGAGAGCTCCGTGAGGCTAAGGCCACGCTTACATCAGCTAGATAATAGGAAAACAGGGTTGTCGGTGTTGTTGGGCTGTTTGGACTAGCATGGTGGTACAGGTTTTATTCGAAACACACTGTGCCTCCCCTGCCGCTGTTGTTCAGAAACGTCAGCTGCAACCAATAGTTGCGAAGGACATACATCCCTTTCATATGGATTAAGGGTCCGGGTATATGCCGTCTTTTACAAGGGATAAACCGTAAGGGCTAAACCATATGGCAATCTAGCAGCATCAGTCTGCACAGGCAGCATGGACCATGAGGAGAACTGAGTGGCTAGACTTCATCAATGAGCAGCTCCAGGGACATGCCGAGCATAGTTTTCGGGATGTCAACGACGCTATGCGCGAGTACTACCTGATTACCGGCAAACCGGTCGACCCACTGGGGTTGGCTAACAAAGCAATATTTATCTGCCAATCCCAAAACACATTCCCAGGCCAACATTTGATGTGTCTGGGCCTAATGAGGTTCACCAAGCCAATCTCTTGATTCTTCTTCATGACGTCCTAGGGACAGTGAAACGCCGGACTTACAAGTATGCTCTCACAGTATTGGACGTGGTCTCACGCCACAAAGCAGCTGTGCCATTGACTACAAAAGGACTACAGATGTTGCAGGTGCACTTGAAGGGATATACAAGCGAGGACTGCTGCATTGGCCTCAACTACTACAGGTCGACCCAGGATGGGAGTTCGTGGGAGTAGTGAACCAACTGCTGGCCGAATATGGGGTCTCCGTCAGGTGTGGCCGTGTGGATGTATATCGAGACCAGGCAATTGTGGAACACTTTAACCGTATTCTTGCTGAGAGGCTCTTTGGACACCAGAACGCCATCGAGTTAAAACTTCCATAGGGGAATGATCGACTGAGTGGGTTTCTCAGCTGCAAGCTGTTGTCTCTGCAATAAACAATGAGGTGACCCGCTTGACTGGAAAAAAATCTAAAAATGCTAAAAAGCCCTCTTCCATGGTCCCGGGGTGTTTGACAGGGCTCAAAAAGCAAAAGCTTCCCTCTGGTGGTGGCGTTCGCTACCTC
This sequence comes from Urechis unicinctus, assembly GCA_034190875.2. Taxonomy (NCBI): domain Eukaryota; kingdom Metazoa; phylum Annelida; class Polychaeta; order Xenopneusta; family Urechidae; genus Urechis; species Urechis unicinctus. Next base: position 60,901,233 of record CM067344.1, on the reverse strand, counting down.
TACCAGCCTGGTGAGCTGGAACAGGGCCGCTGTCGTGCAACTGACCCTGTGTGGTCACTCAACGTCTACCGGTTGGAATGCTCTGTCACTAAGCCCGATGAGGATGTGCTCTACTATTTATTGGATGGACCACTCTGTGGCTTTGTGAAGGAGGAGCTGCTTGTGGTGCCACCTGACACCCAGCTGATGCCAGATGGTGTTCTCTATTAGACATTTAACATATAGACTATATGCACAAGAATGATGGTATTTGCAAACAAGTGCCCTTGAATATTGCTGGGGAAAAGAGACGCTTGTAACAGTCGCTGGATTGACATTCCACGCTACCAGCCATTCAAAGGTAGTTCCTACCTGCTTCAACCGAGTGCGCTGGCAAATAAGAAGAACACGGACAGCTACTGCCTTCTATGATCTATTGACTCGGCTATGTACCCTGTCGCTAAACACCCACAGCGACCATCTAAGAAAAACATCAGTGGCTGTTAGACCTGCTAGAGGGTAAAGGCATAGTGTTTCCATCCCCAGTGTCGGAGTTTGAGAAGGTAGAGAAGCATGTACTTAACCTAGTCCTGAACGTCTTTGGCTGGGAAGGGGTGGGAAGCTGTGCTTCCACTATCATACATCACATCAATAAACAGCCTGCTGATATTCCATGTATAAACCTCATGCTGATGAAGAAGGATGGCACGTTTCACCACACACAGATCAAAGATCTGAACCGCATGCTATATGATCAGAGTAAGTACGAACACTGAAGTTCTTCTGTGAGCGCTGCATGCATGGATATACTACTGCATGGGGATAGTGCTGCTGTGGGAGTTGACATGCTGGAGGAAGGGAACAACAGAATATCATTCCAGAACCGGCACAAGCAGCTGGCATCGCCGTATGTTATCTATGCCGACTTCGAGGCGCTCACGGTAAAGCCTTCAGGCCCCGCACCTGATCCTCCCAAGAGCAACACGCAGAAGACAGAGGAACATGAACCATGAGGTCACGACTGAATAGTTGTCCGATGCAATGGTCAGACCGAACCCCCTGTGGTGTACAGAGGACTAAACACTGTGAAGAAATTCTTGCGAGACCTGCAGAAGGAAGAACGCAAGATCAGTGCAGTTCTGTCAAACCCTGCTCCCATGCACATGACGCGTGAGGATAAAAGAGCCCTCAAGGCGGTAACTCACTGTCATGTGTGTAAAAAAGGGCGGCGACTCTGTCTGCAACCACTGTCACATGATAGGAAAGTACAGGTGACCAGCCCACAATGCATGCCACATAAAGCTGCGGTTAGATCCTAAAACAACAACTATACCAGTGGTCTTCCGCAACCTTCTGGGCTATAACTCCCACATTTTAATGCAGGCCATCTGTAAGGTTGAAGGGCAGATCTACTGTATCCAAAACAATGTGGAAAAGTACATAACCCTATTGATCAGACAGTTGCGCTTCATTGACAGTGCACAGTTCCTCCTAGCCTTGCTTGACAAGCTGTTCGCTGCAAATAACCCAGAAGCCTGACTGCTAAGTATGAACCTGACTGGGCAAAGTGCTGCCTGCTAATGCACAAGGGAGTGTACCCCTATGAGTTCATGGACAGCTGGGATAAGTTCAATGCCTCGCTGCCGCCGATCCAGGAGTTCTACAGCAAGCTGTCTGAGCAAGGTACGTTTACTGCAGACTATAAACACGTACAGAAGGTCTGGGACATGTTCGGGCGTAGAAACATTGACCTGTACCTGCGCACAGACGTGCTGCTCCTGGCGGATGTGTTTGATATATTCTGCAAGACCTTCCTGAAGCAGTACGGGCTGGACCCAGCCAACTACTACACCAGCCCGGTCTGTCTTAAGAGCACAGGTGTGGAGCTAGAATTATTCACCGACTATGACAAACACCTGTTCATTTAGAAGGGTCTTGGCGGTGGGATAAGCATAGTGTCGCGTAGGATCAGGCCATTCCAGCCTCTCGTCTAGGTGAAATCCGGGCCATAGTGGTGTGTTGCAGATATGGCCCTTGCAAGGACAACTCCGCTCAACCACCAGAGAAACATTGCCCACTGACACGAGTCGCAACCCACGGCAAACAGGTTGCCCCCTATTGGTCGCCTCTTACGACATGCAGGAGGATACAGTGGGCCTATTCTACCCCCGGACCCACATGGGTGCAGAGGTTGTGAAGCTGGTGCCCAACCTGCACAACAAAGAGAAGTATGTGATCCACTACAGGAATCTCAAGCTCTACCTTTTGCTGGAATTGTGGCTTACTTATATACACTGTGCGCTTGTATTCAATCAGACCCCTTGGGTGGAGCCCTTCATTCGCATGAACACAGACCTGCGTAAGGTTGCTACCAACGACTTTGAGAAGGACCTGTACAAGCTGATGAACAACTCGTGTTCGGTAAGACAATGGAGAACCTCCGAAAGCGAGTCACCTGATCATACACTCCACACTGACACCATTAAGAAAGTTTTGGTAAAAAAGTAAATGTGAGCGCGCCGGTGTGTCTATCAAGAAGTATGTGGGCCTGCACTCCAAGATGTACTCTATCCTGGTGTCTGACGAGGGGAGATTAGTAAAGCAAAGGGAGTGAAGAAGGTTGTGGTGAAGAAGCATCTAAGCAACGCACAGTACATAGTCTCTGTTCACAAAAAAAACCCCAGTTCCGCCATGGGATGAACATGCTGCGCAGTGAAGGCCAAAATATATATGGTCAGCGTGTCAACAAGGCGTCGATGAGCTCCCCGTGCAGTAGTCGTTTTCACATCGACAAGCCCGGACATGAGATGTCTTGCCTCATATGAACAAGATGCTAATAGCCCTCGAAACTGTCCTGCTCTTGTCGTGATTTACAATGATATCAAAATGAAACGTTATGACAAGGTTGAATGACAGAGTTGAAGTTTTCACATTGTTTTCGATATAACTGATTAGGAGGGCTGTAATATTATGTTATATTAGGCTGATAACGGATTCACACGAGCAGCACACCTAAATGTGTTTTAATGGCAAATATTGCATCCTGTAAGCAGGAAAAACGTACCAGTTGAAAGAATCTGATTCGCACATTCTCACTGATAACTTCCCTTATATATGGTTCTTCAAGACAAATTTGGCATGAAACACGTCATTGATTGCTTAGAAAGATTGCTTTCCATTTGGGTTGCACTGACCAAGATATCCTTATTAGTATTTTATTGATTTGAGTTGATTTTTAGTTGGCAAGGAGATATTGACATATAAAAAAGGCTGTTCTGCCCAATATCGATCACTCAGGGATCATTTTGTTAAAACACTACTACGTTAAACGTCATAAAAAATGCCACCTTTTAATGTGCCGCAATTTTTTTCATGCTGATAAATTTTCTACATTATTATTTGACTGGAAATATTCATTATTTAGTTGTCATTCCATCGGTAACGGAGCCTCCCTAAAACCATGAACCACACAAATGTTAGCTGTAAATAATTAAGCTCTCTTTCACTACCTGGCTATCAATGTGTATACTTCTGCTTAGGTTACAAAATGTAGATGTCATCAAATCTTCACTTATTAAAGTTGTGGGCATCATTGGACAAAAATTAGACAAATAATCAGGAAGGCCACATAGCGACTGAAAGTATGAAAACTTTTGGTTTCCAAGGTGTAGTTGCTAGGCAGCTTGCTACACAAATTTGTTACAAATATGGTGCTGACCAGTCTTTTTAAAGAGGTATCCATGGCTGATTTTAGGAGGCTAGCTTGCTTTATAATATGTGCTATCGAAGTCAACCATGGACAGACAGATGTCAAAGCAAAGGGAAATGATAATTTCTGCACAACATCCTAGTTAAAAATCCAACACTGCCTCGCAGCACAACCAGATTAATAATGCAGCAAACCTTGAAAGTGACTAATAGCAGCTGTCGCTTACATCCACATGTCTGTGGAGACCCACACATCCACAATACCAGCAGTATGTTAACTAACCAGTTATTACTATACAACAGCATCACACCACCTTTAATATAAATCTTCTCACACATATTCCAGTATTATACAAACAGACACTATCAGTGAAGACACCTTTACAACAGAATCAATCACTGACATATTCTGGCACATTTAAAAAAAATGTTTGAGATTTGTCAACACCATAGCAATATTGCAAGAACAAAACAAAGTTATGGCAACAGATGAAAGACAAGGGTCATGGAGGTCGATGCACCATTTTATGGATTGCAAAGTCACTTGGAATGACCAACACTATAAAACAATCAGACCAAATGTGCATAGACATAGAAATCAAGTACTGCCTATAAGCAATGACAATAAAATATACAAGAAAATTTCACTTTATACAAAAATCACAGTTGATGTGGTTAGCAGAATAAATCTCATTCATTTTTACAAAAATATAGTTGAATTAGTATTGCTTTGAGGTAGTTTAATTTCTTATTACAAGCCTCAAAAAAATAATGATTGAAATGCTGACTCACAAGTATTGAACAACATGCAACAAGCAATTGCTGTCAATTAACTTGTTTACCGAAAGTTGAGATATTACAGTTGGTTCTGATCCCCCAACTTGGGTTGTGATATATAGGGACAAGCAAGACAAACAGTAAAAAGAACATTATTGTAGTCCCAACAACATCCATATTATCCACATAAGACTGGATCAACAGAATTCATAACCAGAATATCAATATGTGGTTCATTTAAAAATGTTAAAAAAAATCCAAAACAATACAATATATACCTTAGGAGAAGGCATATGTAGGAAAGAATTAACTGATACTGCAAATTCATCGTATTATTGGAGCAAATATGTACAGTGCCATGTGTAATATATCAAGTACTGTTTCACGATATATAACTGCTTTTTTAAAAAAAGCACTAAAATAAGATCTACAAATGAGTGACTGTCTTGACAACCTGGGATGTTTGATTGGAATCGACATCAGTGACAACTGATATAGAAGACACAGTTTCAGGCAAGTATCCTGTGCCACACATCTCACGGATGCTCTGTATGTTTCCCTGCATATGTTTCATGCCAATGGACACACCAGAGCGCACACGATGCACATATTGTCCTGTTGACGATCTTACTCTGTGTACATACTGACCAGTAGATGATCGAATGTTTCGCAGTCTGACACTGGAGTTCTGACGGATTGTGCTGAGTGTACGGGAACTTGACTGTCTCACCTGTTGGGCTCCACTACGGATTCGGCCAACAGATCTGGCCATGCCATGCCGTAACAATGCCCTGACATCCTCCAATGTTTCTCTTGTGTTCTTGTTAGCATCTTCATCAGATTTCATTTTGTCAGCTGCCAACTGGGGCTCTGCAGGAGTGACACACTTCCTAGGAGATTGGCGAGATTCGCTAGGAGACCAGAAGAAACCAAATGGAGAGAATGGGTAGGTACCAGGAGGTCCAATCTCTTCATCATCATCATCCTCTATGTATATACTAATATCATTTGCAGAAAGTTCTGATTTCTCCCGCTTACAGCACATGTATTCCAGGCATAATCTCAGGGCACCAAAAATAATTCCCAACAGAAGAGCACCTCCTGACAAAGCAGAGCCATATATAATGCTTACTATCGCATGGTTCTTCAAACTGGTTGTGATTGTCACATTGACAGCATCAGTGGCTATGCCTGCAGGATTCTCTGCAACACATGTGTATTCCCCAGCAAATATATAACGAAAGTTATGGAGGAGGAGATTGCCGGATTCCAGAGCCCTAATAGAAGCATTGAAGAATGATGGCTCCCCATTGTAAGATACAACATGTTCAGCATTCTGATAGTCGGGGGAAATCCACTTTTTCTGATTGGGATGAGCCAAAACTCCATGGGGGGTAAACCAGTAGACAGATGGCAAGGGATCTCCTGAAGCATTACACACCAATATAGCTTCATGCATGTAAGCAATGACTGGGTCGAATACTGTCACTGATACAGCTGGTTCTTCACAGTGAAGCTCAGAGGGATGTAACCCCACCATTGTGTGTCCCGTCAGTTGATACGGCGAATCACACATTATCAATTCATCATCAATAATATGACTACTGCTGTGCTTTATCTTGTCAATTAGCCATTTTGTACCACAGTTGCAGGCCCAGGGGTTAAAGCCCAGCCATATCTCTTGCAGCTTGGTAACATTGTCAAAAACATCCTTGTGTAACCACATGAAGCTGTTGTGGGAAAGGTCGAGTCCGTGAAGAGCAGGCAATCCAGTAAAAGCACCAGGATTAATAAATGATAACTTATTATGGCTAACATTCAACATTGAGAGAGAATTCAGGCCACTGAAGACACCAGATGGCAGAATTTGAAGTTCACAGAAAGTCAGATCCAGAGTTTTCAAGGAAATAAGTCCTTCAAATGTGTGTTTGTCAATATTGAGATCTTCATTGTAGCGCATGGACACAGATGTTAATTTGGACAAGGAATTAAATGACATTGGGAGTTCACTCTCCCATTCCGTCTTCTCAATGGAAATGTCCATAACATTTTGGATCAGTTTCAAAGCATCAAACTCGAAGTTTAATATCCTACAAGCATAGATATTCAAGCTGTGCAGTGAATAATACGGCCTTCCTTCGTCTATCAAGGACATGTTTAGGTTCAACGACATAATTCCTAGTGAATGTATATTTTGTGGAAGACTACCGATGACATCAGACCAGATCAGATAATCACCACCTGTGCAGGTGACAGTGTTATTGCCGCACAAACACCCCTCAGGGCAGCACCATGCAAGTCTTAATATAACACTCATAGTTACAAGCACAATATATACACCCATTTCAAGGTCTGTGGGCTGGCATTCACAAAAAATTCATAACCTCTTGGTCTTGCAATTCTGAAACAAAAGCATATCGTATTCCATCATTTACAGGACTATACAGGTGATACCATACTAACCAGCAGCAACAAGCAACTTAACAATGTACCACCAATGACAGCCATATATTTTTAAATTTCATGCACAGGAAACATATCACCACAATTGGTGGTGCAAAGGGGGGGGGGGCAAGTGCAATATTTACCAGGTAAATATGGTTTAGAGGTGTAAGGAACCTACAAAGTATAATTTGCTGGAAAGCTATATTCAGAAATAACATTACTGCAATGTTTCCTTCCAAAACTTATCTCTACCAAGCTGAGGAAAAGAAAACACCATGCTGTGTTTAAAAATTCTATTTTGTTTTTACACATCATGTGACCCAATTGAATTGTGTGGTTGGGTTGCATTCTCAAACTATATAAGCAGCCATTAAATCTTGCAGACAGGCTAAAACTAAGATAAAAAAATCATTTGTCAGTAACAAACAATGCACACATTTTTTAATAGATACTCTGCAGCAATCATGAAATCAATCACCTATTATATGAGGGTATGTGCAATGTCATTTAATTTTTTCTTGTTCAAAGGGCCTTAACTGAGTAAGTGCATGGGAATATAATTTCTTCCAAAAAACAAAAGACATTAACACATCAATAACTTAGTTCTCCAACATTCTTTTGAAACCTGGTAGCAATAATAATATTCATTTTGAGTGACCTTGCCCTTGCACTCGGGTCATACAAATACACGTTTGTTGGTTTCCAAACCTAAAACATGACAATAACAAAATCATAATATGGTATGTAAACATTGAGTAAGTGTAACCCTCCATAAACAGAACACTTCACTATACAAACTTTCCATCTTCCACCAACAATTGTCTGTCGATACAGCACCTAGCAGCTATGGCACCCTGGGCGTACAGCACCTAATGAGGTGTGTGTTAAGTCAAAGTAGATGCAGAAACGTAAAGAAGCTGACTGAATGGAGCCCTGATCACCTTGGACGTAGAGTCCATATACCAGTGTTTGGCGAGTTCATACTGTTTAATTTTCGGTGTAATAAAATCAATATATAGAACATAACAACTCCAAAAGTACAATCACATATTGCTCTCTACATCAATTACTTTTACATTAGTACGATTAGGACTACTGCTGGAATCTATTTTTGTGTGAGTAGAAAATACTTAGCCCGTGGGAGGGATATACCGACATATATTACTTTATTAGTAAAGCTCCGTCCTCCTTCCATACTATTTCTAGTCTTCTCTGACTACTTACATTGTGTCATATGACTATGATATGTGTGATGCTCCAGGTGTCAATTCGTTTTCGATGTCTAACCTATGGGTTAAACAAATTGTATTTGATAATTGTTGTTTTCCAGTTATAATAATTAATGATTTCAACAATAGCACTGGCTTGTTCATAAGTCTAAGTGCGTATGTGTCTTTATAGCTGACTGAACATTGCTTTTTTGTGACGAAATTCATTAATAGTCATTTCTCCCCCTTCCCCAACTACAAATCCTGGCTACGACCTTGAAATGTACCGTAGTGATAGGTGCCACAAACGTAAGGTGCCGTACTCACTAGAGGCCGCAGTGGTCAACGTACTGTATCAATCAGCTTGCTGTCAAAACAAACCGGCTTTTGTGCTCACGCACATGATTCAGTATACCGGTAACCAGACCTGAGCTAAGTAGCTTTGACCCTCTGTTGGGTCTGGCAATAGGCAGCTAATATTCCTTTGGTATTCTATAATATCGTTTTGTGTTCCTTGATATGTTAAACGTCATTGCTTCATTAAATTAGCACAATACCTTAAAAACAATATTCGTCCATCTAGGCAATCCCCGTTTTGGTTGAAGATTCCAAAGCATACTATTTAGAAATTGCTTCCTGTACCAGGTTGGAAGTCGTGTCATAATTACTTGTTCATTGAACAGTTCATGTTTTCAACTTTGCCATGGCAATAGTGAGAAAAAAGCATTCAAATAACAATTCAAGTACCAATTGCTTGTTTTATGACAATTTGAACACTCATTCTGATATAAGCACTTCTCTGCCCCACCATTCCACATAGAGGATGCAATAAGTATTAGGCACGTTGTCAGCTAGACACAGAGCAGACGAAATTGTGGCTGATATGATCACTTCGAATGTGTTTCCTTTACATTACGACTTGTATATTTAGTGTTGGGGTTTTCCTGTGACTTAAGTAAAATAGACTAGATGAGCAACAATTCATACAATCTTAGACTATGAAGAGTCGAACAACGGTTTAGCTATTTCAAATGGATCAAGAGTAAGGACTAGTGTGAATAACTATTTCTCGATTTACCACCCGGGTACATTTGGCTTGCCTCAACAGCAGACATAGTCATAGAGGCCGATTGCATGTCTGATGATTCATCTGCATCGAGCCGAACCGAGGCGAAGGCAACATTGACAAGTCCAATGCATTTCTGACCAGTCGGAACGCATACCACTAAATGTGTGAGGACAAACGAAACGACACATAAGATTTTTCATCTTGACGAATTGAAGGTACTTTTTACATTAACTTTGCAAACTCATACGAAATAGAACTTACCAAATAGGAAACTCTTTCATGAAAATTAACTTTCCCCAACTTCCCTCAACCAGTTACCAAATAGGGCCACAACATCGTCATTGCGGCTCAGTAGTCAGTAACAAGTTCCGGATAACTGGGTATTTCGTCACCAACCAGCTGTTATATTCAACGGTTAAATTACAACTAATGCTATTGTTTTGTTAAATCGTTTTAGTAAGCAATAATCATTCAAGTGACGGATTGTGTTATTTTAATATGTATTAATGCGTTACTGAATATACATATTTATGACGATTCCTTGATTGAGATGGACATTTTGATAATTCCAACGGAGGGTAGAGTGTCGAACGATATAACAGCTAAGTCACGTGATCTTATTTTCATGCAGACGATACAACCGGAGGCTGCCAGCCATATTTGACGGAATTTGCATACAAGGAGTGTTGTTTATGATTAGGTTTTAACGACGAATATCTTTTATCTTTCGCATATGAACTGAGTTTGAAATGTTCACGAGGATATCGAGAAGCCTTTACCTGGCCTTGATGCTGCTAGGCTGTGGCGTTTTACTCGCTGGTGAGTGTAGAATTTCATAATAATAATCTTCTTCGTTCTCTTTCTGGATGTTCTCGGACCTAATGCTTGAGCATGACAAATTTCGGCTCCTTGACAATCCTGCCATAAAAGGATTGGTGCGAGCTTAGATATGTTAGATCTAATATCAACGATTGAAATTTTATTCATAGATTAAGAATGGTTTATGTAGAATTGGTACATGAATCGTGTTATTTAATTATAGATATTTAATTAAAATCCCCATGATTATTATTGATTGGCAGGCTTGTACTGTGTGAGTGTGATAGACACTGGACAGCACTATCACTTTGTCGCGGCTGTAAGAAGCAGTCATTTGCGCTGGTTTGTTAAGTGTACAAAAATATTGTTTAACAGGACATGGCAAACAATAGCTTGAAAAACTTGAAGACCAAAACTTGGGCCACAACTTGCCCTGCGCAGATGTATCATTTCATTATATTACTTATAACATTGTGGGTCCTTGGAATGAACAGCTAGATTTGGCATATAGAAAACAACATGTATCAAGAGCCTGTGTACCATGCCAGGAACTATGCTGTTCTTTAAAATATGCTATCTATATATCGATTTACGAAACATCACTATCCAATGACCACATTTTGGTAATTATGCTCATTGATGATGCCACCACCATTGCAATCGTAATGGTAGTCCATATCAGCTGAATGGATTACTAGAAGTTAAAAAGTGCAAATTGTTTATACCCAGTAAATCATGAGATTCTCATCGTAAGAATTCAATGTAGACATCCTGTAGGGCTAAAACTTGCCACTGCTTTTGTGGTTATTCTCAAGCTTCCAGTTGGAATAAAACTAACCCTGTATTGCTATCTGTACCTACTGGGCAATAATATACCGTTTTCACCAACCTTCGACTGTTTCACTGGCTAGTTGAGGCCCTATAGCTTGCAAGATCTATGGGCCCTAAAAGCTTTGAATGACTACCCAGGTTGTGTAAGAATACAATTGATTTTTTACTTCATGTACAAATCCTAGCTTGGATAATGTTAAATGATGGCATTTCTTGGGGTAGCCTCCATTATTTTTATGAATATGATATGGTTTTTAAATGAGATTAGGCTACAAATTATATTTTAGGTATATATATTAAAATTAAATGTTCACAAGCAAATTTGATCACAGACTGTCCACAGGTTGTGGAGTTTATCCTAACGTGGTGAAACCTGTCTGGTTTCTCCTGTATCGGATGATCATGTTAAATGGTTGTCCCATCTCTGAAAAGGGATGCAATCAGTCTGGGTTTGTGCCTTATGCTGCCACTAAGGGGAACTTGCCAAGCATCACGATCATCCTCATACATGATTAGTTGTGATAGAACCTGGTTGGAAGCGACAAAAAAAATATTAAATTACCGAGCATGATCAGTGTTCAAAATATGGGTTTTCTCTATGGTGCCAGGTTGTATATTTTATGAGGAGTTTGTCTACTAGTAGTAGTACTACTTTGAAAGAGACATCTTTGTTGTTTTAGAAATTTATTGTTTTTCTATGAAATCATATTGTGAATTTTACGTATTCTTTGCTTATTTGGTTTTATAGTCATTATACACTTTACTCTGTCTATTGATGATTAAGCATGGCTCTAAATTTTATGTGTCTATATTCCTTTGTGATGTCTTTGACTGAATGGATCAATCATACCTAAATGGCAGCTAACAATATTTTGATTTTAGCACATATTGTAATTTATAATCAGGCATTCGTTTGTTTTACAGTGGGAGAAGATGCATCACCTATGTTTGAGTATACTGGGGTGATTCGAGAAGATGCTGTTGAGAATGATGAAGTGACAATGGACCAGGAAATAATTCCTCACAACAAGGCAAATCTTAATGGAGGTGAGAATCTTTACTACCAATTAATGAATTATAAGATTAATATCTGAAACTGAAGATACTGTACCCTGACTGAGCTCTGAGGGAATAATTTTACTGCTTAATTAGATAAGTACTTAATAAACAATCATACTTCAATTTATTTAATAGTTGGAATTTTTGAGTGTTTGTTGTGCTTTCAGCTGAGATATATGGCTACACAATTTACAAGTCTCACTCAGAAATGCCCTTCAAGCTAATACTCTCTAATCGCACCACAGGGCTTGCTAAAGTTGTCTTGTCAAATGGTTACAAACTGAACTATGAAAGGCGGCATAGGTACAGCTTTGAGATTGCTGCCCATGACAGAAATGGTGTCCATGCTGTAAGGTAGGACTAGGTTGTTTGTGTCATTGCCATTGTGCCTTGAATATTATTTTACATGATTGCTGCAGCTAGATGTTTATTCTCTTGCTTTATTCAAGAAGAGCGTTTCTGTAACAAACTCAGGCTCTTAGCTGTATGTGGATGACTAATTAACCAACCCCTTCACCAATTTATTGTCCCTGACCCAAATTTGTTGACTTCTGTTGTTATCAATTGGAACACTTAAGTTGTCAACCAGATGTTTTGCCCCATGTATTTATAGAGTGAATGCCACTGTAATGAATCTGTTAGTTTGGACTGATTGTTCTATCACTATCAGATGCCATTTGGTTTGAAGCATGTCTTTCATGCTTACATATCTTGTTTGTTTGATCAAATGCATTGTAAAGTAGATTTTCATGTAAAGGTGCTTTAAGTCTTCTCAATATATGAGTAACATGCTTTCAAACTTACTGTGAATCTTCTCAAACTAGGTCCATTGGTGGATAATCCCAATTTGAATGCTTGATATGCTGTTGTTGGTTTGTGGGGGGGAGGGGGTGTTTGTCTCTGAGATGTGAGTCTCATATCAAGCAGGCAGTTTATGGTCCTTGCTGTGGAATCATAAGGATGAGTTATCATTGCACTCTTGTCTATGTGGATTATGTTTACAAAGTTTTTTGTTTTTTTTACATTTTGTGTCGATCCTGCCTATGAATATTTACTTCCATTCAACCCAGTGTTTTCCCATTTAACTTAAGCGTGCTTCAATATTATGCGTTATCAAGGGAGTCTTTGTGCCAGTCTTACACTAATTAATATAAAGCCATTTGCAGGTTGTATTATTAATTTGGCAAATTCCCTTTCGCCAAGTTATCTTGGTCAGTCGCGTTTGTTAACTTGGTGAAAGTTTAATCAATAATCAAACTTTCATAATTGACAAGGCATCAAATTAATTCGTTGTTTTCAAAGTGCATCGAGTTGGGGGGAAAATTTCCACTCGGACATATTTCCTTTAAAAAATTTGGTCGCTTGTAACATTGTAAATATCGGTTCACTGGGAATAAAAATTGGGCGAGTTACTGCCATAGACAGTGCAAATCTAATCCTTTAATTTGATGGATATCGATGATGTCACTTCCGGCTACGAACGTATCAATTTTAAAACAGGACTGAAATCTTTAGTTACTGCTTCATATTTCCGTCGTTGATGGTTGTATCATAAATTGGTTTGTACTCAAAGAAAGTCCATAGTACAGTAATTCCCAGAGTTATTACGATCGGGAGAATTACCATGGAGAATTCCAGTAGAACCAAATTTCCTGTTTCGCTGTTTCGACTCAGGTTCTATTTTCAATGTGTTATTGGGGGAAATGTGCTTCATCCATCTCAATTCTTAATATTTATTGTTTCCCGCATTTCTGTAAAGGGGAATCCCACATTCATTTGGGACATCTGTTCTCAGCAGGCACTACGAATCTTTGTATGACACTTCCACTCGGTTTAAGACCGGGTGTGCAAACTTCGGGTGCGATGTTTGTTTTTTAGCTCACGTTTTAGTCGCGTAGGGTTGAAAGTAAAAGGCAGCAACGGCGGTGATGTATGACCAAATATATAGTGCTCTGTCGAACCCGAATTGATTAGCGTATGAATTTTCTTCCTAGGTATTTGCTCTGTATGAAATGTATCATAAATGTGGATGTATCTAAGGACATAGAAAGGCAGGGCGAGTAACCTGGCCAGCGATGGTTTTTGAAATTCGAGTGACACTTTAACGCGGACACGAATTGTTGATGGCCGTAAACGCCGCGGGCCCTGTGAGAGGCGAATTTTCTCAGCTTTGGCTTGAAAAGGCGGCAAACATCAAAGGGAAGGAAGTTTGCTCGCGCCTACGGGGAAATGTCCCCTGCTCAGCGCCATTTTCACATTCGTCTAGTATTCTAACTCCGTAATGATATACAGAAAGCTTGTCTATTCTATGTGTTCGGGGATGTATCGCAATTGGCACAGGGACTTAGCCGAATCATAGAATTGTTGCTATTACTTATAACATACGAGTTAAAAAGGAGTGTATGCAAAAGGTAGCTTATGGCGATATGCATACAAAGAGTGGTCTTGAATTCATTTATTCAGAAAGAGGATGATTCAAGATTTATTAGAAGAACTGAAAGCTTGATAACTTAATTGATCCATGTCTTGTATTGTGAAGAAGTTGTCTGTAACGATACCATCGGAATGTGAAAATCAACTATTGACTAGCTGACCATTGTTGAAGAGCACATAGAATGTGTTTAGAAATGGTAAATTGTTTTGATCTTAGTTGGTCATTCATACTGTACTAGTATCTATGTTGACGTAGGGCTCTGCTAGAACACTTAATGTTTCAGTATCGCCATCCTTATACAGTGTTGTGTTCTATTTCTCCTGATGTAAGCAGATTCTATTTAACAGGGTAGGGGAGATTAGGAAAATTAATCTGTATTCGTTTTGCGTGGTGTAATGAGATTTAACATTAGTTTAGTAGTGATGTCTACGACGCATCCTGTACTTCCACGGTATAGGTAAGCGGAGATGCAGTGTTACTGCGTCAACGAATGTCTTACTGGTGATGTTGAGTGTGAGAGCAGTGTGGGTGAAACTAATTATGGGTCTGGGCAATTCGACATTAAGAAGCCTTTTGCATTGCCGCATATATTATCACTGTCGCACACAGTACTCTAGTACATATTGTACCTTAGACCAAGTGTCAGTGACATTTGAGGAAAATGACTGATAAAGCCTTATGTTGTGATTGTCAGCCAATATATTGCTGTGAATTGAGAACTCTACTCCTTTATTTAGATCTACATCTGTTTGTTCCTGTGTTGGTTTATGCATCTGAAATCATTAGCCACAGTCAACCTATTCACTTCCTGTCTCTGTAAAAGTTCCATATTTCTATGGACTTCCCTTAGACACTATTGTGTGGAGCAATAGGATTGCCTCAGCTTCAGTATATAGCATATAGACATTTTCTCCAAATCCTATTTTACCCAATGATTTAAGAGTTTAATCATACTGCTTAATATGTTCATGATTGTTCTTTAATTCATGATTTGTTTATTTCATTAGTGTTGGATAGTAGGATTTCTGGTTTTAGGACAGATTCTATGGGCAAATGTCAATTCTTGAAGATTTTTTCAAATTATTGTAGTAAACTTACCATTATTTACAACTGATGACTGTTTCAGGGAGCGTATTCACATAGCAGTGGATGATGTCAACGAGTTTCCACCCCAATGGAAGCAAGTCTCGTACACAGTCAGCATTACTGAAGGCATATTGGACAATTCACTGGTCCAACTAGAGACAACAGATGAAGATGGATCTGACCTATTCTCCTCTATCTGCAACTACCACCTGCTCACCCCTAATGTTCCCTTTGATGTCAATCTGTCAGGTAAGATCCTGATGGTTGTTCAAAAGCCATTCATTGTGACGGTTCAAATTGGGATGTAATAATCCTGGTAGCAAAACTTTCAGGTTATTATAAATTTATCATAATATAAATGCTACTTTTCTAAGAATTAGGAATTCTTGATTTTCATTACCCGGTAAGTCTTATTGTTGCTTCAAATTATCTAAACAAACCCTGGTTTTAGCTTGCATTGTGTCTTGTCAGGTGTTTTACGCAACACAGAGCCTCTGGACTATAGCCACCAACATAATTTCATGTTGGAGGTGAAAGCTGAGGACTGTGGTGGCCGAATGTCAAACAAGACCATCATCAATGTCATCGTGGCTCCTATGTGCAAACCAGGATGGGCAGGTGAGTCCTATTTGACTACAATGTCAGACACCATTTCATTTAGCAGTATGGCATGGACAATTTCTGAAAGCTTGAAGCACAAGGTGCCTTTAACAACATCTGCAAAATTAAGTGATGAAGACTTTACCTGAAGCTTACTCTGCATATCTACATTCTCTCTGTGGTATTATTTCCCCCATTGACCATTTATGATATGCACCAAAAAACTGCATGTTTTCAGATGTGAGCGATAGAATTGACTTTGTGCCTGGATCCCTGAAGCAGCTGATCCTCCCAGATGCTCACCTTAACCTCTGTGATGCTTCCTGTGATCCCAGCCAGATCATTGCTAAGATCAAACTTGAGACATCAAACACCGGCAAGGGCTGTGATCGTGACCCTTATTCCATTCAGTCTCAACGTGCATTCTGTGGTAAGCCTTACCATTACCCTGGCATTTGGCTGTAAGTTAAATACACAAAAGCAAAATGGTACGCACCAACTGAGT
Source organism: Urechis unicinctus (assembly GCA_034190875.2). Taxonomy (NCBI): domain Eukaryota; kingdom Metazoa; phylum Annelida; class Polychaeta; order Xenopneusta; family Urechidae; genus Urechis; species Urechis unicinctus. The sequence continues at coordinate 60,884,713 of CM067344.1, read as the reverse complement.
TACTTATTAATATTGTCACATAACCAGTTAAGTATTAAGGATAACTGTTTCAAATGTTTACATATGGCATGTTTGGTTTCTATGTAACCAGGTGCCTCCACAGAAGCTGTGGACTTGCTACCTATCCCCACCCTCCCAGTCGACACCACAGAGGACAACGATCAGATCTTTGCTTTTGATGGTGAAACCAATGCAGTAGAGGTCCCCATTACTAAGATGGAGCCCCACCTTGATGAGCACTTCACAATATCAACATGGATGAAGCATGAGCAAGATCCAGCAGACAAGAGCAAGCATGGCAAAAAGGAGCACATCCTGTGCCACTCTGATGGTGAAGGTAATCTCAATCTTCTCATCTTACCATCACTGTGTGTATTCTCACCCAATGACCTTCACAGTATTAGATAGTATTTACCAAGATAGGAATGTAGTTTGGTCCAATAGAGCAAGCCACTGAATCAAATCATGTTTTCACCCAGATAGTCCTCACCATACCTACCCTCTCCACAGGCTGAAATGTATTTGATTTTTATTTGTTAATTGTGCTCTGGAATGTGGAAATGGAAATTCAGATCTGAAAAAAAAAGTAGTTTTCACTTGCTATAACATGTCATCATGGCATTATACTTATTGTTCACTGTATCAGGAATGCATACTGTTGTTTTTGTTTTATTAGCTGTTTGAGTTGAAAACTGTAAATTGTTAATATCCAATGCATGAAGTAGAACATATGCTGTTATCTAATTATATATAGTAATAATAGATATTTAGATATCACCTGAGTCGTGATCTATGAGATATCCTCCTTATGTGTATGGTTCCTGATGACAGCCCTTGATTTAATAACGGCATATTGTCACAACTGTGTGTGGCTGAGCTTATGTAAGTGTAGCCGGTTGTGTTACACTTACAAATTAATCACCGACATTCCCAGAAATTGATGTGTGAGTTGGGTTGCCAGGGTGGGCTATGAACTTCAAGCTTCAGTTGAGCTTTCAGCCTTTGACATCATGTGCTGTTAAATAACATCTATACTAGTCTCAATTATATCCCCCCCTCTCCCCCAAATAAATTGATATATATGAAATAACCAGGCCATTTATTGTCTATATAGTATAGAGGTCAACATTCATCATCACCTTTCCTCACAGCATTGTTAACTTGACGAATGAATTTGATCTTGATCAGTTTGGTTTGAGGGTTTGTTTGTTTGTGCCTTTACTACCTGGTGGGTGGTCATCGTGCCTCGATCAATCGTTATATCAATTGTGCCCGTGGTTGGCTGCTATGCGGCTGGTGCCCGTAGATATCCCAGAGTGGTGGCAGACTTTTGTTCTTTCTGGCTGCAAGCAGTAGGACTGGTTCGCCTGTGGGTTTGATACATGATTCTGTGTGCGCTGATGCTGTGTGTGTGGTTATTAGTGTCGGTTGGTTGTTAGTGTCGGTTGGATGTGGCCTTGACTGTCGTTAGGTGTGAGATGGATATGAAGAAACTGCGTGCTGGGAAGTGCGAATGTCTGTCAACCTGTATCCAATCACATCCTGGGTGTTGACATCAAATGAGGGATATGTTGCCCTCAATTTATGATTATCTCTCGTGCTTGTGTCTATTTGATCACCCCGTGTGTGGCGGTCTCGGTCGGGGTGTCGTTACATCAGCCGTGTTGTCGGTGGTGGTGTGGGGTTGGGGGAAGAAGGTTTTATTGATTGGCACTGCTTAGCAATGCCTATAACCGTGTGTAGTCGATCGCATTGCCATCAGTTGTGTCAGTTCTGTCTGCGGCTTCTTCAATCCAGTGAATGCGTGAAACGAATCTTCTTCATAATGGTATTGATTTGCTCTGTTGAGAAACAGTGGCATACACATATGCCTCTTTTGGGTATCACTCATCATTTCCACACACTCAGATATAGCATGAGGGTTGGCTGCTAATATTGTAAGCCTGAATTAATTGTTGCATAATTGATTGGTATGCAGCCATATGATGTAATATCATCAAACTAGAACTGCTGCCGCTCAACTGTTGTCCTAATACTAATAGCCAAGTTGTCTTGCTCTCTACATTATTGACTGGGTGTCCTCGCATGAAATGACTTGATTGCTAGAAATACAGCAGGGTGGTTCTACCAGCAGGGCTAGGCAAGCTTCTTACTGAGTCGCATACTCCCATTTGGTGGTGCTGCAAATATTTGTCTGTTGCTGTTACCACATCCCGGACTTGAATTAGATTATTCCAGGAGCTGTAGGGGAATCGATGTTAATTAATGCTAATTTTCTACATCACGTTTACCATGCTGTATTGGACAATGGATATAATTTAACAGCATATTGGGGCATTATGCATCAGTGGATGGATTCCTCACTTAGATGGTTCTCCATGATCTCCCTGTAGTTGAATAAATGAGCATTATCAACTTGTAATTAGATCACTCTTTTCAAGCCACAAATGAACACAGGTAAACTACATAGTCAGCATAAATTAGATATTTTTTTTTTATCATGCAAGCAATATATGCTTTGATTAAAATCTCCATCAATGTGAAACTTACTCGAGGGGGGAGGCAGCAGTTATATAAATGAGCAAACCTGCTTCCAATGTTGTGAATTCAATCCCCATGGCTATACTAGTTTTAGTGGCTCTTTCTTTACATGACAGCCCATGCATCATGATTTAGCATCACCTGTATGGCTGCTGCTGCTATGCTGCTATTGATTCCCCTATGGTTGACGTCACTGCTTGCACTGACTGGGTGGTAGACACAGCCCAGGAGACATCGCCTCAGTTACCCTCAAAAGGTGCTTGTCTTGACCTGTACCATAAACAATTCATGGTGCTTGCTGAACAGGAACAATTGACAATATGTGCCTTCATGAAAGAACACTGAATCAGAACAAAAACATGTTAATTGATTGTTGTTATTTTAGATCAAGCACTGCTTATTGCTTTGATACAAAGACACCCCCAACCCCCACTCCAGATAATGATAAATTACACCCTGGCAAACAGCTTGGAACCAAGCTAATCAATATTGCAGAGGTTCTGTGCTATGAGTAGCTTGAATGCCCCATTTCCATTGGCAGCTATCAGCTGATTGCTCTCAGGTAGCCTGTATCAAGGATATGGATTGATTGTGTTATTGCAATATTGACTGCTGAAGTATAATGCATCTGGTCTTTGTCTAAATATGGATTTTCATAAATCATTCAATATTAAAATGTAGCAAATTGCCCAAAAGCCTCAATCTTAGTTCTAAGCATATCATTTTTTATTAACATGCACTTGTCCTGTTGGGCTAGGGGGCACCTAAGTTACTTGCCAAACATAAAACAATGGATTAACATTTTCATACAAATTAAACACAAAAAGGCAACACTTGGATTATTCCCAAATTTTTTTTATTCATCTACCACTTAATGCATTTACAGATACATAGAAAGTGATTAGAGGGTAAAGAGGTGAACTACCTAGGTGCATAATGATGCAGCAAAGATGGATTCCAGATCTAAAATAAAACTAGTAAGTAAAAACAAATAAATAAACCACTATCTATAGAAACATATGCAGACTAAGATCATGGTTTCAAAAGTAAACATCAATTTGTATCTGTTGATATGACTATTATTTTAAGAAGTGAAGCTACTGTAAATTAAAGAAGACTAAGACAGAGTGGTCAACTAAAGCTACTTTCATTAAAAAGACAATTTCATTCATCCTGAAGCTGCCACCCAGCAACAGAACAAACTGCATGTGTAAAATTTTACTAATCTGCGACAAGATTGAAATCCAATTCACTTTATGTACAAAGCCTGATCACCACCAACATCGCGGGATTTCTCTGCCCTTTCCGACCAACACAAGGTCATTCGATTGAGAAGCACATCTGCATAGTTACCCTGGTCGGGTGGTAATATAAATACGCCCTGTAAGACTCCGCTGTGGAGCTGCAGCATAGCCCAACAGCCGTCGGGTACTCCCCTTGTTGAGGGAGCGCAAGCTTCACTTGGTTCAAAAGAGCTACTGCAGCACAGTGAGCATTTCAACTGAGAGATTATATCTCCAATCACTGTTAAAGAGCAGTTTTTGCGATTTGGTGCAGTTTTTGTAGCTGATTACATGAGTCGTTTACAATCCTTTAGTATTTTGAGGAACACTTATATCATCGATGATCAATCGCACATTAAAATAGCCTGCGAACATTGTTTACAAATATCATATTCAAATGAATAGCCATCTGAAAGTAAACTACCCAAAAAGCCCACAGTTATCTGCTTGTTCATTGGCCAGTAGAACTTCCTGTGGCTTTCCCTGAGCAAGTAAGAACAATGATTGGTTAGGCATGACATCATTACTGACCCGGTTAAATATATGTGAATGCAAACGATTGGCTGGCATCCGATGTGAAAGCTACTTGGGCAGGGTATATGGCCACTTAGCTTGCCCCACAAGCGCCCCCACTTGCCCCAGGCAAAGGGGAAAAGTGGTATGTCGGTCCCTGTGATCTCACTTCATGCGGTGATGTCTCCCCATAAATGTGGCAATTTGACCATTACTAGCTTGTCTTCAATTGGGGTTATTGTGATTTGCTGCAGATATGAACCGCCACCACTACTCTGTCTTTGTCCACAACTGTCGCCTTGTGCTACTTCTGAGGAAGGAATCTGCTCCCAATATGGACATGAACAAGTTCCAGCCTGCTGAGTGGCGCTGGAAGCTGCCCCAGACCTGCGATGGACAGTGGCATCACTATGCCATCAGCATGGACATGCCACAGGTGGGTATTATATATAAGTGTGTGTGTGTGTGTATATATATATATATATATATATATATATATATATATATATATATATATATATATATATATATATATATATATATATATATATATATATATATATATATATATATATATATATATATATATATATATATATATATATATATATATATATATATATATATATATATATATATGCCCTCTCCTTACTCATCATCCCACATAGATTGGATTTTGCTTTGGTTGAATGAGAAATCATTAGCTTTTAAATTTTTCCCTGTTCCCATGTGTCAGGTTAATTATACCACTCAATGTGCTTTTGCTGATTAGGCTCGGCTGTATGTGGATGGTCATCTACACGTGGACAGCAAAGAGAGTGCAGAGGTGATTGATGACTGGCCCCTTCATGCGGCCAACTCAGTGCACTACACCAAACTAGTGATCGGAGCATGCTGGCATGGTCAGTCTCAAAAACTCACGCTTTGATTTTCTCATGGTTGGTTGATATTGGTAGATTCATACATTCTTGATACTGAGCTACATCAGTATGGTGTTTATCATGTGCCACTCTTATTTATCATTTCTTGGACAATTTTAGCAGTACAGAAACTTGCCACCATTTGATGTGATGTGGTAACCTGGTTGTTAGTGTGTGGTTAATGATATATTGAGCTGCGTGTTGTGTTGAAGGTGGAGAGGGCAAACTGGGGCAGTACTTCCGTGGTCACTTGGCTGGCCTGTCTATGCTGAGGGGATCCACTGAGCGTGATAGTGTCATTCAGTGCTTGAACCACTGTCAGGAGAAACTTGACTTCCATGCAATGGCTGATATGCAAACTGGCATGGTGAGACCCTAAGTAAACCCCATGTGCTACTGTATCAGATCCTGGCTAAAATAGATTGCCCCACAACATTTGTACTTGTTTCAGTCAGTGTCACTGAACAGTGAGTTGACAGAGATCACCATCACTGGCCACAATGTGCCGGAGGTAGAGAAGTTGCTGAGGCAGGTCGGTTATGCTAACTCCCGTGTTTTCCCCGCTTCTGGTCACAGAGCTGTCTCTCTCACCACTGATGTCTCGTAAGACAGCTTTTATCTCACTCCTTTACTTGTGTGCTTTCATTAAGTAATAATTTATTGTCAGTGATTTCATTTTGAATATTTTTTTTCGCCAATGAATGAGTAATTTGTGTATTGTGCATCTCTATAATAACAAATCTGCATAAATTCATTACTGACCTCTTTGTTTATATGGCCTATTTGCTATGACAGGTGCCCAGAGGATGAGGAGGTTGACGTCCCTGATCTGTCAACTTCTGTGTTTGTTCGTGAGGCTGAGCAGCCTGTGATCACAGTGAGTGGCAGTGAAGGTGTTTCTCTCACTGAGACTGGCCTGGAACACGGAGAGGCTGTCCTTTCTGATGTTGTCATCACCATATTATCCCACCAGAAGGCACAGGAACAGGCACTGGTTAGTAGTGATTTGTGGTTAACTCCTTTGGGGCTTTGGAATTTGTAAAATAGGTTATGATGTTAGCAAGGACATTAAGTTACTTATTTTGAATGAAGCATGCCAGATTTCACAAAGCATAGAGTTGGTGTGATTTGTTTGATTTGTTAAACGTCATGGCAGTAATTACTATGTATTTTATTATAGCCTATTGCAAGACCCCTATAAATTGACTGTTTGACTTAATATTTTTTCCCATGAATTGATTTTCCTTTTGAATGTAGTAATGATACCCTATGCCTTTTCTATTACAATTACACTTAGTGTGATTCATTATGATCCAGAAACCCTTTGTTCTTGCCATAAGTTCAGGCTTTGTGTGCATTCCTTGCTTTGCCCTTGATAATCCCTCACTGATTTTTCGATATCATATGCGTGATCCATTTGTAGAATTCTGGCAATGCAAATGATATGGTGATTGATATTGCCTTCCATGTCACACAGAATTGAGACTGTAAAGTGTTTCTTTTAGTAAGTATGGACAGACGCCCTTAGCATGAGCTTACTCTACAAGCATGATAAACAATACACTATACCATCATAGTAAATGTATGGCTGGCTCTGTGGCTCAACTGAAAACAATTTCCTTAAAAGTTATTTGTTTCTTGCTGAAGAAATGAACCACATACATTTAAGGCTATACTGTCATATGTTTAAGTATTAAAATTTTAACCTAGACTTCAATCAATAATTTCTGATGTCTGTATATAATAAAGCATGACTTGTTTCCCAAGACATATAGTGATCCTTGCATAATAGTTAAGCAAGTGATTTGGATGGACACTAATCAGCTTGTATTATGCCTGCACGCTGCTTCTGCATGCTAACCTTGGCTTTTGTCTTCTTCCTGCTCCACACAGGCCACACTCTATGCCTCCAAACTCTTCCAGGGCTCGGCCATGGACCTCGGACATGACAGTCTCATGGCTCAGTTGGACTCCTGTCTGCTGCGTGTGGATGCTGCACTGAAACCAGAGGTTGAACACTTCAAGTATCCCACCAACCTGATTGCCCAGCTAGGTCTAGAAGTGTCTGAGACAGAAGACTCCATTCTTCTTAGTGGTCAGTGTTCTCTTCTTTGCTTCCAACCATACCCTGTAAGCATGGTCTCAAATGTGTTGATGTGAAACCTAGCTTAGGTTTAGGTCATGTTGGTTTTATCAGAGGGGGTGTGGAATGGGGTGGGAGGGAAGTGGTGTTTATCATCTTAATCATGCCCATAATCTCAACAAAGACCTGAGTGCACTGACTCATGAGGTGCTATCATTAAATATTAATTTCATACCCTACTTATGCTCATATAATCCCCACACATGCAGTACTCAGTCATTCAGCAGTGCCGACTGAACATCACATCTAGGTAAACGTGAATCAACATATCATTACAACTTGTTTTGTCTTCCTCCACCAGCCAGGTGCGTAATAAACTTGTGTGTGTCATATAGGTGCTGACTCTGCTGCCCACTATCAGCAAGTGCTGAGACAGATCCGTTATGTCAATGTCAAGGCCGAGGACCTCAATACACGCACCTTCATCCTCAGCTGCTCTGCTGTCAGTGGCAAATACCTCAGCAATGAATTCATCACCAAGGTGAGAATTGGCTGAGTTGATGTTATCTTATTTGAGCCAAAGATAGTTTATATCAATATGACACGGTTAAATTCTTGCTGATGATGAATGATGAGTGAGACTGGCCTTTAATGGGATGTGACGGTTTGATGAGTTTATTTTTTCTTTAAGCAGGTAAGGATACGAATTCTGTATCCCATAAGTCCAAATGTCAATATAGATATTGTGGTATATAAAAGGTAGCGCTGGTCAAGTCCAGGTTACAGATGAGACGGACTTCCGATCTCTTCGTTACTGTGGTGTGGAGTTGGCCTTCCAACTTGGTCCGTGACACTGTGACTATTGCGTTGCCCAAATTAAGAGTGTGTTTAACATCTGGTGATGCGGATGTATTTATACAAGTGCCACGTCGCCAGCCAGCTGGTTGACAACGCTTATTACAATATAAATTACGTAAGATATAATATGAGTACACGATGCTGTGGACGATGCTGATTATGGTTGATACTTCACAATACAATAAGGACACTCACCTCATCATTGTTTTTTGTTATTTATAAGTTCGGATTGGTATAATTCAGATACAAATTATTTACTGTCCTAATTCTAGAAGAGTAATTGAAGAAGGTGGCGTTATGATGTGTATGCCTCAGTTTATCCCCTGTTTTTCCTCATGATGTCTGACGAGAACGCTTGAATCATAACGCCCCTGTCTATGCTTTGCGTGTCAGATGTCTGTGGTTCACACCAGCCACGACCATCTCGTGGCCCCACAAGCCGCTGGCTCCAACCGCATCTATGCTGAACCCATGATGAAGTCTATGAAGGACATCAGTGCCCAAGACACCCTCATCAAGGGATCCACCTCTGGCAGTACCAGTGAGTCTTCTGGAGTGCTTATAATTGTTATTCCATGATTAGTCAATGTTTCCACTTAATTTGTGACAGTCACAAATTAGTTTTGCTCTTTAGTGTATGTTGAAAACTCTATCTGAGTGTCCATGTTTAGAGGAGGTGTGAGAGGGTATTTTACAATAGTTATTGTTGGAAGTTTATGAATTTATGATTTAGACATAAGGGGGTTTGGGGTTTTTTTCATCACAAAGCTAATAGAACCAGGATTCCACTCTTCAATTGTGAGAGAGGCTTGGTATCATTCAGCATGTGGAATAGTCCTTGACATATCAGGCAGACAGGCTTTTGAATACGTTATTCCTACCCACCTGCCACCTGTTGAACTTCCTTGGGGTTATTTGGGCCCAGCAGCGTCCATGGTGATTGAATTCGCAGATGTCTTGGTAAACAACTCTGAACAGCAACCCAAATCGTGGAACTGATCTGGCAGTGGTCACTGGTCATGACCCAGTCAGAATTGGAATAGTCGTGTTATCTGATAAGACCATTCCAAACTCCCAGATACTTGTAATGACAGAGAGCAGAGCTCTCGGTCACTAGAGCTCTTCCATTAAGACTAGAGTATGCTCCCCGTGTTGCACTATTCGTACACCTTGGTCTAGCACTTACAAGGAATCTCTTGGTTTTCGAGAAAACACCCGATCTTCAGTGATAGGTCTTATGTGTAACAACAAAGTTTAATTTCTAGAAATGCATGCAAACATCTATTGCCCACAGTCCGGACAGACATTCCCCTGTGGTAGCTTCTAAGGGCTTCCCATTCTACACATCAGAGAACAGTTTTGAAGGTCATTTTATTCCAACCTCATCTCATTACCTCCGGTCGGTTTAAGCCGTAGATGCGGGCTGGCATTCCGTGCGTCTGCATGTAATACGATACGCGTATTCTGTCATATCCCGGGAGACGCCTGCATCCCGTAACCTGACAACAGATATATCGCGCTTAGGCGATGGTCGAGGGTTATTCATAGAGTCATGGATAGACGGAAGGTAATCATTTGTTCGCGGAAATGACGTCATTTGTTGTTGGTGTACATATAACTATGGGAGCACTGTAATATCACTGCGCGTACCCGGCAGCTAGCATGGGCCTGGTTACTCTGTGGTGGTTGATCCGTTTGAATATACGAAGCGTATCGATCCTCACATCTTATCTCATACAGGTTGATCCCTCCCCCCCCCCCCCTAATATGGCGGCTTATCATTGCTTGTTGACTGTGGACGGGTGATTAATTAGCCCCTACGGGCGTTTATGGTCGCAGAGGACGACGTGCGAGTGACAGCATTGAATTCACGGATTGTCAACAAGACTTCGTACCTCATTATCAACAAATTATCAGTAATTTATCGTGATCATGTTTGTTTTTTAACAGTACGCCGTGTACCCCCCCCCACCCCCCCACACACAAAAGCACACCTATATATAAACAGAAACACACACCGCACGTGTGTTACCTGTTTCGTCATCTTTGTGTACATGTGAGTCAATCCGAGACCCCATCCCTGAATGTGAGACATACAATGGGTGCGGAGACGAGCCGCGTTTCCATCCGTACACCTTCACGGCTTGGAATGTTTCCCAGCTGACTGCCCCACATTCATCTATTGCCTCACCGCCCTGTAAGTTGTACAATCCTTCCACCACGCACCTCTGACGTATCAACTCCACTCGGCATCCTGTACATAGGCCCCTTCCGCTAGCTGCTAATCTTCTACCGCTGCTGCTGTATCTGTCAGCTGTACGCGGCCTCGCAACTGTGGTTCATTGCCAGCCAACTTGAGTGAAGTCTCGACGTGATAAAAACCAGCGCCCGCTGACTCAACCTCCCCACCAACAGTTTGCTCTATCAGAAATAGACTTGTGTTCACATCACGGGCGTATCCAAGCCGACCCCTGTACCCTACTATTGTTCGGTGGTTCAGATTGCCAACTTGTCACACAAGTGACCAGTCGTATTCGGAATACCTGCTGTGTATTGTGACCGTCGTGTGAGGCGCCTATCTGGATATATGACTTTCGTGTAGTGCGCGTTTGAGGAATACTTACGGAAAGACAAAGAACTCTTTTTCAAAATGATTTCTGTGGGGCTCGGTAAGAGGATTTGGAGTTTCCATTTGTTGGGATGTGATGTGAAGCCCTATTGCCGTCAGCAAATATCGTATGGGAAGCCGCGTACTGGCGAAATTTGTATTTGCGTTATGTGGAATTGTTAAGTTAAGTTTGCTGTATGTGTTCAATGTGTTGGTGTGCGTCGGGTGTTCGTGCTACTTCAATCTTGTATTTGTCCTTTTCAAAGTGGGAACAATCTGACTTTATAATTATAATCACACAAATTAAACTGTTGTAATCAAAATATGTTTGTTGTTCTGGGAGAAACTTTTGTTACGATTACGAATTTCTAATATCAGTAATATCCTTATTAAACTTTTCACCCTTGGAGTAGACACATACGGAATAACAGTTGAGTTTCAGGAGGGAATTAACTGCTGTAATATTCCGTTCTGAACTTGTGTTACGTAGGCAGTGGACCAGAATCTATAATCCTGGAACTGTTTTGAACATTACGTCATCAATATCCGGCTCTCACTCCGTATATGATATCTCGAGCTTGGGAAACCACAAACGCCAACTTAACGATATCTTGTTATCAGATATCACGTTTTATAAATACTGCTATATTTTTTTATTCAGTACGCTAAATCTGGGTGTCAGAATACGACACACAACACATCACCACGCCATGGAAGTGCTTGTGAGGCTAATACAGATCGTATGTAGATCGAGAAAATAGGCGTCCGTCGCCTGCAGGATCACCCAGCTCTTATACAATGCGGGTCATTGTATTGTAGTTCCAGCAATACAACACTGAGACAGGGGAAGTGGTGATTGGCGAGGCTCTTGTCTGGATATAAATCTTCTTCTGAGAAATGATGCTGTCAGTGGAGTAGCGCGGGTTTTGTACACGTACGCTGTCATTTGCTGAGTGGGAAAGAGACTGAACTTGGACTCATCCGTTTCCTCCCTTTGTTCTATGGGTTAGGCATCTTTGACTTAAGTATTCTGATTGACTGAAATTCTATCCCCAGAATTTGGTTCACTGCAATTATTTAGTTCATGAAATGGACCTAGAAAGTGGCGCCGTTATTCGTCTACAGATTCCCACATTGACCTGTGATTGACAGATCCTTATTTTCCCCTGTCGATGCGTGTGGAGGAAATGCCGGAATTACATACGACGCTCAGTCCATCTCTCGTGGTCGTATTGCTAACATAGGGAGAAGGGTCTGTGGGGTCTTGAATCATGCTGTCCATCATAAGCTGTGGGTCCGTGGTTAGCGTGGCATGGTGTGAACCTTAACGAGTCCGTCATGTAAATCTACCAGTGCGCGTGTTGAACGGACGCGCTTACTGGCTGTTTAGCGAGCAAACTCTCTAAACACAGGTTGTTTACTGAGCTAAACATGTTTGGGGAGTATTGGACGTTTCATTTGTCTTGGCGTTTGTTTGGCGTTAAGCGAGAATTGCGGGCTGTTGCCAGCAGGTAGACGCCAAGCAGGTATGCAAACATCGTCAGTCACCAGCAGGTGCTCGTCATGGACGCTGTCCGGTCGGTATCGCCTACATCATGACCTGAGGGGTGGTTATTAATGGGCTAATCAGTGAGCGAAGACCTCTATATTAATACGAACTCAGTTCAACTGTGCACGAGTTCCCAGGTAGTTTACCTTGACAGTCGTCTAACTACGTCGCTTTGGGTATCACGCGTATATGTTCGATGGTGTTGTAATTGTAAGGGACAAATAATATATTCGACCCATGATCTATCCAATACTAATAATTACCTATGGTTGCCTGACCCACTGACCCACAATCCCTTCTGTAACCTGACCTATAGATTCAGGTCCATAGTATGTTCTCTTCCCCAACCCACAACACTTCCTCATCCCCGCCTCAATAATGTGTTCCATGTTCCTGCCAACTGCTTCTGGCTTTCTTTGAATACCGGTGTTATACCTGAGGTGACTTTGCTAAGTTGGTTAAGTGGTTACAGAGCTTTAGACCAGCCTTTGTGCTGTAGTAAGTCTTTGGGGGAGAGATAATGCCAAGCATTGGTTCTTACTGGTCCCTGTAAGCTAGAAGGTAGCTGCTGCTGCTCCAGCTCTCAGCGGTGAAGAATCTGTACCAATGCCAGGTGTGATAGGTGGAGCGATGATCGGTAGGGTTTATCCGTATGGTATCCATGTGAAACTGGGTTATTAAAGAGCCTGTTCAGCCCCATATCAGGCACTCAGGACCATTTTGTTAATTCATTATTATGTTTAACGCAGACGTAAATAATGCCATCTTTTAATTTGTGCCGCAAAGTTTACTTGATTGAAAATCATGATGATAAATTTTCAACATATTATTTGACTGGAAATATTCATTATGTATATTAGAAATCTGTTTATTTAGTTGTTTCATTCTATTGATAACAGTACCTCTCTAAAACCATGAACCACACGAATGTTACCTGTAAATCATTACGTGCTCTATAACTACCTCCCTATTGATGTGTATACTTCTGCTTGGGTTACAAAATGTTGATTTCATCAAATCTCCAACTATATATAGTTGTGGGCATCATTACATACAAATGAGGCCCACGGGTAGGAAGGATAATTTCCGACAACTAAAATGGAGAAATCTAAAGTAAGGATCTATTTTCAGAGATAGCAGCACCGCATAGCAACTGGAAGTCTGGAAACTTTAAACTGTTGGTTTCCTAAAAAGCTTGCTAGGCAACTTCATTGCAAATATAGGGCTGAACAGTCTCTTTAATATCTTAGTTTCTAGGAGTTTTCATTACACTTTAATTCCATCCTGTCTTATTTCTGCAATAGTGAGTTTGTGCAGCTTTAGTGTTGAGGGTTTTATGCACGTACTACTAGGTACAATGAGTTCACGTTAAATATGTCTGTGGGTCTATATGGAGTTATCACTAAGCCAGTGGCCATTTGCCTATCATCACCACCTTCTACCTCAATCTTATTTTTGACCAGGATTTTGAAAGGGATGTTAGTTCTTAATGCATTGCTGCTTGGAGGTAGACTGTACTGACAACTGTTGTATACATCTGTCTGTATTGATGACTTGTATACTTCTGTCTGTATCAATGACTTGTATACTTCTGTCTGTACTGACTTGTATACTTCTGTCTGTACTGACTTGTATACTTCTGTCTGTACTGATATGACTTTCATACTTCTGTCTGTATTGATGACTTGGCTGTCTTTACTAACATCTGTGTTGCGTATCAGGTATCGGTGTGGTAGTGATCATCGTTGTGTGCGTGGGCTTCCTCCTCTTCATGATTGTACTGGGAGTGATGCGCATCCGTTCATCTCAGCAGCGAGGAGGTGGCTCTTCCCAGTCTGAGGTTGCCATGGAGGAGAGACCCGAGATGGAGTGGGACAACTCCGCTCTCACCATCACAGTGAACCCCATGGACCAAGATGTGAGTTGTCTGCAGTTACTTCATGATGCTGGTGTTTCCATTGATAACACTGTACGTTTTCAATGTATGTATGGTATTTGAGGCATGATCTGGGTTATATATTTTGTATTTTAAAAAAAGGGTTCTAATCATGGTTTTCAATATCATTTGTGCAGCATTAGCCAGTATAACAGTAACCGGTGTTTGTGTTATACAGACGGCGTATGATGAGGAGTATGAAATGAACGGCCTGCCTGGGGATGACAGTGATGACGATGATGCTAGCAGCTATCATGATGAGCTAGAGAGTTCAGAAGAGGAGACAGAAAAAGTAAAAGACAGAGAACTGGAATGGGATGACTCAACACTAACCTTCTGAGCTGATCTGTAGTTGGCTTGCTTTGTAATCTCTTTGTAAATAGACCTTAACTCAACTGCTTGTTTTTATTATTGTTTAGAAAGCAAATTATGACCAAAACATTCAGAAATCTAGCATTCTGCATAGATTTGTAGTTTTAAGAAATACACTGCCAATTATTAAAGGCAGAAGTTCAGCTTAATACAAATCATGTACTTGCAAGCTATTCCCCGGTGCTGTGTTCAAACAGCAGTGCTTAGTACAATGTGTCAGAATATCACTGAGTGGTCAGCTCTCTCTTCACCCTCTTAAAGTCTTTTTGCAAAGCAAGCTTTTATTTTAAATCGTATAGATATACATATTCACATACAAACATATTAATTAAATATATATATATTGGTAAATGTGATACATTTTGCTATTTGTCATTAGTTGCTTTATATTCATAAATATCTGCTCCCCCTTTTCTTATATCGATAATCATTTGTCTTATATTTGTCCTCTCTCAGTCACCCATGACTGAACAATAAACAGCTGATAGCACTCAATGCTACTATCACAGTGAAGCTGATACACAGGCTATTAAGTGTTGACAAATACAAGTTAGCGTCTACATAACTGCTTGCAGTAACATAAAGGCATGCTGACTTGCCGACCAAATGACAACATTCCGTGGTCTGTGACATAGGACTTGCTTGCTGGTTGGGTGCCTTCTGAGGTTTTCCTTAGCTGGACATTTAGACAAAGAGTATTTGTTTTATAGTAGTGTGAAGTACAAATATGGCCAGTGTCTTGGGAATGCAGCTATTGATGTTGTTGGGTTTACAACAGTTAAGATCAAGATAGTGGACGCTTGTGTCTGTACCCGAGTTGTTGTCACGCTGATAGTTGGATGTTATGACCCCATTTTTAGACTCGCTGCTCTATTGATGGTGAATACTAAACGTGTTAATTCTCTGATTAATCTGTTCATTTCCATGCACTATTTGTGTATTTTATTGCTGTATGGACTGCTGCATTAGGCAATTGATGTTAGATGTTTGGATTAAAGGCACTGATATCAATGTGTCATTGTGGTGTTGGAAGTAGCCTGTCCGTGTTGTTTTGTCTACTGGCTGCTTGTGTCCATTTAGCAGCCCCACACCAGCGGCATCTCTACAACTCATTGCACGGTCTCCATGTGCTTTTGCTGTGGTCTCCATGGATGTGTTTGTTTTAAAACATTTGAGGAATCATTTTATCCAGTTGACGACATTATTGTATCATGCATCTGTTAATTTTAATAATGATATAACATTTTGGCCACAGGTTTTTTTATTCCATGTGAAATTCAGATCAAGTCATTTTAGTCCTATATATAAATGTTCCTGTTAGAATAGTTTGTTTTTAAAAAGCTATATCAGATGATCTTCACATGGATATTGCTTTCAGAACATGCAAAACATAATGACAACTGCAGAAAATATATTAATGGTTATAAGTATATTAATTTAGAAATAAATCTTAGCCATAATTTACAAATCCTTTTGCCTAGGTTGTCAGTTTGGCATTATAAACTTGTTGGTTTTACATTTGTAGGGTGTCAGATGGCACATCAAACACATTGCATTTTGTCTTGTTTCTATGTGTTACCATTAATATGGTGTCAATAAATCTATTTATAAAAAGGAAGTTTTATATATCCATCCATCCAACTTGTGCTTGGCTCCAGAGTATAAAAGTGGTATCCAACTTTAGTTCTATTATAAGTATAGGTTAAGAAAAGAGATTTGAGAAGCATATCAGACAAATTTATTAGGTTGGGTAGTTAATGTAATTATGATCTGATAATCACATCTGTGAATATTCTTAAATAATAAGCCATGATAAAATTATAAGTGCCCGTATCCCAAAAATGCTCTTATTTGTGCATTCTCTTGAGTGGTAGTACTAAGATTAATTGAATGCCTTTAAGACTTCTTTGTAATTGGTGGCCAAGACATGGAGACTTAACTTGGGGGTTCACTTTCGCTTATTACAGAAATATTCCCCAAGACAAGCACCACAAATACACTAAGAGAAAACCAAATGCTTTGAACATAAGGTTGAACAAGCAGACTTATTATGTTGACTTGTGATGATTTTTTTTCTCAGCTTGTGAAGGTTGGTAGGGATGTGCTGCCAATTTAGGTTAGCTTTTTCTCACAAGCACTCGAGTCATAAAACGACCCTACTTTCGAAACTACATATACTAGACGCCAGAGAGGAGAGGCGTGATGTGACTCGAGTGCCTGTGTTTTTTTTTGTGGGGCCATTTAAGTGAAGAGGCTCGAAATTTAACAAGGGCCAGGTATAACAAGACGGGTGTTGTTAATTTTTTATTGTCAAGTGTATAAATGGGCAGACGCCATAGGTTCAATAAAAAGTCTTTAGTTTAGCCAGTCCTTCCTGACAAGTCTTCTTTAGAAGAAAAACTTATTCCCTGTGCAGGTCTGGTTGGGGCGTATTTCGATTCACAGCCGAACGTATCTGACAGATTCATCAGTAATCGCACAACACTGATGCCTTGCATGCTCCTCATTTCGCCCTTGCCCCGTTATGACTTGCCAGTGTAACGTTATGATATTTACACATCCTCGATCCTACTAATTTGCAATCTTGAAAAGCATGGCAGAATTTACGACACAGCCAACGTGGTCAATAATGCGTATTTGTGTAAGCAAGCTGGTAGGAAGACATATCAGTTTAACACATCACAAGAAAGCATTACAACCATGGAATCAGGTTTGGATTTATAAATCACAAAGGTTAGGTACGGCGTGATGAGCGCCGCGCTCGCGGTCGCTTGCACGCTATACGCCTAATGCACCCAAGTCTTTGATCTCTTCAAAATGTTCGCTTTTGGCCAGTCGCGTCTGTTTATTAACTTGGCGAAACCCTTCGCCAAATGATCTTGGTTGGTCGCGTTAGCCTGTCTGTGTGTATAGATTGTAAACGACTCGAGGGTTGCCCCCAAAGAAGACACGTGGTTTGTATAACAAGCGATTTATTTGGTGATGATATATTTGACAGTGGTGTAGAGAGCACCCCTTTCGTGGAAAAGCCTAGTGGAGATTGGCAGGTATCTGGCTCTTCTAGTCTACATGAACTGGCCACCCTCTTCTTACTGGTATTCCCCGTTCTCTTCACTCCCGTAAAGGAGATTGACTGGTGGCGGTGGTATCGGCAGTCACTCGGATTTAACTCCCGTGAAGGAGACTGACTGGTGGCGGTGGTATCGGCGGTCACTTGAACTTCACTCCCGTGAGGGAGACTTTAAGCAGGTTTGGAGCGCTCTCTCAGAGGCAGAGAGGAGACAAAGAAAGGCAGGTAACCTTTTCATTCATCTGACGATTGCGGGTCCTGCGTCCCTCTTTATACCGTTTTCGAGTACATAGTTTTACATAACTATACTAACACTAACCATTCCGGCATCAAACCATCCCTGCCCTGAATCCCTGGCCCAGACGGGCGAGTTCATTAACAGTAAACATCGGTTCAATAGTCATAAAAATTGGGCGAGTTGTTGCCATGCCAGCGCAAATCTAATCCTACAATTTGATGGATATTGATGACGTCACTTCCGGTAGGAAACCCCTTCAATACTGAACATAGAGCTAACTATTGTTTTATGTGAATTATTTATAGTTTTAATTTCTCTCAAAGTAAGCGTGAAGCACAGCGGGTGTCATTTCTGCTTGTTTTTCACTGGTTTGTTAACAAAAGCCTAAGTATCATGTTGTACAAAGGTCACAGCTACCCTCTGCATAGCCCTACAAGACGTCAGTAGGTATAAATTCATGTTACCGTTATGACCGGAGCTACCCTCTGCATGGTCGCCTCACGGCACGCGGCCAAGTATGGTACGCCGCGGCAATATTTAATTAATAGACAAAGCTCATCCTTGAGGTGGACAAATAATTGTCAACATATCATGGCCCGGACAGCTTGATTTCTTAATTAAATTTGAACGATTATAAAATTATCAATTTTCGTTCGATGCTCATGAAAAAGATTAGTTGAATTGTGGTTGCCAAAAATATAAAATCCATGATAACTTGGTCATTAATAGGCCGATACAGTTCGCCAATTTTCGTCCAGCGATATAGCACACGGATATCCATGGCTTTTGTCAATATTTTTGAAATAACCGTAAATTTGAACATTGGATAAGCTTATCACTAAGAAAAGCATCAAATATGATTGTCGAACCGAATCAATACCGTAACAGCTCTTGCTTTGGTATTTAGCATACTTATCAGTCAACAAGGAACAGGAAATGGCGCGAAAGCTGAAACACAAAAGCCGCTAGGTGACGCAAGCATATGGGTGGATTGTTTCATGCCTTGCCGCGGGTGGCGCGCGTGTCGCTAGTGTCAATATTATGTGTTGGCTCTCAAACGGCTGATTTTTTCGCCATACATGGCCAACAGAAGCCATAAACTGCGAAAATTTTGAAACAACGACATCAACGGCTGATAAATGTCAGCCGCCTCCACAAAAACCGCTGTGAAAGGGCTAAGCAATACGTTATGATCCCATTCTTAGCCTTTTGTATACTGTACAGTCGCTTTGCTTTCTTTCTTAAAAGATGAGTTCTTCAACGGCATTTCCTAGATGCACAAAAACGTCGAAGCTGCACATGATAAATGGTCAAAATGGGTGGTTTTCTTCCTGTTGGTCATTGTTTGATATAACACAGATCAATAGCAACTACAATGATAGAGACCCATCAAATTGTAATTGACTACACTATTTAAACGATAGACAAAGAATGTCTCCTCATGTTATACTTCCGCCTACATCATTCCATGACATTGGGGTCATCAAACAAGGTATCATCTTATTATCACTATTATTCAACATCTGCTTCTTTTCTTGTTAAAAAAAATCAAAGATGCGCTTTTCTGCGATTTGGTGCAATTTTTTATTTGCTTAATTTTTTGGGGGTAAAATGAATCGGTTACAGTCCTTTCCTCCGCACTTTGTTTGCAAAAATATTGAAATGAATAGAAATCGGGACCACCAACTACGCATGCGCAACTCTACCATTTTCTGGTATTACCGTTTGAACTCAGTCCGTTTTCAGCTTCGGATGTATTGTAGCGTCTACCGTGTGCCATATATAAATTGAAATTCATGGACTGTCAGTAATAAGAAATATATTTTACAAAGGTCATAAACATAGCTGGGGTCACCGACTGAACGTAGAAGGGAGTCGGTCGATGAATTTTTCCCCAACAGAATCTTGATGATTTTTGATGAAATGTGCCTTTAAAACGGACTTCTTTGCGAATTCAGATTCCTCAAAACTGACATAACCATTTTCTCAACGCCATGCTTAGACAGTTAGGCACAAAAACCCTCTCTTGAATCAGACATTGAGTTTTAAGTCAAATGACTAAGCTTCTAGAGCATTCGCCAACTGAAAACAAAGGAATCAAGCGACTGTTACACAATATTGATTTGTCCTGTTTATTGTAAACAGCGCAATTGTGGGGGTTACCCGGATTTCTGTCAAAAAACATCGCAGACATGGCGGATAATGGTAGTGTAACACTTCCTATGGAGGAAAATGCCAATATCCCCATTCGTGCCGAGCAAACTGAAATCATTCTCAACGACGAGAAAGGTGTTGAATTTAAGGCGGCCACTTTGGAGCTAGATGCGGCTAATTCTGCCGGCGGGGCACTAAACTCAAACGAAGTCGATGTGGAGTTTCGCGGAAACAACTTGCGAAGAGACCGACCATTCAGTGCCAGTCGACGCAGTACCGCCAGTACGAAAAGCAAAACCTCAATGAGCCCGCGAGTCGTCACCTCCGAAGTGGCATGCAATGCTATGTTTGCTTATCAAGTAAGTCGCCACTCCGACTGTCATTTCTCTTATATCCTCGGCTTGGTTGCGATTATGATTTTTAGAAGTGGCATTTTTCGGTTTATGAGAATTTGACTTTATGACGTAATTCGTTGTCAAAGTCAAGCACCAGGAAAACTTCTGACGAGGCCATTCGCTTAATGATAAGGCAATGAGTCATTTCGCCTGGTTTGTAATGTATTACTAGTACTACTACAGATAATGTGATGCACCATAGCCCTAGCCAGCAGGGTCTTAGCCAGATCTGTCCACCCGTCGATTTGGACGGGCTGGAATTTCCCCCGAGAGACCATCCACCTGTCTGCGCCTCCCAGGCCGGATACCATAGCTTAGTCGGTATAAGCTAGCCCAATAGACCAATGTCAGGTTCTATTTATCACCTTGTTGAGGGAGTGCATGCAGCATAAGCAGCTAGTATAAGCAGCTTATTTAAAGATAAACAGCGACACAGCATGCTGATTGCTCATCTACGATCAAGATAAATACTGCTCTGTTTGACATTACTTTTTGGACGCATGGGGTTTAATCATCATCATAATACTTTAATGATGGGGTATGGAGTGACTACCAGTTCTGTCTCATCGCAAAACAAGGTCCCTGAACAAAAAGTGAGGAACGTTTTGTCTGCATGAATGAGTCTAGTTCAAAGGTTGGTCACTGAACAAATTATATTGTACGATGTTGTGGCCACGGAAATGTATTAAATGAATGTTTGTGACATAAAATATTTACCTGCTTAATTGTATTCTCATGTGCGCTAGCTCCACTGAGGTTAATGGTATGAGATGCTGTTAAACAATGCCTAGCCCCATCCATACATATATATAGAGAGATATATATATAGATATAGAGAGAGAGAGAGATAGAGAGATAGAGAGAGAGAGAGATAGAGAGATAGATATATATAGATATATAGATATATATAGAGATATAGATATATATATATATATATATATATATATATATATATATATATATATATATATATATATATATATATATGTGTGTGTGTATATATATATATATATATATATATATATATATATATATATATATATATATATATATATATATATATATATATATAACATATATACAGAGATATATATATATATCTATATATATATATATATATATATATATATATATATATATATATATATATATATATATATATATATATATATATATATATATTTGGGTCAAGACTGGAAACTTAGGAAAATTGCGCGCCCTGAGGTCCGGCAACTTTTTTTCACGAATTTTTAACACTGTGATGTCATAATCATAATACACATCAAGTGAGGTAGCGTATAAACAAAGAGGCAAGAAAATCTATACAATTTCAGTTCAGAACTGGCAATGCGCATGATCTCCAACAGTCTACTAGACCTACAGTTACTAATTAACTTTCTCCACTGGTATTTAAAATTCGTGCTCTGGTCTGTTGCACGATTACTTTTGTCCGTGAAAAGTACCATGGGAAAATTCAAAAGACATCAGTGGCGAAGGCCATTCATAGTTAAACCAAGATATAGTTTCTCTTCTAATTTGGACTTGATGTTACATAAAAGGTTGGCGCTAGCCCAACAGACCAGAGTCAGGTTTTATCACCTTGTTAAGAGGGAGTGCAGCACTCCCGTACTTAGTTCGAAAGAGCTAGTTGGCGTTACTTTCTGCAGAAGGTGATGATTACAGTTGGGGTGTACAGACTGTAGTTATTAAACCTGAAGTAGTCTGTTGGGCTACTTATCATATATTGACATGCATGAATTTATATCGTAGACAAACTGCACTTGGGGTGGTATTTATAAAGAATCTTAACTAGAGTCATCACAACTTGAGTCTGATATCTCAGATTGTTTTCATACGATCTCAGGTCATATTCATAAAGAATAATATGATGGAGATTTCAGTCAACCCAGCGACTTTAATTTGTTTATGAATACGGCTGAGACAATCAACTCGGCTTACCGTCTCAAAACCTGACTTAATGAATACTTGTTGAAACACGCATATTTTATGGTAGCATGTGACTTTCCACCCGGGCGCATGATTAAGTAAATTCAGCATGGGACTGACTGTTAGTGCACCTTTATTTATAGATATATCCCAATTTCCATCACTGAGTCTATGTTTACAATGTCGTGGCGCAAATGGATAATCCAACATTTGCTTTGAGATGCCCTCTGTAATCGCCAAAAATTGTGTGATGTTATGCTACATAGATGATTTGTGCATTGGGATCTTGGGTCAATGAACAAAAAGTGAGGAACGTTTTGTCTGCATGAATGAGTCTAGTTCAAAGGTTGGTCACTGAACAAATTATATTGCACGATGTTGTGGCCACGGAAATGTATTAAATGAATGTTTGTGACATAAAATATTTATCTGCTTAATTGTATTCTCTTGTGCGCTAGCTCCACTGAGGTTCATGGTATGAGATGCTGTTAAACAATACCTAGCCCTCCATATTAGCTCTTTTGAAGTGGAGCTTGCACTCACTCTTGACAAGGGAGTACCTGATCGAATGTTGGTCTGTTGGGCTACTCCATATGATGGAAATACTCTACAATTAACTCTAATTATCCAGTTTCATCATTGCAGCTTACGGGATAGAGTGAGGAGCCAAAGGAAACAGCTGAACTTGGTTCCGCCCTACTTAGATCCTACATATCCAAATAGTCCCTTGATATCCTATTGGTTTAGAAAGAATTGTGTGTGGTCATTGAGCTGTAAATGACTGTGAAGTTTTGAAGGGATGATCAAAATGATTTATGTTCTTATGAATGAACATTGTTATTGTAGTCACTGCATTTAGCCAAATTGTGTATTAACTTGGCAAATTTGCATTCACCAAGTTACTTTGGTCAGTCGCGTTTGTGGCTATGTATGTGCATGTGTGCGTGTGTGTTTTAGCTCACTTTTTGGCATGAGATACAGGTCCCAGTTTTCAAAATTTTATGCGCAGAACCCAGAGCTTTTTTTTTTAATTTGACCGCAAGGTTGAAAAGTGAAAAACTAGTATTTTGAATAACTAATAATGGTTGGATCGTCATATAATTTACATTATTTAATTTGAGTTTATAACAGTGTGCATATTCTGAAAGTGTAATGTAGCTGTAAACTTTTTCTGAATATATGTAATTGTAAATAATGCATTGTTAAATTCTAGCAGGTGGAAAATTTCTGGTGGCAAAAATTTCTAAATTTTTTAATTTCTCAATCAACTAATTATCGTCTGATTGTAACAAACTTCACATCATCTTAAAGCTGAATAAATTATAAAACTTTTATAATTGACATCTTCTATCAAAATATTCATTTGGTCAATTTTTGCAAAATTTTCGATCGCTTATATACTGTAATTATTCTATTAATCGCCCATACTCTAATAATCGCCCACCCCCCAGTTTTCGGCCTTAAATAAAATGACCATTTTATTGACAAAATCATGCAAAAACATTGCCTCCTTTTAACGCCCACCCCCATATTTGGAAAAAAGAATACCTTTCAAACAACGAGTTTCCTAATTTCCTGCTTTATATACCATCTCACTTCACTTTTTTTGTCTTCACGTCTACTTTATCGATTCAACGCTGATATGACTGTTACCCGGCATAACACTGACACGGAGCGTTTGCAGGTTACCACATCTCACTTCCGGTATTATCGATTTGTGATTGTAAACAAAAAAATGCAGACGCTTATGAGCAGTTTTAAAGAAGAAAGCACATCAAAGACACATTTTTTCATAACGTGAGATCTTTATACTTTCTGTTTCTCTCCAACGACTTCTGAAGCAGTTAAATGTAATGCAAATTACACACTGATGACCGATTTTCATCTCGGATAAAAGTAATTGTCTCTAATTAACGCCCATCCCCTACTTTGAACTCGGGTAAGATTTTAATAAACGCCTGGGCGATTAATAGAATAATAACAGTGATCACTAAAATAGGTCCAATGGTCATAAAAATGTCAGTTGTTGTCATGAACAGCGTCAATCGTATGGAGAAAATTTTATGAATGTCGATGACGTCACTTCTGGTTATAAACAAATCAAATTTAAAAGGACTGAAATCTCAAGCTAACGTGTCGTTTCACCGTCATAAATAGTCCTATTGTAAATTGGTTTCCACTCGAAGGAAGCCCAATTAATTCTAAATGTATCAATAACATACATTGTTTTGTAAATTATCTATAGTTTTCTCACAAAGTAAGCTTAAAGAACAGCTGGTTTGTTAACAGCAGCTTACACACGCTACACAAAGGTCGCTGCTGCTCTCTGCTTGCCTCGTGGGCACCGCTGTCCTTATAGTTTTCTCATGAACTTAGCTCAAAGAGAATTAGCGGTACGAAAATAGGAAAATATGTGCAGGATTTGAACATCAGCCTCTCGTATAAAAGTTGAATACTCTACCACTGTGCCACTAGGTTATACGATTTCTAAGGTAACTTATGTTGTATATGAGAAAAGGTACACTATGTGCCTACAACAGGTTAAACCCTTCTGCATCATAACTTGGAGCTCTCCAGTACGATCAGGATTACTCTCAACTGGACTGCGTTTTGCACTACCTTCTCGCTGGTTATGAAAATGGAAATTAAGTAGACTATGATGCTTTTGAATGCATCAAATACGTTATACAGGAAATTCAATTGGTAGTCATCGCGTTGTTTCTCTCCTGTTATTCGCCATGTCATAGTTTTTATTCCATTGAGGGTAGCATATTCTAATTGCATATAATTGTCAATTCTTAATATTTTCTTCATGATTAAATCTAGAAGTTAACATTTGCTTTGAGTTTGACCATTGGCCGCCATGATTTACTCAGTTCCATTGGAGTACTGTCTTATCATAATAATTATCTCTCGTCAAAGGCAGCAACTCCTCATCAATACCATCATATGGATTTGCCCTCTGAAGCATAATTATAATGAGCATCATGGTCAGTCATGATTGTTATGAATTTTACTTATTGTGGTAATCATCATCATCACATGAATAAGTCGAAGTTCTTAATCTTGAAAATCAATTATGGCACGCCGTGGTAATACAGTTGAGTATCCCTTATCCGGAATTTCGAAATCTGGAAACCTCTGAAATCCGGATTTTTGAGGAAAGCACCGTTATGACGCCACAGTTAAATTTTACGAAGATTTCTATATATACAGGTCCAAATGAACAACAGACAGTTGTGGTCTGACCTCGGCGGTTCGTGGTGGGGCCGTTATCAAGGTGCTTAAACTGCTAAATTAGTCGCACCTTCACAGCCGACAATGGGGGGTCTCTTAAATTGACATGAATGCTGACCCCGTGCGCATCCAGTTCAGGCAGTTCAACGACTAAGGCAAAGAAACTTTGCATCTGCACTGAGGCATCAGATCATCAAAAGACCAGGGGCGAGTGTCTTGCCTATAAAATGACCATAATAAGTATAAGTGATCTACTGAAAAGAGTGATGGGACCTCGGGTCGTATTCTCAGCTGACATTGTCTTTAGCCTGTGTCCAAGCATGTATGTCGCAATGACTATTTAGGGTCTAAATGATATTTCAATCCCCACACAATCACGTCGCTTTGACTGTTTCGTTAGATTCCTCATCGCAAAAAAACGTTGAGGGAAGGTTGCGACTGTTAACGCACCCTTTTTTTAACGGTGTTCGTTTGGAAATCCGCAACGTTTTGATTTACACACAGTTGCACAACCCCAAACTTCCGCAAAGCATGATAATGGGAGTGTAGAAAGACAATCTGGAACTCGCTCGGTCCCGGGCATTCCAGATGAGGGATACTCGACTGTATATAATAAACAAAGCCAAAGGCCAAATCATTGTCAGTCTATCATGGCCCTGAACAGCATAATTTCTTTAATAAATTTGATCATCAATATCATGCGATGGTTAGTTGTGGTTGCCAAAAATTTAAAATTCATAATAACTTGGCCAATTATGATTTTGAAATGTTTGAACTTGCTGATACAGTTCCCCAAGTTCTCCCATGTACCCCTGGGCCTCTTGTATATTTATTCTGAGGTCACATGAGTTGTTTATGGCATGTCAAAATCTTTGTTTGACTGTCTGCTTTACAGGATCAAGCGTTTGAGAATGCTGTAGAACACATTCAGAGGGAGTGTATGAAGCCTGAGTTGGACGGGGAAACGCGTGGAGCATGGCTTCTCACCGAGTCAGTACACCAGTCCCACTTCACTTGTACTCTGATCTTTCTCTGTTTCTCCTTCATGCAGGCCTATAATCATCTGCTCATGACTTTTGTTGTGGCTGTAGGATTGACCACTGGGACCATGACAAAGAGAGACTGGTCATCCTCACGGATTTCTCCATAATTGTGGTGCGCTATAACTTCATTAACAAAAGCTATGGTGAATGGAAGCGTATCTTCCACTACCTGGTGGACACCCTGATGATCGGTGACTTTGTCTACCCCCGCTACTCCTTGATGCCGTGAGTTGTCTTGCTCTTTAAGCTGGCATTGATCTGGCTCAGTTAAATGTGTCCATCAAAACAACCACTTATTGACTTATATTTATTCGCAAAACGCAAATGAAATGCTCACATGAATGACTGGTAATATTTCAGTCTTCGTGAACACGGAGGTATTCGCTTGTGTTGGGACAAAGGAGAGCAGCCCACGATCGGCCAGAAATGGAA
The DNA here is from genome assembly GCA_034190875.2 of Urechis unicinctus. NCBI lineage: Eukaryota > Metazoa > Annelida > Polychaeta > Xenopneusta > Urechidae > Urechis > Urechis unicinctus. The sequence continues at coordinate 60,857,534 of CM067344.1, read as the reverse complement.
CCCACTTTGCTCCTCCATCCCAAACCTCTCCCTGGCCCACCACCCCCTTATATACAGTGAGAAGGAGAGAGAAACCATCACCTATAATGTAGATGATTTCTGTGATTCTCTGCTCCAAGCCACAAGGGAAGCTCACCTTTCCAAGGGCACTGGTCGCAGCCTCAACGTGCAGGAGACTCCCATCTTGATCGAGTCCTATGCTAGTGTCTCCTCACTCATCTTTAATCAGAGCCACTTGGGTTTTAACCGTGATCGCAATGGTGTGTGCTTCTAATTCACTCGCCACACCCATACCGCTACTGCTGCGAGATCCTGGTGGTGATTGTTTTGTTTCTGTGTTAATGTTCCACCACTGTGCTACTGTGATCGATAACATAGCTTTGTTATTTTTGTCACTTCTCACCAGCTGATATTAATCCCTTCATGTTAAAAAGGGTGTTTTGTTTTGGAATGGCATTTTCATTTCCTGCTGGTAGTTAAATAATTTCTACAGCATGTATTATATTTGGCATAAGAAGATAATATGATGTTCTGCCAGACTGATTGTATCAATATCATTGATCTCTTACTTGTCATGTTACTCTACCTAAATGTATGGCCATATGTAAATTAGAGGAACTCCAAGGCACTTATTGTGGATGGTGTTAGTTTGTATTTGTAGCCTAACTGCAACATAACTCGATGTTGAAGTGTACATCTCTCATGCTCACCATATGTAGTCAGCGTGCCCTCCTGATACCCATGTACTCCTAACCCATTACCACATCTATATTGTCTTCATTCTCACTTCTTGTTCCAAGAGATCCTGATGGGGCAGTTTTTGTTGATGTATTTATCCATTTGGAACTAAGAGATTTCGTATGATAGAGGAGGTTAGGATGTGTGTAATTGGGTGTATTTTTCGTTACCATTGACTACTACATTAGAAACCTGTTGAGCGTGACATTCCATGTCTCGAAAAGTAAATTACATCTATCATTATTAGCCTAGATCTGATTAACTAACACCTGTGGTAAAATATCTATCCAGGTAGTGAATTGAGATTATTGCGAGTTTTTGCATGACACATTTCCTTGCTTTTGTAATTCCATAGTTGTTGAATTGTTATGTGATGTTGGGATTGTTGAAAGTGCTTGTTTGTGTTGAGGCAATTTATTTGCTGTTTGTTTATGAAACAAGCAGACCTAAAAAGGTCACTCTAAAAATGATATTAGTTTGATGAATACTGCCATGTATATTACACTGCTTATTTTAGGCTAACTGTATAAATTCAATCAAGCTTTTCTTCTATATAGCCAGGCAATAATTCATGCCACATGCTGCCAACCATCTTGTTTTCAGTAGTACTTCCTGAATGTGCTTAAATTGAGTAGTCTCAAAAAGTAAATTCAATCAAAAAATATTAATGTGTACATTGACTCCAGTTTTTAAGAAGACTCCTGGTCTAATTGTCGATGTAACATTGCAGTATAGCGTTGATGTAAAATGAGCGAATTGATATATATTATTCCTGCTTTGTATCTTCATATCTGACATTTAATTAGACATTCTTTCCGATACACTTCCCAAAACATTTAATCCTTGACACAAGGCATTGATTATATTTTTGAGAAATTATCAATCTCAAAGCTTTATGACAAATAAATTTCTTCGTCTGCACAGCTTTTTTTGCATAATTTTGACAGCATCCTTGCTTACACGTCGTTTCTGCCCTGCCTCTTGATCCACAGTGTCAATCAACATCCTGACTAATACATCTTAAAATTCCAAAAACAAATACCTACAAACCAGAAACAAAGATGTAAAATCTGAATGGAAGATATTTATATTGACACCACTTTATTATCTCACAGATATCACAGGCCAGGAGTACAAAGGTGTCTCATGACAGGTCCATATAAAAGCCTAACAGTTATGGAATGGTTGGTGATTGTGCTGTCTTCTGGTGAGCTCTGGTGGAGCTGCTGCTGTGAGTGGCTTGGTGGTAAGATGAGTAGGCCAAACCTGGGAGGCTATCTTAACACCAGCTATCTCAATCACATCTGGTGCAAGTGTGTCACTGGTACTGTGCACTACTATTATGCACGGCTGGTTTTTGAGTCACAACATCTGGACGAATATACATTGCAGTTAACTTGTCTGTAATGTATCAGCCATTTCCGATCCAAGACACAACATTCATTTTTTGATCAGAGCTCATATTCAGATGATGTAGATGCGTAATTTGAGCTGATATCACCGCTGATACTCAGCCTCTGTACCTTCCTCAGACAGGAAGCACATGCACATTTGGTCTCGACCAACCAAGAGCAGTCCATCACCATCCTGGTGCCACTTGACAGAATGGACCAGAAATGTGGCTGTTCACACATCAACACACAACCCACTCAACCCACATGTTGCACCTTCCAATATAACACAGTCGTTTATTGCATTATCTTAAACACATGAATAACATATATCATCAAATTAAAAAACTGAAGGATACCTTCTGAAGGCACCTGTACAGACAGGCAGCCGGCAGGAGACCACATATACACCTTATCGTTACCAGTACACATCGCTAGACGAGGCTGATTAGGGTCCCACTCCACACCTGGATAATCAGGGAGCATTCATTGTACATGATTGTGTTTTCAACTGTCAGGGGCCCAAGTCACAACAGAGGAAGTCCCATGAATCATTAATTGTTGATGATTAGTGCATCGGCTATATATCATCATAAGGAATGACCCGAGAATCACTTACATTCTATGGCTGATTCCTGAATGAGGACGACAACCAGGTTTCGCTTCTGAACGCTCCACACCCACAGAGCTCCAGGCATGTTGTCTGAAGCCACATACATTATGATAAAATCAAACCGCCGTCATAACGCAACTTTTACTAAAACTACCCACAGGGAATGCATCTGTTTCTATGCATTCATACGTTACCATGCATGGGAGGGGATCTGTCAAACCTCGTACGCTACTGTCAATCACACTTTCCTACTAACCATTCCGTGTGTAGAAGTACTTAGCATCAGTGCTGAATTCCATGGCCCCGACACCCAATCTTGGGTTGGCCTTGTTGGGGTCTGGAGTGATGCATGGCACCTGTGTTAATTCGGTGACCACTTCATCTAAGACACACACACACATCTCTGCCGTGGTGGTGTGACAACATAAACACATGGGTCATCACAGCATATCTGAATGTGATATCAGAACAGCCCAACTAATATCTGACTGGAACTTAGATACATATGGTAAGGAAATCAATGCAGAATATACCCAACATCTAAAATACTATGCTGCTAGTGTCTGTCAGCATATACTCACATTTGCTGGCTGAGGATGATGGGGCTGGGGGTAGAAATGTCTCTTTGTCTGACTGCAAGGGAAGCTTATTGGTGACCTCTCTGTACACAACCTGTCAGCGGCCAATCAAAGCTTGAAGCGGTCAGACAAATCAAGTGGGTTGATAATACATACTTTAGAGCGATTGAACTTTATTAATAATCTCTGTGGAAGACAAAACAGTGTTTTCTATTTCCACTTGACTTACAGCTTGCTCGTTGTTCAGTGTGGCAGGGTGGTCATGTTCTGCTACTGTTTTCCAGGTGATGTGATTCAAAACACGCACCTGTACCAACAACCAATCAGCAGCATCAAAAACCAGTCACTGGTATCAACAACCTGTCACCTGTATCAACAACCAATTAGCTGCATCTAAACCTGACCGCCTGCATCAACAGCTAATCAGTCATTTCAAAAACCAGTCATCTGGATCATAAACTAAACACATGCATCAAAATCAGGGGTTGATTCCTGGGTCTAGGGGCCAGTCAGGCACCCCAGTGGTAAAAAACTACCGACCTGCAGAAACATTTACGGGCAAGGCCACATACAGCCACTTCGGACCCATAATATCCACCATAGGCCAATAACATCCACCATGGACCAATAAAATCCACAATCGACCAATAACACCCACCATAGGCAAATAACATCCAACATGGACCAATAACATCCACCATGGACCAATAACATCCACCATGGGCCAATAACATCCACCATCGACCAATAACACCCACCATGGGCCAATAACATCCACCATGGGCCAATTACATTCACCATGGACCAATAACACCCATCATAGGCCAATAACATCCACCATGGACCAATAACACCCACCATGGGCCAATTACATCCACCCCATCATAGGCCAATAACATCCACCATTGGCCAATAACACCCAATAACATCCACCATGGCCAATAACATCATAGGCCACCATGGGCCAATTACATTCACCATAGGCCAATAACATCCACAATGGCCAATAACACCCACCATGGGCCAATAACATCCACCATGGGCCAATAACATCCACCATGGGCCAATAACATCCACCATGGGCCAATAACACCCATCATAGGCCAATAACATCCACCATGGACCAATAACACCCACCATTGGCCAATAACATCCACCATGGGCCAATAACATCCACCATGGACCAATAACACCCATCATAGGCCAATAACATCCACCATGGGCCAATTACATTCACCATAGGCCAATAACATCCACAATGGACCAATAACACCCACCATTGGCCAATAACATCCACCATGGGCCAATAACATCCACCATGGACCAATAACACCCACCATAGGCCAATAACATCCACCATGGGCCAATAACATCCACCCAATAACACCCATCATAGGCCAATAACATCCACATGGCCAATTACATTCACCATGGGCCAATAACATCCACCATGGACCAATAACATCCAATAACATCCACCATGGACCAATAACACCCATCATATAGGCAATAACATCCACCATGGGCCAATTACATTCACCATAGGCCAATAACATCCACAATGGACCAATAACACACCATGGACCAATAACATCCCACCATTGGCCAATAACATCCACCATGGGCCAATAACATCATAGGCACCATGGACCAATAACACCACCATTGGCATAGGCCAATAACATCCACCATGGACCAATAACATCCACCATTGACCAATAACACCCACCATTGGCCAATAACATCCACCATGGGCCAATTACATTCACCATAGGCCAATAACATCCACAATGGACCAATAACATCCACCATGGGCCAATTACATCCACCATGGACCAATAACACCCATCATAGGCCAATAACATCCACCATGGACCAATAACACCCACCATTGGCCAATAACATCCACCATGGACCAAAAACGTCCACCATGGACCAATAACATCCACCATGGACCAATGACACCTACCATGGGCCAATAACATCTGCCATCAACCAATAACATCCACCATCGGCCAATAACAACCACCATGGCCCAATAACATCAACTATGGGCCAATATCATAGTGGATGAACCCATAAATTAAGCCGTCATATATGGACTATCCATCTAAAATCCATTAAGGATTAATAATGGATTGATGTTTGCAGGAGGATATAATTAAAGCAAATAAATTAATACAAGTATCCACTGGGGCAAGGTTTAAAGAACAGGATTTAACAGCACACCAACATGGATGTGTGATTTTGCGTCCATGAACACTGTGACCCAATCATATAAGACTTGGAAGTCTTTTTAAAAGTGTGTAAATGTATTATTAAGGGCTTTAAATGCCTACCAGCCATGATTCATTCCAACATTGTGGACAAATCATAATAAAAACTAACATGAAAAAGCCATATTCGTTAGATTAACCATACCAGAGTTGACTCTTACATAACATCAGATTATATATATGTGGTAATCCAGGTCGAATCAACTTCTGTAAGGGATTACAAATTCAACCATTCCTTGCCAATCTATCGGACGTCTGGGTTGAATCACAATGTAATTTAAACTCCTCACCTTGAGTCAAGGTTAACATTCTAAGTAAAAGAGGCGCTGAGCTCGGGATCAACCACAAAGCTGATTTCTTACGTAAGTTATGTAAAAGAAAATTCTTCTGGAAACTTGATCCATGGGTATAAGAAATGCTGGCTGTTCGTGATGAATTTAGCGGTTCATGTGTTTGAATTATTTACGAAAGGAACTAGGCTCAACTTGAAGCAACTTTAAGAGCGCTATGAATACACACCTCGTCCTAAGTTTCGAAGCAATGTCATAACGTCTTACTCGTTATAACCACATTAAAAAATCGATGGTTTTGAAATTAGTAACACACACACACAAACACACACAAATAAAGATAATAGATAGCAATTGATATTAAAAGAAAAACAGTTAGTCAGTGAGGGAGTCAGTGAGTGAGTGAGTCAGTGAGTGAGTCAGTGAGTGAATGGCATACCTTTTGGTCGTAGCTGCCAATAGCGAGGAATTGACTGGTGGGTGCCCAGGCCACTGTCTTCACACCGAGGGCATAGTCGTAAGCGGTGAATGTGGAAAGACAGCGGCCGTCGAGGGAATAGAGTAACACCTTATACTGGGAAAACACACATATACACATGTCAACTGATATAACATGCACTTATTAACGGCGGTAATATATACACGATTGTGTATGTTTTGTGTAAACAGCCTATGAGTTATGATTAATCAACGTGGCTTGTATTGGATATAGGTGCGGGTTGGAAAACCTGCATCTGCCACTTGATCATGTTACCTTGATGTCTCTTTCTCGGAGACACACTTGCCCCCTTCATCATTACCCACTCACCATCACATAACCATGACATCGACTAAGCTGGATCAATGCGCTACAAAGTGCTACTAGAAAGGCCGCGGAGATGTGAGCGCATGCTGAGTGTCCGGTCGATACGTCGACCGCGAGAGGAAATGACGAGGACTCGTGTTCGACGAGGTAAGCCGCCTACCTCAAATGCATACAATAACGACGGACCCGTTGGTCACCAGCCTATTGACCATCCAGTGTATACGTAATAACAACCAGATATTCACCAACCATAACTGCCTTTGTTTCGAGCTATAATAGGCAGATAATGCCAGCATTCCGTAATGTACTGTATCAATACCTGTGCGATGGCACAAGACCAATAATACCAACACGGGTAATTAGTGCCGGCCACGGGGTCAAGTTAACCCCGCGACCGTTATAGACCGTGGAACCATGTGGAGTTGTGAATGAATTTTGATTCGATCATGGAGTAAATGGTTCAAGGTCAAGTCGGTACGTACTGTGTCCTAATATTTCCTCCGTAAACAGGGTTTGTGGCGGATTGCTGGTTCCAGTAACGGCGTCATGCGCATGCGCACAGAACCCAAGTAGCAGCCACATAAAACACACTAAAGAAGAGCAGCAATGGCTGAATTGTCTGCCGACCAAATACAATTTGCTTTGAAGTTCTGCAGCTCGTGTTAAATGGCATTAACATTTCGACCGCTTCTTACTGAGCTTAATCGGGGGACAAATTAGCAAGTATGGAGTATCGAGACCAGATTCACTTGCACCTGATGTGGAAAACATGCCCAAATGTTTTTTTTACGAACGATGTTACATCTGTCGATTAGGGTAATTATACAGGAGTCAATAATTGTAAGGCAGAAAAGAAACACGGGGATTCGCTACATTTGGAAAACGATCGGGGCGCGCTGCGTCCATATATATCATGGTATAACGGCCGCTGTCCAGGGCAGAGGACCGGGGGTTGGGGTACAAGATCAGAACATGTTTGGGTGAGGAGGACATGTTCTACGCCTTTTCATTCTATTTGAAAGGTCAGGTAATCTTTGACAGACCGTGTCCTATCAACCATGTGAGCTAATTTGAAATCGGAAAATCGCAAATAGCAATTGATGAAATATAATCCGCATCGACACAGGGCTCTATGAATCGGTCCATTGTGAGGGTGGTCGTGACAGGTATTCCATAGACGTCCACCCAGGCACCTGTCAGTCGTCATCCACGTCATTCAACAACCCCACCTTACCCCTCCAAAAAAAGGTCCTCATTTGATTTCGAATGATAATAATACGGAAGTGGTAAGAGACTTAAAACTGTGTAGTTCACACTGGGAATGAGTAGGCCGTTAATCGGACAGGAATATGAGCGGATCAAGTGGAGAGTGGAGGTATGAGCCGCTTCAAGCTCCCCCATACCTTATGAGGGCGGCCAGGAGGCAGCGCTCAGACTCGACTTTTACTGCATCTACCTCCCACTTAAACACGATTGCAATAAGCAAACCTTTCTCAACTCAATGACCGATGCCTATCGACAGATTTATAGAGAATATAAAATCTTATCGATGATGGCCCTATTGGTTATAATATTTCAACAACTCTAATCCAGCTTCACCACTGATGATCCGCACCGGCGTGAACTCGTCCTCACACGTTCTCACGTCATCAACTGGCGAGAACTCGGACACATCTCCTCTCTTATTGACAAACCCCAGACATTCACCGACACATCGTGCTTCGTCCACCAATCACTATTCCTTCCTTTACTGTAAGTTGGCGCTTCGCAGCATGATAGATTATCACCAAATTGGTGATATGCAAATATCTTTGAAAGGCAATTCATAGCGAAACGCCATGTTGGTTAAGATATAAGTTCATGGCTACCGGACACTTAAGTCAGTGTCGCCCGCTGTTAAGCACGCACGCTCCCTAAATATCCCAATCATTTTACATGAACATTTTGCAAATATAGACACAAGTAGGATGAGACGAAAGGGGTGTTACTGAAGTACTTGGTACTCAAGTGTGACCTTAAACCGTGACCTTGATGGAAACATTTCCTATATTGCCTCGATATGACAAGTCGAGCGACACGAGTATGAGAGAATTAGTTGGTTCGGTGGCGTGGACACATCCACGCGACCTGCTAGTGGACGAACGCGACGTTACATCGGTTGATGCGACGTTACACCGGTTAAACGCTACGAGTAATGTAAGCCAACTCCAATCACAACTGGCTGCATGCGTCATAGGTTAAAATGACCTACTGTCAAGAGGATTCAGTTTTGACCATAAAATTATCAGCTAAAGATAAAGAGTCATAAGAATAATATTAGAATGAACGAAACATTTTAATACCGAACACGGAGTGGCAGAAAGTCGCTGAGCCTCGTGCAAAGCAATGCGCACAGTGTGCGACACACTTGAAAAGTTCAGAATCTGTAAATGCTATAAATTAATACGTCACCTTTGGTATTTTTTAATTTCCACAATCCCCACCATGTATGCAGTAAAAATTACCAGAAAGCTTAAGCGTCCTGGAAGAGACTAGATCAATAAAAAAACCCTGCTAAGTCAACAATTCAATGCCTAATGTCCTCTGATATCAGCGCCAGCGCACAGGGCGGGGGCGGCGGGATGTGGTAGGGGGGACAAATTTGTCCATCCAGCAGTAATTTGATTGCTCTGGGACTACAGAGATCAGTAATAACATTTTGTTACTCAAACCAAACCAATTGCCATGTTTGCGCAATAATCCATTCACACCGTAATGATGCGAATAGAGTCGTGAGTAGGTAAGTCAAGACTTCAGCGGCACATCAACACTAAACGGTTATACGGTGCATACAAAAGTGGGGAAAATAAGTATAGATAAGATTGACGTGATAGAGCAGCTTCCTTCTAAGATTTATGGGTGTGGGGGGGGGGGGAGGAAAACCCGAAATAATAAGAAGGCGGTAAAGACATGAAACCTAACGGCCAAAGAGGAAGCCAGGGCAACAATGAAGACGTGCGTTAGGCTACACATGTAAGAACATAGACGTCATCCGACTAGTCCTACAATGGTGACTGAACCACCGTAGGAGATTGAATTAAAGAGTGAAGAGGTGTGTGTGTGTGGGGGGGGGGGGAGGTGTTGGTGGATTAAATCATCCCAGCCGCACTATGCGGTGACCCAAGAATAGACTGACTGTCCACCTAATTCAACACACGCGCGCACACGTGACAGGCAGAGACGATTGAATTTTAATAAGACATAAAATCCCAGGGTAGAGTAGTGGCGTTTCAGACATGGTGAGCGGGCAGTAAGTAGGGGCTGCCATACCACCAGGACAAGGGGCGTAAAAGCTGATCAATATTTGGGTTGGCTAATGGCATAGAACAGAGGCGTTCCCTTGGTGTATAGCGAGGTTGGCTTTCACACCCCAGCACACCGTGAAACGCAATCCCTCACTTCTAAATCTCAACACAAATCACTATTTGTGCAAATAGAAAAACACACTCGCGCGCACCCGACTGCCATCACACTGGATACCACCAAGCACAGAGATGGAGAACCCGACGGGCTCCACACACAACCAATCCCAGTTCTCCCACGCAGCTACCAATACACAATATTGACAAGAGCTGAATCCACGGAGCACTTAAGACGGGGCTCTATGAGATTATAGTCGGAAGAACCAAGACGAAGTCTTCTGAGAGCAACTGCCACCCCCAGGTCAGTAAAAGATGGAACCGTTACGAGGCTTTGTGTCAACGCTATGGTAATACGTTGCACCATCACGTGTAAGATGTTAAAAGTCACAGCAGTGGAGTGACTGAACGGCCAATTGTCCGAGTCCAAACAGTGACTTACCGACGAATGTCAAAGTAAATATAGATCGGGGTTGGTGAAGGGGGAGAGGCACGTTGGAACTAGGAATCAACAACATGGCGTCATTGAGTTAACATTAAGACATGGGCATTGGTACCACACCACCCCCAAACAAACCCTTAAAAAAACACTCATTATCAATCAAGTGGACCTCGTCAGTTAAGAGGGTACTCTTATGGTGACAGGAGGCCCCTATCATGCCCTAATGAGGTACTGCTCCTTTTCCCCGGCCGTTCAGGTATGACACCAGTGTCTCCGCGCGGCTACCACTCGATGCTCTCATGCCGCCCAGATTAATCCCATTCACCACGCACCCGAGAATCAACACCACTTCTCTAACTTATTATCTCCATGTAATGACTCCGGGAGCTGGTACTGGGATAAAGCACGTCCTAATACGCCAATAAAGCCAATCCACAAACACGAAATCACAAGAGAATAGCTTTAATATTGCTGAGTGTCAAGGGGACGGTCGTAGAGAGCGGAACCCTAATAACGCACATACAATCAATAGCATGCCACTCCGAGCCCCTCTTAAAATCACCCTAGTCACGGATAAGACAATCACGAACGCATAGCCCTCGCCCCACAAAACCAACCCTGTCCCTCCACGAGTGAGCTGTCAGTCCGTGTTTTTTTTGTTTTTTTTTTGTTGTTGTTTTATTTTTTGGGGTGTGGGTTCGATTTTCGTGTGTACATGGTGGTAGTTGTGTTGTGGGATAGGACGTATTGACATGGACGGGACGATATGGTAGGGACTAAGCAAAGTGGTTTGATGGCAAAAAAGAAGTGACAAGGGTTACTCTAAGTTCTCCCTCGTCCCACCCTTCTCCTCCCCGTTTTCCCGAACACGGAGTGGCAAAGTCGCTGAGCCTCGTGCAAAGCAATGCGCACGTGTGCGAAAACACTTGAAAATTTCATAATCTGTAAATGCTAGAAAAGAATACTCCCCTTTGGTAGTTTTTTTAATTTCCAAAAACCCCCACCATGTATGCAGTGCAAACACTTAAGCGTCCTGGAAGAGACTAGATCAATAAAAAACCCCTGCTAAGTCAACAGAAAATGCCTCGATGTCCTCTAATTCAACGGGCGAGGAAGCTAATGTGGTAGGGGGGACAAATTTGGTCCCATCGCAGTAATTTTGATTGCGCTGGGCCTAGTAAAACATTTTGTTTACGTCATTGTCCCTCAATAATCATTCACCCGTAATTATGCTTAGAGGCGTGAGTACGTTAGCAAGACTTCACGCACATCAACTAACTGTTATACTGCATACAGAGTGGGGAAAATAAGTATAGATAAGATTACGTTAGAGAGCATCTTAAGTTCTAAGTTTTGGGTGTGGGGGGGGGGGGGAGGACACCCGAAATAATAAGAAGGTCGGTAAAGCTGAGGAAGCGCAACAATGAACGTGCGTTAGTGTCACCATTTAAGTCACGTCATCTGACTAGTCCTACTATTCAAGCCCCGAGGATTAGGAGATTGATAAAGAGTGAAGAGGTGTGCTCCTATTTGTGGGGGGGGGGGAGGTGTTGTTCCAGCCCGCACTATGGCTTTCTCCTGCTGTCCACCCACACCAGATACGACTCTGCCTTTTAATAAGACATAAAATCCCAGGTAGAGTATGCTTTTCAGAAACATGGTGAGCGGGCAGTAAGTAGGGCTGCCATACCACCAGGACAAAGGGGCCGTAAAAGCTGATCCATCTTTAATGGCATAGAACAGAGGCGTTCCCTTGTTTATAGCGAGGTTGGCTTTCACACCCCAGCACACCGTACTCTGTACCTCACTCTCCTGCAAATCGAAAAACACACTCGCGCTCCACACACAACCAATCCCAGTTCTCCCACGCAGCTACCAATACACAATATTGACAAGAGCTGAATCCACGGAGCACTTAAGACGGGGCTCTATGAGATTATAGTCGGAAGAACCAAGACGAAGTCTTCTGAGAGCAACTGCCACCCCCAGGGCAGTAAGAGATGGAACCGTTACGAGGCTTTGTGTCAACGCTATGGTAATACGTTGCACCATCACGTGTAAGATGTTAAAAGTCACAGCAGTGGAGTGACTGAACGGCCAATTGTCCGAGTCCAAACAGTGACTTACCGACGAATGTCAAAGTAAATATAGATCGGGGTTGGTGAAGGGGGAGAGGCACGTTGGAACTAGGAATCAACAACATGGCGTCATTGAGTTAACATTAAGACATGGGCATTGGTACCACACCACCCCCAAACAAACCCTTAAAAAACACTCATTATCAATCAAGTGGACCTCGTCAGTTAAGAGGGTACTCTTATGGTGACAGGAGGCCCCTATCATGCCCTAATGAGGTACTGCTCCTTTTCCCCGGCCGTTCAGGTATGACACCAGTGTCTCCGCGCGGCTACCACTCGATGCTCTCATGCCGCCCAGATTAATCCCATTCACCACGCACCCGAGAATCAACACCACTTCTCTAACTTATTATCTCCATGTAATGACTCCGGGAGCTGGTACTGGGATAAAGCACGTCCTAATACGCCAATAAAGCCAATCCACAAACACGAAATCACAAGAGAATAGCTTTAATATTGCTGAGTGTCAAGGGGACGGTCGTAGAGAGCGGAACCCTAATAACGCACATACAATCAATAGCATGCCACTCCGAGCCCCTCTTAAAATCACCCTTGTCACGGATAAGACAATCACGAACGCATAGCCCTCGCCCCACAAAACCAACCCTGTCCCTCCACGAGTGAGCTGTCAGTCCGTGTGTTAGCGCAACCACCACGCATTGCGACAGATTCTTCTAGAAGTCACTTGTCAACTTGAGAGAGGCCAGTCAACGCGAGCGATTCCCTACAAGTCCCCTAGCACACCCAACACTCCTGGCTAGCCCTTATGTCAACAGCGACCTAGATTTCTTCCCTCAACTTAACTTCCAGGATCTGTCAAAAGAAAAAAACATCTACATTACGGGTAGCATTCGATCACCCAGCCTCCCAGATAAACTCAAGTCTAAACACCAAACCCAAATTTCAACTGAAGATTTGCTTGTCAAAAAATATTTGCCGAGATCAGAGCACATAGCAATGGGAGACGACGAGCAGTAATCTTATAGACTCGTTGATTGCAGAAATATTGACGACGCAAATATATCATTTCCTATGCAACAGTTGTGAGCGGTGTCTCGAATGAAATAGTTACATAGAGAACGACGTGGCTTCACTGGTGGATCATGGCCAATGAAGGTCACGTGGTACCCGAACAAAAACAGCAAGTTCCACGTCAAAGCGTCATTGACACGGAACAGCTAACAATTGCGTCACAAACAAGCCGATAAAAACGCCATAAATAGCACTTCAAACCTTACATACACCGGACAGCACATAAATGCCCTGGTTTACCTTAATGGATGTCATACAGATTATATACCCAGAACCAAATTTCATATGCCCATGAAGTTTTTTGCGATACGGACATTTCAGACCCTCAATTTCAGGAAAATGGTAGTCGTGGTTTGTACCCATATTGTTGGGTGTGTGTGAATTTTGGGTTTTGGTAATATTAATCAAACTGAAGTATTTTACCGAAGGTTAATTAAAATGGTACTAAAACTGCAGAAATCTACACAAAGTTGTATGGTATATGGTGAAGTTGGAACATTTGCCTTAAGCAAAACTATCAGCAACTACATGATAGGCCACTGGACTAGACTTTGCAATGGTAAAGATTCTCATCTATGAAGCTTGGTGTTTAAACTAATGTACACATTCTATGTCAATAATGAGTTCAGTTCCAAATGGATCTCCAAAATCAAAAGAATCTTAGATAATTGTGGAATGTCTGATATTTGGATAAATTAAGATGAGTATGTTGACAAAGGTTTTGTGAAATTAACGGTGAAACAAAAATTGAATGACATAGCATTACAAGACTGGCAAACTGATGTATCAAGCCAAGGTAAATGAACAAGCTACAAAATAATTGAAACACGCCATAAAATGGAGGATTATCTGTTATGTCTAGGTGTTACTGATCGGCTTAAGCCGAGTCGATTCAGATGTGCCAATCATAAATTACCTGTAGCATCAAGCAGTAATGCAGGTGATTATGATGCCAGTTTATGTACTTTATGTAACTCTGGTGATGTTGGCGATGATTAACACTATATATTTGTTTGCTTGGAGCTTTCATTGCAAAGATCAATTTACTTGAAGAGATATTACTATGCGAGACCAAAATGTGAGACCAAAACTGTTTAATCTAAGAAATGAATAAGAATTGTCCAATTTAGCTGAGTTTGTTGCAATTATTATGTCTCACTTGATGCCTAAGTCATGAAATGTAATCGTCCTTTTTCATTTATTATCTAGCCAAGATTAGTTGTGTCATTATGTATGAACACTTAATGCTCAGGTGTTCAGCTGTTGTTTAACATGCTACAAAACTGTTCTCTTTTAGCCCGAAGGGCGTCTGTGTATGCTTAGAAAAATAAATTTTACTTCACTTTACTAGGCGACAAATCGACAGGACCTAATAATATGACATCCTTTTATAGCGTATCCCCGGGAATTAACACCTCAATACAAACGGAACTTCACGTCTCCATCACAGTGAATACAGCTGACTCAACATTAACCAACAAGATTCTCAGTGCAACAATTTGGGAGAAAGTATGCGAGCGATGAATGACCCGGAGATTACCGTCAAAGGCCGATAAGACGCCGCCATGTTTATGTTGAATTTGTCCAGGGTTCTGGGAACGCATGGCTCATTACTCGGCCTATTGTGTGAGGATGCTTGGATTCTTCAAATAGAATTTAATTGCACGGTAGATTTACCAGCAGAAATATAGTGAGTAACCAGAGTCGTCACGCTTTAATGATTTACTACCTGAAATGAATGTGAGGGCATTTGGACTGTTCTCGGGGAGAATGCTATTTGCTCTGCTTTGTTGCCATGGCAGATTATTGGTTACACATCGGAGCCATTATTTCGGGCGTGATTGTTGCTTCTGGGCAGAGATCAGGGGGCGGGTGGCGCGTGTATGGAACAGCGCCGCTCACCTCTATATTCTAATAAGGGCAAGAGTAAATTGGTCGGATCAAAGCATCCACTCGTCAACTCTCATTTACCGTAATCCCCGATTCCACCAAAAGACCCTAAAATCAACAAAGGGGAAGAGCAAATAGTCTGCATATAAAGCCGGTCAAAGGACAGAGATTTCAATAGTAAGACATCTAATGAGAAAAACCAACACACTAAGCGCGAGACGAGAGCGTCGGTCAGTTACCTGGGCGCGCTAAGTTCTTCCCCCAAATCACCAGTAAACTGTTTAAGATCCCCGACGTCTTTCCCACGACACACACGTGCAATGAAGGTGGGTGTGAGTGTGTGTGTGTGTGGGTGAGTGAGAGAGGGTTTTAGCGAAGACTCAGTGCCCAAGACAAGTAGACTTAAGATATCAGGCCGGTTCAATATCCTCCGCCTTGGCAAAACAAACCGTGTCGGTCGTTATACAATCCCGACCACTACACAGTTCAGTTATTGCCAGGCTTTGATGTGAGGAATTTGAGGAGGAATTCTCGCTCTCTCGCCAGGCAAATTTACACAGAGCTCAAGCAATCACCTGTAACACACAAACTGCTTAATGACTTACTAATGATTAGAGAATTAACATAAGTTGGTCTCCTCAGAGAAAAGTACTTACGTAGTTGGCCAAATGAAAATTTCAGTTTCAATACGGACGTTAGTTTTCATCAAATATTTAAATGGGTATGAAACATTTTTTTTATGTTCGGCCCAAATGGTTCAGCTTGATAAAAACCCGGATGCATTTTCTGATCAAACCGTTTTGACGCTCATGGTGTTAAAATGAGGAGGTTTTTACACAACAATAGTTTCGTGACGTCACTGATTGGTGCAACTTCAGATGTACAACGTATATGTTAAGTTGATATTTCTGTAATGTAGTGTGAATCGGGTGTCGATAATGTCATGGATGTCACGCGTCGCGAGAACTATAGAAGACCATGGTTGAGATTCGAAAAAGTATTTTGGAAAAACGAAAGTAACGCGAAACAAAATTTAAAGGTACTTACGTAACTAGTAGCATTAGAAACTAGTTTGGCCAAATTTGTCAAAACATTTCATGACCCCTTTGATGGTAACACTACCTTAAATGACATTCAAAAGCGTACGACCACTAACCAAAACATGGACTCCACGTGCGATCAGAGGCGCTAAACACTGAGACATTTTTATGAATACAAGCCACAACAAGGCTATTGAATATTGATTCCACTTAAAAGTGCGATACACTCTCCGTCGAGAATCTGATAAATCCGATAAAACCCGATATAAGTGAAGTAAGAGGTATTTATTTAACAAAGGATCATTAACAAACAGTATTTGTTAATCCGTTTGATTAATTAACCACAACCATTTTAATAAGTTTTTCGGAGTGTGCGTCGCAGTAATGAATATCTAAAGTCGTTAGCAACAAGTTACCACGGTTACACAAAATTATGTGGTATCACACGCAGCAAAAAGTAAATAACCGACATTGATTTAGATCGATTTATTCAGCCAACCTGGGACGTCCCCATGTAACGTTACAACAGGACGTGAAGTGATTAAATTGACGGAACTCCGCGGAATTGGATGCGCAGCAGACGAACTTCCCCCACGCTTGCGCAACCCCGGACGGCGTTTCAAGGCTGATCACTATAACAATGATACCGCCAAATGACTCGAGATGAGGTTTAATCAAATTCTACTCTTTGATATCAAGAGTCACACTTTGAAAATAAGCAGCGACTTTGACATAAGTTTTCCACACTAAACACCTTTAATTGGTCTCCGTTGCTAACCATATTAGCAATATTGGCGCTAATAGAAGCTCATAAACGCTGATCGTCATATTCTTAACCTCAGACAAGCACTGTCAACTATATGACCATGCGGGAAATTGATAAAGGGACTTGAAAGTCGTTGCTAGGCATGGAGCGCTCGACCCACTGGTACAATGGCGACCCACAGCGCCAAACCTCGTCACACTCCGCAGGAATTCATTAAATCCTTAAAACTCACCGCGGAAAGCCGCGATTTCCATTCAGCATATATCAATCATACAACCATATAATGTCAAGATTCGGTAAAGCTGGTATTAAGTGAGTCGATCATGCTTACTGTAGTTTTAAGTGACCGGGGTATTAAGGACATGCACATTTTCACCCTCGCCCTCAGGTAATCATTGCCACTACACTCGTCTACCCCCCCCCCCCCCCCCTACCTACCTCGGGTAATTACAGGGGGCATAATTTGTTAAATCATTGAATCCAAATGAATTTAAGTACAAACCAAAACAAATCCCACCGATCATAACATCCATATGATCGGCTCGTATGAAATAGAGTATTTACATACTGTTAGGGTGAGGATCAATTACAGTGATATATGCTTCAATAAATACAATTTCTAGATGCCACTTAATAATTGTTCATTATTGAAAATATCACAGAATACCACTAATGAGAATAACCGAGGCATCTTGATTTGTTTCAGCTATCTTGAATAACACTTGAGATGCCTTACTCGGCTATACGGAATTGTATATTTCATGACATTGGGGCTAAGAAACCACTGGAGTGGTGACAAAATAACTTCTTGATGGCCATTTATTTGTCCAATGGAATGCTCGAATACTTCACACTCAACGCGTGACACGGCGATGAAATCACACCTCCACATAAACGATGGAGGTGGTGAATAGCGGGAAATGGGTCGTTAAACAGAAGTCATAAGGCTCAGTGCTGGTCGGCGGCATTCAAAGTGGCGGCTATTCTCTTAAGGAGAATGCATTGCAACAGGGGAATCAGAAAATGTCCGGCAAACGTCAACAAATCATTCCATATATCTATTACAGGAGTAGGAAATTGCCACCTGATCCAACAACTCCGCCCATATTACCGAGACAAATTCTGGACCAGTTAAATGAAGGTTAAATGACCCCATAGAGACCACAGTAACGCAAGAGCTACCCCCACTAGCTTGTGATCAGCTTGGTTCTGGATCCTTTAGAGTATAAACAATTGTAAATGTTAAATATACGGCTCATGTTGAACAATTGTTGAAAACATCACATTACGTAACAGAAAACGATATCCCACGTTGGTGTTGTGATTCTTAACTTCTTATTTGATTCCGGTCTGTATTTTATTGCTATATTCATTCACAATTACATTTCAGTAAAAAATAGTTGGCTAGAATTGAATCTCATCCATGTAATTTTTGATACGATCCCCGAACAAGCTTTGTAGGTCATGGTAACAAAAATATGAACGTAGCCATCTCGTTGAAATTTTGGCTTTTTCTTCACGAACGACAACAATATGCTGCCTCGCGAATATCTAGAAATCGATTGCATTCATAAGGTTAGGAAGAACAAAATAAATCAGGGTCAAAACATAAGAATCGGAAGCTGTTCTCATATAACCGTGTAGATAAATGAGCAAGAATAATATCCCATTTATGCCTACATGATAGACACATACATATAACCATGTACAACAACAACAACATCAATTCAATCAATCACCCTATTACCTAAACTGATCTGAAAGCGTGCTGAGGTCAAGGATGAATGAGAGTCAAGGTCAGTTGCTGGCACCCAGCCTGTGATGTATGGCGTCCATTGTAGCGCTCGGTTCCGGAGAACATTTCAGACAACGGAAATGAGCGGGAAGCAAGAGCGAGAAACACAATGGCAGGATAGGGCAAAATATGGTTTCGGAAAGAGGAGGCCAAGGTCGTTAGCTATCCAAGCAGCCAGAGCTAATTATGCTACTCTTTCATTGACTCAATGCATTACTTGCAAACACAACCGGAAGTTACTTAATGATACGTTGCGTCAGTGAACGCCATATAAGCGACTTGGGTAAATAAAAGATGTCTTTATTTATGTGAATTTCTAATGAAAAGACAAAATATAGCATTACTTTCCACATGAACAAGCAATATATAACACCGCATGAAAATGCAAAAATAAACCATTGATTTGAAATTCCATAATAATATTCTGAACCGAAGTTGCGCACATATTTATTTGTTAGCGTATGGCGATTGTCATATAAATCGCCAAAAAAAAATGCAATGTCGCTGAGGTATGCGCTTGGATAATGCAGCATCCATTCTAAAAATCGAATCAGTCATTCCGCCATGTACGATGACGGTGGCAGAAGACTGATGACATCGCTCTACAAATATTGAATATGAGGCTAGAGCCTACAAGAAAAGCGTCATCATTTATGTATCAGGAGAGAGACGTTCTACAATGGTGTCAGCGTACTTCATGTGATGAGGCAACGATCTGGGGCAGACGCTGACGCTTTTGCTACACGATATCGACGCGACACGAGGACGGTCTCTGGGTCGGGGAGAGTCTTAGTGCGTACACTGGGATAAGACAGATGGCGCCTTATGATTTTTTGAAGCATTTCTCAACCGTGACGATCAGCGATGGCAGGGAATGGAGTGAGTATCGTTATGCAAATTGTAACTCGCCACCAGCAAGATAGCGCACGAGCATTGGAAGCAGATACAACACGTTGTTGCCTCCGGGCATCAACTAAATAAGGAAACGCCCGCCCCACTTGGGTTCATCCAACAGCATACACCACTAGCTCCCAGCGCGCGCAAAAATATCAAGCGCTCGGTTCTTGCATTCAGGCTTCCGAGCGCTGACGTCTACACTATACGCAGACACTCGGTTCCAGATGCCAAGCTTCCGAGCGCCGATATCTATACCATATATGGTATTCTAATACCTCTGTGGATGGGCGACAGAGCCGAGATTATGGTTACAGCCAGCGTGTTGGGATGTGATATAGCAGGGTATGCCAAAATTAGACAGACAGGGCTTTACATATCCTGATAGCCTAAGTCCTCAAATCTTGTCAGAGCACACATTGTACCCAGAGAAAGTGTATATATATATATATATATATATATATATATATATATATATATATATATATATATATATATATATATATATATATATATATATATATATATATATATATATCTTTGGTACATCATTCCTCAGAAATTTATGCACAATATTAAGGTAAGGATAATTTGTTTGTCAAAAATGTTCAGCACTTTGTAATGAATGAAAATGTTGAAACACCAGAGTTGGGAGCTTAATTGCATATTAAACAATTTTAATAACACACTTTAATAAGTTTGTTTCATCAGCGTGTTAGGTTGAATAAAAAATGGTACTGTTTCCTTGAATATCTAGCACAGGGGGGGTGTAAAATTATGGGATAGCCCAGAATACACCCAGGGTATCAAACACCCTAGGACACTTTAACCCCGTGTATAGTCTGAAAGGTTGTGTGTGTGTGTGTGTGTGTGTGTGTGTGTGTGTGTGTGTGTGTGTGTGTGTGTGTGTGTGTGTGCGCGCGCGCGGGGGGGGGGGGGGGGGGGGGGGGGGGGGGGGGGGGGTATATCTTGGCCTGTTACAGCGGGGTCATGGATTGAGTAAGTGGGGTTTTTTTGGTATATCATTACCTTACGTAGAAGAGAATCGGTAAATGAAGTTTTTCTTTAGAGAATTTGGAAATGCACCATACTATATTTACGTCATTAAAGTAGCTATGGAAACCTAATTTAAGTTCCTTTGGTAATCAAACAAGTAATCGATCTTGGTGAGGGTCATAAGGAGGGGCGGGTGATAAAGACTTAAATCCTATAACGACATCTTGACCTTGCATAACATTGCTTCAGACCACATTGAATTTCCTAGCTTCACAAATGAAACCCAAATTCCCGAGCCGGGTTCGTTTTATCGGTATGCAAGTGAATCCAACGAGTCATAATAAACATCAAATATCCTTGATGTGACAGATTCACCTTGGCTTCAATCACATACCTCTCATCCCGCGCCATAGAACTCGTTGATTCTTAGCACACCTGACCACATTCTCCCTTCAATCACTGTACGGTCCAAATCCCCCCCTAGGCTCTCTCTTCAGACGGCGAGATCTTCCGGAAAGCCCAAACCGTGACGACGGGAAAACCTCACAAGGCCACCTCTTCAACAGCGTAAGCATTAAAGAGATAAGGCATTTGATGAAGGATTACTCACGTACGATGGGCAGGGAGCGATGATAGCCGAGGTTTAACGGAGATGAATAAAGTCTACACGATCGGACGACTACGTAAAGATTATCTCGAGAAGACTTGGAGTGGATGACATAACATTCTCTCTTAAGCCCAAGTCTCGCGAGACCAACCACAAGAAAGACACTCCCGTGAGATTCCGCGGCTATGATTTTCGTCATTAATAGATCGCATGAACTGGTATCCCTGACTGAAACAATGGACGCTAATGAAGCCAAGCACCGGGTGGCGAAAACGTAGAACGGCATGCTCGCATTGCGCGCGCCTAATAATCCCCCTTCACTCACGCCGCTTTTCTCAGCCATTGCCAGGTTTCAGTCTGATACCTCGCGAAGACATATTGTAGCCACATATTTATCTCCCATACAGAGACACTCATCTCAGACCATTGTCAATGACATTCCTCGGGGTCTCTGCTCTAAGTAGATACTTGCTTTCATCATGATATCTGTAATTTACACACACGCGCTGTGACAACAACGGGATTCACCGGCAGGTCACTCTGTCAAGTGGTCTGCTAACCTCCAACACAAAAGGGAATTTACAATACCTATGACATAGACAGTATCTGTGGCACTGCTGCAATCAGACACTATCTGGTGATCTGCCTAGATATCACATATTACCTGTGACACTCTCGTAGTAAATAAGATATTACCAGTATTACCCTTGTAGTAATCTGACATTACCTGTGTCAGTCTCATTGTAAATCAGACATTACCTGTGGCAGTCTCATTGTGAATCACACATTACCTGTGACATTGTCAATCAGACATTACTTGTGTGGTACACCAGTAATTATCAAACATTGCCTGAGGTACCCTAGTGCTCAAACCTACCTGTAGACAGGACTCCCATACACAGAGCACGCGCCCATCTGGTGACCACTCCAATCCCGCCAAGTCCTCTGTATCCGTGTCGAAATGCTGCACACATCAGGATAGAGCCGACAATAATAACACAGACAACTGGAGAATAAAATCAGATACTGGCATATAATATATAGGGGATATCGCGACGATGATGGATGAAGATGATAAGACAGCGCACCTTGAAGATGCAGTTTTCAATGATTTCGATGATCCTATTTATTTCCAATTCTGTGAGTGTAGTTACCAAATACACTTGACTGTAACCCTTTCATATCATAGTTTACACAAATATGTAAATGAGTAGCATACGGGTTAGTTAATTACGCATGCGCTAGTTCACCATTTTGAGTATTACCGCTCAAAATCCACCTGTTTCAGATGTCTTATTGTGTCTGCCTTGTGCTATATCTGATCTTGTGATCATGCCCGGTCAAAAACAAGCAACACCCTAACGATAGCCGGGCCAGTGCGGATATCATTCACAAAGGCTGAAGTGAATCGGTTACTGAAACCGTTTCCATTGTAGAGTTTTGATGGTTTGATGACAGAAACGCGTAGCCCCGACCGGTCGACGAACCACTGGGACGATATCGTGGTCAACGAGGCATTCACAGTCGCCAATGTTACCATGCAGGTTATCATACTTCGGTACGGAACCACCAGCCTTTTAGACATACGGCGGAAGCGGTTAACCACTGTAGCATCTGGACAGACCGGCAGGCTATCCAGGGTTCTTTGTTAGTATCGTTTTTGATACAGTGTTCATAATCATACTGCAGCCCCTAATAATGATTACAGTAACGCATACCTACCACTGGCTGTGATAGGTATCAACACTGAGGCTACGAGCACTCACACGCGACGCATTCATGCACTCACGTCTAGCCGTACAGACAGACAGACAGACAGACACAGACAGAAAGACAGACAGATAGTTGAGACATTCGGGTACGCGGAGGAGGTACTGGACTGATAAGTGTCTGATATCATCACGAGTGCTACATAAAAATATACCGGAGCCAGTCGATTACCATTCCTGTATGGCTATTAAGGATGATTAGGAATTGTAAAAATTAATAATTCTGGGAATGTACCATGTCCTGTAATCATCCACAACGTGGCACTGAAAACATCAACTGTTCCACTGTTATACCACTCCCTCGATTCACCCTAACGCGCCCTCACACCCTCTTCGGTCGTATTTATCACTGCTCTCCAAGAGTTGGGTTTGGTCTTGGACACTGGTTACTTCTCGGTAGAAGCAGCGATTGACCTGGACGTATCAGTACACGTGCAGGATACGACGGATCGTAAAAAGTAAAGACGCCGGAGCACACGTGACCGGTTCATGGTGTAATCGCAATGCGTCATCTTCTCAGCAATAAATGAGCCCGCTCACCCAGATCAAAGTACGACCAGCCTTAGCTAAGAGAAAGTGTGTAGATATTATGCTATTGAAGAGGTTCGTTTGATTAAATTTGATTATGATTCTCTTTAGATAGGGACGCTGACACTGTGAATGGAGAGTTCGTTTCTTCCCCCGCTGACTTCAGTTTGATTTATATAACACTTGTGGGGATTGCTGGGATGTTGAACAGAATGATGCGGAGAATATATAGGCCGTGGGGTGAGGGTAATTCATGTGAAAATGAGAGGTAGTCCAAAACAGGTGAAGTTAAAATATGCAAAATAACTGATTCCAAGCAAATACGATTAATTTAGGAACGATTAGCTTAATCTGGGGTAAATGTTGCCATGGTGGACCACAACCACAGGACAAGGAACATACTAAGCAACATTATACAATAATCTGCTGCATAAAGTCTCATTAAGTCAACGGAGACATACTATAATTTAAAGTACGTCTCCGTTGACTTAATGAGACTTTATGCAGCAGATCTGTTCCCTATCCTTATAATTGAGCATGAATAGGAGGTTGTGACTGGGATATGATATGTGCTGGTTATGATATGATGATATGGGGAAAGACATATCACCCACGTGACCATGCGATTACATACTTATCGCGGTGGCACCTACACGCGATAATCAAGCACGACGCTGTCTCCTAATAGTGATAATTAGCGTGAACCTATGTTTTGTAAGGTATCTGCCTGGGACCTGTAAATATTCGTCGTTGTTTGATGCTAGCAACACTGTAGCGCAGTAAACACGGCTCGGCAGGTATCAGAATTTCGCGCATCAGCATGATTCTGGGGAATATTTACCGCGTCCGAGTGTCTTTCCTCATATCATCCGCGTGACCATGCGATAACCAACACATACCGCAACACGGACATAGTCCCCGCATAGTCTAAATAACGCACGCATAGCCGAATAACCGTGTTACATCAAATGATAGGCCCTGATCGGGTTGCGAAGCCACGACGCCCCAACAAATCAAGCGAGCACGTCCGCAGTTCAAGGCGCGTCACCTGCGGTATCGGGCTACAAAGTGTGACGTCACATTGCTGATTACAGTCTTAATTGGCTCCTTAAGAGCTTTTCTCCGTAGCATTCTTGTCCATGACAATGACGTTTATTGGGAATCACACGCCCTCTATGAGCAAAAACAATCAGTTGTTTTCATGATTTTGATTGAGACAATTTTATAGTCCAACATACAATACAACAGGAATACAATAAGAGTGCCACTTATTCTACCACAAAACTAAAAAAAAATCACAGTACAAACGGTGCGCATTAAAACATAGTAATAGGTTCTATATAGGACCACTAACCGAGACACCTGTAACTGAGGGTTGTTGGCCATTTAATGCCTGTTTCCATATATCGAGCGATTCCCTTATGCATTTGCCAACGTTTTCACATAAGTGTTTGTTTTCATTGCTCATTAACCATATATATATTTGTCGTTGGGTGACAGGTATGTAAAATTTCCGTTGCTTTTGGCAATGTCATTAAATAGTGAGGCTCTTTGATTTTGATATTTGGGGCATGTCATCGAGAAATGCGCTTCGTCTTCCGTAGCTTGCATTGCGCAACACTAGTCATATCTGGGTAGTAATAGCTCAGGGACAATGAATACGGTACACAACATATTGATGACTTATTAGTTAGAAACGCTTTTAAAGACAAAATACAAGGCGCCAAAAGTCGTCATCTTGCATAGCAATGCCACGGGGACCCCCTGTTATTCGAGCCAGTCTGACCATTTCGCACCTTTTTGCGAGCGCAACGCAGGGTCGGATGGTATTAGGACGAGCTTGATAATCCCCATCTTGAATGAGCATATCTAAATATGAGGTGCTTCTCAATGCGTCTTCTTGAACTCGCGTATGAATTCAGCCACTGTAAAATATTCGAAGGAGTCCATGGGTTCAAGGTGAGATTAGGGTACGGAAACCTCGTTATTTTGGAAAACAACATCGCCCACACACACATCGATCGTGGGTGAAATATTATGTGTAGCCTCGAGATCATGAGAATCAAGTTGGAATGAAGATTTGCTTCTCCAGATCAAACATTTAGGTGACGTAGGCGCTTCAGGGTGAATGTAGTGACAAACACGACGACCTACTTGACCAAGTATCGTCCCCACCCCGCTAATGACTTAAGGACACCGGCACCTACGCCATAAGCGCTTATCCATGGGAACAAGTCGCTAACAACAAACAAATACGCAGCAATAAGTCTGTCTTCCACCTTTAGTTTAAATCCATAACAGGGATGACACTCTAATGCCACCAAATCCTCAGAGGAAATACACATAACAAGAGAAATTTCGCCCATAAACTTTGACAACAGTTTGTATGAATTAAATATGATTGCTTTATGTCGCATATGCTTCAAATAACATATCACCTTTATTACCCCCAACCCCAACCCCCTCGCCCCATAGTCCCGCTAGCTCCACAACCAATACGATCACTGGCTTACTTGGCGGCCTAACTAGATTACGGATATAATGCGCAGGTTGCGTTTTTGCAAACATAAATTACAAGCGGTTGGCTACCCAGCTCTATAGCTATGTATGATTGAGAATGTTAGCCGTTTTTGACCTATATAGGGCATAAAACATAAATAATTAGATCTCATGAAAGCAATGTGCACCGTATGAACCCGCGCAAGACCTCCGCATTTGTAGACATTACGCTAGCATCATGTTGACATATTCCGTAATCGCTGACGCATATTAAACATCAGTTTTGGTCCTAAGTAAATATAAATATATAGATCAACCACCATCGTTAAAGATAAACTTTTTTTGCGGAATAAAATTGGAAGGATTTTTGAGTTAACCACGTGACACACAGGCAAGGTAACTCCTCCTAAAACGCAAACAGCGCATTCTCAAAGATGTCGGCTGTCGAGAACGCGTAAAATGTCCCACGAGCCGAATCAAGTCGAGACACGTATTACGTCAGTGAATGAGACAAGAGCTTGGTGTGACATTGATGTATATCGACAGGTTACAAATAACCCAACGCGTGTCAGTGTGAATATTTTCTCATAGAGAAGCTCTGCCAACAAGTCTATCGAAATGTTATTAAATGCTATTACTAATGCAGCACAGCTTAAGAGACCGCACTATCAACTATGTTTGATTATCTAAACGGATATATACCCTTGAACCAGGACCAGACAAAGATGCCTACAGGTATTACCTAAGTGGAAGGGCATGGAAAGTTCAAGAGGGTCGACAAATTTGTTTCCATTCACAAATTCACTCAAACCACCAAAACAACGTTTAGGAACATTTAAAAAAACTATAATTGAAGTTCGTGTAAGTTATGGTATTGTTGATACAGATGGGGTTTGGTCTGATTTTGCTGACACAGACAGGTTCATTTTAGTTACGTCGCAGAAAACAGCCTCTTCCACTGGCGTCCTGGTTGCATGACAATGCAATTATTCAGAAGGAGTCGCGCATGCGCCCACAAAACTGTCTGATCGAGCGAGGTATGTAGGACGTTGTTATATTACAAAGCGTACAATACTCCTAAGGCTGTCATAATGCTGCAATGACGTCACAAAGCCCTCAGCGAAAGCAGGCATAGTATATTAGACCAACAGCCCAATGCGACTACAGCTCAATTGATAAGGGGCTGTTAGTACCTAATGACCTTGAATCTTATTATCAATATCACAAAAACTCATCACAATAGTTATACATGAATGGTATTTGACAGATATTCTTCAAACATTCTTAATGTTGACGTTCGTTTGGAAATATTATCACAACAGCTAGAATTCAGCGTTCTCTGTGAAATATATAAACTACGAAGCGGATCAACTTCGCCGGGCGAATGCACGCGTCGACAACGCGAAGTTAGGCGAGGTCGAGCGAGCCCTTAAGGGTACCCCAAGAAATGCCGCAAGCTCATTTAGATTTGTCCTCTCGTTCGCCTCACCTACATTAAACACATTACTCTTAAATGATCAAAGAAATCGTACACATGTCGCTCGCCGATGGTCATTACACAATAGTTGGGGCAATATTAGTTGATAAAGAAACAAGAAGCCTCCGGTGTGTTTTGTGCCGTTGGTTAAGACGACAAATAAACTCCCACAACGACGTTTGCCAGCGCGACAATCGCCAGGTTACCACACGCAGCCCTGGACTTGTCAATCTGAAGGGGCTGATATGCCAGGCATAGCGTAAGTCAGCCGTGATTCTCTTAATGTAGGCAGGATCACAAACACCTGACGGCCAATAACGTAACCCGTCCATCAATGACAGAAATACGTGAGTACACTGACACAGATCGTGTGTACATAACGCTCTGCCATGTTATTTACGTGAGACGCTAACCAAGTTAAACTTAACCCCATCAATACATCACACTCTACTCTCCAAAAGAGGGGGAAAAAACAGCGACATGCCCACATGGTTTCGTATTAGGGTTCATGGTGTAGACATAATCTCGCCTTTCTTAGGAGAACGAATAGAGATGGTCTCGTGGCAATAGAGTGAAGACACCTCAGCACGGATTACATCGACTGAATACCAGAGGGTAACCCGGTAAGTCGCGTGGGTCCCGGGTCCATATTGCATAGAGTGTTTATTAATACGCGAGGAACTATCGACTTAACTTATTAATAATGGACTCGCTTGTTAAATGTTTACTTATATGTTTTTGTACGCCGAGACATAAATTTCTTCTAATCTCTGTGTAGGTTTTGTTGGCATTGATCTACTCCTGGACCAAGTTCACATGACACACAATCAGAACATTATATGGAATAATCATTGGTTTATGAAAGCAAAATGGGGCTAGGTACAGTAGTAGCACTCGGACCAAGGCCCTTCGAATAACAATGACAATTCATTATCATCATTCACTCTCTATCACGTAACGACTTAACGATGTTGAAAGAGATATTGGCCCCCAAACATTACCTCCACTTCTGTCTAAAAAGAATAACATCATATAGGCAGTGCACTATGGCAGCTGAGAAGTGTGCCGGAAACGCAGTTGACATGACACTACGCAGGGCAACCTGCCCGCCGCACCATATCATCTCACCTTGATCAGCTGCCAGTTGTTGCAACCAAACACACTGATATAATCCTTCCCATCTCGCCTCTCCGCCAGCGCCAGGAACTTGTCATCCTTGGAGAAATCAAGGCCTGTTTCATAGAACAAACACACATATGACAATATCATTAAGAAACATTAGTTGACGGGAGGGTACATGTTGAGCGCAGGGTGGTTTGAGTCAGAGATGAACGGTGACTAGCAAGACCTACGTCGATGTTTTCTTGAATCATGCAGTGAATATTCGGCATTAATAGCAATTGATACACATCAGCAATTGTCAAATGTAGTGTTATGTCATAGGAGACTGGGTGAACAGCTAGCGTGAAATGGGGTCACTATTTTGTCACCTGCTCATATATTCATAATCAGCCGCAAAAACAAGAAGTGCAAGTCAACACATCACGCGACCGAGAAGCCGAGGGGAAAAAAATGCGCCATTCATGGAACACACGGACATAGTAAGGCAGTGGATGCATGTCCTTGGCGGAGTCCTCATCGATCGAGGACGAGATAAAACCATTGGTAACTGGTTGGTTCCCTGGTGAACTGGGCTCGAGTACTCACTCCCATACGCTTCTCGCTATCAGTGGTGTACGCGATAATCAATGTCTACTATATATACAATCAATACTTATCTTCAATAGGATTGGTATATGAAGTCTCACCTTTCTGGCAGGCCTTTGGGTGCTTAATATAGGAAACGCTCTTATCAACCAGAGACCACACTGTTATTCGCAACTGAAACAGTCACCGTCATATCACACACTATATAACATTACGCCGCATTCCCAGGCACCTCACGCGTTCGCCCTATAATATTCAATACGGAGGGATCTGGTATACGGGCAGATTACTCGCCCATCATTCGCACCTGCACACTCACTATAGTGGTTTTCATGGACAATTCACAACTTGAGATTAGCCACTGACCACATGTGCTCCAGTGCAAGTGATGTAACTATGGGATCAATAAATTTAAGGTCTACTTTGGGGATAGAATTCAATTTCCGACGGTTTTCAGACAAAAGACGGAAGACATGTACTTGCTGATGTTATGTTGCCTCTCCACGTAATAGTTTCATACAAAGACATAAAACAATCACACCGAATATAGCTTTAACATGACGAATTCTTACATTAAACTCAGCAGTGGTGAGGATGTGTCTCGAGTCGGGACTCCAGCGCACGTGACCGAGCCCGGCAGACCCCTCGTCGATCTTACAAGTCCACTCCGGCTCCTCTATCGACCAGATCTGAGACAAGCAACGGATAAGTCATAGTGTGACGTGCATTCACTCCATATTACTCGATTAACTACACCAACATAAACCCGATACAATGATACATTACTCGAAAAGGACCGACACTACATCACGGACACCGACTACTAGGGACTACGGCCAAAAGCCAGGAGCTACATTCATGAAATTCATTCATAGCGAGGATATATGATGCATGGTTTAAATTGGCTCCAGTCTCAACTTCACGGTCTGATGCGAACACAACGATACACGCATAACTTTTTTACACTACATTTGTGACAGCAGATAAAGGAGCCGTGCAGATAAAACTTCTAGATTTATCTTTAAGGAAGCAAGGTTGCAGAAGCAAGGTTGCAGAATGAGAAATCGCGCGACAATAAACATCCACGTGGTTTTTAGTTATCACACACAGATAATTCGACCTATAGGCATGAGGAATTTGCAATCGAAGTTTAATCATATAAGTACACAGATCAACATGCATTTAGTGACCGCCACGCCCGCCCCTGGGTAAACCTACCGATTTATTTCAATAGAATACCGACCCCGAGCCATCACTCATAGCGATCTTTACCAATAGTAGAAGGGACTGGGGACGTCTTAAATAGAACTGAGGAATACGACCCAACACCACCTGAGAAAAATGTACACAAAAGAACGATAAAAGTGCGCGTAGTAGAAACGACGAAAAACAGCACACCAGCCACCGAACGTGGATAGATCACAGCATGCCGCAATGTTTGCTTCTGCGAATCACTTCACTGCATAACGAACTGGCTGGTGACATTTATACCCACTGCCACTTTTCTTCCTTACTCCTTTGATATTGATCATTTTTAACTTGCTTGAATGTGAATCATTAGAAACCTCCAGATTATACGCACCCTAAACTGGCTATTGAACGCTCACAAAATTGATTCATGGACAGAGAAAATATATATGACTGCTATGGTGGAGAATACCGAAGTATATGATTTTTTTTAAATAATGGCAAAGCAGCTTGGTACACAATGTCATCCTGATCATAGACAACTTCACCACTGTTGAACAAAGATAAATTGTTAATTGGTTGAAGCATATAAATATCACCAATGATAGATAATCTGGTTCCTAATGACCCTAATAACAAACAGGTGAATCGCTTTAAATTGTATTCCGAAAATAATCATATTGAACTTTGATTGGTGCAATGACTGTTTCCATGACATCACTAACTGGCACACCTGGCATTAACTCAAGGTGTGACTGATCATCAACAACCGAAGTGCTGAAAGAAAGAAGATGACGGATGCACTGCAATACAGGTTGCATACC
Source organism: Urechis unicinctus (assembly GCA_034190875.2). Lineage (NCBI taxonomy): Eukaryota > Metazoa > Annelida > Polychaeta > Xenopneusta > Urechidae > Urechis > Urechis unicinctus. Next base: position 60,825,853 of record CM067344.1, on the reverse strand, counting down.
TCATAAATGATCCGCTGCACCAATCAGCTGTCATGGGTAACAACTTTTAAGCTTCCAAGTGTAACAACTTTTAATGTCAAACACTTGTCAACATGGTGACCAACTGAAATAAATTACTCCATATTAACCATATCAAATTGATCCAATTTGATGAAACTTTAAAAGCACTTTGGACCCCTTAATGTTGATTTTATATACAGCCATAAACCAAAAATCAAATGAGAAAGCAATGCAAACAAGTGAATTCTATGGCCAAATGCTTAACCAATGGCAAATGACTGTAAAACTGACAACAACCCACTAATAAATTTTAATTATATTGTGAATTAGCTAATGGTATTCACTGATGCTTTTTCAAAATATGATAGGGAATTTATTGACTTTTGGGAATGGAAATTTATTCATTACACTGGTTTATGGCAAACGATTTTTGCATGACTTGCATACATGAACATGATGGGAAACTGGTGTTCCTCTGATAGTTATGTCACCACAAGCATTATGTGAAGACTTGCATGATAGAAACCAATCCACCCCAATATATTACTGCTTTTATGTTCCATATTATTCCCAATATAGCCTTGCGATAAGAATTATTTAATTGGCCATCACCCCATTGTCAACAACATCCTTTCTGTGATGGCTGCCATCACTCAGCAAGGGGGCAAATCAGTAGGTACACAGGTAGCCTGGGAAACGAGCAATATGAACCTTGAGACATAACAGGTAAATAATATCTATTAATCCGATTAACAAAAGGCATTTCCTATGGTGATGGCTAACAAGGCAAAGGAACAGGGGGCACACATGACACGCTTCTATATCAAATGCTTCAAACCAAGTGAACTTATCATTTACATGCAGTTAATGCTAACAGGAAGGTAGCAATTATTGTCCTCTAAACATTAAATGTGTAGGTCAACAAACAACTAGCTTCTTCACACCTGAACAGCTATATTCTCACCTGTATAAGGCTGCGCTTGAACATCCCACAGAGAACAAACTCTGAGTCAGGTGACCACTACAAGGAAAACAAGAATGCACACAATAAAGCAAATGTTGTCCCTCTGTATAATGTCAATAATAATGCATTATATTCATTTATAACAAATACATTAAAATAGTGCCTCACCTCAATATGTTGTATAGCATCCAAGCAGGTGTAGAGCTGAAGAATCTGGAGAGATTTGACGTCCCGTACAATGAGACGGTACTGCACAGCATTTGCCTTTATGTACACACCAAACAACCAAATAAATCTTTTAATGATAGAAAGACAAACAACAGATACAGAAATTGGGATACATTCAAGCCTTCTGCACAAAGGTGAAGAAGACTTGCTTGACTCAATTGTAAAATGGAGGGAGAAAAACTATGACTACTGTCAAATGGGAAGCTTTCAAACTCTCAGCAAGCTCCAGGTTTTTTTTAAAGTAAGCTATGAATCAGAATACATTCATGCATAGGGAATTTTAGAATAGAAGCGAGGGACAAGAATAGAGGAGAGCAGGAGTAGGAACGTTGCCATCATATTGATGTCTAAGTCACATGAGACCTACAGGTGCTTACGGCCCTCAAGTACGTACGGGGCCCGTAGTGCCTCGCACCTGACCGCACGACATGCTGTGCAGGCCCATAGACAGCCCGTAAGTCTTTGACATAATGTCAATTATCCTCAAATTTTCGGGAAATTTGCCAGTAATAATAAGTTATTGACTTTTTAAACCATACATCTGTCCAGTCAGTTATGTCAATTTTATTCAGGAATATGTAACATTTTTTATGTATATTTCTACAATTTGACCTACTTCTGGTCAAACTAAGAGAATACAAGTAAATGATTGAAAGGGCACCCACAAAATATCAATGATTAAACAACCTAAAAGGCTATAACACTTGACTATTGTGAATCGTAAATGAGTCCCGTGTTAAGTTGGGCAATGGCTGTGAGGACAGGTACTGTACCAAAAAGGGTGCCACAAAAACTTATCTTCATATGATCAGCTACATTCCACGTTCAACTACATGTAGTGTGGGCAATTCCATCCTCTCCACGTATGTGCCAATAAAACCACCTGTTACTATTTCACATTCATTTTTTTGTCATGCTAAGCCAACTATCCAATGATTTTGCACTTCACAAGCATCTTTATCAACTATGCATGGCCAACTATGCTTAGCTTAGTCCATTTCAAGTAAAATCTTCTTAACAATTCAAGCAGTTATGTAAAAGATAAACAATTGAATGGCACATAGTCTACTCACCACCCCACATAATTGGTAAAACCTTAATGTTGAAATCATAGAGCTCCTTGTCTATCGTATCGTGAGTGTTTGAGATTAATGTGGCGCTGATATTAACTAGCAAATTAAAGACCACATGATAAATTCCAGGATTATATCTTAAATTAAGTAAGATTTTGTAAGAGGAATCTATTCAGAAAGACTGGCTGTCTTAACAAAGTCTTCTATGGTGGGAAAGCAACTTAGGGCCTTAACCAGGTAAGTAAGTTTAGAGTTTAACAGCACACAAACACTGATTTGTTCTATGGTGCCTTTCAACTAGAGTAAAATGTTAGTGATAAGATTGACCTAATCATGGATACATGTAAAAAAAGATTAAAAACCAATGTAGAGGAAAATCAATGAAAAAGGTGGGAAAATATGAACGATTATCCCTGGGGCATGCCACCAGCAAAAGCTGGTTGACTGAGCCTGGCCATTCCAGCATCTGGTCTTGGTGAAACCTCGGACACGAGTCTCAATCTATGGTTAAAAGGTTTCCTCCTATTAGTCACCTCTTATGTCGTGCAGGAGCATACAGTGGCCCTCTCCTGGACCCACTGAGTCCAGATGTGTAAAAAATACTCCAAAACGTCAGTTTTAAAACTTGTGTGGTGAACCATCCAGGATGTCTTAAGTAATGTTTCCCCTTTGTCATTATTGACAAATGCCACAAAAATCAACTAATAATATCATAGTATTATAGTAATATGTTATCAGTAACATACCTTGTATCAATATGACAAGGCTATTAGTCGAATTTGCTTCCCTAGGATGTGTTATGAGATTGCAACTTTGTTCTATAGAGCAACCTCCCACCTATACCATCCCCTTCTGTCAGTCTATTCGAAAATAATAGTACAGCATGGAGTATGTTACTCCACGAGCATAGCATAAGAAGAATACCTGGTTAATCAGTCAATCACCTGATCACCACCTATAACAGTTAGCCCAACAGACCAACATCAGGTTTTATTACCTTGTTGTGATAGCGCTGATTATGTTTACTTTCTTACACCGCACAGTGACAGTGTCATTATGGACACGAATTTACTCCATGGTGTCATTTTACGATACTTATCAATCAGTCGATATCAACCAGTCAACAGTCAATCTATCAATGAGTATGACACCTGTCCATTCCATGGCAGTCATCTTCATATTGACATAACATTCATAACTCATTGGTCACGGGATCAGGCCAAAAATTCCAATAACTAGAACTAAAACAGGCTACATATCAAAACATACCACTAGGTGCTGTGTTCGGCATGGACAATGACCAGATAACGGTCAAAATCTACTTACCAAATACTTTCCATCTGTTGAAAATCGACAAAGACTGCCAGTTTGTTTGAACAATTCGGAAAAATTCATGATTCAGGAGCTTTAAATATAATTGACACCCTTATATAATCCAAGAACACCCTTTAGTGGTGAACAGGTGCATTAAACTACTCTTTTGAGGAGACATTTAATCAAAGTTTTGGCATGACAGTTCCTGTTACTGAACATGTCACAGTTTGTTTATTCCGGAAATATCGCCATTTAAACTATGCCGCTCAAACTAAACGCATGCGCTGTGACCAATAATGAGAAAGCGCGCCAGAATAATTTGGTAAAATAATCATAAAAATAACACGTAATTGAGGAGGTAAATTGCTACCAAGGCTACTTTAGTCACTACGAAAATGTTCGATCATTGAATGCCCACAACCAAAAGAGGGCGTCAATGTGAATATATTACGTATTATAGATTTTATTATACATTGTTCCAGCAGACCTCCAGTGCATTGATAGATTTGTCAGTTCATCATAGTGTGACATGCGTATGCGCAAGAAATAGTCCTCCAGTATACGATTGATGCTTGATAATGTGTGCAGTAATTAGAAATACGTTTTTTGGGATATCGTAAATTTAATTTTTTATGAGTAAAATGAAATACAGTTGACCCCGATGGGTGGATTATTATTTTCTGAAGCATGTATATGTTTACACTAAGGTCAAGGGCGAGTTCGTTGAGTCAGTGAGTAAGTTAATACGCGTTGATAGTTGTCGGCGTGGGTGACAGCAACGTTTAAGTCGCGTTAACCCCATGTGAGTCGTCTGTCAAATGTGTTCAATATCAGGTTATTACTGACCGGGAACGATAACTTTACCCCTGACAGTATAATTCTTGTAAGTATTACTGATCGCGCTTAAATATCTGCGATTTTAGTCTTGAAACCGCCGACCACGAGGTGGCAAGAGTCATTTCTATATGTTTGGCTGTTGCCGATTTGAGGCGTATGATTTTCATGCTATTTCCTAACACCGTGTTGTGTTCAATGCTGCTCATTTTTCATGTTCACGACTCTGGCCATTGGTGGTTGCCAATCAATCTTTGCGTCTCGGTCCCTTGATTGCGTTTTCACGCCTGTCACACCTGGTATAGGCGAGTACGTTTTGCGACCAGGCATCTCGCTGTCTTCTCACCTATGACATCGGTGTGAACTAGTTGGACTGTGAATTTTAGATCATCAATTTATGGTTATAATTGTGTTTGTTTGATGTCGGGCGTTTTAATTGTCATTCATTGTATTATGTGGAGACAGGGTGTGATACATGTGATATTTGTCCTGCACTGCAGTTACCTTGGCTATGAACAATGACAGGGTAACCTGTTGTTTGTACTAAATGAGTAATAATTTAATTATAACTTATGACTTGTCTGTTTCTCTTAAATTTATCTCTAATGCCCATTTATGGCCATTTTCTTTAATTGTAAATATATGTGACGTGGCCCTTATGTCACGAGCTCTCAGTTCATGAACCAGAACTTATATTTTGTTTTAAAATTGTGAGAGTACCCATGACCAATTTTGCCTCTTGTGTTTTGAGGCCCCAATGGTGGAATAAGCTCCAAGTTCATTTTGCTTTGTTTACAGTGATTCAAATTAATAATTTCTTTCAAATGAAGAATTTAAAAAAAAAATGACCATCATTATTTTTTTGGACATTTTAATATAAAATTTGTTTATCATTTTGTTTCAATAGTTTGTTGTAAAGACATGTTCCCATTAACATAATATGTCACATATAACATGATGTAGTCATGTTACATAATGTAGTTATATTAAAAATGTAGCTGCTCCATTGCATGACCATGTGCCATCATACTTGAATGGTGATGTATTAGAATTATTTCCTTAGCTAAACCAATTGTGAGATGTCCAGGGTTTTTTTGTTTCACCCAGCTCACATTTCTCAGATGCACCATGACAGCTGTGAGTTTAATGGCAATACTGAGGATATTTGGCTATTGATATAATTAGGAGCTTTTCTTGTTCCCTCTTCCATTTCCTCTCTGCTCTGGGGCTTGTTGTGATTTCAAAGCATTATGTGATTTAGCTATTTGGAAACCCATCATATACAGAAGATTTTAAAAATGTGTTGGTAATTCATCAGCCAAGAACTAGATGCATTCAGGTGCTTATTAACTAGGTTTGCATCTTTACTGTGGCATAAATCAAATGCATGTATTGTTCAATTCAGGGCATGAAAATGATGCAATCTACATATAATGATAGATCTCCTAATTGCATATGGTACATCTACTCTTTTGAAGACTGAGTACCTTCACTATGGTGAGAACAAAGTTTGCAATGAAGACCACATGTGACCTTTGTCCCCATTTAAAATAGCCCTGCTGTAGAGTGAATGAAAGCTCTGTGTATACATAGTAAATTGTAGCTTGCTGGTTGTACACTCAGTTAAGTCATTATTTGCCTGTTGAAGTTCCTGGCCCAGGATAATTTTTTTCCCCATATAATCCGGCCAACATGTTGTTGAATGGGTGTAAACTCCACCAGGTAGGGAAGAAATGTCATTTCACTGTGTCAGTCGAGTGGTGCATGTGAAGTAAAGTGGTTTGTTCTTGGTGGGGTTCTCTCGTTGAGTTTATGGTAATTTGGTAAACAAAGTTATGTCCAGCATTGAGTGTGGTGTTGGGGTTCTATAAACATGCTTAATTTAGTGCTAGTTGAAGGAGTTGCTGAGTTTGCCAATGACTGGTTGTCTCCCATGTATGCTTCCTCCTTATTTTCATTTTGTGACTCTGAAAAGACCATCATTATGTACTGTCCAACTTATTCACCTTTCAAGAAGACCCCACCCCAACATTCCCGCAGCCCAGGCTGATATCCTACTAGGGGGTGAATATATTTGTGACATTCTGTGTAGTGATTTTGTTAAGGTATATGAGCTGTTGTCTGTATGTGTAGGTGTGGTATATGTTGTCTGTTACCATGTGTTCACCAGCCCCTGTGTACCCCCAAGATGTCGCAAACCAGCCAACTGCTGTCCTCCAACAATAGTGCCAAGCTACCACTGAGTCAAGAAACTTTTGACTACTTGTGGAAGTCAATAGAAGATGTCACAGATGTGGGGTGAGATTTTACTTCATCCGTGATGTGGCCACATCCTTATGCATTGTAACCATGCATCCCAACAGCCAGTATGTGAATGAGGCTATTTATTTTTCCGGCTTATTAAGGTGCTGCTCCATGTGCCACCGCAGCCATTGTCCTGTGGTCTGCATGCAGCGTGTCTATAATACACTCGCGCTATTGACTGTTGCTGGCTTCCTCTGCTATTACCTGCTGTACTTGTTGTGTATGCGTGTGCGACCATAATCTTTCCCATTAGACTTAGTGCCCCCCTAGCAGATCAGGTATTGCAGAGACCCCATGATGTATATGTTGTACCCTATGAACCTAGTGACAAGTGTCATCTTAATGTCTGTGTTACCCACACAATTTGCTGCCATGTTTGGTCATTGTAGATTTTAGAAATCCAGATTATTCTATTGCATAAAACAGGCAAAATGTTTGCCCTGTTACCTTATGTGGATAACCATAGGGTAGGATTGGTGTCATGTTATATCCTAAGCAGTTTTCTGTTTGTTGTATTGGATGAGCTGATCTCCCAGTTTACATTTGTTTACTGCAGCGAGTGTATGTAAAGTCGTCGCGAGCTAGGCAGCCTTAACGCTCGGGGCTGCCGCCTGGCTGGTGCTTTACTCGAACTGCTTATTATCTCCCCCTGCAGAGCGGCTAATGGTTGGATTGCAATTGGGAGATTTCTCTTTTGGCGGTATGGTAGAAGCATTGTAGAAATCGGCTTTTAAATTGATGGCTTTAAGTGCACGGTAGTGGTGTGAATGGTATTAGACCGGTCTCCCCGCGTGCGTAGCTCAACGTTACCCGGTGTTGCCTGTGTAAGGCGGATTGTCATTTGGTTTATCTCGCTCAGGCCTAAGTCTAACGCCAGTCTAAATTGCAATCTGGAAGCGAATCCTTTGTGACGACGTTATGATGACCGTAACGCGATTACGAGTTGTGCACACGTGTACAGGTGTGGTTTTAAGGTACACATCAACCCATGCCCTCCCCAGTGATAACCGCTATTAGTGAAAGTAATATGCTTTGCGCAGGGAAATGAAATCATCCCGTTATTACGAGGCGGTGTGTGTTTATGCATCTACTTCTGCCAATTAACGTATTACCCATCGTGATTCGATCCCATGATGGGGATTCCCTGTCTTACATGATTCACTATCTGCAATATATGTCATCACTTCCTTAAGCTGCTAATTTCACCTATTACAGGTAGTTTTCAGCTTAGAGGCACCCGTGGCACCGGTATCTATAAATTAGCCCACGGGTCAGGATTTTTTCCTTACGAATATTACCTTGAATTTTATTGATTGCTTTAAAGGAAGGGAGGTGTTGAAACGCTGCGGAATGAGTGTGGATTCGGTATAAGTTGCGCGTGCGTTACAGGTAGAGGGTTTTCCTTGGGAATTCAGGTGTAAGTCGTCGGCTCGGTGCTCCAAGCTATAACCGCCTTCTCAAGCCCCTCCCCCATTCCTACATTCCTCAGCCAGGCACACCCTTCAGACCCCAACCTCATACTCCCCCCTACCCCAATATACCTTCCTAGAAACCTACCCTTGCGGGATTAACAACTTTGGTGAGAAACCCCAGCAACCCCGCCCGGTCAGGCCGCAGCCAATGAGCGCGCGCTTCCAGCCAAGCATGGCGTGTCGCGCGCTGATTGGCAGAGCGCCAATGGCTAGCTGTGACACACGTTGTTCAGCGTGCCACGGGCAATATTTATGCTGGCTGGGCCTTGCATGTCTTCATCAAACTCCGACTACTCGAGCAATCATCCCTACCTATTTTAGAAATTGAGCTGGCTCTGAGAGATATGAGGGAAGACACTATTCAGTGGATAAACAGCAACTTTGAGGGATTCGAACCAGACAAGATGCTTAAGTTTGAGCCTAACTCTCTTCAGGACCCGTTCGCTTCAAGTTACAGGTAGGGTGTGTTGAGAATGGGAATTACCTTGACCGGTTGCGTCCCAATAGTTTTCCGACGAAGTGCGATCCCTGACTTATTTGGGTACTGTAGCGTTTCGTCTGTGGCTTACGAATACGCCTTTCTGAGTGCTGTTAATGTTTATTGGAAGTGCGGACAATTCGTGTGGTGTCTACTTGTTGTGGGTTGTCTACAATTAAAATCACTGTGAGGTGTTCGCGGATAACATGCGTAATATCCGTCCCATTGCCGGGGAACTGCCGTCCAACTTGGTCATAACCTCTTGAGTGCGACCAGAGAGGGAGAGAATGCTCATTGACCTATTATGGTATCGATGGACGCAGACTGGCTGCATCTTGCGCGTACGTGATTTACTTCCATCTCCGAGTGCCCATTCCTAGCCTGGGGCCTCGTCTCGATAACTCGGCGGATGAGATGGGTTGCATCGGTTTTGCAATGCAAATATTCCAGGTAGTGAGGGCAGGCCTCCCCGCTCCTCCCCGCGCTGTTGAGGGTGTGTGCAAGTCGGTGAAAGGGAGTGGGTTGTGTGTGGATGCTGCGCCGTGGACGTGGAGGCGTGGGTGACAAGGTTGGTGTGGGGTGGAGAAGCGTTGAGATGAATTCAGTGCTGTGTCATGCCGAGAATAGGGACTGGTGAGGGCATTTAATGGGTCGTGGGAGATGAAAATCGAAATCGTTGCGTCGACTGTGTTTTTTAGGTTTTGCATGGAAGCTACCGTTGAGTGTGTGACATGCGCCTGATTGCGGAGCTGCTCTGACCCTGTGTGCATTCGATGTGTGTTTATAGTGAGTACACGCAGATCGCATCGCGCGACATCACCACAGACTACCACTACGCGGATGAACACGAGCCAGAGACCACCTCTATGCAGATAGAGAAGTATCAGATTTCACGCTCAGGCTGCCTTCCAGTCCAATGTCACGACATCAATGATATCACCACCTCCGATCTGGTTAGTATCAACTCTAGTTCCATCACTAAGTACTAACTCCCATCTCCCCTGGTAGAACTACTTGTTCAAATCAGATTGACTAATTGATGATTATCCTATTGGATTTTCCTTGCAAACAGAAAATGAGGCTCCTTAGCACTTTATACCTAGCTGAATTCCCACATTTCTAACCGTGGAATGTTACCAGGTTGCCCATGTGGTAGCTGTTTAGCTCAGATTGTATTGGTTTGAAGCATTTAGGCATGACTGTCTTACATGAAGCTGGTAGTGAAAGATTGCCCTCAAACTATAATCTCCAACATCATAAATGTTCGACATCATTCACTTGACCTGTGGCTTTTGGTTTTTATATTTTTAACTCTGAGATGAAGCACTGTGATGTGACACGTTGTGAGGTGGGAGGGGCAACAACTTGGTTTCTGGTCTGATGTTTGTAAAGAGGCCATCTTAACTTCGTCACTGAAGGCAAAACCTGGAATTAATGGTTAAAGATGTTGTAGCGTGTAAATCGACCAGAGAATGGTCGTGCAGGTATGTGTGGCGGCGTGATGGGGTGGGATTGGCGGTGACAATTATTGATCTGCGAGATAAGTGACTCATGGTGCCGGTAGGGGGCGTTAGTAGTCGGGTAGCGGCCAGCCATCGTTGCACTGATCGAGTCTTGATTGTTAACTGACCTTTGCCCATCGACTCATTTATGACTCTTTAAGCCTAATCTCGTGATTGTTCACAAGCGTGCTCTGTATTTTTTTTCCAAGTGGTCCTAAATGTGATTTTCTTCAGGTTGAACGACAATCAAACGGTTGACTATATAAGGTAGTTGTTCAGATTGCTATGAGGATTGGCACAGTGCTTGTTGTCCTGTCTCCCGTGGCAACCAGCGATTTAAACATGGCGGACATAAGTATACATTTGTAGAGTATAAATCTTTAAGCCAAGTAAGACATTATACAAACACGTTTTGCGTTGTTAGGGGGTGGAAACTTGTTTTAAAGCATATTGAATGGATCGATAAATGGGAGGTTCTCTAGAGAATTGTGAATGGTCACAGTTGATTGGTTCTGTCGAGCCATACCCAAACCTTGGCAAACTTTTCAACTCCTTCTATTACTATGGCCTTACATTTCAATAAGTTCTACCCGTGGGTAAGTGCAGGGCTAGCTATGTGTGTATACACACAGTCACTGAGCAGATTAATGGCAGCCACCCACCAGGCATTGTCTGTTGTGCCATTAACATAATCAATACTAAAGTACATAGATCTCTTCAGGAAAACTTGGCGGCGGCAGACAGGTTACAGCGTGCCCAAACGCGTACCAATGTCACCAGGTCTAATCTGGCAATCAGTTCTATGAAAGTCAGGGGTCCATTGCACCGATGTAGATCGCCTCTCATGGTGCTAGCAGGCAGCTACACTCTGCTCTACTGACGGATTCACTTAGTGGACAACAGTTAACAAATAAGCCATAGAGGATTTATCTCAACAGGCAGTGACAGATGCTGTTGTGGGAAGACATTGTTTTATAGTGTCAGGATTAACTTATTGGAAGATGAAGAAACCAAACACTAGGACATTTATCTTTACCAACAGGAAGGTAGGTTAGTGACTTATTGCCGGTGTCTTCCTATTCACTATGTATATAAATAATGTTTTTGTTGGTGAGGTAGTCAGCAGTTAGAATGAAAATTCAACACAATCGACAGTTATTTGTTTTCATGTTGCTAAGCGATTAAGCTGGTTAGATTTAATGATAATTGAATATTATACAAAGCTTGTTCAATGGTGAGCGGTATAAGAGCTTACTTGGGTGGCCTTAGCGGTTATTTAATCTCACCTTGTTTTCTGCTGGGGCTGTGAAGTTGTTCGCTAATTAAAGCTTCAAAGGGTAAAGTTTACTCAGAAGATCACGTTTGTAGTTACTTATTCTGTGCTAGATTCTATATATCGCACTGAGCGAGTCTTGTAAGCAGGTTATATCCGTATTCGCTCTCCACCCTCTGTGCTTTCTTAGCCCGTCGAGATATGCAGAGGGGGAAAGGCTGCCATTGATCTAAATTCGTGGCATGTAGGCGGGGGTCGTATGGGCTTGCCTTGTGGCTCTATATATTGCTCTGGTGGGAAGAGAGCTGTGTGTTTCGGTGTGAATGCACGGCTTCCCCACTCCCTCATCCTCCCATGTGTGTACCTGCCCCCATGATGTGCTGTGGGAATATGAGCGGTGACCCACTACCCCTAATCGATATCTGAACATCTGCACTTACTACCCGCATCCCTGAGGTGCCGTTCACAAAGCGAATACAAGTCGATTCTCAGAGTGCACGAGGCCATCCTAATTATAAGGTTACTTTCTCCTCTTGCAATGACGTTTTCTTACCCACATCGTCTTCGTGTGCACCATTCATGGTATCATTCTTGCTGGCCTTGTTTGAAGTTGGTTGTCCATGAGAGCCTATCGCACCTGTTATAACCTCTGACCGCGTCTCTCCTGGACTCACCACTTTCCCCGCGGACCATAAGCTACGTCTACTATTGTATTCCATGCGCTTACACCTGTAGTTTCCCCGCTTAAGCCACCCCCCCCCCTTTGCTTCCCTGTCACAAAGCTTACTCCTTTCGATGCCCTTCATCACCGCGTCCCCGGGGCTCCGTTTTCACATTATAACGGTAGCTTCGCTCCCAATATTTGCAGAACCTTCCACAATATTAGACCGGCTCTAATGAGAAGTATCGCGTCTGGAGTGTAGACTCCGGCTGCCTCAATACACCGGGTCGACACACTGCTTAATGGGTCTTATTGAGCCTCTGTTCGCCATCATTTCATTACGGGCACCTGAGCGTTATTGGCCGCATCACCGAGCAGCTAAGGTTCACTTCCCTCGGCCGCCCGACTCCCTGTGTCCACCCGACACGCGCCACTATTCCGACCACACGCGTTCCCACTCTCCCAATCCCCACCACACCTCAATAACTTGTCACTGTACGAGTCGGTAACTATGAGCTGTTGCCCACGCCACGCAACCTCCCTGTCTATCGATACCCCGATCAAAAAACCTCACTTAATTTTCATATTTTTCCCTAGTTAATTGAAACACGTGTCGTTCACGTCTAATCAAGCAATCATACGCGCGGCGCCTATTCTGTTACGCGTGCGTTGTGCTATACGCGACGTGTGACGGTCGTTATCGACTCGGTCTCCCCCTAATATCGCCAGCTAACGGAACCCGATCGCAGACTCATGTTAATCACAGCCATAATATACCAGTTCACAGACATTCGACTCTAATCCAATTGAGATGTCGTCTGTAGTTCGGGGCGGATATCGTCGAAGAATGACCCTATTATTAGAGATGTTTGTTTGTGATGGGATTGACCAGGACATTGCTGTTGAATAGTTATTTGGGCGGGAGCTGTGTTATACATGGGGTGGTCAGAATTATATCGCACCCACACCAACAATAGAGCGTGTCACCAACAAGACTCGCTGACCTCAACTAGCCGTTCGACAACTCCCTTGTCGGTCTCAGTTTCTAAACTAGGTAACATGACTGCTGAAGTTGGCTATGTACAGGCTATTTCCTTCCGTTATTGACTCGCTAATGGCTTTGGCGCTAATGCTAGGTCTAACTTAACTCCAGGCGAAGGTATGTCCGCGTCCAACACGGACACTTAAACCAGACATTAAGTGCGTAATGTGTGCAGTAGTATCGACCAGGGCTCAATAGGGGCTATTGTCGCGTCATGACTTATTGAGTCGGGACACGTGGTGACTGAGGGGGATCCCTGTGATGCCTTATTTCTTATTGAGTGTCCCTATCATCCGCGTCTAGTTACACTATCGCCGCCACCCCATAATGTCACTTACATCCGCGTCACTCCTCTATTCCACCATCCATCTGACCTTGTCTTTGATATGGCATGTTTCAGTTGAACCCTATTATGCCAGCTTCGAGCCAGACGAGTGGTGTGATGAGCCCGGATTCTCAGAACCACATCTCGTCTCCGAGCCCCTACACAGACAGCAGCGCCTCACAGGTGAGTCTCCAACCATACCTGTCCCCTTGCCCTCTCACTTGTACACATACATTCACAGGATATTAATAAGGACGCTCGGTGATTCATTGTTCCGACACAGAGGAAGTGTAAATAATGAAGCGCGTGTGGCGCTCGTGTCTGGCCCGTTAGGTGACATCATGGCTTCGCATCATCGGTGTGTCCCCCCCCCCGTAGTCACCTTTCTCTTTGAAGTTTCGTAGCAAACGTTTAGTGGTTAAAGTCTGTGTCTTGTGGGAGACCTGTGGGTATCTGGTGACCAGCTGCTATTGTGGCTACCTGACCAGGTGTGGTATTATTACCTGCTCAGGTAGGCGTGATTACGGGGTCTTGTATCGGCCGGGCTTATCCGTCCGTCATATGTCTTGATTTGTGAGCCTTCGTCTCTTGTGGGTTGAAATGACATATTTACTGGCCTTGCTCAGCGACTGCTGTCGTTTGTGAAAGCTGATTTCCTTTGATCAGCATTCCCAAGGGCTAAGGCAAACAGACTTTGATACTTTACCTTACAAATAACCTTGGGGCGTGCATGCAGTGGAGGTATTTTGGTGCTGGTCTTATCGGCTGTAAGCTAGCTGTCCACGAGTAAGTTAAGCCGAACAATCTTATCAAGCACTCGATGGTGTCAGTGTATGTTAGCTGCTTCAGTCGCTGTTGTATGCGTCTACTTGTTACCTTACCGGGTGACGGCAGGACAACAGCGACTCACCCCAGCCAAAGTCAAACAAATGACATCTCATAAGTATAATTTTTTTTAAAAATGGGTGAAGTTTTTGTTGTCGCCTACTATGTGGCAGCTTTGTTGACACCTGTCAGACCCTGGATGCGTGTTGGCACAGCGTGGTTGGGATGGGTGTCATGGTTATAGTTTGGAACCCAGGTTTTCCTCGTGTGTATATTTGGGCGAGTGTTGGTTGTGGCGAACATGTAATCCCGTTGCCCGTAGACGCCGGCTTTGTAAGCTGAGTGTGGGTAATTGTTGTGAGTGAGGGCGTGTAGTTATGTTTGTCAAGTCGATGACAGGCAGTGCTTGTATTCGGCAGCCGGACATGGCACGCAGTCGATGACAGCCCTGTCAACAATGAATCGTCAACAGTACCTGGTAGCGGTATGCTCGCTCGCACTGGGGCGAGACATTGATCATGGGGAAATGGCATCCAGGGGAAAACGAGAAATTCAATTAATCTTTGTTTTTTTGCGGTAAATTTCTCTCCAGGTTCTTTGTCCATGTTATGCACGTATGGCATAGCCTTATAATTATATGGCAAGAGCCTAATATGGCAAGCGCACTTGCTGTCCGCTGATCATTCAATGTGGGATATTGATCCTGGCATCCACCCTACTTCCAGCCAATCCTCTGTTAATATGACTAACTTGATCCCCTCGCTACGCTATCATGTGAGAGGGGCGCTATAGAGCGGTTGTTACCTTGGTATGAACCGGCATGTTTGAATTGCGTTTCTATTTCTCGATAGTGTTCGGGATGCTGACGTGTTGTTGAACTGAATGTCGTAATGAGTGTGCCAGGATGGCGCTGGATACACCTGTAGTTGGGAATCCCCCGCTGCTGAATGAGACACAGGTGAACATGTGTGATGCTGCCGAGAAAGCGGTCTCTGTCATCGCGGATTCATCATCGCGTCTAATCAGTGTGCTGACTGAATCATGGGTTAATTTGCGACGAGGGGCGTGGGTTGGAGACGTGCATTCCCTGCTGGGATGCGTGTTACAAGCTAATAATACCGCCAATGTCTCCGAGTCTTACATTCGTACGGTGTCTTCATACTGTTGAGTTTCCAGCACGCCCTTCATACGAGTTGTTTCACAACATACCTCATTGTAATGGCAAATGTAAAAATGCCGCTTGGAGAAAAAAACTAGTCAATAAAACTTGAGATTAATCTTACAAGCTATGTAGTAAGCTCGTGCATGTCGTGTCAGTGGTGGAGTGCTATGACTGTAAATAGTGCCAGCTACTTATGGAGAGGACTTTGACGCGCGCCCAGGCACGGCATGACGTAAACACTTGCCACTCCCTCCAAGTCACCCGCCGCTACTTGGGTTGGGTGGTCATTTACACTTGATGTAGTCATTTAGGCGGGTTTATGGCATCTTATCACTTTTGCGCTGGCCTCTATCGTCTATGAGTGGGCGGTCGTGATTTGATAAGTTGATATGTTCATCACTCAGCGCCCCCTGTCATCTGCCGAGTCACTCCAGACTCCTATGTCAGCTTGGTTTAGCCACAAACGCTGCATCCTACGCGTTACTCACCCTCACCATGCACCCGATGGTCCTCGTATGCTTTCTCAATATGTTCTCCATCTATCATGAATACCATGTTCTGTGTGTAACAGGGCATGTCCCCCAACAGTCTCCATAACCAGATGCACTCGCCCGCACCTACCGTACCCTCAAAGTGAGTGTCTCTACCTGCTATCTCTCCCGGCATGAGTACCTTAAACCTTAATTGGGCGTTATTAGCCACCATGAGGGATTAGCACTCGTTTGTCAACTCCTTATATGTTGTGGGTATTTGACGTCTCTGCTTTATAGCAGTATACTTGCCAACGGCTCCATGACCGAGCCTCACCATACACCCTCTTGATAAGACAAGAATGAAGGGTTCTTATCAACTATTATCAGTGATAAACCTTATTCATAATGACCTTCTTTGTGGGTAGATCTAAGGAAGAAAATTTCAAAATTTGGTGAAGTAATTAGATTATAATCCACATCAGACAAGCCCACTTTCATCTGCCTTTAATTAAACCCGGTGTTGGTTTGTGCGTTACTAGTACTAGGTATGTATCTAGGTAACTAGTTGGAATGTAGATCAGGTAAAACCACACTGGTTCGTGCTGGGTAGGGATTACGTGCGGCACCCTGTAGAAGCCCCTCCATGTGCTCCATGGACCCAGGCGAGTCTTTAACTCGTGCCTTGTACAACCCTCGTCAGATTATCGTCTGATATGGTGGGAGATTAGTCAAAGCAGACAAGATAGTCAAGCTACAGGTTATCAGCGGGGGCGAGGTCGGGATTAAATCTCATTCTACTTCAGTCAGGCATGTTTATAGTCGGTTGTAGACTATAATGGTTAGTGCAAGTATAATGCCACTCTAGTGGGTGAAGGGTCCTTCATTAAAACCTCATCTATTCATGAAATTTGCCTTCTTGCGTTACCTATCTGTTGAAGGGCGCTGGGAGTTGCGCCAAAACTCCTCTTGCGCTCTGCCTTATATTGGAGCTTCCCTGCTGAGGTATTTAAGAGTTACGTGTACTTGAAGCGGGGGTGTGGGGGTAGTTGGTGGCGTGTGACGGCTTTAGCAGTTGAGGAGATTATTACCATATATCGCCCTAGTTGATCGCCTAGACCTCGTACACTCGCGGGTTAGATTAGGTGGTGGGGGTTCTGGTGGGTGAAGCCGCAGGACTTGCTGGAGAGGTAACGCGTCGAGATGGCTGTCAGCAACCCACAAGTACCTGACAGCGGCCTCTCTATCACGCCAGACGCGCACGCGCATTACGATCTCGGCGTGTCACGCGCTTCAAGACGAAGTTAGATCTAATTAGGACAACAGGTGTGTTGGCATCAATCACAACACGAGACAGGGTATCCTGGCAGACGAAGGCCGGCGTGTTGATAAGAGATTAACTCGGTATAATGTAATGGGGTTGCCCCTAGCCTTTTCTCTTCTTTGTTAATAAGCTATGCGTTCACAGCCTCTTTACCTCGTAATGCTCTTACCACCGCCGAACCCCGTCCCACGTATATTGTCCCACTCGCTACCCCCCCCCCCCCCCCCCCAACCCCCTGTTAGTGTTATTTTACTGCATAACCTGGCCTTATGAACTCCCACCAGATACAGCAAGTCGATCTTTCATTCTACCTCGACCTGGCATTCTCCCACATGAGCACATAGCTATGCGAGTTCACTCAACCTGTCACATAGTTACCGGGGAAGGTAGTGCTGGCATTCAGGTGCATAGAGTGAAGCTAGGCAGGTAGCCCGGATTTTCTTATTGACCAAGTATGTTTACCCCGCCTCTGCAGAAGCCCGTTTTGTTTACCAGAGAAATACCAATTTGTGCTGATCTTGAGCTGATGTGTGCCAACCTGTTTGTAATGTTCAAGTTGGCTGCGGGAAAACAATTTGAGAGTGGCATGGTAGAATAGGAACAAGAGAGGGTATGAGTTGAAGTCTGGTGATGAAATAGTTTTTGGTGTGGGAATGGCAGGCTAATTGCATTGTGCAGAATCAACTTGGTAAAGCGCATGATGTATTATATTGCTTGACACGAGACAAGCCCATTGAAATGCATGCCAGGATCTCCAGTTAGTCAGAACCCATGTAGCAATTGATTGAACGTGTTTCCACTCACTGGCTTGTGCAGTGAAAGACAACATTTGTAATGTAGGATTTTTTGTGTGTTCGACAGCACGCCATACAAGGGGGACTATGAATTTGAGATATCTTTTCAGCAACAGTCGAAGGAGACCAAATCAACAACATGGACTGTAAGCACTTGTTTTGTTACTCTTTCCAATCTTGACCTGCTTAGCATGTATTGGAAGGGTCGCAGCATTTCATGTTTTCTGCTGTCGTTATTACACATGTTGGTGATAGCCATTGGTTGTTGTTAATTCTGATGGTCATGTGTAGTATCAGAGATGATAGTTATATCCTGTCCAACTAGACTTACCTGTCACCAAACTTACCTGTGTTTTTCACCTGTGTGTACAGTACTCGGAGCTCATCAAGAAGTTGTTTGTTCGGATGGCTACAACCTGCCCTGTACGATTCCGTACGCGCCGTATGCCTCCTCAAGGCTCTGTCATCCGCGCCATGCCCATCTACATGAAGCCTGAGCACGTGCAAGAAGTGGTCAAGCGGTGCCCAAACCATGCCACAACCAAAGAAAACAATGAAAATCACCCAGCTCCAGGTCACTTAGTGCGATGCGAACACAAACTGGGTCAGTACCAGGAGGATGCTTACACCATGAGACAGAGCGTCATCATCCCTCACGAGCAGCCTCAGGCCGGTGCCGAGTGGGTCACCAACCTTTACCAGTTCATGTGCTTCAGCAGTTGCGTTGGGGGCCTAAATCGACGTCCCATTCAGGTGATTTACACTCTGGAACACGACAACGTAGTGCTGGGAAGACAAGCAGTTGAGGTCCGCATCTGTGCTTGCCCTGGCCGTGACAGACGTGCTGAGGAGGTGGCCGCTCAACCCAAGCCCAAAGTTTCCCCTAACAAGCGACGTAAGTAATCCACTCAAGCTTCCAAAGATTACAGACTAAAGATTTATTCTCCATTCTATGACCTAGTGTCATAATGCATAGACATTACTTACCAACGTGTTTTTGTGTGTGTAGCAGCTAACAAAGTGACGTTATCTACGGAGGTGACATCAGTCAGTCCTGCTACGAAGAAGAGGAAGGTTGGGGATGAGGAACATTTCACGTTGACGGTAAGTCCATCTGACCCCCTCCCAGGCTGCAGTCACCACACTCTTGTCATGTATTACTGCATTTACAAAACACATGGCATCTATCATGGACATGTATTCTCTTGCTTTGGTACAGGTGAGAGGACGGGAGCATTATGAGATCCTGTGTCGTCTTCGTGACTCTCTCGAACTTTCCTCTATGATTCCTCAGAACCAGGTGGATCACTACAAGAGGCAGCAGTCAGAAATTCAGAAACAGTAAGCATCCCTTGCTCTGTCCTGTTGTGCTATGTTGTGGTCTCCTTGTCTGTTATCTCTGTACACCTCTACCTTGGCTGGCCAGTAGTAGAGGGGCAATTGTTAACAACGGGGGGGACAGCGACCTTGTGAGGGGACAGTCACCACGCCCTGCATGGTGCAATCACAGTCAATGTCTCCACCTCAATCCAAAATCGTTCGATCTAAATTTTTGGAGGAAGTTAAGTTGTTTACGGAACTAAGCAGAAGTCAGATGGACACAAACCACTTCTATTATGGCTGCTATGACAACTTTGTGTTATGTTTTGGACTTGGCCTGGGTTAAGACAGTTTTTGTGATTGCGTCATTGCAGGTCGTTGGGTATGGAAGAAACAATTCCCGTGGACAAAAAGCCCATGCTGCCCAACTGTGCCAAGTTGGGGAAGAAGCCAGTAATGCAGTCAGTCTTCAACGGCCATGTGGACCCCCAGTACTTTAAGACTGATGGTATTTATTGAGATCATCGTCACTGGCTGATACTTCACTACAGTGCTATAGTGTTATAAACTGATGTGAAGCCCTCGACTGGCTCCCAATTCATCATCACACGATGCCAAGTCCGCAGCCAACTTTTACTGCCTTATCACCATCCCCATGTCCCGTCTCTGTACCTGGGACAACCCTCAATGGGATGCCATTGGGGATGGTTGCCAACCTTGGACCTATTATACATCGTCCATTCCGTCCGTGATTGGTGTTAACATGATATGCACATGTTTTATTTTTGTATTGAGAAATTTGCAAATGTTTAATGATTTATGACTAGATATGTTATTTATCTAATTTAAATTAGATATTTAAGACAAGGTAGTTGTTAGGCTGTCACCAGGCATGGTTCCTATGGGAATGTGTCATGCTCTGGTGTGTGTTGATGCTAGGTGCATCAACAACTCTGTGATTAGCAGCTTCTCTGTATGTAGGTGTGTGAGAGAGTGTGTACTTATCACCTGTGGCATTCCATTTAGCCTTACCCAGTTGACTGGGAGTGGCTCAGACACTGCCAGAGCCACAGCTATTGAGCTGAGCTTTTGTTTTTGCGGGGCAGGGACCCCTCTGTGTTTCCTGTTTGTTCTTGCTTCACGCTCACAACTCCACCTGTGTTCGTTTGGGTCCCAGGCCCACCTAGACAATAATGCTACTATTGTAACCATGGGAGTTTGTCTTTTTCTGATGCTGTGTCCATGGTTACTTAGGAATAACATGTGGAGTTTGTGAATGTCAACTAGTTAAATGATATGTTATATCTTTTATAAGTGCAGTTGTAAGTCCCAATGAATCTTGTTGACTCTTTTTATCCTAGAATTGACTATGGTGTATATACTGTAGCTTTAATCATTTGCATTTAACTGAGAGTAGTGTTCAAGCGTGTGTCTTGCATTCTAGTTCTCAACGTTTTTGTGAAGTGGACATCGGTGTGGAATGTGTTCATTAGTGGAGATATTGACATACACTGCTATTTTGAAGACACCAAAATATCAGGGTTTTTGGGGGGGTTTTTTGCTAATGAAGAAAACATATCTTGAATCATGGAGCGTGATGTGGTTTGTTGTATTGTTACTGTGTATTGAGTAGAAATTTTGTGAGGTGCAGGAGTGCCATCGTTGAACAAAAACAGTTTTTACATCCGTCCGCCATTGGTCTACCTCTTGCTGTGCATTTGATGTGGGCTGAGACACGTGATCACGTGGTCCAGTCACACCCTGTGTTCCCCGTTAGTTGAGTGTTCACTGTTATCCTGTAGCCAAAATTTGTGTATCCAACCTCGGTCAGCTGACCATATAGTAACCATAAAGCCAGCACTTTAATCAACTGCCAGTTAACATTTGCCTTGCATTTGACAACTGCCTAGCCTTGGTCATATTGATCTGGAGAGAGAAATACAATATCTAAGGCCAGAGAGGCCAGGCAGTTCATTTAGCTTGTCTCATGCGGAGACCAGTGTCAAGAATGCTCAAACCTACTATTGTGTTCAAGTTGAATTTGTTACTAGTTCTTCCATGAGTCCTCTCCCCAATACAGCACCCCAAACCCCACCTATTATCAACAACAAGCCTTAATTCACTCACAAAAACTAGTATCATGATTTCAATGGCTGAATTCCTGATCACTTTGATGTTCCCAGCTAGTGGGGTCATATGAAACGAACAAGTTTTTTCCCACTGACGATTTTTGAGTTGATTGATGAATTGTCAACACAACTTTGTATATACTGTAATATTTGGTTTTAATAAATACTTTTACTTATTAATTGCCAGTATTAATTGATGGGATGTTTTTGTATGTGTCCATGTGAGAGCTGTGATTGTCCTTCCTTGTCTGCCCTGATTGACCATAAACTTATCTATGTGGTGATAGTCTTCATAGGATACCTAATAACGTACACGTGCTGTTAAATCTACACCTATTCTGCTGTTAAATCTACACCGGTATCTATAGCGTCTATTGCCCCTTCCGGGCCAGTTGCACTGTATCAAATGGATTAGCTCCGCACCAACCTAGAGATTATTTAACAAGGTAAAACGATGTAGGAAAGTGTGTGGAAGGCAGGTGATCTTGGGGTCTGTGATATTGCGGATCTTCATGGCATTACCCAGCCCTAACCCGGAAGTGTGAGCCGTAAACACGCTCTTGCTTGGGATAAGGGAGGCTTTTTGAGAACCTACTCTGGTCCCTAATGACTGGTCTCGCATGATTCTGCATACATGCGGGCTTAATCAAGAGCTTCACTTGGGTATTGCACCGGTTACCACTCAGACATTTTTGCTTAAAGACTGGGCATCAATACTACAAACCCCTATACCTTCTAAAGCTACATGGCACCATGTATGGCCATACTCCGTGTTTGTGTGTGGGATAAGAAAACGTTCAGTTGGACCGCTGCTTCCAGCCGCTGTAGTGGGCTTCGTTGTACCGAGCTACACTGCTGACGATTGTGACCATATTATTATTTCATCAGCTTATAATTGTTTGCGTTCTCGGTAATGTTCAGAAGGGAATGACCGCGGTCAGTACTTTTCAATATTGTGGTTTACTGAACTTGGGGTCAGAAACCAATACTATCCGCCGATCGTATGTCTCCAGAGAAGAAGTAACACACCTGTAAGAGGACACTTTCTGTGAGATAGTGAGCTGAAAACCGCAATGCCCAAGATGATCAGATTTTAGGAAAACTAAGTGACTTGGTCTGTGTGTAGTCATTGATTTTTGACCATACCGAACCTCTCGCCTTGAGCTCGGTGAGCGTTTAGCAGGGTACTTGCTGTTAACAGTTTTCATTTTCAAACGGTAATCAGATACACTTCTCATTTGAACGCCATGTGTTTCTTGTCATGGGTGCATATGTAGATGTCGTCTCAATCTCCGCATCCTAATATTTTCCATTTGACCTCATGATATTCCTATCGAGGGCGATTAGTACCAGTCATCTTCGGACTTCACGCGAACGTAGGGTGATTGCCAGGATGTTAGCCTAACAGTGTGATCCCGCTACGGAACCTTTCACGCCCGCATCGCTGTCCAATATGCCACTTGTCTCGATTCGTTGTCCAATGTTCCGTGGTCCATTATCCAACATTCCACAACTGCATATTGTCTTTAAACGATCTGGTCACCTAGTGTGACGTCATATTAATTGCGGCCAGTCATGTTGTACGCATGTGGCATTGGTTATAGTTGCTATATTTAAGATAGACATAGTTGTCACTGACAATCTTATGTAGTGTAGGCAACGTATTGTTGAGTGTTTTATGTCAGCCGTGGATGATGCAGTGTACATAACAGGCTTTTAAGGCTCGACAAATTGATTTAACGCGATGTACCCGAATTGTTTACCAATCCACTTTGCCTTAAGAGTGAGTTGGGGCTTGGGGGAGGGGGCATACCTGATTGTAGGGACTCTTATTAAGGATGTATTATATATTCAGCATGAACCTGTTCTAACCAACTTGGGCCAGTGAGCATCTTGATGCACCGTGGCGATCATTCTCTGCATTTTCCACTTGCCTTTGATCTTAAGGTGCGCTTCTACTTCACTCACGTGGAGTGGTCTTCGGCATGAAATGTAATCAAAGCTTGCGCACCTGCTTTCCCATGGGATCTCACCTGGCATCCCCATTTTAACTACGGCATAGACGCTCATGTATATGAAGATGCTAAGCTACAAGTCCATCCGTGCTACCATGGATCCGTCGGGGCAATATCACTACGCTAAGCCTCGCCTTCTCAAAATATATTACCACTTTTATGGCAGATAACCTTTAGAATGGTTGTGGTTGCGGCGTATTCGCATCACGGATTGGCCAGGTTACATCCTTTATGTGTTTAGTTCAAAGTCCTTGCTGACTTCTTTGCTGGCAAGATTTCGCTTAACAATAGCGATCTGTCTCGAGTAATTGAAGTTATCTCCACAATCGCCGTTATTGGCTAACAATACAAGGCTGTTACGGTTTAGATAGAGGTTCGTGACAACGCAATATCGACGCTCGGAGTGAAATGGTCATTATATCCAATCAATGTGACCATGAATGATTCATTTGCTCTTACCACGAGCTTATCAGATTATGCTTTGTCCGTTTTATAATGTCATTAGCTTTCACAGACGATTGCCATAACGTGGGACTTTCATCAGGCGATTACGTTTTCTCGGGTGCATTCATTGGTATGTTGAAATGTAGATAGAGAATAGAACACCGACGGGGATGACAGAAGTATTCTCTAAAACTCATTTTGAATTTTAGTTATATCTGAGCAATGTTCGTTTTATGATTGACCCTTGCACTGGCGTCTCCTTAAAGATGCATTTTTCGGCGATTTTGAGCAGTTTTTATTTTTGCTTCCATTTTTGTATAGCTGCTACATTGACTCGTTTATAACTCTTACATAACATCGAATACCAAATCATTGATGATTATTCGATTAAGGCGCACTGAAATCAGCCTCCGAATTTGGTTTACAATAAAATTCAAATAAATAGCAAACTGAACCAGTAACTATGCATGCGCAATACTACAATTTTGTGGTATTATCGATCAAACTCCGCCAGTTTTCAGCCTCGGATGTATTTTAAGTCTACCGAGTGCTATATTTGGGTTAAAATTTACATCCCGTATAAAATAACAAATCGAACTTAACAAAGGCCATAAACATAGCTTAGTTCACCGATTGGACTCCAGTTTTTGGATATCATTACTAAACCTATAAAGGAATCGATCGACGAATTTCGATGATTTTTGATGAAATGCACCTTGAAGAGCCCAGTCCCTCTGTCGAGAAGAAACCTGTCGGTGGTTGGCTCGTTCAATATATTATGAACTGTTATGTACCCTTCACAAACAAGCATTGGTCGTCCTCGTGCAGCAGCAAATATGTATTGTTGAGTTGCTAAGTGGCGCTCTCTACCGCTCACATTTACGTTCATAACGTCACATCCGCTTCCTCTCGTTAACACGTCACGTGATCCTGTTCTTTCAACCGCGTAGATTGCATTTCAATTGTTTCCGTACTTAATAACTGGAAATTGCCTTTATAGCGTTTCCCTCAAACACCTTCGCGGCTACGCATGCACCAATGTAGAGCTTCGCTATTTCCGGGTGCTTTCTTGAATAAAATGACCTCTGTCGGCACTTCATGGTCACGGGTACCAGCTGTTTCGCCAGCTGTTGATCTGTGTACTTTATGTTATTTGAGCTGTAAACGCACCTCATGAATCATGGCGGATTGTGTTAACGTAACATTCCCTAAAAATAACCTCTTAATTAAGTGTGTATGAAAGGTATATGAGATTAAGGCGAGGCTGGTGATAGAAAACACCTTTGATGTGAGTTGCTTTTCATCTGACTGAGAATAGTGTTTGCTTTGATTAAGCAGGGTCGGTGGTGGACCAGGTAGATTGTGTGGAGCCAACAGTGGGTGATTAGCTGTGGAATAGTTCTTCTTAACGCGGTATGTCGCCAGCACCCGCTCTTACATCACCACAACAGCACAATCCTCACAGTCCTCGAGTTATCCATATAAGGAATGTAGTCCCTGGCTTCCCGACCAGTCGCGTAGAATGTGACCGGTGCAATATGATCTGCAAGCGGATGATTTCTCGCCAACGCACTGTTTATTCAACTGCAATTATTCCGATCGTGCTATTACCGGGTCGGTTATTTCTATAAGGAATTCTCGTTATGTCTGACACCACTCGTCTGTGATTGCATGTCATTCTTACACATTGTGTTAGCGGGTGCGATTGGAGTGTTTCGCTCCATTCATGTGAGACGCCGTGCTCGACCACAATATCAACCTGCCAGCTGCGTTATGACAATCCACGCTATGACTTTACAAGGCACCTTTGGAAATTTATTTCTAAGCACACATGGGGCGGATCATTGAAGAGCGACAGCTTTTGTTTGCTTCCAACCAGTTAGCTTGCATAACCGAGGGATAAACTTAATTGTCATATTTGAGGTGGTTACCTCTGCTGGGGGCATACTTGAATGTTAACCTGAAGACCACTGGTCAAATCATTGTCCTCAAAAGAAACGTGAATTGCGAACAAAAGTCCATGACTAGCTTATGTCGTCGATTTACCCCGCGAACCAAGTCTCCAGATTTGGAAGCCATCGGGTAATTCAATACGTTGAGGGTTGCTCCTCCAAGATAACCTATAAGACACGGGAGAGAAGCTATATTGTGCCTTTATACGACCACACTCCTCATTAGATCGTTTTCGTCGAGGCTTCGTTGAATTTCATAAATAGCTTTGTTACAATTGAAACGTTGACACTAATGGTAGAATTACAAGGCCCTATTGAAAAAGGGATGGGATGCTAGCTGGACATTAAACGAGATTAATGAACGGTTTAGGAAGAATTAGGTATAGAAGCATGTATTATTATTAGTTCGCAAAATTTAATTTAATACGGAAATGATTCCGTTTTCCTATTTTCGTGGTATTTATTCGATCCGCTGAATGATCCATGGAAATGCGAGTAGGGTGTGGGGAATGTTGGCTTGTGTATAATTATATATAGAGCTACTAAGTAATGTCGTCAAAATCCCATCCGACTCCACGTCGCGCCCGCAAATAGGTGCGAGAACAACAAGGGGTCCACAACTTGGCACAAGATAAGGACTGTTGACGCCTTGAATTTTGTCTTGTAAAACGCTTCTAACAGAAGACTTCTCTCGCGCCGGGGAGGGATCTCTCGGTAATAACTGGATTGCCCGAATTGTAGTGAAAAAAACAATGAGCGAAAACGGCAAATTAAGCCCATCACGGAACACCAAATCACGTTCGTTTATAGCGAGCGTCGAGCGTCGTCCACTATAGCTCAGGCTCAGGCTCAATGTTTAGGGCCTATGGTCATAACGCGGACGTTTTAAACAGATGTGCTTGGCTTCTGATGACATCGCAATGAAAATCGAGATGAGTGAAGTCAGATTGTACAGTAGGAATATTAATTGTGAATTAATATTCATAAGTTTGAAGGGAAATTCGTGTCTTTGTTGCTGCGTGAATATAGCTTGGACATTAACTCGGGGTGTGACCCCGGGGGTGTGACCGACCTGTATTCGTTCTCATGAGTTTAAGATCACATTCCTGCATAAAAAAACCGGATTCCCAAACTTGTTCAACTTGATGTGAACAGCTACAAATGTTCTTTCATCAACAATTACAAGAGCGACGAAATATTATTCCTATTTTCATAAATTTTGGACTGTCTATACTCTCCGCTGCACAATTTCA
Organism: Urechis unicinctus; assembly: GCA_034190875.2. Lineage (NCBI taxonomy): Eukaryota > Metazoa > Annelida > Polychaeta > Xenopneusta > Urechidae > Urechis > Urechis unicinctus. The sequence goes on along the minus strand of CM067344.1, from coordinate 60,798,695 downwards.
TTCTGATTAGAGGTGACCGCCAGAGGGCGTCACGCGTTCACTGCTGTTTTGTATACCGATTAAAACTGCCATGCTGTTGTGCTGTGTTGAATCTATCAGGCGTGACCTCTATTGAAACAGCTAGGTTATGTACATTGAGGCTCAATGAAGGGATATTCTGACCTTCCATGCCCTCTTGTCTTCCCAGTGAGGACCATACCTGGCAGGTGTCCGCTCGGTGTGATGAGGATGAGGTATTCATACATGTTATTGGCCATTCACTTGTGCTGGATAATGCTGAGGTCAAGCCGACTCATCTCTTACAGTGATTACCAATAGCCGGATTACAGGAATCCCAACAAACCTAAACACACACATAGTCATTTTACTAGTATTCAATCACTGTCTATTAGTTCTTCCATCCTCACAAATGGATGCCAAAGAAACCTCTACTGCTGTGGCCTGATGTAGCGTCAAAATAACCCGCTGTTGTTTGCTCAGTCCATTATTGGGAACGACAAGACGATCTCCATGATAGAATCAGCGCTGAGGGCTGTCAATGCAACTATTGGTCTGATAAAACCCACCAAACGGGGATAGATAAGCCGCGGGGATAGCGACGCGCATCTTCAATAAACTTGGTACACATGGCTTTTGTCGGCGCCTGCCTCGATCGAACTTTCAACCATGGGTCATGACTAGGAGCGGTCATGAGGCTAAGGGCTAGGTCATAGGAGGTCGCTTATAGTGAATGGAGGTCAGTGACGCCATGCTGCATCCTCATTACCCCAGTCTTTGACAGCAGGTCATGAGGTTCGCCTGGGGTGGAGGTCACCTGCTGGTATGGGTCTTATTGGTAATGTAATCACATGTTTGTCCCTGTACCATTAGTACAACACGGTCGAGTTTTAAACGAATATATTTGTCAAGTAGACGTTTGGTTTCATTGCTGGAAATCAGTCAGCGTATTGATCCGCATAATAACTCTGATTTTCTCGCTGTTCGGTGACTTAGCTCCCTCTCCTGAGACCTACCGCCATCCTCGATCGCTTTCTAATAACCAGGTTTTCCTTCATCTTGAGCACCAGCGGCGCTCTTCTTGGCAGTGTAAGGTGTCGCTTCATTGATTCAGTAACTGGTCGTCCAGTTACCGCTTATTTGATCTAGCTATATTTTTTATGGTCGCCGGAAGTCTCTTGCCGTATGAACTATCATTGTCCCATTAATTTTGTATAACCGTCTGTCAGTATGTCATCCTCTGTGACAACCGATGTAATATTCACCTAAACATGACTTGTGTGATTGATATCGGTTGTTGTAGCCGGTCTCTTGTTATCGTCGTCGGTGAAGCTATTGATCGACCATGTCTGTTCCACTACTGCTACTGCCATAGCGGTATGTACGCGGATGCTACTTTTGACAGTGGGGTGCATGACACCGTGATAGAGACCGAATGGGTGGGGGGGGGGGGGGGGGTGGTGGTATTCACTCACCTGCTCGTCCTTACAAATAGTGGTATTGACAGAACATTTTGACATGAAGTCCAAGCTAACTCTTGGTGGGGTTACTGGGTGACTGAGGAGGGTATATATGAAGGACAATGGGGTAAGACAAACAACCGTTATTTGTAACACATTAGACTGAACAAAACATTGAATTATTCCGTGTATGCTGGCCCTTTTTATTCGACTATCCATGATGCCGAGGTCAACATAACGCTTATTTACTTAACGGACGCATTGGCCGTTGATTCTGCAATTACCTCATATGATTTGGCATTGTTTTAAGTAGGAATTGTTAAATACTGTTAGCTCTTACAAGCAACTGTCGATTATCCTTTCATTGGCGTTCTATTTTATAATCCCAGCAGTCATTGTCTCACTGACCTTGACCCTCAGAATATATCGTGATCAATCTATTAAATTGTGGGGTCTTAATTATGCTGCAGATGGCTTGTTTGGTATATTGCGTGGAAAATGTATTTGTCGACGTCACATCCGGAATCTGAGCTGAGAGCAGGTGGTGCGTTAGCATCGGCTGCCGGCTAGATACTCTAGTAACATGTGCGGAGTACATCCGAAAACCACAATATACCAAGCAAGCCATCTGCAACATAGTTAAGACCCCACAATTTAATAGATTTATCACGAGGAGGGAAAAAAGTAGACTCGAGCTGACGAGTTGACGAATTTCATTGATACCTTGAAACCAATTTAAACCTTGCTATATGTCTTAAAACGGATTTTTTTTTTTTTATCAAAGAAAGAGGTATATAACGTCTTGTGTGACGGGTCTAACTAGGGCAAGGTGGGCGCGTTTGTGGAACTGAATGGTTGTTGAAGCCTTTGGGTGTTTTGGGTGTTGTTTCTTTCAAATTACAGCGATCCCGCATTGCTTGGACACTGGGCAGGGTACATTGAGTTCAAAGGTGGCTGTTTGGTTTAGCAGTCGATGTGAACGCTAGCCTGTTGTTGCAGAAGCGGAGGTCTCTGTGACGATCTGTGACGCCGTCGATATTCGATGCTATGCTCTGTTGATATTGATACAGCCATTGGACACTTAGTGTGTGCAGCCTGAAGGTACACAGTGGAGAATGAAGAAAATCAATTGTCGTCTGCTTGTGGCATGGTGGCCTTGGGGCACAGGGACCATGTGTTGCGTGACCAGGTGACAGGGCTGGTTGAGGTTGGTCGCATTCGGGCGCATTTACGCATACGAATCTGATGCGCTTTTATGTTCCTTATCGTTACTGGTTGTGATTTTAGTCTGACGTGGTCCACATGCATCTCTTTGATATCTGCTTCCATATATCTACACTATCCCGCACCACTTTACAAACATCCGGTAATCTCACACATCCAGGAGTATTAACCATTTTGATGCTGATATAAATTCGGTGCACGTATATATATAATACGCCTTTTTACAGCATTTGAATTCCATGCAAAATAACGTTGCTTTTGAGACAGGTAACAAAAAAAGGATGGCTCCCCTAATTTCCCATGCTTACACCTTTGGGTGATAACACTGATATAATGGTGCGTCTCATTACTCCAGAGTTGCATGTACACTAGCTAGCTTGCCCACCATGTACACTGCCTTTCTCTGTGTCACAGCGCATCCATTCCGCGCATGGTCTCCATCCCATCAGCCCTAGCTTTCGGTGACCAGCTCCAGCTTCCTCCCAACCTCAGCATCCCTAGTCTTCCTAGTTTTTCCGGGTCGGGTCTGGCTAATGGTGGTGCCGACGTGGCTGGACCTAGTGGACTGGACAGCGAGGGTGTCACCAGCTCGAGTCCCAGTGAGCCTATGAAATGTAACCCGGAGACGGAAGGAAGCGGTGATGAAAGACCCTCCAGCTCCAACACCACAGTGGCTGCGTATGTATCCACCATCAGTCTGTATGTGTAGAGTTGCTGATCATTGAGGTCACATGGGGTAATCATGTTGATCTTTATGGCGGTTATGTTATTTATTGTGGTTATGTTGATCTTTATGGCGGTTATGTTGTTTGTTGTGGTTATGTTGTTCTTTATGGCAGTTATGTTGTTTGTTGTGGTTATGTTGTTCTTTATGGCGGTTATGTTGTTTGTTGTGGTTATGTTCTTTATGGCGGTTATGTTGTTTGTTGTGGTTATGTTGTTCTTTATGGCGGTTATGTTGTTTGTTGTGGTTATGATGTTCTTTGTGGTGGTTATGTTGTTCTTTGTGGTGGTTATAATGTATTTTGTGGTTGTTATGAGGTTTTTTGTGGTGGTTCTGTTTTCCTTTGTGGTGGTTATACTGTGGTTAAGCTGTACTATGTGACGGTCATGGTTGCTTGCTTGTGCAGATGGTTAGCTAGTCTTGGCTTGGCGGCCTACACGGACAACTTCCACGAGAAAGGCCTCTACAATCTATTTGAGCTTGCTGACTTCACTCTTGAGGTTGGTTCTCTCAACTACAAGAGAAATTATCTACTTTGCACAAAGCCATCGTCAGCAATTCTTCAGATCAATTCAAATTATTACTTAATTGACTCATTTGTCTCAAGAGTTCCTGCACTCAAAATAATCATGCGATTTCTAAATCTCTGCAATTGGCTATGCAGGAGCTTCAGGCCATGAAGATAGGTACCCAGCATCGTAACCAGATCTGGAGGGCGTTAGTTGAGCATCGTAACTCCTCGATGATGACCTCACAGGATCTCCTTCGTACCACCTCCAACGCCTCCACCTCCAGTCTCTCTGCCAATCCCTACAACCCTGGCTTCTATGAGGTCACTCGGTACACATTCAAGCATACCATCTCGGTGAAGAATGAGAATGGAGGCAGCAGTGACCACGATTACTGTTAACCATCACTGCCTTCAATGTAGTCTGTCATAGTGTGCACTGAGACCAGTTGTTGTGCTGGCACTAGGTCCAACTTCGTTTTCAGAGTAAAGAAAATATTTATAGTTAATATGATGATAAAAAGAGATGCTTTATGATGGATACGTCAACGTTCTCATAAAGTTCTGTCTTTAAACTGCCCAATGTGTTCTATGATGACCTTAAGAATGACATATCCATGGTGGTGGGTTGTTATGCACTCTGTTAGTAGTGATGTGTTGAATGATGTTCCTTCCGGGGCCTCAATTGATTCACTAAAGCCTGGATTACTCACCGCAGTCATTGATATAGTCTGTTGTAATTCTGTCTTGAGTCTGTATTCATCTTGCTAACTAGGCAGATACAGTCTTTATTCCCTGATTTTGTAGACTTCTTCTTGTCATCAACTGTGATGTGATAACAAGTGGTGGTAGGAGAAGTGGCCAACAGAGATGTTATTACTCTGCTTGTGAATTACTGAACAAAAATTATACTCACATTGCTGTGATCTTGTATGAGTCCCTGTTCAATACCTATCACCCTTCTATCTACAAACAACTAAAATAATTTTTGATGACATAGCTTGTTGGTTAAGCTGCTGTAACCCAGATCCCTCCCTCGCCATCCAACCTGGCATGTGTTCAAGATGAGGCTTTGTTAGCCTTGTGTTCTCTTTGTAAAGATGCAGCATAGGAATCATATAATGCTACGTTTTCTATTCTTATACATAGAAACATGTGAAAACCAGAGCTGTTCATGTATATCACTCCCCTTTAGACATGTTCATGATAGCTTTAGTAACTTATGATCCAGCTATTTTTATCAAAAGCTGTTAACATAGGTCGTAGTTGATGTTGTGTATAGGAGAACTGGGGGCTAACACTCAGATGGAAGCTTAGGGCTGTTAATTGGCAGTTATTTATTTGGTAGCTTGAAGCAGCTTAAGACATAGCTCTGTAGTGTGCATGTGTTTTTTCTGGTTTGTCTTGAGAGGTGATCTATAATTGGTGAATTGTGTGGCAATCAATGTGTATATTTAATTTGAATTTTCCAGGATCAGGAATTTGTTATTGCTTAAAAATGTTAATTTGAACTGGGGTTCCTTGCTATGGGTTCCTTTGTATCCATGCCTTACATGTGACTGGTACAGTAATGGAGAAGTCAAATGTTGTCACACCCCTTCAACTCCTGATCTCTCTTCTCACCTGCACCTTAACATTACCACTGTGGATCAGAAGGGCAAATGTGCGTGTTTGTGGGGGTTTGGGGGATGATGATCAGGGTTTCTTACTTGACTTTGTTATAAATTCTACTTTGATGAGGAGTTGCATTTAGAAATGACGTGCATTTTCAGCAGGTAATTGTCTACTTATTAAAACATGTATTGGAACAAATCTGTTTGTATTTGCTTCATGAATCTTTGTTTTCTTGTTTTGCTGGCAGCAGTGATAAACTGAGCCTTTCACTTGTTTTATTGGTTCAAAATAGTGATGCTTGTGTTTAATTTTTGAAAATAAATATTTATATATACATATATACATAAACATGATTAAACCAAGCTTACTATTTCATTCTTATTGTTCTGTTGCTCCCGCAGACTTATTCAAGCTCAAATCTGCACCAGACTGGGACCCTGATTTATTGGTTGGAAGAATTTTCTGCACTTGCTCATTTTCATAGGCCCACATAATTTGGGTCATGGCTCTGTTTACTGCCTCAGACGGCAAAGCAAATGTTAAGAAAAACATTAATGTATTGAAGTTTGAAGGATTTTTTTTATAAGATTACCTACACAATCAATCATCTGTTAAATCAAGGAGTTACATAACTAAAGCTATTGGTTAAATTGAGAAATAACATACAAGTGGCTTATTACTATATGTTATCATCTGCTGGTCAATAAGCAATAATGCCCCTAATGGGCTGCAAGACCCAGAAGCTGAATGGCAATGCTCATAGGTTTATCATATTTTCATGTCACTCCAGGACACTGTCCCAACCATCTTAAATCCAAAAGCGACAACATTATGATCAATAATCTTAACTTAGTCATAACGTTGTAACAACTAGAAATTTAATGCCTGCTTCGACTTTGCCGTCATAACGTTAATAGCATATTTCTTTGACCTTTCCGGAACAGTTTGCCGACTTATTCCATCATAGTCAGTGACAACTTGCCTAGTGATCAATGAAGAAATGACATCTAACTTAGCTCAGTAGAAGACCTGCAGTGGGAATGATTGATCTACAAGGTCAAACTGATAAACATACCACAACCCATAGCCTGACATGTATGCTCTGCATAATAAAATCCATAAAAATTATGTTTTACCTGCATTGGCAAGAATGAACAAGTACTGTTGTCTTATTTTAATTCATACTCTCAAAAACACAGCAACATTCATGGCATAAATGAAGTTCCAAGAAGCAACAATGGGGTTAGTTAATTAGCATGGTGATAGCACTGATCACAGTTAATTAGCATGGTGATAGCACTGATCACAGTTTATTAGCATGGTGATAGCACTGATCACAGTTAATTATTATACTCCACAATATCATCACATATAGTAGCATTAGACTGGTAAAAACTTGAGCCTCAATAATGCCTACACAATACTATGTATGACAATGACACCTATAGCAGCAACACAGTATGTCACATATACACCTATGCATGACAAGCCATTTATAGGACAGCATCAAAAGTATGCCACTATGAAACAAGCTCAGATATGTACCAAATATTTCCCTTAAGTGGAATCAGGTAACCTTAATAGTTAAGTTATATCAGCATTTGATTTATAGGCATGACAATCAACCCCAAGCAACAGGTAAATGATATATTTTCTACAACCACTACCTGGTGCATTACTGACAACCAGTTGCTGCTAAGTTTGTATTATTGCACAGTGACACAATGGATCTGGCCAACATCAGCTATAGTGGCTGTCATCAGTACAGAGCCAGACTGCCAACATGGAGTATTTTATAAATAAACCCAAAAAATGGACCATATTATGCAGAAAGCTTACACAACTGGGACCGGATGAGTGTATCTCAATCTTATTGGTGGGAAGAATGCAAATAAACATCACCCACCACCCCTTTCCCACCCACCACAAATCATGTGCAAGTGGGTCCACCTCTATATCATTTGATTTTGTAAAGACACTTCTTAACACAATTTACTAGATACTTTCAAACAATAGTCTTATTTGCATAATCTTCATCAATATAGGACAATTGTGTCGTTAAGAACAGGTGCAAACCAATTACAAAGCCGATGTGAATTTCACATTAAGCAATGACAACCATGATTGGCTAAAATACCTCCTAAACTCAAACACATTACAACACGAGAACTTTCATGGCAGATAAGGATATTGACAATCAACGATTTATTGCTTGGGATCCCAACACACATGAATCACGCATAGTAAGGTTGATCTCTCCAACAACTCAAAAACAAAACATTCCTGTGGTCAAAAACAAAACCAGTGATTGACACTTTTACAATATCAAGTAAACGACATGATAAGGTTAACCACTCACTTAGTAAGAACCACACAAGGTACATATCAGTGGCCATAGATACACCTTTAACCTGCTGTTCAATGCTGACACCAAACACTTTTTATTACCCCTTTGATACAAAAAAAAAAAGTTGCCAAAGAAGAAAAACAAAGAATGAAAATCCAAGATCACCTACAACACACACTAAAAACCAGGCATTAGCACAATCACCAGAAGCATGGTATCTAGGATCCGTTCTATCCCAATGTTACTGCTAAACAAATGGTTGACTAACAATGGTAGTTACCCAAGAATTAATCAGCAACCGGCAAGTGACTTGAATTCTAAATAACATTGTAGCTGACAGATATACAGATACAATAGCTAGATCCTGCCAGCTAGCATAATATAACCTGTCTCACATTTTCTGGATGTGATTGGCTCACATGATGATAGGGCTGTGAGAAGTGTGCTGCTGCATCCGACTGACTCATTGCACTAGCATACCCGGACTGCCGGTCTAGGATAGCTCACCTATGGGGGCGTTCTTCAGCCAGAGGTCATGGATGAAGTGATAGAGACTGTCACTGACCGACACCTGAATGAAAGACAGCCATGTAGGTGTGTTTTTGTATTGGGTAGACATTAAACAGTCTGGCATGATGTTGCATAGACAAATGTACAGGTACTGCCAGGCAATGTAAATAATACACAAATACATCTTTACAATGCAAACCTGACTTAACAACTCTAGCAAGTCTACTAAGTAGAAAAAACCCACACATATATCAACCAATGATCAATTTACAATGATCTATGGACCTCACAGTTCTGCTGCTTTTGACATGAATTCATACGTTAAAAATCATGTGAAATGGTCAATAGATTGATGGGTTTTGCATGGACGTATGTGAGAATGCAGCTGTTTAATTAGCTTGTATGCTACCAAACATTAGCTTGGTCCCATCAGTCAAGTAGATTAACCTCACGAATGGCTCACATCAAGAGGTTTACAAGTACATTTCAAGCACCCTGAAAGCTACCAATTGTAAATCCAAATCAAAATGTATCAGATAAAACATTCCTTCACTGTGGCTTTGAAAATGAGAACACGATCACTAATGACTTATTCAAAGAAAGGTCCCATCATACTATTTGGCCTGCAAAAAAATACTTAAGTTTTATCGATTGCTAAGATTACAAACATTACTTTTAGTTTTTTATTGATAATTCAATGACAAGAGAGAGCAGATCTTTTTGTTTTTGTATGATTATATTATAAACTAAAACCAAACCAAAAGTTTCAAATCAGATGGACAGACCAATTGTGACTAGTACTAGAGAAATAATCCAATGTGAAATGAGTGAGCCCAGACCTTGTAGGGTGTTGGGTTGAGGGCCCTCTTGTGGTCTGTCCTCAGTTGGGCCAATGAATTGTGTGCCACCTCACGGATATCACAGAGAGATGGTAACTCTTCCTGTAACTGCCCGTTCTTCCAGTAGCACCTGTATAAAGGCTCCACCGAAGCGGGAGACACATAGGCTCGCTTCGACTCCTACAAACATAGCCAAACAGTCACACAGGTTCGTTTCAACTCCTACAAACATAGCCAAACAGTCACACAGGCTCGTTTCAACTCCTACAATCATAGCCAAACACAGTCCCATAGGCTCGTTTCAACTCCTACAAACATAGCCAAACACAGTCCCATAGGCTCGGTTGGACTCTTGCAAACCCAGTCACTCCATGGTGCCATGTGCCAGTCAGTTAATTAATCAATAGTACAGATGTTTATAAAGCAGCAAGAGTTGGCATCTTAAGCAGCACATTATCCATATTTGATTAAGAAAATGTAAAAATGGGTTTACAATCTCTTCAAATAATACAAATTCTTGATCAGTGAACACAGAAGAGCCACGAGAAAGGAAAACATACACCATGATACATAATGAGAAATGAGACACTCACGCATCTCCAGACAATGGGAGTCATACCTGGCTAACCACAGATACGAATACCCTACCTGGAACGGATGACGACACAGCACTCGCTTGCCAGGCTGCGGGGCTTCTTCATTCGGCTGTAGCAGAAGGTCAACAAGTGCATTCCCTATAACAAAAGTACAAACGCACAATCATCAGTTATGTCACATCACCGGGACAGTGATATAAGTGATGAGATATTTCATATGAAGTCCTTGTGAATGTGTATCACCATCATTT